>CAWUFW010002562.1:1200000-1800000 GCA_963921515.1 Calotriton arnoldi | reverse complement strand
GCTCTACGACATGAAATGAGCCACACAGAGAATGCCCGGAGGAGGCAACCCCTGTTGTGCGCACACCTACTTTTGCACACCCGTGTGGATAAGATCCAGGCCAGTGGAATTATGCGGCAAAGGAAGACCCATTTAAGCAGCAGGGTTAGGTAAATTATATGACAAGAAAAGCCAAATTATGTGGCACAATTTTTGATAGTATTACGTCATTATTGTGTCCTCTGTGCCCGTTAACTCTGTCTTGATAAAGGTTTAACCTCCTTACTACCTCATTAACAACTAAATACAATAAGCAGCTGAAAGGTGATCAGTCTAGCTTTACAAAGGTTATCTACAGCGCAGCAACACCAAGCCACATTCTTAGCTACTTTTGATACGCTAGAAACAACATGTTTTGGTTGACATCTCCAAACGTAAAGCTGGTATATTCCATCGATGGGACGGCCACTTAACACTTCTTGTTTTTGTTGGTTTCACAAGTACGAGTGGTGCGCGTGTGAGAGAGAGGGGGAGCAGGAGGTGAGCCCGCGCGCGCTTGGGAGAGCAGTCTGCTCATTTTCAAGCACTGCACTCGTGCTTGTGGCGCGCCGCTGCTCGCTCCCGCAAGGTGGATGCCGCCACAAGCACGAGTGTGTGCTTGAAAATGAGCAGAGCGACGGCTAAAGGCCCTCCTATGCAGCGTATGCGCGCTGCGTAGGCAAGACCTAAAAACGTGCTGTTTCGTCACCGTTTTTGGTTGAAAATGGGGTGGTATCTTCCTCTGGATTTGTGTATGGCTCATAATATCATGCTTTGAGATTGTGCTTGCCAGTTTCGTGCCGCAATTCTTGTTGGTATGTGCGTGAGAAAATAGTGAGGGCTTATTACCTTTTCTGGAGAGATTAATGTGTTGATTGGAAGTACATCATGATTAGTATTGTTCATTTCCGCTCCTCCAAAAAGGGAGAACGGGAAAACACGCTGACCTCATTCTTCTCTTGAGCATTGCCATGTATCTCCCGAAGGCTCGGCTAACATCTTTGTTTGTATCTGCTTTTCCACAGCACCCACCCAACTCAAGCCAGCAATGTCCCTGCTGCCAGCGGAGAGTAAGTGGTTCTATCCGTTTGTCGTATTGGAGTTTTTCTGTTTAGTGGGATACAAGAAGAATGATCTTGCCTCATGTAGTCAATACGTCTTGCATCAGAAATGGTGAATTTATCACAACCCTTGTGTTGCCAGACGCACAGATTCTGAGCCTTCACAATCTCCTCTGCAAAGGCACTTGAGCCTGTGATTCACTGTATTCACTGCTTGTGTATATTTCACGGTTTTTCATTCTGTATTTTATTTTTGTATTGTTTTACAAGTTTTTCTGGGAGCATATTTGTTATTGTTTGATTGAAAGGGAATTGAGGGTTAGAACAAATCTATCAAAGTGTGTTCTCAGGCAAGATTGCATCAATGATTAACATTATAACGACCAGAGTTACAGATTTGAGCGTTACATGGCTCGTCATTAACATGTGGGACACGCCCTTTTGGGGAATAGGTTGTGAAATTCAGCTTAGAAGGATCAAGCCCTTCAGGGCAGCAGTGCGACCGGCGCAATGGCATCTGCAAATGATTGTAGTGACCGTAAAATTAAAGGTAACCTATAACCACTTTCCTACAAGCCAGGGCTATAAATATACCCGAATAAAAAAAAGACCCTTTGGCCCTCACGGGTGTACCTGGAAACGACTGAAAATTTCCTCACTAGGCAGTACCAATGCCAAAAGAGGAGAGGGGGGAAGTGAAGAGGGTTTTCCCAGACATGACATTCCTATGAGATAATAAGTTTTCCACCTTCGAATGTGGAATAACTTTGGGAATTTCGTGTTTGCTCACTGATTCCCACATGTTTTTTCTGGCCTTTTTGCTCACTCAGTTAATTGAATGTTTTTCCTGCTAAAAATGTGCGTGGAGAAAATTGAGCCAGCTGTAGTGTTCTGCACGATTTATAATCTCTATTGGTCCAGTGATTTCACGACATGGCAACATTACAAATGCACCTGTAATCAGGGCCTTAGAATACCCGTAGTGTTGCCTCTAGTGAGGCTATGTGAAGGCCTAAGTGTTCTCTGGCACAAAGGTGTTAATATAAAAGTCAACTCTTCTCCTCTGCATGTTTTAGGTAGCATGTTACCCACTGGCTCTGCTATTATGTTCTGCAGAACAATAACTGCACCAAGAGGGCTAAACCTAAGCGTTCATTTTTAAGATAATTAATTATTTTCTACCTATCTGACAATTTGTGCCTGTTTGCTAGAGGAAGCCGTGCCGGCTATTTTTAAACTGTGATGAAGAGAGAAAAGGACCCCAGTGCATTTCGGTCTACAATGTAACAGCTAAATGAAAGAGGATAATTGTATTAATAGGTAACTAATGCATTCATATTACATGCATAATACTGTATAAATACGTCAGTGCACATAAATCAGAATGTGGGTACGTTCATAGCAATAATCACTAATATTTATGCTAAATAGTTTTTCTGAAAAGCCATCATAAATGCAAGGGCAATAGTTTCATTACAGAAGTGTGCTATTGTTCTTCATATATTCACATAGAAGTTGTATGTATAACTTGTTTCCAGTATCATATATGTTATTATTTTTGCAAGACAACCAATGTATGTTTTCATTTGCCTTGCCTTGCCTCACCGCTGTGATTCACATAAACCAGCATGGACCATATTTTGTTAAGTATTTTTGAACCTTTTACCATACATATGAAGATTTTTTTTTTATATTCTTTTTTCAACTTGCATCTTTCATACAAATTTAAATTCTGAAAAAGCTCCAGGCCCCTGTGCCACAATGCGGTGAAACACTGTCTGGATGAGTCTAAAAAAGCTAACCTCTATGATTCTGAAAGCAAATTTTACATACAACTCCTATGTAAATATATGGAGAAGGACAGTCAATATACTTCTAATTTTAGAACTATCATCCTTGCATTTATGATGGCTTGTCAAAATAGTTCTTTTGCATGAATATTAGTGATTATTGCTATGAACGTTGGTACCCATGTTCTGATTTTGCTGCATTGTTTTGAAATTAAGGCAATGATGGGAAAACTTGTAAGTAATAAACCAGATAATTAGGTAGTGGAGGTAGAGAGCAGTAGGGGTTGCTTGTTTTCCACTGTTTACCCTCGCTCTTTGTTCTCAGGTACCTGGAGAGAACCATCAGATCTGCAGTGGAACAGCATGTTTTTGATGTGCATGGCTCTGGAAGTCACAGTTCAGAAGACTCTGAATCTGGAACGTCTTCGACCATGCCCACATTGTCTGCCAGACAGAGGAGGAGGCATCTCAAGGAACAGGACGAAGCCTGGAGGAATAGAGATGTGTAAGACCAGCAATATCATACACTTCATTTTTCCTCATGTGTAGATAAATGCAATGGTGACATGCACCATCTTTTATTGGGAGTTCTTCATTAGCTGCCAGCTGTACACCTCAGACGCCACTGAGTAGTTGAATTTTAAGCTTTCACTACCACAATGCATGTTGCTCTTGGAATGTTTAGTCGTTATTTGTTTTGTATCAAGATTCAAATTCATCAGTGTCTTGAAAAAGTGGTACTCGGTGTACTAATGAGATGTCAGACCATGTCTCTGGGTATTAACCCAATTGGGCTTTCATGTATTAGATGGTAAGGAAATCATTGTGCACTCCGAAAAAGGGAAGTATCCTTAGATAATACAAATGGTCCCGTGGCCATCAATGCACCATCAGTCGTAGACCTCCCCTTATGCAGTGAATCTTGGATCATTGCTCAATGATAGTGGTGTTCATCATGCTGAGGCTCAAGGCTCTCAAATTAACATTTTCAACGCAAATTCGGGTGGTTGAAAACCTAACTGAGCTTTATTGAAAAGACCTGTCACCTCGGGACGGTTTGACATTGTGGATATAGCCACCATGGGATGTGATCATTGAAACTGTTTACTGCAGAATCTATGTTGATGCCATGGAAAAATACTTTGATATATCCAATTTAAAAGGCACAAAAGACTTACCGCCATGCCTCAAAAAGAGGTATATGAGGAAAGATAAGTTATGAAATGATGATTGACCATCGATCACTCATGTAAGTAGGCTGGAGGAGGATGGGAGAATTGAAGGCTGAAGCAAACTTGAGTCAACTTCTTATTCCATCGAGCCTTTGACTTATCAACCTTGCATGCAGTGAAGTGGGGATCGTGGTGAACTACTCTTCACCGCACCCTGCCTTGACAAGATGTACCCTTTGCAGCAAACGCATATTGCTAGGTCACATGTTATGCCACTTTCACCGTGTTGTTAGTTACATTTTTACCTTGATTTGAATTATTAGATCGGACCATTACCCCTGATAAGAGTCATTATTTATAATTGGTTACTCTAAGTACAAGTTACTTAGATCAAGTAACATTTTGTTCAATTAAGAAAATAATTGTGAACATCTCATCATGAATATCACAAAACTGGCAACATAAGGAACAGACTCAAGCCCTAGATATTGAGCCCATTGATATGTTGGCAGCATCCACTAGTACTCAGAAGCACTCAAGCATGGTTTTTCTTTTCCCGGGGAGCAGTTAGTTAGAGGTTTTCTGAATAACCTATTTCCACAAGTAAGTCCAACAGCTTGGCACTATAATCTAGGCCAGTTTGCACACCATTGTCACTTCTTTGTAGTTTGTCTGTAATCAAAGTCGCTTCCCGATTGCTGAATGAAGAGTCTACTTTTCCCTTTTGTCTTCTTGTACCTATTTGCATATTGAGAGACTTCTATAAAGTAGCAGTTAATTACGACTATGCCTAGACAGCCTGCCAGTGGATTGCCCCCTTCAACCCAGATATGATGTCTTATGTTTAACTTACTTGGCCACCATTTTATGATCCTCTGCTTCAGTTCCGTGCCAACTAACATTCCTGAGCGAATGGGCTTTCAAATCTCTGTATATCTCTTGAAAGCACTTCCTGAACAAAGGAGTGGGTCCAAGGAGATATAAAAGATAGTGTGTTTTGATTTGACCTGTTTTGCCTGAAGGAGTGGCAATTAGTCTGAAGGAAAAGTGTTTACTTTGTAACCATCACCTCCGTCAGTGAAGACTGATGTATGGAGCCCATGAAATTTTATTAGAAGAGTCCCTTCCTTGAATGTCTCCCGAGTCTGTCATTCCAATATTGTATTATTTTATCTTTATAATTCCAATCATGTATGCATGCCTGTATCATATTTCTCGTGTCCAGGAACAGTTTGTGCCTGTAAGTCCTCACGTGTCACTTAAATGGATTTGAGTCCAATTCCTCTGTTAATTGGGTCCCTCACCTCCGGATTCCTTGTGCTTTGTGCCCGTGAAGGGCCAATCTCCAAAACTGGGCGCATTATTGTAGATGAGGTCACACATTCATTTATTGACAATGCATCATCATAACTTCCTCTTTGCAATGGGATGTGCCTCTTCTGCACTAGACACTCTGCAGTGTCCTACAGTCTCTTGGCAGCCGTGAGCTTTGCCCATGTTGAGCCATTTCTTGTTTGGCGCTCATCAGTTGTCACTAGACAGCTTTTGTTGTTACACAGGTGAACATGCTACATACCACTAATGCAATGAGTCCACTCTGAATATCAAGTGCTCATAAAATGTAAACTTAAAGAACTAATGCATTGAGTGCAGGAATTAGTCTGTAACAAGACGGTGCCTTGTTTGAATCCTGGCAGGATAGATTCAGCCTGTCATTCTTCTGCAGTTCATTAAACTGGGTTCCTTTGAATTGTGTAGTAATAATACCTCCCTATTCGGTTGCCCATGGACAGTGTTGAGGCATGTGCAAAGTAAATGGTCATTATTAGCATTATACAACTGTACCCCTAAATATTGACCCACACTGCCCTTGGCTTTTCTCTCCAGTACTTCTGAGTAGAAGTCTTTGCGGCTAAAGCAGTGTCTAAACTACCCTGTGAAATGTGTATGCAGGCTGGACCTAAGCTTGAACAGACAATCAGTTAGAAAACTGACCCATAAGCAAGCTTTCTTCAGTTCCCTCAATTAGGGAATCCTGGAACTTGATGAGTGAAAATGGCTTCCCACCCTCATCTACCATCTACTTGCCAACTCTTCTTACTTTTTCGGAATCCGCTAGATTTGGTTTAGATTTTACGATTGTTTCATCTTTTCACTGATATTCAATCAATTCTCTATGCAGTGTGATGGAGAGCTTAAAAACTCTTTTCATCGTGGCCTTTATATTTCCTGCGTTGGAGTTCTCACACGTTGACTCCAATCTGGGTTTCCTATTACACTGTCCTGATCACTATCTGTACTAATGTTCTCCTGATCTCAGTCTGTCCAAAGCGCCAAGACGCCTTCGGGCATTAGCTGCGCTTTATAAATTTAATTTCAATTCAATTCAATGTTTCTACTGCATGTATTGCTTTTAGTTGTTCATGTAAGGCTCATCAGGAGAAGGGAATTAACCACGAAAAAGCACACGTTGGTCTCAATAAAGAAGTGGCCACAGTAGCTCAACAAATCATTATAGTGTACCCGTCATCCGTGTGCTGGCTATTAAATGAAAGTCCTCATTTCAAGGAAGGCATTATTGCACTCTGGAAATAATGTCAAATTCATTCATGTTTATTCTGAGAGGGATAGCACGAGAGAGACCCAGAGAAAGTGTGTGAATGTTTATTTTCCATTTGTTTTTTCTTTCTGTAAGTGGAGGATTGCTAGGGTAGTTGAGCCCCAGTCTGCCTGTAGGCAGCTTGTTTTAAATAACCAAGTGCTTACATTGCCAATGTGTGACCTAGCACAGGTGACATTGCAGTACACTCAATGTAAGAGTAGGTCACAGAAAATGTATTTGAATTGTGACTCAGTCTTCGAATTATTGACACATGGGCAAACAATCGGTAGCAGGTGGCACCTGGCAGGTGTTTATCGCACTGTTGCGCACATACGATAATGTCCTTCTCCTTGTTGGAGACTCCAATAAAAATGTAGTACCCTGGACCTTATGAAATACCCATTCCTATTTTTATGCATTTATTTACCTTGGTACTGCGGTGGCGTGCGCTCAAGAAGGTGTATATTAAAGTGCAGCCCTCTGACTTTCAACTTGGTTTCCTATTTAGAGAGGTCATCAACAAAGAAAATATCCCTTCCAAGTTCGGAAGCCTAGATGAATGCATTCTGGCTGCTCAAGAGTTGGAGAAGCTGCAGGAGAAAAGCTCTGGGTATCTTGAGGAGAGGATCAAGCCCAAACGCCAGAAATCCAGCACAAAGCTCTCGGAGCGGAATGATAACCAGGACAGCCCCTTGGTAAGTGGAATGATATTTTTATCAGACTGTTGCATGTCATGGTGTAAGCAAGTACAGACACCCAAAGAGCACTGTGCTGGATACCATGCTTCAGATTAATCGATTGACAATATGCTATCCAAGCTGCCAAGACATTATACAAGACACATGCAGCATTTTATTTAATTTATTCAACTAGAAATAGGCATTTGACAAACATGCTGCACAAAGCAACAGAACCGCCATACAAAAGGTAGTAAACAAATAGCTGTTTGTGCGTTGTGTGCATGATATAAGGTGAGGGAGAGACCAAATAAGACAAAGTGCTAAAAATCGACCTAACAACTCTATACATATATGAACTTATTTACATTACAGTATGTTGAATGGCATGGTAGTGCTAAAGTGAGTTGGTAAGGTTTAGTTGTGACTATTTTCTAGCACAACTGAGTCTTTTAAGGCAGTTTTAAATGTGGAAAGAAAGAAAGAGCGGAGTTAAACTGGAAGTCAGTTCCAGAGGCATAGTCAGAGTAGCTTGAATTATGGTTGTCGTAATCAATCTTATTCAGGACGTGTGTGTGTGCTGAAGTATGTTATCTATTTTAAAGAAGATCTGGGGAAAAATTTTGCAGGTGTTGAATACTTGGTATCTCGCAAAGGCTGTGAAAGTGATGTAGATTCTAGCTTCTTAGATTGCCTGAAATACACACATAGGTTTCTGGTTCAAGGGGTAGGTGTGAGAGTGTCAGGGAATTAGTAGGTTAGATGGTTCTGGTGTAGCAGGGAAGTAAATAGGTTCAGTCTTTGCAGTGTTTAGCATAAAAGAAAGGATAGCCATGTAGTCATGAACAGATGTGAAGTAGTGGTAGGCTTTGGATTCAAGCACATAGGTAGGGGAAGGAGAAGACAATTTGTGCCGACAATAGTGAAATGTTGTCTCGTGCGAATGTAATGTAAGAAGGGAAAACCACTTAAGTATGTTTCATGATGATGTCCGCTTTAAATGCCCAAGCACATGTCAGTATGTTTATGCATGCTGTCTGATGTTAAGACCATTTGTTGGCAAGTTGCTTAGGAATTATGACTCCAACTGCCTTTTACAGTTTGGGCTATTTGACACAATTGTATTCAAACTTTATACGAGCAAAACTTACTGTTAATGAGTTTTGAACAATAGCGAAGGACCCCACCCTCTGTATCTCAAAGAATCCTAACCAATCCCTACCAGGTTTTCAAGTTTCAGCCAGGTTTGAAAAAACTTCTGAAAATCCATGGAAATTTGTTGTTTTTGTGTCTGGTAGGGGCACGGAAAAAGGGATTACGATTAGAAGCTAAATTCGCCCAAATACTTTTAAAAATCCGTTCTCTTTTCTTAGATTTCCAGCTTTTAAGGGGTTCATAAAAATAACTTGGAGTCGTCCTTGTAATGGTCAAGAGAGAGCCTCCCTTCAGTATGTTTATTGCAACACTTTAATGGGACAGTCCCCATGAGCAGATGTTGTGTATGTATGCATTTACACTTGTAGACCTTCCCCCCCTTGCCTTCTTTGAATATGAGGGCCATGCTGTCCCACACTGGAAACACACATGCTCCTTTTGCAGGAGAATTGTTCACATCCTTTCTTAGGGTGAATTATGTGGAATGCCTAACTTTGTTGCTGTGCAAAAGCTGTTGACACGTTTTTGCTCCCCTATTCTCTACCCTAATTTGGACTTACTGATGGAGAAAAGTCTGTCAAGTAGTTGTACATTTCTTATGAAAAAATCTGGTTTCTGGTAGTCAGAATTGCCATTTTACAATCTCAAATCCAGCTTTTTGTGCACTCAAGTGACACTTAGGTGGTGCATTAAACATTTAATCACTCGGATCCCACTTGTTTTTGTGAGTAATTAAAGATTTGCAAGGTTTGCCAGAAATACAAATACTTTTTGATCGAAAAGTGTGAAGGATTGCTTATGCCCTAGGAAATCCTAGCCACAGCAAGGACACAAAAATATGTTTGTCTTTGGCTCCGTGGAGCATGAAAAGATTCTTTGTTTTTAGGTTCTTATGAATTTGGTTTGTTAAATAGATTTATCCTCTAGATCTATAGCAAAAAGGGAATTCATTCAGACAGTAGACAGTGACAACAAACTATGCAGACAGAAAAGTTAGCTTATGGATGATCAAGGACAAATTCTGTTTACATATTTGGTGTACACCTAAAGCGCTATGGAAGTCAAAGAGTACTACAGTCTATGCTGAATTGGGACACAAAGGTTCCCAAATTTATAATGATGAAGGCACCGAAACCTGGACCAGGGAAGACCCTTTTTATGCTATGTTCCAAGTGTGCAAAACAGTGGTGGTAGACTGCACTCCGTGTACTCCTATTCTTTAAGGCTCAACTGCTTCAGAGTTATAATGGCGTGCAAGCTTGATGAGTGCTCCGCCCAATTGCGCTTATGAAAGTTTTAACGACCAAAAAGGAACCTCATCTGGTCCCAATACAAGCTGCACAGCCGCGTTCATGAATGAATCCAATGAATCAAATTCACATTTTTATCTTCTTTTTATCCATATTTAACACCGTTTCTTTTCACTTTTTTTCAAAATTCTTCAATTCATTTTACCCATTCAAATCTTCTTCAAGGGTTTTCACAAAAGCACAGGAGAAATAAGTGTTTCCACATGTCACGACTTTATTACAATCACCCAATGCATTTCGGGATTATTCCCTTCGTCTGGGGTATCTAAAATACAAAATTCATACAAAAGACCATCAGCATAATTGTGACACTCCTGACTGATTAAACAAACTGGGTGCAACTCAGTTACTCTGTATGTTTTCCATTTATAAATGTTGCTAGCAATACGACAAATGTTAATGCCCAAACACTATTCTATTTCATTGGTGATTCCTCAACTCTAAGACACAATCACTGTAAACCACCCACACGCCTTATTCTCCTATTCCACTGTGTGACTGAATTAAAACGCCCGATGCTTCAATGCTGCCTTTGACCCCATCATTACCAAAGATACTCCTTTCCTATCCCCTTTGAAGCAGTATTCATAAGTGCGCTTACCGTGACAAATGTTTAACTGCATTTGTCTCGCGAACCGATCTCACTAAGTTCAAACGAATTTCAACAGTTTTAAAATACTTCATTCCATGCCATCACGTTAATTTTTCATTGAGTGCCGAGGCACCCAGTTCCATTCTCGCCGATAAGTGAATAAACTGTTTTAAGCCTCCTTGCTTGTTTTATCCCCCTTCCAACTAACCACGGGTGATCTGCCACGTGTGTTTATCAAAAATAAACAACAGACTTCATAAATTCAACGAAAACCCTCTTCCATACTGGCTGCCTATGGATACTACATTTCCCAGCATGCTTTGTTAATACACCCACTCGATGTTCTTGGCTCCCCAACACCCTAAATGACAGTGGACTGCATTGGGTGATTTTAATAAAGTCGTGACATGTGGAAACACTTATTTCTCCTGTGCTTTTGTGAAAACCCTTGAAGAAGATTTGAATGGGTAAAACGAATTGAAGAATTTTGAAAGAAAGTGAAAAGAAACGGTGTTAAATATGGATAAAAAGAAGATAAAAATGTGAATTTGATTCATTGGATTCATTCATGAACGCGGCTGTGCAGCTTGTATTGGGACCAGATGAGGTTCCTTTTTGGATGTTCCAAGTGTGGCCATATCAAGTGCCTCCCTTGCAATCTGGTGGAACATACGGAGGGCATTTCATGACAAGACATAACTGTACAGGCAGATTCTACTACTTGATGTACTAGAATTTAGGTGATAGTTCTGCTAGGGAAAGCCGTCCAGGCTCTCTTGTGTCGTGTAAGGTGGTGCTAATCTATATGTGCAATACAGCAATAATATGTTTATTATGGCAAAGACACTGTAAATCTCTTCACCTATCACAGAAGACACAGGAGATTGGCACTGGGTGTAACATATGAAGATGCACTTGTAGATTATATACTAAGAATTAGCAAAACGTGGCACATTTATCACAGTGTTGGGAGTCCCTATCAAAAAATATCTCTGCCTCACTGTGCTTCTTGGTATATGGGGTGAACAGGCCTTACCAAAATACCATAAGCTGCTTGCTAATCCGGGAATGAGAGCAGTGCCTAGAGACACAGCACCTCTTTGGGGGCACCCACGTAGTCCCAACAACAGTGGGGCTTTGCCACAGAACAAACGTTCTGTGGAAGCAGAGGTTGCTCCGGAAAGTTTGATAAACTATGGGAGCTATCGAAACTACATCGGGACTTTGATTTACCTCCGAGAGAGAACCTCAAGGACCTGCGAGTGGAATAGCTACATGCCATGGGGATAGGAGCTCACAGAATGGAATTTATGTATGTGGCCTTTTGTATTGGTTGTTTCATAGCAAGAAATATAGTACTGGTAATAAAAGGCTGACTGGTGAGACTTAGACGAATATCAACACAGTTACATTGTATGTTTACCTTATTAAGTTTACAGACTTGAAAAGTAATATAGTTAATTAAAAAAAAGAATAAGCAACCCTCTCAGTTAGACTAGGACGAATTGGAGAAATCTACGAGCGGGAACTAAATCAGAATACTGCAGAACTAGTTGTACAGGATTGGGGAGCAGCAATCACAGACTTAAAAAGAAAATTAAAACATGTTGAGGTTCAAAGCTAAATTATTTGGAGATTACTTGTTATGGACATTTGCATACCCCTTTCACCCTGTTCTGCTGAGCCCCACGTGATCAGTTAGAGTAGACTCTCAACAGTGACATTAAAGTGCATTGCACCGACTTGAGTCAGGCAGAAATGATTCTCACACCTAGTAGAGATGTCTGAAGCACCACACTGGAAGGTGGCAAAACATCAAAGCCTATTGGCAATGCACCAGTCAACAGCATTTCATCCAGAACCGAGATTTTTAAATTTAGCTATTTACTACAAATTTGTGCAGATAAATACCAACATTATCCTACATGGCAGTATGGAAGTAGTTTATAGTTTGGTGGTTGCACAGATCTTCCTCTTCTGCACACTGGTGTACCAGACACCTAATAAAGCCGGCTAGTAGTTGGGGGATTAGCATAAACTTCATTTGTGTGTACCTGTTTCGCAAGCATGATACTACGAAGATGGGTAAAGCCACCACTCATGTAGGGTCTCAAAACACTGTAAGCACATGCACAGTTGCTCAATAAATTGTAATTCAGGGTTACGTTGAATTACAGGCTCCTACTTGTGATGAACCCTTTATTCAAATTCACAGAGTTCTTCTAACATGCCCAATATTCTTGGCAAGTGTAATTTCTCTTTTTTCGTGTAGGCCAAACATTAGAGTTGCCAACATTCTTTCCAAACCTCACCAACAGTCAAGCGATAACGGAACACTTGAGATGTCTGAAGAGGACTGATGTGCTATTTGAACAGAACATGAACTTTAAAAAAGACAAATTAACTATTTGAAGATTTTGGACTACTGTCCCCTAGACTGAATGTCATAACTATGACTGACCATGCCGGAAAAATAAGAAGCTGCATTCAGATATGTTCTAGATTGGCAAATAAACATCTTACAGTAATATCAAGTACATGTCCTTTATCAGGATGGCTGAAAATGTACCTTTCTTGGGTCAAGCGTCTCTATAAAATGTGTGTATATGCAAATGAGTGTAAAAATTTATGCAAACCATCGACATGGAGTTCTAGTAATACTGTCACTTTTCAGTAGTGCTAGTAATTCATGCAAGACTCATTTCATCTAGTGCTTTGTTGCTTCTCCAGGTAAGGAGGAATAAGTTGGCCTTATAGCATAGGTAGAAAATATGACTCTACAGTAAGAGTTGTATGACGAAAGAAAATTTTGATGTTTGTGTGATGTTCGTTTTTCAGCGAGTCTCACTTATAGATTAATGTGCGGCCTAGGCAACCTTCCCGAGAGGTTGGGAAAGCCAACACAACTTTTGTAAGGTTTTCAGATTTAATATTCGTGAAAGTTTACATAAATTGATACAGAAATAGAGCTAATATAAAGGCGACAGCCCAGTGCCCGAGGAATAATGTGTGTGAATGAGAGGTGTGAAAAAGGCAGCAGCCCATTGAAATCCAAGCCTCATACAACAGGGTCCACATAGTAGGACCAGGAGGGAAGCACAGCAGCTTCCTTTCCATATGATTGTTTGACTCTGCAGGGATCAAGGCGCTGGAAGCTATGATTGGAAGAGGTATTCTTTTCTTCTGTTTCAGCAGAGTTTCTTGTAGATATCTGCCATATGCAGATGTGTGACGTGCTCATATGCCATTTACACTTTAATTCTTTGGTATCTATATCCTTTTCTTAGTGTGGTGTATTGTGTTGTATGACAATTTTCACGTTGTGCTAGTTCTGCTCGTGGTGAGGGTAAGACAATAAAGATCGACAAACATGTTCAGAGTCTATTTTCCATATTAAGGAAAAACGGAACCCCAGTTGTCTGGCTGATCCAAATTGATGCGTGTGAACACTATTTTGCAAGCGACGATGTCATGCTTCATTAGAGTTATTTCTTTCCCGTTATCACTTGATCTCATATTATTGTTGATTGTAAGTGTTTTCCAGATTCTTTAAAGATTGGTCTATTGACTCTGTTGACAAAGCTAAGTTTGGGCCTTCCCTGGTTGTTAAGAACCCTAGAGAATTGCATAATCAGTATGTAACAGAAATAATGTGTTCCTCACTCATTAGACTAGTTCCCAGGCTGGATACAGGCAGCCCTGTGACAGCTGCCCTTTTGGATGCTTGAAAAGCCAGTTAGTATACCCTGCTCAGTGGAATCCTTGAGCGGTGTCCATCAATATTGCTTATAGGATGGTACAGCAGCTCTGGAAGATGTAACTGGAGAATGGTGACCCTCTTCTGAGGAGCTTGTCATCTTCCTCGTTGATAGCAGGTAGAGATTGGCGCAGATTGATTTCAGCTTGGCTTTGTCCCCTCCTCTGTCGCGATCTTTACAGCTCCGTTAAACTTCTATGCATTTCGAATTTGAATGTTGACTTGCGGGAGGATCACTACAGCGCCCACATGAGTTTAAAAGTTTAATCTGTCGAGGCATCAGTACCCATATGTGTTGTGTACGCATTGAGCACTGGGTAGCCTACAATCTCCTAAAGTTAACATCTGACTGCATCCGAATGATTGGATGGAATTTCTCTCTAAAATTTACAGTGGACTGGGGAAGCAGTGATAAGAGGTGTTGCAGTAGAAGTTGTGCTTTGGTTTTCAGTCTCATTTGCATGCATGCAGCCCGATGAAGTGATCTTGGATCAAGATACCAAGTTCATTATTTTGTTAAATATTGACTTGTTAATATATATATATATATATCTAGTTGCTAATTAGATATGCACATATAGGGTGTAGCTAGGGTGATAGAGAATCTTAGTTAACCAGTATTCAGATGTTAACCTTTTACATCTGAGGTACTTCATCATAGAGGGCATGTGACAGTTCAAGTTCTGTGTGCAGTACTCAAACTTCACCGTGCTCTGTGATTTTAATGTGCAGGAAATTAACATTAGTTCCCTTCCAGCTTCCCAATTGATAAATGCCTTTTCAGTCCTTAATCTAACACAGCAGCTCTCCGGGCCCGCCCACGTAGCCAGCCACGCACTAGATCTTATTTTCTCAAAATGTTCAGCTCTATCAGTTGGTTCACCTTCCAGTTAATCTGGTCTCCTCATTATATCGCACCTTTTTCTGTTTTTCACCAGTCTGATCAGTTGCCAAGCCTAAAATGTATCAAAGCCTCTCGAGCATAGTATAGGATTATTGAAAGTAATCTCTTGTCACAACTTGCCTCTTCTCAGCCTATATGTTGCAGATATTGTTGCAGACGTGTGATCTAAACATCAATGGCTATTTCTTGCCATTGATTATATTGATCCTTTGAAAATTCAGACTTCCCTTAGAACCAAACCATCAGTCCCTTGATTCACAGCGGAGCTTCAGAAGGAAAGGAGCTACCTCAAACATTTAGAGAGTGCTGTGTAAGAAGTATGATGTGAGTGATTAAAAAAAAAACAAATGTCTGTTACATCAGATGCCTCCATAGAGGTGGTGTTATGCTGTGCTGGCTTCAGTCCTTCTTATCGATAGATGCCAGATGTTCTTCTTTCCCCTTATTCCTCCACTACTAAGCCATTGAGCCATGGTGTGACCCAGGGCTCATCTTCGAGCCCTACTTTATTTGATGTGTACATGGTGCCTCTTGCCACAATTATTCATTCATATGGCATTAAGGTGGTGTTGTATGCGGATGACACTCAGCGTATGTTTTCTTTTCAGGAACAGAACAATGAACTTCAAGAGGCTTTTAAATCTCATAAGTGTGGCGGATCAGATAAAGAAGAGCTTTTTCAAATTAAACTCTGGAAAAATACGAAGTGGTTTTTTGGCAATTCCCAGCCCTTAGGGTTCAGCCTATGTTTGCCAAATGAATTAGGAGAGCCACCTTTCCCCAACTGTCCTAGCAAGGAATTTGGGCATTACATTTAACAATCAGCGGTCTTTTGGCCCTCAAATATTGTCATTGACTGCAACCTGTTTTAGACTCTTATGTGCCCTAAGGAAAATCGTGAACATACTCGCTGATAACAAAAGACTATAGTCCTCTTGATGATCGCCTTGAGGTTGGATTATGCCAGGGTTCTTTATCTTGGTCTGCCTCGGTTCTTGCTGTGCTGGCTTCACTTTGTCAGCAATCTGTTGCACATCATTTGAAATGGTTGCACTGGTTACTGATTCAAAAGTGCATCTATTTCAAATACATGGGTTGATTATTACAGAGTTTTCTACGGAAAAGGCCCTAAAAAAAGGAGAGATTTCAGCAGTATGAGCTTAGCGCCAGGACACTCTTAGGATGTCCGCGGTATAAATTCAATCATTCATTCAGAAGCCCTACAGACTGCTTCGATCTTCTAACAAGCTGCTGTTAAAAATTCCAAAGATGAAGCTGATGTAAAAAAGTACAAAGATGTATAGGACCAGAAAAGAAGCTGATCCTTTTGTTTGTAGACTCCAAATTGTGGAATGATTACAACTTGATCTCAGAGCTAGCCCTTCTGAACCAAGTTCCAAGAAGTAGCTGAATTTCTGGTTATTTCAGAATGCTTAAGACTGTGCTGATCTACCTCCCTTTATTTTAGCTATACATCTCGCAAATATTTTTAATCAGATGTTCAAATCAGGGTATTTTCCAAACAGTGGAAAATTGTCTCTGTGCTACAGTTAATTAGTAAAATCACTCTCAATCCTCAGTAACCTAGTAGCTATCATCCCATCTCCTGTCTCCCGGTGCCTGCCAAAATTGTGGAGATGGCTCTGAACTAGGAATTGCTTCCTTTTGAACTAATAATCACCTTCTGGGTTCCACCCAGTTTTGCTTCAGAAGCAGTCATAGTTCTGAATCAGAACTGATTGAGGCCTCTGAGGAAATTAGGGCAATTTTGGATAATGGAGGCAAAGCAGCCCTTATTTTACTTGGCCTGTCGACCGTGTTCGACATGGAAAAAAAAACATTATCTGCTGCTGGTCTGTCTCAACAATATTGGGAATAATCTGCACTGGCCATTTCAGGATCCTTTCTCTCCAGAAGAAAAAAATCAGTTGCCCTATATGAGTTTGTTTCCAGCCCCTTTTCCATCCTCTGTGTGGTACCTCAATAGTCATCTTTGAGCCTTATGATTTTTAATATATATGTTACACCATTGGCTAGTCTGATTACAACCTTTGGCTTTTCCATGATGTCATATGCTAACGGCACACAAATTGTTGTCTCGATGCCCAGTGATATTTAAGATACAGCCGTTGGGTTCCATAACTGTATGCTGGAAGTAGGCAAATGGATGAAGGGCAATTGCCGTAAGTTAAACTCTGGAAAGACTGAGGTCACCCTATTTTGGAATGACATTTCCTTCTGGTCCCCCACCTGGTGGCCACAACAATCCATTAAGTAAGGAATTTAGGTGTTGTGTTTAATGACAAACTCAAATTAATGCAGTCATCTCTTCATCATTCCGTACCTTAAGGATAGTAAAAACAATTTGTTTGTGCATTTCTTTTGAACTTCAGAAGACTGTAGTGATGACCCTCGTTCTTTCCAAAATCGATAACTGTCATACCCTTTATATAAATATGAAGCAGCGACTGCTGAACAAACTCCACATTTTGCAGAATGCAGCAGCCAGCATGCTGCTAGGGATCCCCAAGTTCCAGTCAGTATTGCAAGACCTGCATAGGTTACACTGGCTACAATCCAGAAAATCATTGCCTTCAAGGCCCTCTGTATCTCCCATAAGGCCCTTCACGATACTGGCCCTGACTATCCCAAGCATAGTTTCAAATGGTACATTCCCACTAGGATGCTTCGGTCTATGTCGTCCAAAAATGTGAGGGTTCACAAATGTAAGCGCTCCGCCTGTGGCGGCAGAGGTTTTAATGGCTGCACCGCTAAACTATGGAACAGCCTACCTCTGAACTTGAAATCCATGACCAACCTCCTTCATTTTAGGAAGGCATTAAAAACTTGGCTGGTTAATTATTGGGGGCTTATCCAGCTTATAATCCTCTCCAACAGTTGCCGCACCAAGAATCCTCTGTGCATCCAAGACAAATAATTATTCTGTTGTTATCGCTTTGTAATGGTAATGTACGCACTGAATGCTAAATAATGATCACTGATGTTGTAAGATGTATACCCTATATGAAAGATGCAAAATCCAATAAAAAGGTTTTATTAAAAAAAAGAAACCTCTGTGCATTTGCACACTTTATAAGATTCTATCATACCATTTCATATTTTAGTGCTTAGTCACCCTACGGGACAGCTGTTGTGTTGTATAAATGTTACTCATTTATTCATTTATTCACTTCTTTTTTGCTAATAAGCATCCCATATATTTAATAGTTGGCTTGAAAAGAGAACTATAGTCAAGGATGTGCCTTTGCTCTTTTTGGTGTAAATCTGTTCAGTAGTTTTCAAGAAATTGGTGTTTAAAAGTGTTTTTTGTCCACGGACCCAACTAAAGTTGCTGCATGGGTCTATGATTCAGCACGGGTCACAAACCTTATGGCTGGGTCTGCAAACTCTTTAAAAAATTTTTTTTTTTAAAAACAGACTGCGCCGAAGGCCATGACTGATCGTTGGCTGTCCATGACGAGTTTTTTTTTTTTTGAGCACAGGATACAGTCAGATGTTATATATGAAAAAAAAAACGGAAAAAGTAAAGGTACTTGTAAAGTTATGGTTACCTTTGGTTGAAACACCTTACATAGGTTTACAAAGACTTCGCCAATTCACTGGATACACTGCTGTTAAAGTGCTATGACTATTGTGAAGTATTGACTCCTTATGTACTTTCTTACCTGATATGGCCTGGTATTGCCGAGTCCCCTCCCCTGAAATGAACAGTTGACCCCTACCCACAAACCCTCTCTCCCCCGAGGCATTGATAAGAAAACATCCAAACACCACTCTTTGGATTAGGGGTCGTATAACCCCGGCCGTATTTTATTACAAATTAATAAAACATAATTAAAATTCATAATTCAATTTTTTTTACATATATACGCAGAAAACCACATATTTAATCACATTTGAATACAGATATTTAACACATTTATGGCTAACCTTAACATGAGTCTGATACATAGCCATACCTAACCTAAAACTGGAATATGTACAATTTGTTTTCTGCGTATCCTGGATGAGCCTACGTGCAAGGTCATGACTGTTCCCAACTACTTGCCAGGTCCCCCTTTACCGGAGTGACCTTGCGCAGGAGGCCTGTGTGCCCACCAGATTCCTTTCCGCGGGCGCCCCCTACGCCCTTCCATCCTACCTCCCAGGGGCTGATGTTATGCCACGTTGGCGCCCAATGCGCCTGCGCTGGGGTTGGCCCAAGCTGCCTACCGGAAGTGTAACTTCCTACCCCCGCACCCTTCAGCCTACCGGCCGTAAGCGCCCCCTGGAGTGTGATGAGGGACCACTGCCCCCCCCCACCAGGCGTCACGGTTGAACAATGGGATGCCTACTAAAAGATGTAAAATTTGACCTAGCAATCATGACCTTACCGCAGACCGAGGATACTCGGACATAAAATACGACAAGAAAATTGAAATTAACTTGTAAAGTAAAACATAATGGATGGCATTCTTCGGTAAATGACAACCCGCTTACAAATTAAAAACCTTAAAAGACAAAACCATTGAACACAAGCTTGACATACTACTTCATAAAAAACCTCGCTGCCTCAGGAGATGGTGGGTGGGGAAAGAGAAAACGGAGGCTTCCTTCAGTCCTCCGCGTGATGGCTGGCGAGGTGGTGCTGCTTTGGGGGGCTGAGCGGCGAAGAAGAGATTGACCCGCCGCTCTCCTGCTCTTTTAAAGAGCGTCTTGTCCCCCAAACAGGAATAAACAGGTCCCGGCTAGATCCGGGACCCGTTTTCCCTGCATTGCCCCGGAAGCGTTTGGACTGCTTCCGGGGCATACTTGCATTGACCAATGGGCTAGTGCGGGGAGGGCGGGCGCCAAGCGTGTCATCATCGCTGGCCCCGCCCCCCGCCGTAGAAGAGTCCCGGGGACCGGCACAACCGCCATATTGGCGGCGTGCCCCGAGTTCCCGGGGGCGCCTTCGTAAATGTGCTGATTGTGAAATAGTTGTGATGATTGTAAAGTGCTGGTGATACACCGAAAACACGTTACCAAAGGTAAGCAATTGCTCTTCAGTGGGAACCCACATACATTTTGTTGCCCCAGGTGGAACTCCTGTTTAGAGATGCTCTTTCTTCACTAAAATATTCTCTGTAATGCACTACACAGCTGACTGTACACTATATTAACTACACAAAAAATATAAAATAAAAATGAACTTTTAAGAAATCTGTCCTTGTCTGGCACTTGCTCCCTAGTATCTGAACTGCTGCAACCGTTCTCTCATTCATGTACAAAAAATTAGAACATGCATTGCCTAAGCCAATAGGGCTTGCCTATGAGAGCTATTGGCTTTCACAGTGTTTTGTAGCCATGCTATGCAGCAACGCGGATGCTTTGCCGTGTGGCTAAAACTATTTTTTTTTAAAACACCAATTGTCAATATAAATATCCATTTCAAAGGAAAAAGGGTTTCTTTGAAATGTGTGTGGCCTTGTAAAACATACCTATGAATGGCAAGAGGTTCACAAGTACAACACTGAGGAAGAAAAATTTAAAGTAGTGCCTCCGTCGCAGCGCTATCAGCGGAAGGACAGCAATCAAGCTGAAGCAATCAGTACTTGGTCCATGCTCAAGCCAAGAGAAGAGGAAGTGCAGCAACCACGCGCTGGCCAATAAGAAGGCTGCAAAAAAGCATGACAATGAAGCCAACAAATGTTAATCAATGAGTGGGCTGCAATCCCCTTGTATACAATATCTTCTTGCAAGCAAGAGCGCATTCACTGTCGCAGACAAGACCGAAAAAAAAAATTCACATTTATTTATAGGCATTGTTTTAGTGCATAAATTAGTTTTATTAACATGAGAATTGTTTCAGTGTTTAACTTGTGTTTTGAGAATTGATTATAGAAAGTTACTAGTTTATGGTGGTTATGTGCCTCTGAGCAATGTATGTGCTCTCAGAAAACTGAAAAATGGACAAATAATTAAATGGTGATAGCTTTATTAGTCTAACACACAATTGTGTTATCCAGTTTTATGGTAGCAATGGAGATGGGGCATAGTCTACAAATCTAGCAAGCTTGTTTTTCTGTTGTGGTTTGCCATAGGTTTGTTTTAATAATTGATAGGCGAATTATGGAATATAAGGAGTATGGTCCGGAGGTCTTGCCCAAAGTGTTTAGTTAAAATGTGGTTTATTTAGCTTGTCCATTTCCAGTTGTTTTTATTTGAGAATGTTGGATGGAGTTAGTAATGTTGTACGGGAGCCATGATCTAAATCTATCTACATGGTTTTTTGGTTGGATATTAAATAGTTTGTGGTCTGTTGGTTGGCTGGTGTGTGAAATATCAGGAAGTGTGGGTACTGTTACAGGCACATGATGTCCAAATAAATAGCATACGTGTGCATTGTTGAATGTGTGCGATATGTTCTAAAATGTCGTTTGGTGTGTCTTATTTCCGCTGAAACATGTTGTAGTATGTTTTTGATACATCATTGGCGGTTCTGATGGTTTCTATTTTTTTTTATTTGGTTTTTAAATCGAGTGACATTTTTCCTTCCCAACCCTGCACTATAAAAACGGAAATAGCAGAACTTGCTGTATAGCAAGTATTCAATCATATCCCTAAAATGTTTCATATAAAAATGTGTTTTTGGCTAATATATAACAGAACAGTGTCTTACATCAGCCAGTGTTTCATCTGTCAGGAGACTCCCCCTTCCTATTCAAGGCAGCTGTCAGTGTCTTTCCAGGCAATCAGTGGCTTGTGTGGCAAATGCATGTTGACATAAATAGTCTTCCCTGGGGTACAGCAGACCTGACTAAACCTTCCCTGTGGACATGCTTGGAATACCACTGGCCCTGCACTGCCTTTTGCTAAAGAGACCATGAAAGAAGTAAAACTTTTATCGTGTTTCTGTTTGCGCAACAATTAAATCTAATTTATTTCTGAAATAAGGGTTGAATTCACTTAGGGAGAGTATTGTCCTCTTTTGAGTTCTAAATATATATATTTTTTCTGCTAAATCGTGATTTATGTATATTTGTAGTTTAACATTAGTTTTTTAAAGTGCTCCTCAAAACGCAGGAAACAAAACTTCAGCTCTTCAAACAAGCTGTGACTGTGCCAGTACCCTGTCATCTTCTCTAGTTCATTAAGAGAGCATTTGTGCTTAGATATTTAATTGCATACGTTATGGAGGGTAACACAATCGCAGCATGCTAGCCCCAGATTGCATTAGGACAAATTCTTCCTGTGCTACAATAAGACCCACTTTGCTGGCACTCATTTTTCCGTGTGGTCTGCCACAGACCAAAGCGCCTGCGTTGTTAGGTCTCGCCTGAGCCAGCGCGTGCGCTGGTCTGGCGAGACATTTAGTGAGTGGGCTTTAGAAATCCCACCACAAGCTTTTGCTGGCCTAGAGCGTGCGGTTACGCGCACAGTAACGCGCATTCCTCGCATCGCTCAGGCGCCATTTGGCTTTCCTCTCACTTGCTCTCTCGCTCCTCCCCCTCCCCCACCACAGAGCAAATCTCGCGGCCGCGCGTGTTGCTTGTTTTGTTTTAGTCTGCTGCCTTGTTTGTCTTCCTGGCTCTCCCATCACTTGCCTCGAGACCTCTCTTATCGCCTTCGCCCGAGTTTGTCTCCGCTGGGACTTCACACCAGTGCCAGTTCTGGGCACTGGCTCACACTGCACCCCACCCGCCGCCAGTCTCAAGCCCACTGCACCCCAGTGCGGGATCCAGACAGCACCAGGGTGAGCCATGTTTACACGGACCTGCCAGCTCTCACACTGCTCACCAATCGTACACAACTCACAAATGCCGACTTCTTGCACTGACCAAACATGTCGGCATCTTACACAGTCATGACGGGCCAGAGTATACCACAGTCCAAGAGGGCAACTCACGCCTGGCCTTGCTTCTCCAAATGTCTACAAGCCTCCGCTTCTCATGCTGCCAACAAGAACGAGGTTTCACATTGCCCCGCGGCGCGAGCCGAAGTGCCTCACGAGGCTGACAAGTACAAGCGTCCGCTGCCCAAGAGTACCGGCTTCACAGTGCTCACGTGTCCTCGCTTCTCACAGTCATCAAGATCCCGCCCTCACACTGCCCTTGAGGCGCAGACCCCACACCGCCCGAGTCCCAGTCTCAAATGACCACGAGTCCCAACCTCTCAAATGCCCATTAGCCCCAACCCCTCATACTGCCTATAAGTCCCAAACTCTCAAATACCCACGAGCCCCAACCTCTAACTCTGCCCACGAAACCTAGCCTCTCAAATGCCCATACTGTCCAAGACCCTACTTCTCACACTGCTTACGAGTCCCAACCTCTCAAATGCCCACGAGTCCAAACCTCTCACACTGCTCGAGACCTAACCTCTCACACCGCCCATGAGTCGCAACCTCTCACGCTTACTATGAGTTCGAACCTCTCAGAGGTTTCAAGGCATGGGCAAAGTGAGCAATTGCCCAGGGCCCCACCTTCCCACCGCCCCCCGAAAGTAATTTTTCACTATATTTTACTTCTATTTTATTTCTCTATTTGAACCTCTCTACTTTTTTGCCTCCCTCATTCTGAGACTCTTTAACTGCCCAGTGTCATCTTAATATTTTTGGGGTCCCAGGCAAAGCATATTTCAGCTGTTTTTTTGTGCATGACCCTTTTTAAGTTTAACATATAATTTAGCATACTTGGCATCATGCGTTCTTGAATTAGCAGGCAATGAGCAATAAAATTCAAATTTATTATGTAAAGGGGTCCCTAAAATATGTCTTGCCCGGTGCCCCTGAAAATCTTTAAGACCAAACTGCAACCTCTCACACCGCCTATAAGTCCAACCATCTCACACCGGCCATGAGTCCCGGCTTCTCACACCGCCCATGAGTCCCAGCTTCTCACACCGCCCTTACAGTTTGGCCTCTCAAACTGTCTCTCAATCAATCAGTGGACAGATGCTCTGAGTGTCAGCGCAGAAAACAGCACTTGGTATACGGCGGGGGAGGCGTTTTAGCTCACAATATAACATTTCACCAGCGAGGCGCTCGGGTCAGTAGACCTAACCCTGGCCCCGACGCAAGGAAGCATGGGTCAACATCCTTTGCCATCATTCACCTTCGGCAGGTGCGACACTCAGATAGCAGCTTCGAATCGTTTCCCACCAGCTGCCGGTGTCAACAGCTCGATACAAAAGGGGATGATGGACGGAACGTTTGAGCCAATCAAACACTCACCCCCAGTCAACTGATCTGGGTTTAATCCATCATCATTCTTTAGCTCACCCCACCACCCCAGTTCAGACATGGCCATATGCAAATCAGTCTGACCCTGTGCCTCATGGGAACAGTCCAGCCCGAACTGCCAAGCCATGTCTTCCCTGGACCGGAAACAAGCATCCTAGGACCGGTTTCTGGCATTTCAGCCGTCATCAGCCAGGCTTGCTTGAATCCAGTGGCAAAGTGAGCAAGGGACCCACGTCTGGGCATACCCCTGCCAACTTAGAGGCGACCAAAGCGATACAAAAGGGGATGATGGACGGAACGTTTGAGCCAATCAAACACTCACCCCCAGTCAACTGATCTGGGTTTAATCCATCATCATTCTTTAGCTCACCCCACCACCCCAGTTCAGACATGGCCATATGCAAATCAGTCTGACCCTGTGCCTCATGGGAACAGTCCAGCCCGAACTGCCAAGCCATGTCTTCCCTGGACCGGAAACAAGCATCCTAGGACCGGTTTCTGGCATTTCAGCCGTCATCAGCCAGGCTTGCTTGAATCCAGTGGCAAAGTGAGCAAGGGACCCACGTCTGGGCATACCCCCGCCAACTTAGGGCGACCAAAGCGATACAAAAGGGGATGATGGACGGAGCGTTTGAGCCAATCAAACACTCACCCCCAGTCAACTGATCTGGGTTTAATCCATCATCATTCTTTAGCTCACCCCACCACCCCAGTTCAGACATGGCCATATGCAAATCAGTCTGACCCTGTGCCTCATGGGAACAGTCCAGCCCGAACTGCCAAGCCATGTCTTCCCTGGACCGGAAACAAGCATCCTAGGACCGGTTTCTGGCATTTCAGCCGTCATCAGCCAGGCTTGCTTGAATCCAGTGGCAAAGTGAGCAAGGGACCCACGTCTGGGCATACCCCCGCCAACTTAGGGCGACCAAAGCGATACAAAAGGGGATGATGGACGGAACGTTTGAGCCAATCAAACACTCACCCCCAGTCAACTGATCTGGGTTTAATCCATCATCATTCTTTAGCTCACCCCACCACCCCAGTTCAGACATGGCCATATGCAAATCAGTCTGACCCTGTGCCTCATGGGAACAGTCCAGCCCGAACTGCCAAGCCATGTCTTCCCTGGACCGGAAACAAGCATCCTAGGACCGGTTTCTGGCATTTCAGCCGTCATCAGCCAGGCTTGCTTGAATCCAGTGGCAAAGTGAGCAAGGGACCCACGTCTGGGCATACCCCCGCCAACTTAGGGCGACCAAAGCGATACAAAGGGGATGATGGACGGAACGTTTGAGCCAATCAAACACTCACCCCCAGTCAACTGATCTGGGTTTAATCCATCATCATTCTTTAGCTCACCCCACCACCCCAGTTCAGACATGGCCATATGCAAATCAGTCTGACCCTGTGCCTCATGGGAACAGTCCAGCCCGAACTGCCAAGCCATGTCTTCCCTGGACCGGAAACAAGCATCCTAGGACCGGTTTCTGGCATTTCAGCCGTCATCAGCCAGGCTTGCTTGAATCCAGTGGCAAAGTGAGCAAGGGACCCACGTCTGGGCATACCCCGCCAACTTAGGGCGACCAAAGCGATACAAAAGGGGATGATGGACGGAACGTTTGAGCCAATCAAACACTCACCCCCAGTCAACTGATCTGGGTTTAATCCATCATCATTCTTTAGCTCACCCCACCACCCCAGTTCAGACATGGCCATATGCAAATCAGTCTGACCCTGTGCCTCATGGGAACAGTCCAGCCCGAACTGCCAAGCCATGTCTTCCCTGGACCGGAAACAAGCATCCTAGGACCGGTTTCTGGCATTTCAGCCGTCATCAGCCAGGCTTGCTTGAATCCAGTGGCAAAGTGAGCAAGGGACCCACGTCTGGGCATACCCCCGCCAACTTAGGGCGACCAAAGCGATACAAAAGGGGATGATGGACGGAACGTTTGAGCCAATCAAACACTCACCCCCAGTCAACTGATCTGGGTTTAATCCATCATCATTCTTTAGCTCACCCCACCACCCCAGTTCAGACATGGCCATATGCAAATCAGTCTGACCCTGTACCTCATGGGAACAGTCCAGCCCGAACTGCCAAGCCATGTCGTCCCTGGACCGGAAACAAGCATCCTAGGACCGGTTTCTGGCATTTCAGCCGTCATCAGCCAGGCTTGCTTGAATCCAGTGGCAAAGTGAGCAAGGGACCCACGTCTGGGCATACCCCCGCCAACTTAGGGCGACCAAAGCGATACAAAAGGGGATGATGGACGGAACGTTTGAGCCAATCAAACACTCACCCCCAGTCAACTGATCTGGGTTTAATCCATCATCATTCTTTAGCTCACCCCACCACCCCAGTTCAGACATGGCCATATGCAAATCAGTCTGACCCTGTGCCTCATGGGAACAGTCCAGCCCGAACTGCCAAGCCATGTCTTCCCTGGACCGGAAACAAGCATCCTAGGACCGGTTTCTGGCATTTCAGCCGTCATCAGCCAGGCTTGCTTGAATCCAGTGGCAAAGTGAGCAAGGGACCCACGTCTGGGCATACCCCCGCCAACTTAGGGCGACCAAAGCGATACAAAAGGGGATGATGGACGGAACGTTTGAGCCAATCAAACACTCACCCCCAGTCAACTGATCTGGGTTTAATCCATCATCATTCTTTAGCTCACCCCACCACCCCAGTTCAGACATGGCCATATGCAAATCAGTCTGACCCTGTGCCTCATGGGAACAGTCCAGCCCGAACTGCCAAGCCATGTCTTCCCTGGACCGGAAACAAGCATCCTAGGACCGGTTTCTGGCATTTCAGCCGTCATCAGCCAGGCTTGCTTGAATCCAGTGGCAAAGTGAGCAAGGGACCCACGTCTGGGCATACCCCCGCCAACTTAGGGCGACCAAAGCGATACAAAAGGGGATGATGGACGGAGCGTTTGAGCCAATCAAACACTCACCCCCAGTCAACTGATCTGGGTTTAATCCATCATCATTCTTTAGCTCACCCCACCACCCCAGTTCAGACATGGCCATATGCAAATCAGTCTGACCCTGTGCCTCATGGGAACAGTCCAGCCCGAACTGCCAAGCCATGTCTTCCCTGGACCGGAAACAAGCATCCTAGGACCGGTTTCTGGCATTTCAGCCGTCATCAGCCAGGCTTGCTTGAATCCAGTGGCAAAGTGAGCAAGGGACCCACGTTTGGGCATACCCCGCCAACTTAGGGCGACCAAAGCGATACAAAAGGGGATGATGGACGGAACGTTTGAGCCAATCAAACACTCACCCCCAGTCAACTGATCTGGGTTTAATCCATCATCATTCTTTAGCTCACCCCACCACCCCAGTTCAGACATGGCCATATGCAAATCAGTCTGACCCTGTGCCTCATGGGAACAGTCCAGCCCGAACTGCCAAGCCATGTCTTCCGTGGACCGGAAACAAGCATCCTAGGACCGGTTTCTGGCATTTCAGCCGTCATCAGCCAGGCTTGCTTGAATCCAGTGGCAAAGTGAGCAAGGGACCCACGTCTGGGCATACCCCCGCCAACTTAGGGCGACCAAAGCGATACAAAAGGGGATGATGGACGGAACGTTTGAGCCAATCAAACACTCACCCCCAGTCAACTGATCTGGGTTTAATCCATCATCATTCTTTAGCTCACCCCACCACCCCAGTTCAGACATGGCCATATGCAAATCAGTCTGACCCTGTGCCTCATGGGAACAGTCCAGCCCGAACTGCCAAGCCATGTCTTCCCTGGACCGGAAACAAGCATCCTAGGACCGGTTTCTGGCATTTCAGCCGTCATCAGCCAGGCTTGCTTGAATCCAGTGGCAAAGTGAGCAAGGGACCCACGTCTGGGCATACCCCCGCCAACTTAGGGCGACCAAAGCGATACAAAGGGGGATGATGGACGGAACGTTTGAGCCAATCAAACACTCACCCCCAGTCAACTGATCTGGGTTTAATCCATCATCATTCTTTAGCTCACCCCACCACCCCAGTTCAGACATGGCCATATGCAAATCAGTCTGACCCTGTGCCTCATGGGAACAGTCCAGCCCGAACTGCCAAGCCATGTCTTCCCTGGACCGGAAACAAGCATCCTAGGACCAGTTTCTGGCATTTCAGCCGTCATCAGCCAGGCTTGCTTGAATCCAGTGGCAAAGTGAGCAAGGGACCCACGTCTGGGCATACCCCGCCAACTTAGGGCGACCAAAGCGATACAAAAGGGGATGATGGACGGAACGTTTGAGCCAATCAAACACTCACCCCCAGTCAACTGATCTGGGTTTAATCCATCATCATTCTTTAGCTCACCCCACCACCCCAGTTCAGACATGGCCATATGCAAATCAGTCTGACCCTGTGCCTCATGGGAACAGTCCAGCCCGAACTGCCAAGCCATGTCTTCCCTGGACCGGAAACAAGCATCCTAGGACCGGTTTCTGGCATTTCAGCCGTCATCAGCCAGGCTTGCTTGAATCCAGTGGCAAAGTGAGCAAGGGACCCACGTCTGGGCATACCCCGCCAACTTAGGGCGACCAAAGCGATACAAAGGGGATGATGGACGGAGCGTTTGAGCCAATCAAACACTCACCCCCAGTCAACTGATCTGGGTTTAATCCATCATCATTCTTTAGCTCACCCCACCACCCCAGTTCAGACATGGCCATATGCAAATCAGTCTGACCCTGTGCCTCATGGGAACAGTCCAGCCCGAACTGCCAAGCCATGTCTTCCCTGGACCGGAAACAAGCATCCTAGGACCGGTTTCTGGCATTTCAGCCGTCATCAGCCAGGCTTGCTTGAATCCAGTGGCAAAGTGAGCAAGGGACCCACGTCTGGGCATACCCCGCCAACTTAGGGCGACCAAGCGATACAAAGGGATGATGGACGGAACGTTTGAGCCAATCAAACACTCACCCCAGTCAACTGATCTGGGTTTAATCCATCATCATTCTTTAGCTCACCCCACCACCCCAGTTCAGACATGGCCATATGCAAATCAGTCTGACCCTGTGCCTCATGGGAACAGTCCAGCCCGAACTGCCAAGCCATGTCTTCCCTGGACCGGAAACAAGCATCCTAGGACCGGTTTCTGGCATTTCAGCCGTCATCAGCCAGGCTTGCTTGAATCCAGTGGCAAAGTGAGCAAGGGACCCACGTCTGGGCATACCCCGCCAACTTAGGGCGACCAAGCGATACAAAGGGGATGATGGACGGAACGTTTGAGCCAATCAAACACTCACCCCCAGTCAACTGATCTGGGTTTAATCCATCATCATTCTTTAGCTCACCCCACCACAGACATGGCCATATGCAAATCAGTCTGACCCTGTGCCTCATGGGAACAGTCCAGCCCGAACTGCCAAGCCATGTCTTCCCTGGACCGGAAACAAGCATCCTAGGACCGGTTTCTGGCATTTCAGCCGTCATCAGCCAGGCTTGCTTGAATCCAGTGGCAAAGTGAGCAAGGGACCCACGTCTGGGCATACCCCCGCCAACTTAGGGCGACCAAAGCGATACAAAAAGGGATGATGGACGGAACGTTTGAGCCAATCAAACACTCACCCCCAGTCAACTGATCTGGGTTTAATCCATCATCATTCTTTAGCTCACCCCACCACCCCAGTTCAGACATGGCCATCATCCCCTTTTGTATCGCTTTGTTCGCCCTAAGTTGGCGGGGGTATGCCCAGACGTGGGTCCCTTGCTCACTTTGCCACTGGATTCAAGCAAGCCTGGCTGATGACGGCTGGAATGCCAGAAACCGGTCCTAGGATGCTTGTTTCCGGTCCAGGGAAGACATGGCTTGGCAGTTCGGGCTGGACTGTTCCCATGAGGCACAGGGTCAGACTGATTTGCATATGGCCATGTCTGAACTGGGGTGGTGGAGTGAGCTAAAGAATGATGATGGATTAAACCCAGATCAGTTGACTGGGGGTGAGTGTTTGATTGGCTCAAACGTTCCGTCCATCATCCCCTTTTGTATCGCTTTGTTCGCCCTAAGTTGGCGGGGTATGCCCAGACGTGGGTCCCTTGCTCACTTTGCCACTGGATTCAAGCAAGCCTGGCTGATGACGGCTGGAATGCCAGAAACCGGTCCTAGGATGCTTGTTTCCGGTCCAGGGAAGACATGGCTTGGCAGTTCGGGCTGGACTGTTCCCATGAGGCACAGGGTCAGACTGATTTGCATATGGCCATGTCTGAACTGGGGTGGTGGAGTGAGCTAAAGAATGATGATGGATTAAACCCAGATCAGTTGACTGGGGGTGAGTGTTTGATTGGCTCAAACGTTCCGTCCATCATCCCCTTTTGTATCGCTTTGTTCGCCCTAAGTTGGCGGGGGTATGCCCAGACGTGGGTCCCTTGCTCACTTTGCCACTGGATTCAAGCAAGCCTGGCTGATGACGGCTGGAATGCCAGAAACCGGTCCTAGGATGCTTGTTTCCGGTCCAGGGAAGACATGGCTTGGCAGTTCGGGCTGGACTGTTCCCATGAGGCACAGGGTCAGACTGATTTGCATATGGCCATGTCTGAACTGGGGTGGTGGAGTGAGCTAAAGAATGATGATGGATTAAACCCAGATCAGTTGACTGGGGGTGAGTGTTTGATTGGCTCAAACGTTCCGTCCATCATCCCCTTTTGTATCGCTTTGTTCGCCCTAAGTTGGCGGGGGTATGCCCAGACGTGGGTCCCTTGCTCACTTTGCCACTGGATTCAAGCAAGCCTGGCTGATGACGGCTGGAATGCCAGAAACCGGTCCTAGGATGCTTGTTTCCGGTCCAGGGAAGACATGGCTTGGCAGTTCGGGCTGGACTGTTCCCATGAGGCACAGGGTCAGACTGATTTGCATATGGCCATGTCTGAACTGGGGTGGTGGAGTGAGCTAAAGAATGATGATGGATTAAACCCAGATCAGTTGACTGGGGGTGAGTGTTTGATTGGCTCAAACGTTCCGTCCATCATCCCCTTTTGTATCGCTTTGTTCGCCCTAAGTTGGCGGGGGTATGCCCAGACGTGGGTCCCTTGCTCACTTTGCCACTGGATTCAAGCAAGCCTGGCTGATGACGGCTGGAATGCCAGAAACCGGTCCTAGGATGCTTGTTTCCGGTCCAGGGAAGACATGGCTTGGCAGTTCGGGCTGGACTGTTCCCATGAGGCACAGGGTCAGACTGATTTGCATATGGCCATGTCTGAACTGGGGTGGTGGAGTGAGCTAAAGAATGATGACGGATTAAACCCAGATCAGTTGACTGGGGGTGAGTGTTTGATTGGCTCAAACGTTCCGTCCATCATCCCCTTTTGTATCGCTTTGTTCGCCCTAAGTTGGCGGGGGTATGCCCAGGCGTGGGTCCCTTGCTCACTTTGCCACTGGATTCAAGCAAGCCTGGCTGATGACGGCTGGAATGCCAGAAATCGGTCCTAGGATGCTTGTTTCCGGTCCAGGAAGACATGGCTTGGCAGTTCGGGCTGGACTGTTCCCATGAGGCACAGGGTCAGACTGATTTGCATATGGCCATGTCTGAACTGGGGTGGTGGAGTGAGCTAAAGAATGATGATGGATTAAACCCAGATCAGTTGACTGGGGGTGAGTGTTTGATTGGCTCAAACGTTCCGTCCATCATCCCCTTTTGTATCGCGGTGTCAACAGCTCGGCAGCCGAGCTCCTCCGCACTTCCCCAAAGCCCCCTTCTCAGTGTTTGCAGACAGACGACTACAAAACAAGGGCTAAAGGTCACAGGCGGAAGCAGGTGTGAGAACCCTGCTGATAGCTGCACCCATTCTCATGTTTTTGTTTTACTCTGCCCCACTCCCCCACCCCCCTTCCCAAGTCAGTGATTAAGCCACACGGAGCCCCGCGGCGATGAAGAGAGAGTGTTATCACCCGAGGCGGGCAGTAGCCACCACTCATCCCTAGTGCTGTAAACTCAGTTTAATGTCAGTCTTGGCATAGCCAATAGGTCTCGCCTTTGGGACCTTATAAGTATTTAGTTATGCAGCACAATATCCTTACTGCAACAACATTAACTGTTGCATGGCTAAACACTTATAAGGTCCCAAAGGCGAGACCTATTGGCTATGCCAATGCTTGTTTTTCAAAAGCTGGTAAGGTGGCTGTGAATGCCTGGCTGATGCTCCGTGGAATCCGATACCTTTGAGCAGAGGAAACACATGGTTGCAGCAAGAATCTGTAATAGATTCACATGTCGCATATATACCGTGTACAGTTTGGCTGGCAAAGTGTGACATGTTTTTCTCTAAAAAAATTTGTTGTGATCCTCGACAGTGGGTTTTTCAATAACAATACTGCTATAGGATGCCGAGCAGAGGTCCGCAACCTCACATGTTTAGATTCTTTAATCTGTTTTCAGTCTATCTAAACTAGTATGGAATATATTTGTTGACGAAATCACTCGAGGCCTCAACATCGTGATTTGGGATTCCGTTTTTTCAGCAAACGACAAAGGACAGTTCATGCAACACAAGGCAAGACCTCATATTTTCTGTTGATATGGTTGTTTGGGTGACGGAGACTTTCTGCCTCTAAACACAATTTTGTTTTAAATTGTGCTTAGTTTGCAAATTACATTTTCCCCTTTGTAGATAAGTGCAGTCAACAAAGTGCACTTAATTTAATTTTGGAGTACCAGGTAGCCCTTGCTTACCTTAAAGGAAGTTCACGCGAAAAGCTGGTAAGCTTCGGCAGCAGTGTCGTTGGGCGCTGTATGCTGTGTCTTCGTAGAGGTGCTCCGAGTTTGAAACCTTCAAGGAGACAGATGAGCTAGGCACTAAAGTGAGAACGAGTTGGAAAATTTGACCAGGGTGAACTCGTTGGACCCAGTTGAATAAGGCTATAAAATAGATAAGGTTTTTCACTGCCACAGATGGCGGAAACAGCCAAGTCTCCCCAAGGTGAAAATCCCCATTTTTGTGACAGAAAAGCCCTTTAAGCTCACAAGAAGGCACCATCTTCAGATCCGGAACACACATGCAACTAGTCAAGCCCTTTGATCACCGAAAGATTGGAGTGTAAGGTACAAGAGGGCCCCATAAGTGTTGTCAGTGTCTGGACAGGAAAGCTATGCAGATGCATACTAGCACCTGCGTTGCCTGTATTGCAGGGACCCCCTCAGTTCAGAGCATCTCCTGAGTGACGTAAAGCTCGTGTGCACATGACTAAGAGGTGCCTAACACATTGCTCCATTGCACCATCAAAATCACAGGGAGTCCCTCACAACGTGTTTTCATACGGGGTGCCTGTTATTGTGGTGTTATTGTGCAGTACGCTTGGAAAAGTACAACGTTTGCCTCTAACAGAGGAAGATGGCTTTTCGAACTGGGAATTCTTCCCAGTGTACTAAAACAGGCTTTCCACACAGTATAGGACATTCTAAACGTTGCGGGTAGAGAGCTCTATTATATTTGAGTGGGGCCTTATGTTTCCAGGGAGACATCATGGTCCCTGGAACTTTATTCTAGGCCAGCAGACTGCAACTTTGTGCTAGTCACATGGCTCTGACTCGGAGCGAGGTTTTATATTTTCAGTAGACTTGCATGTTTTACTCTCTTTTCTAGCAAGGGGTCAGCTGAAAGGAGCGTAGTGGCGTTATACGCTCGTATACAGTTTCGTTTGCTGTCAATAGTGTGATCAAAGCTGATGGCACACCCTCTAGAAAGGAGGTGTGTGCTCAGCTCTCGAGTGGAAAACATATGCCACCTGACACCAAGGCGAAAGGTCTTAAATCCCCCTTGTCATGTCCAGTCAGCGTTGTGAGACTCAATATAGTCCGCAAAGCAGCCAGGTTGTAAAACAACCTCTCATCGTCTACGGATTTGAAGAGGGCACTGGGCTCCTGTTTTCGATAATGTACATGGCGACATTGCTAAGATATTTGACAGTGCAGACAACCCTGCTGGGCGTCGTTTCATTGGAAGCTGAGCCTCCTTCACAAACGTATCACTTTAAGGATGCGTGCACGGTGCACTATTGATAGAAATTAAATAAATATAGAAACTGTCACCTCGTGGCCAGCCAGGATCATCCGGTGACGGAAACGTTCTGGCTGCGTTTGCTTGTTCCTGGACCTTGGCCAGTCAGTGACCCCGGAGGCTGCGCCCCGGTGCCCGCCATTTCTTAAGAATGTGCTGCGTGCTCGCTTTTGCGCGCGTGCAAATGCGCAGATGTTCAAGCGTTTCAGACGGACAGAAATGCGAGCTCAGGAGAGGCCGGGCATACACGCACGCCATCTGCTGCCTGTTGTTGTGGACAGGGGCTTGTTTATCATCCCAGGCTGAGCCCCTCCATGACCAGCGACGCAACACTTTCCCCCCTTTTGCTTTGTGGACATCTTAGTGCGTCATTGGAGAGCTGGTACAGTGTCACGGCAAATGTTTTTAAGGTTCTTGAGAATAGCGACACTGCCACTGGCACAAAGTCTGTGATTAAGCTGTAATGTCTTAAATGTACAGTCCTCTTCCCTTAGGCTGACGACGTTATGGTCATAAAATGTCTACTACAGTCAATGAAAAAAAGAGTGACATAGAACTCGAATTATTACATTGGAATTTTAGTGAAGGGGTGATGGAGTCCCTACCTGTGTCAGCAGCCGAGGAAACTTATAAGATAGGTTAGTCCTGCCATATAAGCTGTTGATAAATACCTTATTGCCTCCTGATTTCTGTTATTCTTTGTCCATTAGGTCTCTTAATTTGTCAAGCACAGGATTCTATTTCACTTGTATCAGGCTGCTCCCTTAGTTACATAGGCCACACCTCTTGTGAAAGTATCTTAGCTATGAGTCTTGGACCAAACCCCTTTAATTGCGTCCCACTTTTTTTCATCCCTCTTAAAGAACTTGTAATGAGGCAGATGTTTGCTCGACCCGGGTAAAAAATTATAGTGTCTCCACTTAGCAGTTCCTTTCATTTCAACTCTTTACCCCATTCCATCCCTCCGCGCAGCCTCCAAATCCTACTTCACTCTGAGATGAAAACTGTCAAACTGTAATGAGCGTTATATAAAGACCCAAGTTGACTGTATAACTTAAGCAAAGCATATCTTTTTACACAAAATGGATGCAGCCAGTAGAAATCCCTTTCACTCGTTGACAGAAATATGCTTCTAACGTAATGTTTCTTGAGCTGTTTGCTGCACCCAGTTGTCTTTCTGGTACACACCCCATGTCATTTCATGAAGTCAGTGGTTTAACTTGCCAGCTGCATCTGCATGCACAGGTGTTCGGCCTTCTCATGGGACAACAAATGAATATTCCCTCTTCATAGGTCGAAACACCAGAAGCACGCTAGATCCTCCACTGTCATGAAAATTACGTTCCGTAGGTACTGGCACAGGGCCAAATCCACACTGACGTGCAGAACCCCTGTCCCAGGCACCAGAACCACATTGTTGTTAAAATGGATTGGCAGCAGGCCAGAAATTCTCATTCAGTTATGCTGATGCACACAATCCGTAAAGCAAGCCAGAACCCTTCCGTCATTACAGATAGTAAGTAGACTAGAGCCACCTTGACATTAAAAACGAGGTTCCCAGACATGGGCCTCGGGACAGACCTCATCTGTCTTGAAAACTCTCTCACACACTGGAAGCTAGAGCGAGGGAGGGATTGATGGGTGAGAGAGGAGAGGAGAGGGGAGGGGTCTGGTATCATGCTTATGGGTGATTAGTGATCGGGGCCGTCAACCTATTTTGTAAGTGGCTCGTCATGGTTTTGATGCTCCCCTCCCTGTATCAAGGGTAATGTACAGGATTGAGGCTGTATCAGTAAGAGGCTGGACCATAGGAAGTGTAATCAAGAGTTTGAATATATATATATATATATATATATATTTATTTATAATCTGTCAATGGGCCGAGTTTTAATGGTAATCTGACTCCGGCTGCTAGAAGTACGCTCATATGGTAAGATTCTGCTTTGGTAGCGGTGTAGTCATTTTGAGGAAGACACGGCTTCACACTAAAGTTCAGCTCTACTGTGAGTGGTCGCCAAGGCTTAAGATGTGCATACCCAGCAAGGGAAGAACCTTTTGTTTCTCCTAGAAATAATCTTTGCAGCCCAGGCCTCTCCAATCCTGTGGAGCCCCCACAACCATCTTGTGCTATGGGCAGTACTATACATTTTTCTGCCAAGACAGATCAATGTAAACCCTTGTGGCATAATGTGCCAGTGGTCAGTACCCATAATGACAACCGACAACAGCTAACATGTTGTGCTTCATCGAGCTCAGAAGTGTAGGCGTTCCACGCAAAATGCAGTTTTGTTGAACTGTGAATCAATCTTTCACAATAGTGCTGGAATTGTGTCTTTGTGAGAGAAAATGTTAAGTTTTAGATGGAAAAATATTTTTCTGCAGTGTGCGGAATTCCTCTAAATCTTATCAACTGATCTGCTTAGCAAAGGAGATTTGAGGGTGGTGATGAAAAACAATAGTCGGAACGAATGTTGCGTCTAGGCCTGCCTACTCATTGGAGTAATGTTGTAAGGGTAATTAAAAACAGGACTTCAAAAAACAACAGAAGAAAAAACCTGAAAAGTGTAAATTAATGTTTATCGCTCCAGTGTGGGCGTGTTCTGTTGACGTCATGGACACTGGTCGCCTCCCAGTCCCTCTTATCCTCTCTTGTCTAATTCGATAGCTCATCTAGGCATGGCTTGATGTTCTGTTTTATTATATGTGGATGCTATGGTTTTGCATTGATACCTATAAATATATGTTTCGTGCTTTTTGCAGAGCATGGAAACTCTTGGCTCCCTGAGGTCAGCAGATATAGTTGGGCCCGACAGCATGGAAGTGTTGTCTGAAGAAGGGTAATTATTCAACTGGCCTTTTTATTGATATTCAAGTTGTTTGCTCACTTGCAGTTGTTAATGCTGTGACTGAATTCCCTGCTCACTTGCAATAGAAAATGAGAGCTGGGAGCAGGTGGGTCCCAAAGAAGTTAGCATTTTCCCAGTAACAGAGGGCATATCCATTATGTTTTCATCTATTAAGGTCCTTATTTCTTTCGTTCGTTTGAAAAGAATAATGATAAAAATGCAGTGTTCAGGGAAGCCCTAAATGGCTAGAGCAGGGGTATGTTACGTAAGCCCAGGAGTGACAGATATGTGCCTAAATATTCAGCATTACACTGACTCTACGAGAGCTTTGTTGAAGTTTATTGAATACAAATATCTTAAATGTATACCCTGAAAATCTGATCCCCCCCCTGCCCCCTCCCTCCCCATCTCTCCTTTGCCCTGTTGTCTGTCTTTTCGAGATCTCATGTTCTCCTTGTTTTTCAGTGGCGGTGTGAAAGTAGGAAGAATTAATAAATGACAGGATATGGCATTTCAGTAGGTGAACGTGGAAGCTTTCTAAGTGGCCTAATCTTCTGGACAAGGCACAATGGTCTCTTTCTGCCTTCCTATGTCACCTTTTACTACTAAATCTCTAGTTTTATTGGGGGTCTTGCTTATTCCAGTTGTAGGGTGACCAGAATGACTTTTTTATTTTTATTTTATTGTTAGCTATTCATATGAGGTAAGACACCTAATCAGATAAGACTGTAGGTGAAGCCTGTGATTAGAAAGGAGAGTAAAGTATCTGTGTTGGTCGCAGAAGCACTGAATCCAATAGCCTCTTAACAAAAAATCAGTAAAGGAGATTCACTTTTCTCTTTTTTACCTGTAACACAAAAAAGAAAGGAGCCGTAGATTGATCATTTTCTTTCACCTTGGGCTAAATCTGTAGCAACTGTGATTTGTCCTATTTTGTGTTGAGTAGTTGAGCGAGAATCAGTGCCCTGCATTTCTGCCTGGTGCATAAATAGAATATGGGTCAGCTGTATGTGTCTAAAGAAAACTTGTAACTACGCTGTCTCTAACTTATGTACACCAGCGAGTTTTGTAAAGCTAACCTAGATTATTCTCCTTTTCATTTTAGTAAAGACGGCGAACCCGACTCGCACTATGGTAAACATTCACAGGTTAGTATCCAACTGTTGTCCAGTGACGATAACAATTATGATTTAATAGGAATATGCCTATTTTATTAGTGTTAACAGTAGAATTGCTAAATTGATCCGAGATGCAACGATCCTATGAGATAAGGGGGTACAGATGGAGTGCTGGTTTAACCCATTATACCTTGGTTTCTTTTTAAGGGTGTTTTTGTTTGAGGGTGCACTGTTACATATATTACTCATTGAAAACCTAATCTTCAGTTGAAGCTGCGTATCTCCTCTATTTCACAACACGTATCCTTGTGTTGCCCTCAGTATCATTTACTCCTTGTTTCAAACCCTCCCCCCAGCTCCTCTGTTTTGCTTCTGTTCCTTCAGGATCCCCTGCATGCACTGCACCCTACCTCCAGTGAACTTTGTTTAGCGTTTCAGTCTAATGCAGGGTTCTCCAATGTCAGTCCTGGAGGGCTGGATCCATTCCAGATTTTTAAGATAACTACATTTATCTAAATGTGGATATGCTAAAAATCTGGCATGGATCCTGCTCTCCAGGACCAACATTGGAGAACCCTGGTCTAGTAACTGTTTTGCCTCCTGGGTTTGGACAACCTTTCCCCTGAGGGCTGCCCTGAGCTCTATGGTTGCTTTTAGGTTACTGTCTCCCCTGGTCCTCATTTACTTCCAGGTATGGGTTTTGTCTGGTACTTGCAGTGAGCACTGCCACTACATTGCCACTAGCCTCTTTATTGTGTTCTAACTGGGAGCATCATGCAATGATCACCCCAGACTCGGTGTTGGGTGTATGGAGAAATTCCCCAAAATCTTTCTACTGATTTTCACATTCAGCCTTTTTAAATTGGTGGCAAACGGAATTCTGTTGAAATGATCCTTCAAAATGTTTCAACATGAATTCTCATCTTTCTCAAAGTTGATCAACCAAGTAATTTTAAGTCTCTATATCGAGTTTACTTGGTGGTGCAAAACCATTCATTAGTCTCAACGCATTTCTTAATATCGACCCTTCACTAGGAGAGTTTGACCAGCTTTTCTACTATTACCTGCAAGAAAAACAACCCAACAACCCCTCTCATATGTTGATATAAAAAAAACACAATATTTGAATTTAAGGCAGTGGTTGCAGAAGCAAACCTTTATCAACAAGTTTAGTGTTCTCAAGGTGATGCTGACAGTGTTGGTATTTGCAGTGATATCGCCATCAATGTTGATTTTCTCCCCACAATCCCTTTCACTTATGTTTATCATGTGAATTTGGAATGTGTCTCATCACTGTGTTTCTGAAATGTAGAAATAGGCCATACCGTACTTACAACCAGAGGTGTAACAAAACTTGAGGGGGCTCCCCTGTAAAGTACATGGAGGGCCCACGCTCCGGACCCAGTCAGGAGCTCTCAGGTCAAGGGCCTGCCACCCGTGCGGAGTGCCGTAGTCCCCCCCCACACACACACACTGCAGGGGCTGCGTTGGATATTGTTACGCCCCTGCTTACAACGTATAGACCAGCCTAGTCCGGCACAGAGCATGAAGTTTGAAGTGCTCTGATGAGACAAGGGTTTGTTGCATAACTGGAAAGAATGTTTGTTAATTGTTACATCACATGTGTGATTGGACTATATCCAAATTTACATATACCGTGGCTTTATTTGCAGTGCTAACTATACTCCTAACTAGCAGATTGAAATAATTTTTTTACTTTATGCAGTTCTGGTTTCATGTTGCAGATCGGTCTTTTGTTTTGGGACTTCGAAATCTATGATATAGACAGAAGCAAAATGGTCTTAGCAGAGTACTTTATCTCAGAATGTCCTAAACACACAATGCACTCAGCTGTCCTCTTTGTTAACAAACTACTTTCTTGGCCTCTTACATTGTAGGCTTTCCCAACGAGCCAAAGAGACTTGTTTATGTACAAAGAATCTCAGTGGGGTCTATCCAGCATTCCTACTTGGACTTTTATTAAGCGAACTGTTGATTGACGTTATCTGTCTTCATGCCTGGTAAATGTGTACTCCGCTTCATCAGTATTGGAGTGTGTGGTGAAGAATGAGGGCTAAGAAATAGATGCATCTGCAATTCAATCAAGCTGCATCTCGGAACCTACTCATTTGAAAATATTTCTTTATCTGACACATACCAGAACTATGTTACAGTAGAAAACGTATATCAATCCAGTCTGAGCCACCTTCCAGAGACCCTAGGTATAAGATCTTAAGATTAATTAAAAACAGCCTGTTCAGAACACTTTGTCTGGTTGCTTGCACCACTGTCTATAATATCAAAGCAATCTGACTAGTCCTGTCCGACAACAGTTCATTCCTGTTGGGCACAGCAAAATGCATATATATTGTTACTATTCCCTAAACTACCCATTTCTACTGCAGATCTTGTAGTGGATACTAGGTCCCGGATTGTGTAGGTTCCATACCATCGAGTAGTAGGTGGACACGCAGAGGTGCCAGTTGCACGAGGGCATGCCTCTTGAAAATGAGGTCTGCCACCACTATGTACTAATTTGATATTGCAGTATAGTGAAACGGCAAATGACTCACGCTTACATAGGTATTATTTCTGCTTTGTATGTTAGTAGGGCCTGTGTGGATCGCTAGTCTCCACAAAGCACACTGGGATGTGGTAAGGTTCACAGTAGACCCTGCCTGCATAGGGGTAGGGCTCGTGGATGTCTGCTTTCTAGGGGAGTGAAGGTACCAAAAGATTCCCGATCTGATGAGCGGACACATTTCCAGCATGCACTCCATTTTTGTGCTGCCAGAAAGTGGTCTGACAGGATGTGTAAAGACCACTTGACTGATTTTCTTTGCTTGCCTGAGGGCGAAAGAATACCTTTCGTAGGGCCTCTTTGCCATGGTGGGCATAAAACATTATCCCATCCATTATTGGATCATTTTATGTAAGAGTTTTCAGGAGTTTCCATTAACCTTTCGAAGCTCAAAACTACTGATCAGTCACACCTCCTCTTCAGACGTTGCTTCTGTTTAGTGCATTGCCCTGGTGATTTGTTCTGAAGTTTGTAGGTACATATAAGTAAATGGGTTATTAGCTGGGAAGGATGCGAGTCCTTCCCAAGTAAGTCTAAAGGTCTGTCAGGTCCAAATCACAAGTTGATAAATACATCTGGATTCAACTCCTTGTAGCTCAGAGCACAGAACATACAGGCATTTCTAAAAATAGAGAAACACTTAATGAGGAAAATGACACCAAAATCACTAAAATTCAATGAGAGGAACCAGAGAGATCATTTAAAAAAGTTTCAGTTGTAGTTTAGGAAAAGTAAAGCGCCAGTCAGAGGTCGGTGTTCGTGATTGACTGGGACCTAGGTGTGATTTCAGGCTGACCACAATAGAGCAGAAGTCGGATACCCCAAGCATGTCATCACGGTCAAAGTTTTTACCTTCTGACTTAATCTCTGAAATGAAAATTTAAATCCTCTATTGGGGCATAGCAGCAGGCTGTATCCAGTGAAGTCCTCTCAGAGACGTATTTCCTTTGAATGAGGTCCCTCTGAAGCAGTTTGTTTTGCCAGGGAAAGCTCAGAGAGGGAACATTCACATTTCGTGGCTGTTGAAGTCCTCTATTAGAGCGGCTACTTTTCGCACCTTCTCCAAGTCAAGATTTTTACCATCAAACGTTGTCTTTTTTATCGAGCTCAAAACCTTCCATTGAGGCAAGCCTGAAGCTGTATCCGACGAAGTCCTCTCGAAATCAAACACCTTTGCTATGATGCTCCAGAGAGATGTTTACTTTCTGGTGCAGTTCCTCTTGGACTACTCTAAGGCTCCCAGGACCTCAGTGACAGCATTTAGTTTGCCAGGACTCACTGCAGCAGAGGCCACCAGCAGGGTCCAGTTGCTACTGCTCAGCTGGACACTTCAGCAAAAGGCCTTTTTTAGCTTGTTGTGGCCCTTTAGCAACACATGCGGTCAGCCAACAGACCCTTAGAGTCCATACTCAGTCCTAGGTTCAAGTGGGGGCGTGCCCGGCCCTTCAGGTCACAGAATGCAGGTCTAGTTTTCTTCCATTGTTCTGCAGGTCGAGATGTGTTCTGATGAGCTGTCGGTGAGTTGCCACTTTTGTAGGGTTCACTGGCCAGTGGGTGGGGCTGCCTCCTGGACACTGCCTAACCAATGAGAAAAAAAGGTCTCAGGGGCAACCCTTCCCACTTTGGCAGAAAGACCTGAGTGTTTGGTATTTGACTCCCATCCGCTCAGGAAAGGCTGCTGGGGAAGGATCACCAACTTCAGCAACTTGAAAGAGAGCAGGTTTAGGCCAATCCTTTCATTGTTAATGAAAAGGGAGCCCTCAGGAAGAGAAGCTTTTGTTCTGTGGGCAATATGTAGCCAGCTTGGTATTAGCCTGGTGGAAGGGGGAGCTGGCCCCAGAACCAGTTTGATGTAGTTGAAGAGAAGATTGCTCATTTCCCTAAACACACCAGTGGCTGGCAGACCGGCAGCATCCAAGGTCCAATAGGTGCTTCCATATCGAATTTGCCACCAAATAGTGCACTTTGGCTTAGTTTGCAGTTACACAAACATGATGAAAAGAGGGATTTTTTCACAGTGCATCTATATTTTTTTATGTGGGTTGGGCAAGAGAGGGAGGGCATTTTATTGATTTTGTGTCCAGATCAAAACCGAAAACAATAAGCGGCAGTCACAGAAGCGCATTGGTATTCAGAAAGTCAGCAGTACAACATTTGAGGTAACTCCAGAAAATGTAAAATTTCTTTCCACTAATCTTGTCACAGTTTCATAGTCTTCAGACCTCGGAATCTGATTCGATTCCTGGGTCAGATCAAGCATTATACCTCTATATTGACACCACTCCTCCAGATCTTATGTTCTTTGGGCATCCACTTGCCTTCTGAACTGGTACTTCTAAAGTCATACAGTGGTCCATCTTGTTTCACCAGGCTGCTACAGAAGGGGCTTCGGTGGATTGCCAGTTTCTGGCAATATCTCTTCTGGCTACAAGGATGCTCGACAGCAGTAAGGTCAGTTTATATAGTTTCATATCTAAATCAGCCAATCTATGAGGCAGTTCTTATTTAGGATCAGGCAGTATCTTCCATCCCAGCACCACCTCCAATGTGTTATGCACCCCACTTCAAAAGGGTTTAAGTTTGGTGCATTGCCAAGTTGTGTGTAAGAGATCTGTGTCTTGGCTTGTGCGTCTAAAACACTCAGGGGAAGGAGCACACACCATTTCCCAGAGCTTCTGCATGGTCAGGAAGGTACAGTGTAGATATTTAGGCTAGATCAATCTGAATTTTGATGCTGTTGTGGGGCCAGTCTTGCTTCTTGCCACCCCTCATTTGTCAGTTCTCCATCATCTCTCTCCCATCAAAAAATATCAGAGGTATTAATGACAGATGATTGGTAGTGTTGGGATATCTTGTGTTTCTTCATTTGTCCTGTTAATAATTTGGCCTAGTTTGAAGGCACCAAGTTCGTACCTCAGTTCTTTCGAGACCCAGCACATAAATGGGAAAACACTTTTTTGGCTTTTTAGCGGGACAGAACTGTATTTAGATTGAGGTTGTTTCAGTTATTGAAGGGGCAAATGATACTTTTACGTTCATTTCCATTGTGGGAGAATTGCACCACGGTGTGGACAGAAAAGGGTCACGTCCTCTTGCTACGGATTTTGAGGCTCAGTGCTCATGCTTCTCCTACCACCATGCACATCCCTTCTTGGCTCTGTTATTTAGTGAATGTCCGAGTATTTACCAGGTCTCAAGGTTTTTTCATCACAGATGAGCTGCTGGGGGTGTTTGCCTCTCAGTGACGTTTGCGAATCTACGACAATTGTATGCCACCTAGGACTTGTGTTAAGAAATCTTTCATTGAGATGTTTAAATTCACAAATTGACAGATATTTTCTTTGGAACCAGATACAGCACATAAGTGAACTCGTTGACGGCCTAATTTCCCATGTCTCTGGATTTTGCCAACATTCACAGAAGAATGCACTTGATGGCCGCATAAGTGGAAATGTTGATAAGTGGACAAGTTTCACTCATACCATCAGGAGCATAACAATTTTCACCAGAGAGAGAAAGGATGTACCTAATGGTTAAGTTGATGGGAAGTGCATAGAGGAAATGCTAGTAGCGTGGTTCATATTTCAGTCACATGTTCAATTTTGTTTGTGGTTGTGTTAAAACATGAAAATATAAAGAAGTTCCTGGGCTTCCTCTAGAAAAAAGAAAATCGGAGGACATGGACCTATGTCCACAGTTGAGGTTACTAATAACTGCGGATTTCAATTAGGCAACCTGAGTGGCCCACGATAGCCTTGCCCTACCATGCCCACCTCGAGAACAAGGCTGCGAGATGCAGATACTGAGTGCCACTGTAAAAAAAAAAAAAAGTGCTACCGCGCCATGTACTGGACCATGGATTCCTCAAGGTGAAAGAACAATTTACAGTCAAGCGTTTTCCCTTCCATTTTGGTAAGGAGAAAATACCAGATCTGTTGTCTGACCAACCTAAAACACTAACCTTTTTTCGGTGTGAAGATGCACAGTACGAGAAATTGTAGCAGAAACAAAGCCAGTCCTTCATGCAAGTGAATGTGTCTGTTATTAGTCAAAGAAGGAAAAAAATCTAGTGATTTTGAGAATAATTTCTGTTAAAAGTACACTGGTTGTTTACATCGTCGAAGATGGCATGTGAGCATTGTGAAGTAGTGCATTCAATTTGTAACTTGGCCGAGACGGCTACAAGATACATGACCTCTGAAGTCACCACTAGAATGACTCAAGTCCTCCATACTGATCCTCTGAGTGGAGGGCAACAATATTTTCGGCAAAAGTTTCTACCTTTTGCTAAATCAGCACCCTTGTTTTTCTTTAGATTATTTGTGACCACTAATATGGTCACTTTCTTGGGGTTTCTGACCAGAAAGAAATCCACGAGAGCACAGGGCAGGTGATGCTCTATGGCCTAACAGGTAAGTGGTCTACGTAACAAGGTTGGAAGAGAGGAGCGAACTGGGGCTGACCCTTGGGCCGAGCGGTACACCAGAAAGCACAAAGCAGAAATAGCATGAAAGGGACAAGAGAAGGGAGCTGATCTTGTAACGTTTGCCGAAGCCAGTGGCCTGTCTGGTTATGTCTTGTGCATCCTTGCAGAAAAACCGGTAGAGTAGGGATGGTTCTCCTAGGCCAGGAGGGTAGGGTCTATGCCAGATTTTCATGATATCCACGGGATGTGAATACTACTTATTCGGATAATCAATGATTCCCTCAAATTTGGCATGTTTCCTCCCCTTCTGGTCCTACTTCAACTAACCGCATGCCTCAACAATTCACTGCGCGAGTGCAGTAGAGAAACACTTGAGGAAGCCAAACGGCTGGAGAGGCTCATAAGAGGTGGGAGCAAGAACAGGAAGCTGAAAAGTATCCCCCTTTGGAGGGGCTTGAAGAAAAGACCCATGATCGAATTACTGGCCAGGAGGCTGTAGACGGTGAATTTTTGTTGGAAAGAAAGATAAGGTAGTAGACCGGGCTCATGGTAAATGCACCGGTTGTAAGGTGTGATCGTAAGCTGCAAGAAGTTAACACTGAGGGCAGCGTAGAAATGTTAATTGGGACATGGAATTGAAAAGAGGAAATGGAAATAAGGTGATTTTTTTTGCTTAAGTAGAAATGAAAGAAAGAGCCATGTAACAGGCTCCCTCAAGACCAGTGACTTAATGTTGGAGGCATTGAGCAGTGTAGCGCCACTCAGGCCGGAAGCACTACTACACAATGTATCACTTTCTGGCCAGGCATGGCCAGAGAGCTTAAATAAACGGGCCGGGGTTGCTCAGGACTTCCGGCCCATCACAGGTACCCTGGTGTGCGTGTCATTCCTTAGCGGTGCACAAGCGCTGTCTGTCATGGTCTAGAACATCGCTACTGTCCACCTACCTGTGGACATCCTGACACTGGCGACGAGGGTGGGATGACCCGAGTTCCACCGCACCAACACCGGACTTGCCCGATTAAGCCTGCCGACACGCCGCCGGATCCGCGGAGGCGCTATCCCGCATACTGGTGAGAGGAGCCGCTGAGCAACGCGACCGCCCGTGAAGCCCGAAACAGGGATTGCCAAGATCACCGGCCGGTGATCAAACGCACGCAAGTAATGCCCCAAGCGCAAGCCTGTAACAGCCTGAATCATGCGTAGCGTACAAGCGGCAACACGCTAATGCTCCCGGCGAGGCCCCGGTCGAGCATAATTCAATATCCAGCAGACGTGCATGCCCAGCAGCTGCCGGTCACAACCTGCTTCAAAGTAAAAGGGGGGAAAGACGCCGCACTAGCAGTACACCATAAGCGCTGCAAGACGTGCTCAATTAGGAAGCAGCAAGGCGACCGAACATGACCTGCCATACCAAAGAGCAACAAGCATTGGCAAAACGAGAAAAAAACAAGCATTGGCAAAAACAAACGCTCAACAAGCATTGGCAAAAACAAACGCTCAACTAAGCCAAACAACAAACACAAAGCATTACAAAAAAACAAAAAAAATATCTAAACAGCAAGGAACACTCAGCCATGACGGACCAGGCCACAGCCCCTTCAGCTGTACAACCAGTGCCCCCTGCAGCACCAACTACGCACTTACACTCCCAAGTCAATGCTCTCCCACCGTTTAGTGAGCTAATCGACCCTGCTACTGCGTCACCAAGGTGGAACGTGTGGATTGGCCGACTCAACAACTATTTTATAGCCACGAGGGAAACCGATGGTGCTGTTAAAAGGTCATTATTATTACATTTCGCAGGAGACGAAATATACAAGCTGTTTGCCCACCTGCCAGACACCGGAGCCCCCACCGATTATGATGCCGCTGTCAGAGCGCTCAACGCTCATTTTGACCCACAACTCAATCCTGATTACGAACGTTTCAAGCTCCGACAAGCCCGTCAGAGAGAGGGAGAATCCATGGACGCTTTTCATGCACGTCTACGAGAATTAGCCAGCACGTGTACCGAAGATGATCAAACCAAGGAAGTGAGAGCGCAGGCCATCCAGGGGTGCCGTAACAAAACTCTACGGACCCTGATTCTCCGGCAACCCCGCATCACTCTAGAGGATATACTCATCCTGGCACGCTCACACGAATTATCGGACGCCAGGTCAACGGCCATGGAAGCGGCCCTCACCAACACAACAGAACAAACGGTGACAGTCAAGACAGAGCGAGTGGATGCAGCCCGAACATCAACTCGTGGCGGACGAGGACGATGGCCCAGCAGGAATTCGCGACGGTCACAGTGCGGATACTGCGGAAAAGAAGAACATCCTCCAGACAAATGCCCCGCCAGGGGAAAAACGTGCGCAAAGTGCGCTATCCCCAATCACTTCGCAAGTGCATGCCGGGGAGGGCTACGAAACAGAGGGATTCCCGGACGGAGGCTACCGTCCAGAGCAGTAAGACACCTTTCACTGGAGGAGCCCGCAGCAGCAAGAGCGCCAGCAACCCCGACACACCGAAAACAATGCCTCGAAGACTCTTCCACAGACGATGAAGAGGAGTGTTACCTCATATCCTTCGCAAGCGACCTCAAGCGAAGACGATGCCCTCAACCGACATGTGCCATTGAGATCGCAGGGTCACCGGTCACAGCACTCATTGACACAGGGGCATCTGTGAATGTCATGGGGTACCAACAATATAAAAGGCTGAAACCAAGACCAACACGTACGCCGTCCAAGGTCAAGATCCTCACGTATGGGAGCCAAACGCCGCTCCCACTAAAAGGAAAACTGTCCGTCCACGTAAAATCAGAAAACCACGAAATCACAACAACGTTTCACGTTGTCGACAGAGAAGCAGACATACTAGTGGGCAGTCACACTGCCGAAGACTTGGGCCTGGTGACGTTCGCGAATGCTGTAAAAACCTTACAAACAGAGGACATCCTTGAACTGTTCCCACAGCTCTTCAAGGGTCTAGGAAGCATAAAGAGAACAGCGGTGAAACTACACATCGACACAGCGGTGAAGCCTGTTGCGTTGCGGCATCGACGCATACCATTCCACCTACGGCCACTGGTAGAACAGGAACTACGAAAGCTTGAGCAGCAAGGAGTGATAGAGAAGGTAACGGGACCCACCCCTTGGGTCTCCCCCATGGTCATAGCTGAAAAGCCAAAACAGCCAGGTCAAATCAGAATTTGCATTGACATGCGAATGCCTAATCAGGCGATACGGAGAGAAAGACATCTGACACCAACCGTCGACGACATCTTAGCTGACCTCAACGGTTCTCGGTGGTTTTCTAAACTGGACCTAAACGCTGGCTATCATCAGCTAAAGCTAGCAGAAGAAAGCAGGTATATCACCACCTTTTCGACACATCTGGGACTCCGGCGCTATAAGAGACTGAACTTCGGAATATCATCAGCCGCAGAAATATTCCAAAATGCTGTGAGGGAAGTCCTATCGGGGTTCCAAGGTGTCTTAAACGTCAGCGATGACATTTTAATACATTCTGCAACAATAGAAGACCACCACCGTCAATTGCGAGCCACTCTCCAACGACTCGCAGATCACGGAGTGACCCTCCACAAAGAAAAATGACAATTCTTCAAAAAAAACATCGAATTCTTCGGATTCGTATTCAGTCAAGAGGGCGTGAAAGTAGACCCTCGGAAATCACAGGCGATCCAACTCGCTCCTGCCCCCATGACCGCATCAGAAGTCAGAAGCTTCTTAGGCATGGCAACATACTGCGGACGCTTTATTCCTAACCTCGCCACAATCGCAGAGCCACTACGCAACCTCACAAAGAAAGATACAATCTGACGATGGACTCAAATAGAAGAGGAAGCATTCTGCAAAGTGAAAACAGCATTGTCGGACAGAACGACCATGGCCTACTTCAACACAGAGCGACCAACTGAGCTAATCGTAGATGCCAGTCCTGTGGGGCTAGGAGCTTTATTGACAAGAAACTGAGCCGGGAACATGGGTTCCGATAGCATTCGCAAGCAAAGCACTGACTGCAACTGAAACCCGATACTCCCAAATTGAACGGGAAGCACTTGCTATTAAGTGGGCATGTAACCACTTCCATCTATACATTAGTGGGCACCCATTCCGAGTGGTAACAGATCATCAACCACTGCTCCCACTATTCAAGGGAACTGCTCCTCATCCACCACCCAGAATTGAGAGGTGGGCAATCCAACTTCAGCATTACCAGCTAGATCTAGTATACAGGCCAGGAGCGAAAAACCCAGCCGATTTTCTATCGCGTCACCCCGCAAGTCCTGCAGATGAACATTCTGACCAAGAGAAACAAACAGAAGACTTTGTGAACATGATTTCCCAATGGGCATGTCCAAGAGCCCTCTCCTTAGAAGACATTGAAACGCAAACGCGCAACGACGCAGTCCTCAAGAAAGTGATGGACACTTTGCAGAAGGGGTCCTGGGAAGGCTTCTTACACAATGTCCATGGGTGGAATGAGCCCGACCGGGCTCGGTTAGGGAAAGTTTGGAGAATTAGGGAAGAACTAAGTGCTGCCGCCAGTGGCGTAATCCTAAGAGGCTCACGCATCGTCATTCCACAAAGCCTCCAAGAACAGGCAACTACCCTAGCACATGAAGGACACCAGGGGACAGGACGAATGAAATCCAGGATGAGGGAAAAGGTATGGTTCCCTGGTCTGGAAGAAGCCGTAGACGTCATGGTACGAAATTGCAGAGCCTGTCAGCTCACCGGAAACCCTGAATCACCTGCTCCAGTAATAACCGAAGATCCAGCTCCATCACCCTGGTCGTGGGTGAGCCTCGACTTCGGGAGTTTCCCGGACGGGCGAGTCACTGCCGTCCTGGTTGACAGCTATACGAAATACCCAGTGGTGGAAGTGTTGTCATCCACTGCATTCCATCATCAACAGCCCGTATTAGAGAAAACATTTGCGCTTTTTGGACTGCCACACGTAATCAAGACGGATAACGGTCCTCCGTTCCAAGGAAGTGACTTCAGAGAGTTTTTAACCCGGCTGGGAATAAAACATTACCGCATCACTCCACAATGGCCACAGGCCAACGGTGAAGCAGAACGCTTCATGCGGACCATAAACAAAATACTTCGCATAGCAGTGGCCGAACAAACAGATCCAGAGGCCACCCTTCAGAAATTCCTACGAGAGTATCGGAGTACACCTCACTGCACGACGCAGAGGTCCCCGTGGTCGCTGATGCTGGCTGGCCCCAGGCGTGATACTCTACCAGTATCTGACAACTGGGAGCCTACCCCGTATGACCCCGCCAACACACAAGCTCGAAGATCAATAACCAACGAGAAAGCCAGTCAACGGAGGAAAGCACGAATGCGCGTGCTGGTGCCAGGATGCACTGTCCTGGTGAAGAACCGCCGGAGTGGGGGGAAATTCCGCACTCCGTATGAACCTGAACCATGGACCGTCAGAATAGTGAGAGGAACAGCTATCACAGCTGAGCGGAATGGAGAGGTAATTACTCGGAACATCTCATGGTTCAAGAGGATCCCTGTGGTGAATATCGAAGAGCAGAGCTCAGGACACTTAGTGAGAGAAAGTGCCGTACAGGAAGAAACAAGCCCACGTTCCATCGACACCCCCGGTCAGAATCAACCAGTATCAACGCCGGAAGCTGACACGAGCTCCAGCAATCCGGTTGGCAACTGGGAAGTAATCAGTCCCAGAGAAGATCGGGCTGTCCGCCAATGTAGGTACGACCTCAGGCCAAACCCTCGGCCGAACCAAAGACTTGCTGATTTCCTATGTTAATCCAGTTTAATGTTTATTTAAGGACTGAGTTGGAATGGGATGTAGCGGTCTAGTTTATTCACCCTCCGACCGCTAGCCCCTCAGGCCGGAAGCACTACTACACAATGTATCACTCTCTGGCCAGGCGTGGCCAGAGAGCTTAAATAAACGGGCCGGGGTCGCTCGGGACTTCCGGCCCATCACAGGTACCCTGGTGTGCGTGTCATTCCTTAGCGGTGCACAAGCGCTGTCTTTCATGGTCTAGAACATCGCTACTGTCCACCTACCTGTGGACATCCTGACGAGCAGCATTCAAAAGTCAATTTCTAAGATGGCGGGTTCATCTCAGAAGCTGTTAGAAATGAAAATAAAACAATACTCGGTGTAAATGTAAAAAATGGCCCCTCTATATCCTGAGACGTCACAAAAAGTATTTGAAATGCGAGATGCATTTTTCGGTAGGGAGGGAGTGAGAGCATTGGACTGTGGAATAATTAATAAAAAGCTGTTTTCGAGCTTACCACGCAGGCGCTGCCATAAGCAGTACAGAGGCAGTTAAAACATGAGAGAAAGCAGTCGCCACTGCCCCACGCTTTCCTAACGCATGACTGATCCCGAAGCCCACCGCTGGCGACGCTGCACAGGAGGCAGGACACTGTTCGAAGGATGACATAACATTTGACTTTCTTTCTTAGATGCAGAAATATGCAATAAACGTCTGATTAAAAAAAGGAATCTACCAGCGTCACGCAAAGTGAAACGTGTATTGTTCCAGCTGAAGCTTATAGGAGCAACAATAAAACGGGAAAGTCAGAATGTTCTCCTTTCCTATTGCCTCGTGCTGTGCAGTTTTAATGTCTGACTAGCATATTCTCTTTCATCCTGAGCAATTCATAATGAATGCAGGCTCTGAAGTTAGGCACCTGCTGCCTGCCTGCCTGCCAATCTAAAAGGCTTCAATTCCAGCAAGTAAGATAGCCGGGTAAACTAATGCATCTTTTGTATAGAACTCTGAGAGACCTGCAGGAACATGAGCTGGGGATGGGTGCACTCGACCTTTCATCCTTCCTAGGTCAATAAAATCAATACCACTGAGTTGGCTAATAGTAAGACTTGTTAAGAGGCCCAATATAGCCTATCGGGTGCATAGAAAAGTTTTTAAAAAAAATATTGAAGCTGTTTCCTTACTGCCGTGCAGCTTCCCCAATCACCTCCAAGAAAATGACTGGACACAAGGCATCTCCCAGAGGCAGAACTTGCTTTTTTCAAATCTGTTAGCGTGAACAGTTTCTATTACCACAGGATTGCACTTAACTGAGACCATGTTACACATATTTAGCCAACTTCACTGCCTCCCCGTTAGTCCCAAATTCAATTCAGGTACTAGTGCAACATAAATAAAAAGGCATTGGCAAAGTCAGTAAATTTTGCCTTTGCTATCTAGCTGTGACTTACTGGCTTTGCCACTGCATGCACCGCGGCCCTCTTGTAATGGATTTTCTAGTATTTTTTCATACTGCTTTACAAGATGGCCACAGTGATTGAACATGCATATAGTTCCCTTCTTATAATGGGGTTTAAAAAAAAAAAGAAACTGAAGAACCATCATTAAAAGGTGGCCAAAGTGCACACATGTATGGTGGCTGTTTTGGAAAGTTTGACATTGCCAATGCTTATGCATCTATAGACAGTAAGGGGTAGCAGCTCAGTGGTGAGTGAACGGGATAACTTAAAAACCCATATAACCTTCTACAAAAAACTATGGTTACAAGGGCAACCCACCCTGCTAGGCAACTTTAAAAAAAATGCCAATAGCCAACGGTTGAAGCGGCTGAAAAAAAGCTCACTCTTCTGTATGTACGTGTAATGGTAAAATGGGGTCTCTGACAGATAGCTACATACGGCTGCACATAAAAGTGCAATAAGCCTTTCGCCAGTGCCACTGAATTTCCAGAACTTCTTTTGACCTTGGGTCAGAGGCATATCAGTTTTGCTTATCCGTGCTATTCCCTCATCTTTACACTGGCCTCAACCACAGTAATAATCCAGAATTGTCAGCACAACTTGGTTAGCCCTTCAACCAGCATCCTGAACACAGTTCTGCAGCAGTGCTATAAAACCCCCTCCCATCACACAAAATAAATACAAGCAGCATTGCACGCCCCGATCTCCCTAATGTTGTGCCTTAGGGAAGCAATATTCTCCTTTTGCCCATTTAGAAAATATATACCTTGTTTGAATTGGGTCTCCTTGTTACCGCATACAAAACGCTTTAAAGCACACAGCATTACTTACATGAACCTAATGCTGTCAAAATTGTCTGTTATTGTTTTCAAATAAATAATATATATATTTTTTTAAATATAAAAGCAATTGAAGGGCTACACTCCAATTAAAAGGGAACCAGGTAGATGTGCCTAGCTGATACGATGATCCAGGTCCACAAAGAATAAAAAGAAGCTTAAACTGCTGAACATGGTGGTCCGGCAGCCATGCCCTCAGGCCAGAAACAAATCTTGCAGAGGTTAACACAGTTGCTGCATTTGTTCCTTAGTATGCAGGATTAAAGGAGTTCATGGCTTGAGGTTTTCTGAGAAGTTTGCTCAAACCTGTAATCACACAACTGCTTGCCATGGCCTTCTCCTGACTTCCACAGATAACACAATCATGTGAATAATTTTAGGTTGGTTCTCCAAATAAACCTAGTTTGTAAGCATAGAGTATAAGTGAACGGGGTTCCAGGAAAATGACATCAGAGTAGAAGACAATTTTTGAGGTCTCACTAAAGATAGCTTCAGCTGTCTGTCTGGAGACAGCATTGCATACCAAACTCCACAGAGCCAATCCTTGCTCAAGATTGGATGGCCTTCGTGTAAGTCTCAGTTACCTTGCTCCTATTTGTGACTTTCCTCCCTTTCTGTGTTTCACCTGCCCACAGGAGCTTTTTACTGTACTTGTCTCTAGATGCAACATTCTTCCAGCTCTGAACACAGCATTGCAAACAGACCTACGTTTAAACACCGGTTTGCTGCCTTTAAGTGCCACCTAGTGGTCACTAGAAACAATATATCAGAAATGTGAAAGATACAATATTGATCTTGACAGACTACAAACAAAAATTGGCAGTGCCAGTCTGTTTTGCATTTATGTTAAGGTAAGAAAGACCAATTGGCATTGCCAATGCTTGTTAAGATTTGTGCTTCACTGAAAATGTTACTGTCCCACTATATCACATTATTCATACACATCTGTACGAAATAGCGGAGCACTGCATTCTAGAACAGACATGTCTGGATAATATTGCTGTTGCGGTTACTTTCCTTGCTTTATGGTTCAGTTGTTGCAAAATGAGAACAGCCTTTAATGTTTAAAGATTGGCGTAAAAATGGTCCAATTTGCTTGCTACCAGGAAAAACAGCTGATGTTGTGTGGTCACTAATGTTGCTTCTGGATAAGTGAATTGAAAATAGTAATCCAAAACTTCATCTGCTGGAGGTGTTTTGTGGTTTTTAGAAGGTAAACAGACAGTTAATAACTACTCTGCTGCTCCCTTCTTCACTCCCCTACTCCGTACCTCCCAGCTTCCTCCCCACCCCTAAAAAACAACCACTTATTCAGATCGCATTATGAGGAATTAAAAGGTCAGGAACATGTTACATTCCTCCAGGATAGTTTTACATTCCTTGTGCCTGGTAAGCCTGTTGCGGTGGGGGCGAAAATACATACTCACAGCAACAGAAAAAGCTTTCAGAGTTGTCGGGATGTAGGACTAGCAGATTCGCTCGAAAGAGGCGAATGCGAGAGAGATGAGGTAACAGAAACTTGGGTAAAGTACAGGAAACCTGGGGCCATTAAAACAAATCATCTCCCAGCAAATTTTGACGACTTGCACAACAAATGGAATTGCCATGGCTAGGTTATCCTCTGGTTGTTTGGTTTTTACAGTACCTAGGCATTAATTGGCTGAAAACTATTGGGAATGGAAATGGTTGACCATGGTTCTTAAAGGAACACTTTTAACGAGTGAGACTTATCTTAGTTGTCCACTTTAACAACAAAGTAACTAGCTGGTGGGTTCGTACATCCGCTGCAGATTTTTGTGAACTGTGGAGGTTGTTTGTCCAATCTGACCTGGGCCAACACCACATTTCATCTTCCCAAAGCCCATAAAAAAGTCAATAACATTGATTTGGGTAAACAAGACACCTGCTATTTTAATGTTACAAAGGTGCAAGATGATTATGTCAGCAAGCAGGATATTTGAAGTACAGCGATGCTACAGGTCACATATATGTCCAACATTTAATCTCGTTTTATTCTTTAGTATTTACAATCTCCACCTTCCAATTACTGTGCATATACTACGTAGTGTCTCCCAATCTCTGTGTGTGAGGGAAAGGCTTTGAAAGTCCAGTCACCATGAGAATGGTAAAGACCTGATTTTCATCTCGATGATCCTTCCTGAGCCACGGTGAGTTCCAGGTTATGAGTGCCACATTCAGCCACTCTTAACTATAATCCATAAGGTTGTTTGTGAAAGGTTCGTACAGTTAAGTACTTGAGAAAGAAATATTTTTATAAACTACTGGACATCTTTAGTCCTCATTCAAGCCCATCCTCCCTCAGTTTCTTCGAGCACGCTAGGTCGTATGTTCTCAGTATTTTGACAAATGTGTGGAAATGTGTCCTTTGAGAGACTCAGACTTGGTTGTTGATCTCAGTTTTGTTCTATATCCTCATGCTCCATTACTGCCTAGTCCTTGCCCTGAAAGCAGTCCTTCCATAAGCATGAAGTGAGCCCCCTCCCTCATGTGCCGGGCACCCTGCTGCCAGTCTTTCCCAAAGGCTAAATTAGGCCCCTTACTCTTTGGTACAACTTTCCACTCAAGTGACTCTATCTATAGGGCACATAGATTCTTCCACTCCGCCTCCACTTGGCTTGAGCAAATAGGCAGGCCAGGGTTGACCCTCCAGGAAGGCCGGCCCATTAGGTTTTTCGACCTAGGCAGACACAGCCCCTTGCCGTGGGAAGAAGCGGCACTGTTTAAACCCTTGTCATTGTGCAGGAGCCCTCTGTTCTTGTAAGACAGCAATTAGGAACAGTCATTCGGAACTACGAGAATAGACTGAGTAGAGTGAAAATAAGCAGCTACCAGTTAAAATGTATGAAGCTTAAGCACAGGTAGCAGATGTTTACTTCCACCCGGTATGCCCAACTCAGTGAAAGGAAGTGAAGCATGTATACCTCAAGTGTACATCCTCTCAGTATGCCTGATTTGTTGAAAGTGAACAGGAGTTGATATCTATCTAGTTTGTATGGACTGATGGTCTAAAGGTTGAATGAGAGCAGTGTGCCGCTACCTGATCGGCAATGAATGATGGAGGGGTATCAGAAGTGAAAGACCACTCCCTATGAGGGAAGCTACTTAATCAAAACAAGCATGGTCTGTTATTTGGATCTTGGTGGGCCACCGCCTAGTGTGCCACCATTAAACTGGATCCTCTTCTACTCCCAGAGATGCTGTGGTCCAGATGCTGGCTACGTGCTGATAGCCAAGCAACCTGCACATGCTGCCGTAGAGCTCCTTACATGTGAGAGCCTTCTCAAGTCAGCAAAGCCGCTAAGCATAAATGCCAGGAGGTGGAATAATGTATTACTTGGGACTTTAACATACTGTGGTATCTTCTCTGAGGACTCACCTGGTGAGACCGAATAGCGTGTGTCCCCACATGTGTGTGCCTTGGCAAAAGAAACGGGAGTGTAATCCGCCATTGCCCTTGTATGGGTCTACTCTAGCTGGGAGCAGGTTCTCCCTTTTAACAAAACCGGTGGGGGAGCTTGGTCTTATTGATTCTGGTGACCCCTTGTTGTCCTGGAGCTGACAGAATATCCTCCTCACCTCAGTGAAATGATGAACCAGTCTGTTGTCACTGTCATCTGCTAGCACGTGCTTATAACTAGGCCAAGAAAAGAAGATGACAGTAATAAAGGTTTGCACCTTTACAATGAAGGTTCTGGGAGTGACAGGAATTCAGAATTGGTGAAACAGACTGGACACATGAAGAACTTTCAAAGAAGCAGCTTCTTGTAGTTACAGCCCCACAAGGGGAAGGAATTACTAGCATAAGAGACCTTATTTTAGACCTTAAGAATGGTGAGCCATGGCAGTGCTTGTCTCACGAGGTAGTATGATCTTGTTTCTGTCTTGGGACGAGGAAGACAAAATTGGAGTGATTAGATCACTGAATAGTAATCGAAGGCCACGGTTCTTCTGTGACCAGGCAAAATTAATGCAGTATAAGATGTTTCAAAGGAAAGCACCAGTTGGAATCCTTCAATGATAATCGACCCTCAAGTCTTATGTGTCCAGAAAGACAGAGGCGCCCATGACTGACTATGATGTCACTGACTCTAAGCCCACAATTTGCACAGCCTGCACTCGCCACTTTGCACAGGGGACTCCATCCCCCAACATCCTTAGCGCCAGGAGGCGCCGATGCCCTGTCTCTGCGCCAGGAGGCGCATAAAGCTGGTCCGGGCTCCCGCATCGCGGGAGCCGACAGTTTGCACGGCCTGCACTCGCTACTTTGCACAGGGGACTCCATCCCCCAACATCCTTAGCGCCAGGAGGCGCTGACGCCAGCACGGGAGCCCACAGTTTGCACAGCCTGCCCTTGCCACTTAGCACAGGGGACTCCATCCCCCAACATCCTTAGCGCCAGGAGGCACCGACGCCCTGTCTCTGTGCCAGGAGGCGCATAAAGTTGCCCCGGGCCCCCGAGACGCGGGACGCGCCCGGGCCAAGGACGGGCCCATCTGCGCCCGTCAGTGCCCAGAAGAGGCTGGGCTGGGCCCGGTCTCTTGGTTTTATTTTTAAGTAGTGCCCTTATATTTTTTGGACTCTCGCATATTGGGACTGTATAGACCGCTGGCGAAGAGGATAGCCACAGTTTGCACAGCCTGCACTCGCCACTTTGCACAGGGGACCCATCCCCCAACATCCTTAGCGCCAGGAGGCACTGACGCCCTGTCTCTGCGCCAGGAGGCGCATAAAGTTGCCCCGGGCTCCCGAGACGCGGGACGTAATCTACTATAACTTAATGATGGGAAATAGAAAGGGGAGCCATTTAGACCCATCTAGGGAGAAGGGCGACGTACAAAGTAATTCAATCAAAAGCTATCTGACCTCTAATGGGGGCAATTGAAAGCGAGATAGGCAAAGTTGAAGTAAAGATGGATTTGGCTATTAAAAGATCCGCCCCTACTGCTACAAAATCTACCAGCGCAGAACAAACACAAAGAGAACATGGTAACCCAATGATGTTAACATCAAAGTCTTTAAAGAGAGGGGATTCATCACCTTCTAGAAACCCCTTGGAGCGCTCTCAAGGTCAGTTTCCTAACCCCTGTGTGATTAAAGACACGCAAACATTGACCACACTAGAAGTGATATCACGGTTGGATAGTCCTCCCTGCAAAAAAAGCAGGCAAGACTTAAATATAGGAGAGTTGCCAAAATCAACTTCCTCGGAATTAACTCCCTGTTCTCTAATTAAACAAGGTGAAAAGAAAAAGAAAGGCACAGGGAAAAATCTTACAAGACTCCCAAAGGAGAGCCTGTAAGGAGAAAATTGGGTGCAAACAATATTTCCAGTTTTGATCAACTGCGTGAGGAAATAAATTCTATATTTAAGTTGTGCTCTGGGATACTTTAAAAATTTATCCATTTAGAGGAAAAGATCGAGAAAGTAATCACTGCCCAAGAAGCCCTCATAAGAAGAGTAGACATTTTGGAACAACAGGGGAGTTTTAAGGGGGCCCAAGGGGCAAATCTTGGCCCTGCAAACAAAGTACATACTAACCCACAGAGACAAAAGTTAAAACACAAATTAAACTTTGAAGCCTGATACATTATCTCCATCTGGGCTACCAACTGGATACACAAACGGCGCAAGACATACGGGACACATATCACAGGGCGCCCAAAGGTTGCAATGGCACCAATCAAAGTAACCAAAATAATATACATCCTCATATTCCACCAGAGTGTACCCCTTATATAATAGTTTTGGAAAATTTCCCCCCACTACAGCAGGCCAAATATGAATCTCATGGATCCTTGGTAAATAAGGTTTCTTTCTGGCTGAAAAGAAATTCGAACTGGTCCCACGATCTACACAGGGAAATAATCTCTATAAGAAGAGTTAACTGGGTGGGCCCAGCACCGAAGTCATCTCCTGGGGAATGTATAATTGTCAACTTTAGGAACCAGTGCTTGGTCAAAAATCTCCTTTAAAACTTCGCAATTTTTTTTACCTATGATGAAGGTGTTAGAGCACAATTCCATGGCTTCTTTTACCAACCAAACGCCCGTACATTGATAGGTCATGTAAATAGCTTATCACAATCTGATCCTAAAATAGATAAATCCGCCTTTCTGAGACCAGCAAATTGTCTCCCACTTTCAAACAGATTTGAAGTTCTGTCCGAATTGGATGCACAAGACCGACAGTTAATGGACTCAGAGGGCAAAGAAACTTTACAAGAGGATTCTATTGTATTATCGGCATCAAATCACCCCGCCTCTAACATGCGACAAGAGGGTCTTAGTATTGTCTCATGGACCATTGCTGGTCTTCGGTCAAAGATTGATAATCCTGACTGGAGAACTTTGCTTGACCCATATCATATCGTTTGTTGCCAAGAGACCTGGACAGTGGACCCTTTGCATGTTGACGGTTTTGCCTCTTATCATATACCAGCTGTCCCCTCCGGAGCAGGTAGAGCGAAAGGGGGCTTGGTCACTCTCATATCAGTGGCATTGACAGACATCCCAATAAGAGAATTGTGTAAATCTCAATACTAACAGTTGCTTTTAATTATTACGTCAGTCATTTGATCTGCTTTTAATTAATTTTTATTATAATATTTTTGATCCAACAGTGACAAATATTGTAGATGACTTAGAGGACGCTATAACCGATGCCCAGAAAAAACAAAGAAAGGATCTGCAAATCATTTGGGTGGGGGATTTTAATATAGGAACTTGTGATCCTAGGGTTCAGGAATCTTGTGGCATCTGTGACGAGAGGGATCAGCCCCTGAACCATTTTAAACATACGGCGTATGGGGATACATTGAATAGAGTTACCACTGCTAGGGATCTGAAATTTGCACAAGACCTGGATGTGGGTATCTCCCCCGATTCCAACATATGTAGGTCCCTTATCTTCAACTATTGACCATATTTTAATTAGCAAAGGCCTTTTTTAAGGGATGTGTAGTTAAGGCAAGTTGTATGAGTGACCATAATCCCATTGTTTTAACTTTAAACCTACCTGCGGTAAAAAAAGGACAAGAAAATACAACATAGGGCAGTATATAATAGAAATAAGGGCATTAGTATTAAATGGGAAAAGGTTGATAAGGCGGCCTTTTTTAAAGACCTTATAACAAATAATAAGACAGATATAGAGACAGTACTCTCAGATTCCGCCCCTCCAGAGAACGTTATAGTGTCCTTCACAAACCTCAATGGCATCATGGCAGATAAATTAACTAAACGTAGTAGAAAAGCCCCTGAACTCTCAAGGTGGTTCAATAAGAACTGCTCCGAAGCACACAAGGCACTATGGGTGGCATTAAAAAAGACCCAGAGGAAGAAGGATGAAATAATAAAAGCAAGGAAGGATTATAGAAAGGCAATTGGGGAAAGGAAACGGTTCCTGAAGGATAAGGCCTGGGAAGATCTAAAAATCGCATCAACCCTAAAAGATTCCCGTGTTTTCTGGGAGGTGGTTAACTCGGTTTCTATGTCTGGTGCTGAAACGCCTAAAATAGATACCATAGTCCCAGCCGAAGCCTGGGTTAACCATTTTTTGGAAAAATTTTCCCCAGAGCCAAGGACAGTCAATTTATCGTCGGCCATTGAAATTCCCTGTGATATAGGATCTGTCTGCGCCCTAAGCAACTCAATACAGGTGAGTAAGGTACTTTTAGCTATAGAAAATAGTCGCCCAGAGAAAGCCCCGGGACCGGATAGAATCCCATAAGTACTTACCAGATTTCTGGGCCCCACTGATTACAAATGTTTTAAAAGCTGCAATAGTGGGCCCTATAGTCCAGACCTGGCAAAAAGCCATTATAGTGCTGATTTTTAAAAAGGGGATAACACCAAACCCTATTGTTATCGCCCAATTTCCCTGCTCGATAGTTCAGTTAAAATATTGGGCAGGGTAATTTTGGCTAAATTAGAACTTTGGGCACTGGAACATCAGGTGCTTTCAATCTATCAATTTGGATTCCATCTAGGACTTGGAACTATGGAACAATCTTTAAATCTGGCTTTAATTGTCCAAAAGTACACCAAAGCGCAAAATGGTTGTGTTCATTTAGCCTTTATGGACCTAACCTGTGCCTTTGACACAGTGAATCGCAGCCAACTATGGTCCATAATGTTAAAAATGGGGATTGATGGAGCAATTCTCACCTTGCTCAGTAGGCTTCACGAACACACCTCAGCCTCAGTACACTATAGTAATCAGGGAGATTTGACTGAAGGATTCCCCTCTGATATAGTGGTAAGACAGGCCTGCGTCCTGGCCCCATTCCTCTTTTTACTATATATTAACGGGCTGGGAGACCAACTATGTAAGGTGGGAAAAGACATTCCAAAATTTAATATGTGCCAAATCCTCGTTTTCCTGTATGCTGACAACGCTGTCCTGATAGCCAGGACAGCAAATGGCCTACAAGTGTTGTTAGATTCATGTAATGTTTTCATGAACGATCTAGGGCTAAAAGTAAACCGTACGAAATCATTCATTATGAAATGTGGTCCAAAAAAAGCCAAAACGAGAACATTTTTATTGGGGGCTAAGAAATTGAGAAAGTTCCACATTTTACTTATTTGGGGGTACCATTTGATGCTGATTTTAATTGGAAACATGTTTTAAATATCAGAATTATGCAATTTCAGAAATCTATCGATGCTATTTTTAGATTTGCTAAAAGACTGGGACATAAACCAACTAAGGAGATTTTATGTATCTTTAAGAGTAAAAGCCTTTATGTAGTAACTTTTGGGGCCGGGATGTGGGGACAAGTAAATTGTAAATCACTCCAAATAGTAGAGAATAAGGGGCCGATTCCGATCTCTGCCGGTAGGGCTCCGAATCGGATGCGGCATAACCGGATCCGATTCGGAGCCCTATTTCCCGACCAATTCGTACGCGCGTCCGGACTAGCGAGTACGATGCGAATTCGCCGACCGACTCGTTCGGACGTCCCAACCGCTCCGACCGACTCGTTCCCGGGTCTAACCGCACCGACCGACTCGCTCGGACACGACTCGCACCGCGCAATGGAGACGTTCCCCGGCCGGGTAAGTACGATGCGCGCCGCGAGCAGTCCGACCGACACGCGCCGTCCGGCTCGAAAGAGCAGTCGGAGCCGTACTTCGGGGGTCCATGTCGGACCCCCCTGTACGCGTAGCCGCGCGAGTCGCACACAGGGGGGACCCATGGGTCCCCCCTACCTGTGCGTGTATGGCGCGAGTCGCTTCGCCGCGTACCCGCTGTAGGGGGCGCCCTTGTTCGCCTCGCACCCATTGAGGCAATGGGAGCCCGCGTACGCGTTGTACGACCAGCTCCCATTGACTTCAGTGGGAGTCCGACCGACTCGAGTACGATAGCATACGGACGCATCGTACTCGTTCGGTCGGGCTGCACAGGTCCGATTCGGTCGGAAATCTCTCCGGGTCCGGCTCGGTCGGAGAGATTTCCGGCCCGAATTGGAATCGGCCCCTAAGTTTCTAAGAAGACTTCTCTCAGTACCCCAGAGTTCCGCTGTTTCTTTTTGTCATGAGGAAGTTGGTTTAAGTTATTTGAAAGACTTTAAAGCGATCCAACCACTGTTGCTCTGGTTAAAAACCTGGAAGAACCCAGAGGCTACCCTCTGCAGAACAATACTGACTGACTGCATGAAGCTGGATAATAGCCCAGACATACCTTGGCTTAGGTATGTCAAAACAAGTTTTGCCAAAATGGGTGTTCCAGAATATTATACAAACCCCGACACGTTAACAAATGTATCACCTGTCTCTATAAAGTCACTTTTTCATCAAAGTTATGTCCGGGCTGTCCCTATATGTGGTGTGACTGGTCAGCCAGAGTGCCATTCACAACTACAAAGAGAACCTGCCCTGTACTTGCAAATTGACTTAAACGAAAGAAGGAAATTTCTGTTGACAAGGTTGCGTTTAAAAACTGTACATTTTTTAGCTGCTTTCCCTATCCAAGGCTCGTGGTTTGCTTCATTCCCTGTTTGTCCGTGTGACAGCTGTTCACCTTAAAGCACTACACACTTTATTCTCTTCTGTAGATTTTACACCCCCCAGAGTAAACAGTTTATTCGCCCTTTATTACTTTCTGCAGGGATTATGAAATGCAAACTGGCAATGGAGTTTTTACTCTCCCTAGGAACAGTTGAGATCATATATTGTATTTTAAATTATCTTTTTAATGTTTTTAAGATTCGTAGCAGATATTGATCATTTTTAAAATCTGTAAATTTTGTGTATTGTGGACTTGCTGTCTTTTTAAATGAAATCATGTGTGTACAATCTTTTATGGCTCTCTTAGAGTCAAAATAAAGTATTCTTGACTCTTGACTAGTAATTGAGGCACTTCGTAAGATCCATGTCAGCTTAAAAAAGAGTGTATATACTGAACTAATAATTGACAATAGAATATTTGACTGTCAGTTGCACTGCTACAAAATCAGTAAGTAGAGAAGTGTATATCCAAATGCGTGTTTGTGGTGCAGATGTATAATGTGTAAACCTGGTCTAATGTTTGGGCGAGACAGTGAGCTTTTGTGGCCTTCCTCTATGGTCACATGTTAAAATAGCATCTATTGCATTTTGTCTGTGTTGACAGTATAGCTGTCAGACAGGCTTTTTGTTTACAATATACATAGAGTGAGCTTTGAATCTACCCCATTTCAAAAATGTGTTTTCTTTTCTCAGCCTCTTTCAGCCATTGGCTTGAGGCTTTGTCAATCACGTCTTTCTACAGCCTGGTGGAGTATTCATCTCTCATCTATTGGTATTGCCTGTTTGGGTATATTCTTCTGTGTCCACTCAAGTGCTTGAATTTAACTGTATGAGGGACTAATTTAGAACTATAGCCCTTTCAGCCACCCCTGCAGGCTCAGCACATTAAACCCAGACCAGTTGGCTTTGCTAATACCTGTTTTCTGTTCTGTCCATTGCTAACATAATTGTTCTTTGTGTGCTTTTTGGTTATTGATCGAATTATGAAGTGGATTTCAGCTCCCACTATGATGAATCTCCTATCTTTTATTTTTCGGTGCTACTTAGTCATGCTGTATTTACATTTGTCATGTGTTCTACTAAATCCAGATTTATGCAATCATATTCGTTCCTTTAGTTCTTTTGCGTAACTGATTTGCTAAATTGTGTACTTGTACCGCTAAATTATTATTGCAGTGATCCATTTAATTTATTAGTACCGGGTGCAGTTATTGTCTATCTTTAGTCTAGATGGTTCTCTAAACATGGTGCCTCTGCTTTGCCTTTAACCCGCTTGCTGCTTCGAACGTTCCGCGCCAGTGCGGAACGTTCTATTAAACGGGTGGGGCCGCGTCGGCCAACAGACGTGCGCAGCACTACCGAGGTAGTGCTCGTGACGGCCGTTGGCCGACAGCAGCAGCAAACAGGTTAAGCGGCCTCTTGTCTTAGTGACTTGTACCTAAGGCACTGCGCTTTGGAATTAAGCACAAACCAAAAACTGTGTGTCTGGACGTCCACATTCTTTAGCTTTTTCACTAAATCTTTGCAAAGACGAAGACAATCTCTTTGTTTTTAAGTGGGAAAAATGCGCTCAGCTAAAACACCGTTAAAGTAGAGCTAAGGAGTTAAAGATTTGATGAAAAAAAGCGTTTTGGTTGTTGGAAAGCAGTATACGTGAATTAATATTCAGCGTTGCTTTGCAGGGAAGTAAAACCTTTACTAATAGTAATAATCTGCATTACTTCCACTTCTTTGAATCAAGCTATTCAGGTTTTCCTTTAAATGTGAACACTGACCTTGGTTGCTCTTTTTGGTATGTGTGATTGAAAACCATTGTAGGATGCAAAGCCTTTGCTGCTGACAGTACTGGCTCGTCTCTTACCCTGTAAGTAAAAGCAGTGGGTTCGTCGTGGAGTGGCGGCAGCAGTTCTGTGAATAGAAGGCACAACCCATGCTGAAGTAAGGACACAGATTTGGTAACCTGTTGTGTGCCCCCTGGATTTATGGCCTCTCCTCCATCTGCCGCCCTTTGGCCTGCAGTTGACCTTCAGCAGATGCATCAAAGGGAGGATGGGTGGTAGCAAGACTGGGAAAGGGTTGGGCGGCAAGGGAGGTGGAAGAAAGGGGCGGAGTAGGAAGAGGTATTTTGACAAAATACTGAGTTGTAAATATTGGGATACAGAAATTTCAGAAAAAAATATTGTGATACAAAAATGTTGTGATCCAGAAATATAATTGTCAAGAATATACATTTTCTTTTTTCAGGTAAGTAATTTCGTTGTTGAGAATATTGTTAATATCGTTTTCAATAATATAGTTGTAAAAATATTGTTTTTTAATCATCTGAATGTTTTTCAGTTCATATATATGAATTGTATGTGTTATTTGTACAATTGTTAATATGTTTAAATTTATTTTGTAATTTTAAGTGATTTATCATTTTTTATTTAATTGCTAATAGTAATTTATAGTGTAGCAAGTTGCTAGGTGTGTCGGGGTTTAGGGTAATTAAATAATTATTAATTATTTAATTGATTATCAATTATGTAAGTTGTGTTCTGCTTATATTAGTTATATTTTAAGTGTGTGCTACTAGGCTTGTAGTTGTGTAGTGTGGGAATTTAATTAAGTAATAAATAACTAATTTTGTCATTGATAATTGTTTTTTAAATTGTTTAATAATTATCTAAATTGTTTTATTGTTTTTTATTTTATATATATATTTTTTCGTGGGGAGTCGATTATTAATGTTCATATCTGAAAGAAACAGTTAGTTATAGATTCATTACCTTGGAATTACCCCCAGGCGTCAGACTGGATCAGGAGAATTTTTCGTCAACAGTACCCCTGCGTGCCGAAAGGTGGGGTTGGTCGGCTCCGCGTTTGTCCTTGGCGTCGTGGTCGCCGGGATGACGTTGCGGTAGCTACTTAGACCCCGCGCGCTGACGTCAGTTCTTTCTTTTTCCGCGCCAGCCAGCGCAAATCCGGAAAGAGCGGTACCTCTAGTCACTTTTTGACTGACTTTTTGGCGACTTTTGTCGACACCGTTTTCGAATCTTCGACTCCTGGTGCACGAGGGATGCCCGGTTTCAAGGCCTGCGGCTCCTGTAGCCAACTGATGTCGGTGACGGATCCGCACCGCGTGTGCCTGTTTTGCCTGGAGCGCGACCACAACCCCAAGTCGTGCTCCGACTGCCGGACCATGAATCCGAAGTCTTTGTGGGAGCGGTCCCGAAAGCTTCTCGAGGCTCGGCTGTCGGCTCCGCGCCGTTAGATGTCCCGGTCGCGTGGGAGGGCGAGGGACCGGTCGCGGAGCCACCACCACCAGTCTTCTTCCAAGTCTTTGCACTCCTCAGTAAAGTCGAAGCACAAGAAGAAGTCGAAGAAGCATGGTCGCTCTTCGACTTCTCCCCGTCGGTCGGTTGACGCGACGAGGGATGCGGGTGGTGCCCCTCGCGCGGCTCCGCGTGTGGAGCCCGAAGGGTCAACTCCGAGTTTCCCCCGTTCCCGGGACCCGGAGCGACCCCATCCCAGCTTCGCCAATTTTACGAAGCAATGCATGCCATCTTTGGGCAGCCCGGCGTGCCTTCGGGCCCCGCGAACTCGGCTGGGGGTCCTGGGGTTTCGACACCGGCGGCTCTGGGCCCAGCGCGCAGGGTCCCCTTGGATCCAGGCCTGGATCCGGATCGGTGCCGGTCGACCTAATTGCACCTCCCCCGGCGCCGAATCCACCGGCACCACGTCCGCAGCCGACGCTGTTTGTGTCCCCAGCCGGCGTCAACCCCGGCCTCCACCTCGATATATAAACGGAGATCCGGCGCCGACGGGTACTTCTGTGCCCTTGTTCTACCCTGGCTATTTTAGACCAGATTGGCAGCCAGAAGAGGGTGAGGAGGACTGGGAGGGGTCTGGTGACCCTTTAACTGACCAGTTGGGTTATGAGCCGGACTGGAGAGAGGAACTGGGGGAAGCCAGTGGTCTGGATACATCACCAGACCTTGGCATGTTGTCTCCTCCTACAGTGGCTACGGAGGAGGGAGCGTCTTACGCTGTGGTGTTGCATAGGGCGGCCGAGGCTCTCAACCTCGAGCTACCTACAGTGGCAGTCAGGACTAACCTCCTGACAGAGGTGCTTCAACCGGCAGCGAGCTCTTCAGAGCCCCTGCTACCGTTTAATGAAGCTCTCACTGACATCCTTTTGGGCACCTGGTCCAGGCCCAACACAGGGTCTCCTGTGGATAGGATGATTGCCCGACACCACCGCCCGGCCACGGGCGACCCCACTTTCCTCTCCCAACACCCCACCCCTGAGAGCTTGGTGGTCCAAGCCTCCACCTCCAAAGGCGCATCCCCTAACGCACTACCAAAAAGCTGGACCATCTTGGGAAGAAGATGTTTTCTTCCTCCATCTTGGGACTGCGGTCGGTAAACACTGCATGTCTGTTGGGCCGTTACACCCACTCCGTGTGGGATACGGTGGCGCAAGTGCTGCCTCAGTGCCCGGAGGAGGCCCGGGCCGTACTCTCCCGTGCAGTTGCCGAAGGGAGAGACGCAGCTAAATTTAGCATCCGCTGTGGGCTGGATACCGCCGACTCACTAGGCAGGACGATTTCCACGTCGGTAGCCCTTTGACGCTACGCCTGGTTGAGGTCGACTTGTTTTTCAGGGGATGTCCAATCCACCCTTATGGACATGCCCTTTGATGGCCGTCGCCTATTAGGTGACAAGGCAGACAACGCGCTGGAGCGCTTTAAGGACTCTCGGGCTACGACCAGGTCCTTGGGCCTCTCCACCTCCCGCCCTGCGCAGTCTGCCTTTCGCCCCTTTTGTGGCTACGGAAGGAGTGCCCAGCCACGTCCCGCCCAGAGCCACAGGCCAGCTCAAGCTGTTCAGCCCCTGCGCGGCCAGGGACGTGGGAACCACCGCCGTGGTTCTGGGAGCCAGCGGGTGGGCCAGTCCACCACAGCCCCCCCGAAGCAGCCTCCAAACCATCCTAGTCCGACCTTTCGGGGCCACCAATCACCAGTGGGCGGCAGGATTCACCATCACCTCCCCCACTGGCACACCATCACGTCAGACAGGTGGGTTTTGCAAATAGTCCGAAGGGGCTACTCCCCTTCGAGACTACCCCCCCCCCCCATCCATGCCGCCTCAGTACCATCGCATGTCGGAGGATCATCTGGCCCTTCTCCAACAGTAAGTTTCGGCACTCTTGACCAAGGGGGCCATCGAGCGAGTTCCTGTCCCAGAAGTAGGTCGTGGTTGCTATTCCCACTACTTTCTGGTGCCCAAGAAGGACAAAGGCCTGCGTCCTATCTTGGATCTCAGGAACGTCAAAAGCTTCCTCCGGAAGGAGAAGTTCAAAATGTTGACGCTAGCTCAGGTCCTGTCTGCCCTGGAGACTGGATGGTAGCGTTGGACTTGCAGGACGCTTATTTTCACATCCCCGTCCTGCCGGCCCACCGGCATTACCTGCGGTTCACGGTAGGCCACGAGTTCTTTCAGTTTACCGTGCTCCCCTTTGGCCTTACCAGCGCCCCTCGGGTGTTCGCGAAAGATATGGCAGTGGTCGCAGCCCATCTGCACAGATCAGGGGTTCTAGTCTTCCCCTATCTCGACGACCGGCTGTTGAAGGCGGGCTCGCCCCAGGCTGTCGTCTCCCACCTCCAGATTACGGCTGACCTCCTGCATTCGCTGGGGTTCTCCATCAACTTGCCGAAGTCGCACCTGACTCCCTCTCAGAAGCTCCTCTTCATCGGAGCGGTTCTGGACACGGCGCAGTTTCGGGTCTATCCCCCCCGAACAGTGAGTATGGGATATTCGGGCTATGATTCCGATCTTTCAGCCTCTGTCCCGAGTTTTGGTCAGGATGACCCTCAGGCTACTGGGCCTGATGGCCTCCTGCATCCTGCTGGTGGACCATGCCAGTTGGCATATGCGGGCTCTGCAGTGGGACCTGAAGTTCCAGTGGGCTCAACATCAGGGAAACCTGTCCGATTGCGTCCAGATCTCGGAGGGCACTGCACACCAATTGCAGTGGTGGCTAACGAACCAGGATTGGGTCGACGGCAGGTCCCTCTCCCTTCCCCAACCAAAGTTCACAGTGGTGACCGATGCATCACTTCTGGGATGGGGCGGTCACATGGGGGAGGCGGAGATCAGAGGCCTCTGGTCTCCGGCGGAGTTCCAGCTCCACATCAACCTTCTGGAGCTTCGGGCGATCCGTCTTGCACTGAAAGCATTCCTTCCCTCTGTCCGGGGGAGAGTAGTGCAGGTGTTCACAGACAACACCACCGCCATGTGGTACTGCAACAAACAGGGTGGGGTGGGGTCGTGGACCCTATGTCAAGAGGCTCTCCGTCTCTGGACATGGCTGGAACATCAGGGCATATCCCTGGTGGTTCAATACCTGGCAGGTTCACTGAACTCCAGGGTGGACGAACTCAGCCACAGATGCATGATGGATCACGAATGACGTCTTCACTCGGAGGTGTCGCAAGGTCTCTTTCAGCAGTGGGGTTAGAGCTATTCGCCACCGAAGAGAACGCGCAATGTCAGCATTTCTGCACGTTGGAATTTCCAAGGCGGCACTCGCTAGGCGACGCTTTTCGTCGCGAGTGGAGTTGCGGTCTTCTATACGCCTTTCCGCCTATACCACTTCTGCCCAGAGTGCTGTAGAAGATCAGGCACGACCGGGCCCAAGTCATTCTTGTGGCTCCGGATTGGGCACGAAGAGACTGGTATCCCGAGCTGCTACACATGGCCGTCGATCCTAAGATCAGACTGCCTCTTCGGGAGGATCTTCTGTCGCAGCAGCAGGGGACGGTCCTCCACCCGAACCTGTCCAGCCTCCACCTCCTTGCGTGGAGATTGAGCGGCGGCAGTTGACGTCGTTTGACCTGCCTCCCGAAGTCTGTGATGCTATCTTGGCAGCCAGGCGTCCCTCCACTAAGACGGTATACGCCTGTAGATGGAACAAATTTGTGGCATGGTGCACAGCAAAGGCTGTGGATCCCCTTTCTGTCCCTCTTTCTGAAGTTGTCTTGTTCCTTCTTTCTTTGGCCCAGCAGGGCTCTGCTCTGTGCACTCTTAAGGGCTACCTCTCGGCCATTTCAGCCTTTCTTCTGCTTCCTGATCAGCCTTCTCTTTTCAAGTCCCCTGTTGTAAATCGCTTCCTAAAGGGCATTACTCATCTTTTTCCTCCTATTCCCTTCGTAATGCCTCAGTGGGACTTAAACTTGGTTCTGACTTACCTTATGTGTGCTCCCTTTGAGCCACTTCATAACTGTCCTCTTTGTCTTCTTACCTTAAAGACTGCTTTTCTGGTTGCCATCACCTCTGCTCGCAGGGTGAGTGAGCTCCAGGCCCTTTCTTCAAAACCTCCTTTCCTGGCTGTTCATCCGGACAAGGTTGTACTAAGAACCAGACCTTCCTTTCTTCCCAAGGTGGTTACTTCTTTCCACATTGGCCAAACCATCACTTTGCCCACCTTCTTTCCGCCTCCGCATCCTTCAAAAGAAGAAGAGAGGCTCCACCGTCTGGATCCAAAACGGGCGGTTTCCTTTTATTTGGATCGCACCAAACAATTCCGGGTGGATGACCAGCTCTTTGTGGGCTACGTGGTTGCTAAGAAAGGTCGGGCCGTGCACAAACTCTAGGTGGGTCGTTTTATGCATTAAGGCTTGTTATTCCTTGGCAAAGAAGGAGCCTCCAGTGGGGCTGCGCGCCCATTCCACCAGGGCGACGGCAGCTACTACTGCTTTGGGACGAGGAGTCCCCCTCAATGGCATCTGTCAGGCAGCTACGTGGGCATCTCTGCACACGTTCGCTAGACACTACTGCCTGGACAGCCAAGTCCGAAGAGACTGCTTTTTTGGCCGTTCTGTTCTCCAGGACTTTCTGGTGTGAACTTGGGCTCGCAGAACCACCTCCGGGGTTGGTATTGCTAGGGTATCTATTCTAAGGTAAGGAATATATAACGAACTGTTTCTTTCAGATGAACAAGTTACTTCCCTTCGGTAACGATATATCTGTAAGAAGCATAGGTTAGTTATAGATTCCTTACCGCCCCACCCATCCTCCCCGTTCTGCGAACTGATTTCTAGGGTCAGGGAACCCCTTTCAGGGCCCTAGTTTTGTGCACCAGTGGTCAGTGTCTTGCATGGCTCTGCGCTTCTGGCGTGGAATGTCGTGTAAAAGAACTGACGTCAGCGCGTGAGGGCGGCGTCTAAGTAGCTACTGCGACGTCATCCCGGCGACCACGACGCCAACGACGAACGCGGAGCTGACCGTCGCCACCTTTCGACGCGCAGGGGTACTGCTGACGAAAAATTCTCTGGTTCCAGTCTGACGCCTGGGGGTAATTCTAAGGTAAGGAATCAATAACTAACCTATGTTTCTTACAGAGGGGGTGTGGCTTGAGAGCCGATGATGGCGGACGCGTGAGCCCGGAGCTCCGCGCTGGCCTTGCCATTTCTCCGCCTTACCCGGGAATCCGGCCCGAACCCTGGTGCCTTGGAGGTGGCCCGGACCCTGCGATAACTGTGGGCTTGCGATCGCCCCCCTGGCCGCCTTGCAGAGATCGGCGAGCCGAGGCTTCGAGGAGTCGGTGGTGACGACCCCTAAAATGGCGGCGATAGTTACGGAGTAGCCCGGAGAGGAGAGACGGCGGTACTGCAGGCCGCCGGCTGCGGGGTCGTATGCAAGCGGACCCTCCCTCCTGCGGACCACTTGGGCTGCTGAGTACGGGCGGTGTGGCAGCTGCGCCGGCCCCGGTGGGACAGAGCTGCCCGTGCTGCGCCGGCTACGGCCCGGCTGGGCCTGCCATACGGCGTGAGCGAGGAACCCTAGTGCGGGGCTGTGCGGAGCGCGGCCTAGACGGCCTGGCAGGCGGGTGGAGCTGACGCCGGACGGCTACGATTGGCCTCGGGGAACCTGGAGGCTTGCTTGCCCCGACACCTGGTGCCCTCTGGACTGGATTCGGGCTGAGAGGTGAGGTCCCCGTGAGGCTGGGGTGTGCGGGAGGCGGCCCCGTTTGAGTGCTGCGCCAGAAAAAGACCCGGGGCCCGCTGGTCCCCGCACTACGTCCGCTCGTAGTGGCGAGACGGGAGTGGCCTGGATGCCCCCCTGCGGACGAGCAGGGCCGGATAGGTGCTGGGGGCCGGACGCTGCTGTGGCTGCATTGGGGTGCCCTGCGTAGGACTCCTGGGAACTTGGGGGAGGCCGGGACGATTGACCGGACTTTCACGGACGCTGCTGCGGCCTGTCAGACCCTGTAGTGGTGGGTGCCGGGGACGTGGACAGTGGCGTCGAGCCCACCCAGGCAGAGGCGGACTCGATCAACGGCCCTAGCAATGGGCAAGCCTAAGGGGAAACAGGCCGGACCCCCGCCGGATCAAGACTCCGCTTCTTTGGAGTCAACTGCGCAGGAGGTGGCGGGCGCCCCTGGGGAGGTCCCTGTTCAGCAGCAGCTGGCCAACATCCTGGAGGCCATCGTGGACACGAAGGCGACGCTGCACCAGGACATCAGCGCTGTGGCAGTGGGCTTGGGCCTGCTGCGTGCGGAGCATGCTAAACTTGCTGACAGGGTGAAGCAGTCGGAAGCGGACATTGCAGTGCTGACCCCTGCGCACCACGGGCTCTCGGCCAGGGTCGGCGAGCTGGCGGATAAGGTCTCCACGCTGGAAAAGAGGGCCGAAGATGCGGAAGGGCGCAATCGGAGGAACAATGTCCGGGTGGTGGGCCTTCCGGAGGGCATGGAGGGGCAAGACATGGTCACCTACCTTGAGTCATGGCTGCGAGATACTGTGGCGCCCCAGGGCCTGTCCCCCTTTTACGCTTTGGAAAGGGCCCACCGAGTGCCTGCCCGCCCGCCGAGATCGGGCCTTCCTCCACGGGCGGTGGTGGCTAGATTGCTCCATTTTCGTGATCGGGACTTGCTATTGAAGAGGGCCCGCTCCGCTGGCCCTTTCACGGTGGAGAATAGTAGAGTTCCCTCTTTTCCCGACTACACGCAAGGGGTACAACATCGCCGCTCTTCTTTTCTGGAAGTAAAAAAGGTGCTGCGTGAGGAGGGCATTCAGTACTCCTTGATGTTCCCTGCCCGACTCAAGATCATGCTCGACGGGAAAACGTTCTTCTGTGAGGACCCGCAACAGGCCTGGGGCTGGATCGAATCGTATAAAACGGAGGGAGCCCACAGGCCGCATACCACACAACCGGCGCGTGGGGCGGAACGACCAGAGAAGAGATCGCGACGCCGGAGGGCTCGCAGGGAGTCCAAACGACCTTGTTCGTCCCAGACAGCGACGGAGAGGGAAGCGGCGCTGGCAGCCGTGGCCAACCTGCTGCAGGGCAGGGGTTCCTCGTCGGAGAAGGATTCGGAGGCCAAATATGGGGAGGAAGAGACCGACTCCGCTGCGTCACAAGTTACGACTGAGGACATGCCGACGGTGACGCCGCAGACGGCGGACACTCTTGTGGACTAGTAGGACTCTTAGGGGGATCTCGGTTCTGGTTTTGTTTGCTGATTTTCTCCCTCTCTCCTACCTTCTTTTGAGATTAGGCTCAGTATGGGACACACTGAGCGGTACGATCCTTAGTATAGCCTTTTCCCTCTTTCTTACCTGAGAGATTGGGGAGGCCTGTGGGTGGAGGCACCAGGGGGAGGGCTGGAGCGGCCCTCAGAGGCTGCAATGGTGGGAGGATTGACCTATTGCATACCCGCTTTATCTTTGTGCACGCTGCGCCCCCCTTTGTAGGTCCTAGGGCCGTTTGCCTTGGACCTGTCCGCGTTGGTATAGGGTACCACCAGGTACGTGGTTTGTGCTATGGTGATTGAATTTGGGCAGCTGACCGTTGTCAGGCCGCCCTTGGGATGGGGAGTTTATTTGTTGGGGCTGTTGACATACGCCAGGGGGACTGAGGTGGCTCCTGGGAGGGGTGTGGGGGTGGGGGGATTGGGGGGGTTGCATGCTAGCTTCTGATGGCAGGATCTGATGGCCGCACTGGGGAGTATAAATTCATGACTTGGAACATTAGGGGGATGGGGTCGCCCGCCAAGAGATATAACATTTTGAATTACATTAAGCGGCGGGGTGTGCATGTGGCTTTGCTGCAGGAGACCCACCTTACGGGAGAGGAAGTTGCCCGACTGAGGCGTAGATGGAGGGGTCAGCTCTTTGCAACCGAGTACTCACCTTCTCTCGGGGCGCCTTAGTGTGGGTCAGGCCGGGGGTGCCCTTTCAGCTCACCCGGAAGGTGATTGATACAGAGGGGAGATATGTGGTCCTCAATGGTGTGTTGAAGGGTAGAGAGGTTACGTTGGGGAGTGTTTACGCCCCGAATCGAGACCAGTTAGCTTTTCTGGACCGCCTCTCAGGCGTGTTGGCGAGCTTCCCCCCCCGCTACTGTGCTCTTGGGGGGGGGGATTTCAATTGTGGTGCCGATGTTCAGTGGGATAGGTCTACGCCTCCGCTGCGGGGTACCCGGGCTACCGCTCTGGCTGGGGGGTTTCGGGATTGGACCTCGGGTTGGGACTTCCGGGATGTTTGGCGTCTACACCATGCCGGCGACAGGGAGTTCTCTTATTATTCCCACCTCTACGACTTGCATATGCGCATTGATATGTTTCTTTGCTCGCCGGTGCTGTACCCGCTGGTGTCCGGCTCCGAGTACCTCGGCAGAGCCCTTTCTGACCACAGTCCCTTACTTTTAAGCTTTACTCCGATCCCTGACAGACCCCCGATCCCGAGGTGGCGTCTAGACCCTTCATTGTTAGAAGACGAGGGCTTCCGGCAGTTGCTCTCTGCGGCTGTTAGTGACTATTTCTTACATAATCAGGGGACAGCCATCTCCCACCTAGTGGAGTGGGAGGCGTTTAAGGTGGTAATTAGGGGGCATTGCATGGGGCAGACAGTGGGCACCCGACGCTTGGTGACTCGGGAGCTGGATGATTTGGAAACACAGATCTTGGCCTTGGACAGGGAGATTGCTAGCGGGGGTGGGGCCCACGGACAGCTAGCTGACATTAAAAGCCTGTATAGTACCACGTGGGATAGACTGCGAGTATTAGATCTCAATGCATATCAGGTCACACAACACGTAGAGGGAGGCAGGGCCGGGAGGCTCTTGGCTTGGTTAATTCATTCTGATGGCAGGGGTGCGCCAATTATGAGCGTTACGGATCAGCATGGTCACACGCTTTCCTCCCCGAGGGCCATCAATGATGCTTTTAAGGCATATTATGAGACGCTCTATAGTAGCCCGGGGTTGCCACAGGTGGAGGCACTGCGGACGTATCTGGCTGCCCAACCCTTTACTCAGTTAGATCGAGCATCCAGGGACCTGCTGGGACCTTAGGTTCGTGTGGGCGAAATTAGGGCAGCGGTCCGAGATATGGCCCGCGGTAAGACGCCGGGACCGGACGGCCTGCCGGCCGAATTTTATAGCACACACATGGACGTCTTGGCGCCGCAACTTGAACGCGTTTATGCCTCTGCGTTCCAGACGAAGCAATTGCCACCTACGTTGCGTGAGGCGATGGTCATCCCCCTGCCCAAGACTAAAACATTACACGCCCCCCTCACGGACTTTCGCCCTCTTTCCATGCTCAGCATGGATTTTAAAATACTGAGTAAGGCATTGGCCCTGAGACTCCTCCTCTATATGCGTCATCTGGTCCATGTGGATCAGAATGGCTCCTGCTCTACGTCTAATAACCTTCGGAGGTTATATCATGTAATGTTCCACAGGGACCTGCAGGACTATCCCGAGGCGGTGGTGGTGGCGATAGACTTCGAAAAAGCGTTCGACACCCTCCGCTGGGACTTTTTATTGGCTGTCATGGGAGAGATGCAGCTGGGAGAGGATTGGTTGCAGTGGGCCCGTCTTCTCTATGGGAGCCCTACAGCCAGAGTGCGTACAGGTGCAACGGTGTCGGCCTCTTACCCTATTTACAGGGGGACCAGACGGGGATGCCCCCTTTCACCATTGCTCTTCGCCTTGGCGATGGAGCCTCTGGCGGCGCGCATCCGAAGGGAGGGAGAGGCCCTGGGGATATCTCTGGACGGGGCCTGTCATGTTATCTCGCTATATGCGGACGACGTTTTGCTTTACCTGCGTGATGGTACACAGGGGGTTCGCCCTGTCTTAAATATTTTGGACGAGTTTGCCACTTACTCGGGCCTTCGAGTTAATGGGAAGAAGACCTTTGTATTTCCGCTGCACCTCGCCATGGACAGACCCTTGTCGTTGCCGACCTCTATAGAATGGGCGCCAGGGTCGTTTAAATATTTGGGGATACGGGTTTACCATAAGCAGACTGACCTGTTTGAAGGGAATCTTGGGGGCGCCCTGCGGGGGCAGGTGGCGTTCTGGCGCACTCTCAGGTTACCAATTATGGCGAGACTGGCGATATCCAAAATGGTGGTCCTGCCCCGCCTCCTGTATTATTTTGTCAACCTCCCAGTGCTGATACCGCGATTGTGGTTTAAACAATTGGATGGATCTTTGAGAGACCTGGTGTGGGATGGTGGCCGCAACAGAGTGTCTCTGCAGACATTGCGGCTTCCACAGGTGGAGGGGGACTTGGGGCTCCAGATTTTGAAGCCTACTATTTGGCGGCACAGCTGCAGTGGCTAGCCAGATGGCTAGATGGCAGGGACCTGGCTACGCTGTCGATTCCTGCAGAGGTTGTTCAGGCTAAGCTCCTTCCCAGGCTGCTGAACAGGCGCCAGACTCTTAAGCCCATGGGGACTTTACTCTCGGTGGCGGTTAAATGTTGGGATCGATGTACGGTTCGCTCCAAAGGTAGAATACTCTATGCCCCTGGCCTTCCGCTTATAGGTATCCCCCAGGCAGTGATGGGTCCGCCACTATCACGGCGCCAATTGGCGAGTTGGGAGGAGGCGGGGGTGCGTACAATAGGAGACTGCTACAGGGATGGGGAACTGCTCCCTCTGGACGATTTTCTAGAATACCACGAGCTCCCAGCGGGGCAATTTTTAAACTACCACAAACTCAGAGGGGCGGTGCGGGAACAGTGGGGAGATGGCACGGGCGAACCTGAGACGCATTCGGCCCTAGAGGCTGTAGTGACCTTGGGCTCCGCGGGGCACCTGGTGCGCTGGCTTTATCTGGCGATTTTGGAATTAAGCCCAGGATCCTTGTCTGGCCTCCGGGAGCGGTGGGAAGGGTCCTTGCAGCGGAATCTGACAGATAAAGAGTGGCAAAAAGTCCTGAGTAGTCCCAAGAAAGTCTCGAGGAATACGGCCTTTAAAGTCCTTCAATTTAATGTACTTCATCGTACATACCTTACCCCGCATCGATTAAACGTGGTTTATAATAGAGCAGACTTGTCCTGCGCCAGGTGCCTCCTGGAGGATGCGGACTTCGACCACATGCTCTGGTCCTGCCCGCGGCTTTCTACTTATTGGGGTGGAGTGGTGGCTATGGTCAACAAGGTGCTGTCCCGTACGCTGCTGTGTCCCCGAGGTATGCCTGCTGGGCCTCTTTCCGAGACCAACGGCCCATAAGTTGGGGCATAGATTTACGGACCTGGCTTTCCTTTTGGCTAAACGACGGATAGCGATGGGTTGGAAGTCCGCACATCCGCCACTGGTGCCATTATGGGAGGCAGATGTGTCGCGCTGGACTAGAGCAGAGGAAAGGGCCCTGATAGCAGAAGATAGGATTACTAAACGGCGTCGGCCATATGCGGAACCGTGGGGTGACATCCTGCGGGCCTGGGAGACCAGACATGTGTCAGATCATGCTGAGGGAGGTGACCCCGCAGCAGCTGGGGGTCCGGGGATGGGGTGAGTGTGCGTGTGGGCCTGACGGCTCTGCTTCCCCCCCCCTTCCCCCTCTTGATTGGAGGAGATGGGTTGTCCGCCCCCTTGTGCCGCGTTGCCGCCCCCGCCTTTCCCCTTCCCCCCCTCCCCCCTGTCCCCTCCTCCCCCCTGTCCCCTGCCCTTGCCTAGAGAGTCACCGCATACTATATTTTTTCTATCAGACGAACATGCAGACCCCTGGTGGTTATGTCTTAGTTGGTTACATAAGTTTCCTTTTGATGGACGTGAGGGCACGAGTTGCTCCGAGTTCTTGTCCGCTTTGCCTTTTTTCCCTTTTTCTTTGTTTTTCTTTCTTATATTGTGCCTTTTCTTGTATATACTGCATGTTTTCAGTTGCCTCTCATCATAGGCGTCTCATGGTCTTTGGTACATAATTTGACGGTAGCGATTCAGTGCGCATGCCATAAGTGATGTTGGTGCCCCAGTCGAAACTGTTTTGAAATCTTTGTAAGGATGTCTACAATGCTTTGTTGATCCCCCATCGACCAAAATTTCGGATGATGCTGCAGCTAGAACTGTGACATGTCGGGTAAAACTGGGGGTACTCCTATATTGCAGGAACAAAAAGTATTGATGTCAAACACTTGGTTCAGTATTTGTATATGAAAACTTAATAAAAAGATGTTTAAAAAAAAAACCTATGTTTCTTACAGATATATCGTTACCGAAGGTAAGTAACTTGTTCATTAAGGGTTTTATATTTGTTCTAAATTAATACGGTTATTCAAATATGTAATGTGTTTGGAGTGAAGTACTTTCCGTCCTGTTTCTTAGACTGGAGTGGGATTAGTACATTTAACCCCTCTGAAGTCCAACGTATTCCCCACTGCTGCACAGACTGGAGTCGGAATAGTAAATCTAACCCCTCCAAAATCGCACAGTTTTGCTGTTGTTGCCCAGACTGGAGTGGGAATAGTTAATTTAATCCCTCCGAAGTCCAATGTTTTCCCTACCGTTGCATGGATTGAAGTGGGAATAGTAAATCTAAACCCTCCTAAATCCAACACTTTCCCTACTGTTGTGCTGGTTGGGGTGGGAATAATGAATTTAAACACTCCGAAGCCCTACTGTTTTTGAAGTGGGGTTAATATATTAATATTCTTTGTTTTCTTTATATTATGTGTATATATATATATATATATATATCCATATGCAACGCACCAATATTGAGGCACCACACGGTATGTTTTCACCTTTTATTGGCAGGATCGCAGGGAAACAACAGCACCCTTCCAGCTTAAAATCAATGGCCATACGCGTTTCGGGCTCATTAGCCCTTGTTCACTGGCATCTGGTTGGGGGAACAGCAGCAGAAGTTTTTTCGCCGCACTCGCGGCGACTAAATATGAGTCCCGCCCATGTGGGCGTGTCCATCAACTGCATTGTGGTCCTTGATGTTCTGTGTCCATAGTGGTGTGCCACTGTGACCCCCATTTGGCTTAAACCCTGTAGTAGGTCGCTGTTCCAGGTGAGGCTGGATCCCCGCTCGTATTACCCTCGCCAAAATGGTCATGCCGTTCCTCTAACGCTCGTCATCATCGACGTGCAGGAGCTGCTCGTCCGCAGCGGGGCGTCTCGCGATCTGGGGCCGACCGCTATACATCCATATGCAACGCACCAATATTGAGGCACCACACACGGTATGTTTTCACCTTTTATTGGCAGGATCGCAGGGAAACAACAGCACCCTTCCAGCTTAAAATCAATGGCCATACGCGTTTCGGGCTATATATTTTTTTTTTAATATAATTCTAGTAAATGTCTTTTGGGTTTTAATTTTTTTTAAATATTTTATTTATTTGGTAATGTATTTACTGTTTTGCTATTGATGTGTTAATATTTTTATGTTTAATATATATATTTTTATATTCTTTTTATAGTAGTAAGTTAAAAAAATTAATATAATGTAAAATATGTCTTTTGAATAAGTGTTACATTATATATATGTAAACATACGTGTGTTAATATGAGTATATATTTATATGTAGTATTGAATATTATTTAAATCCATTTATTTTACATTATATTAGTTATATATTAAAATATTTAAAATTTACTATTTTAAACTATATATGCGTGTGTGTGTGTGTGTGTGTGTGTGTATATATATATATATATATATATATATATGGCGGACTTACTGGGCACTCAATAAAGCACTACGAAATTGCACTAAGAACTTTGGGTCCGCTCTTCGTCTTTTCTGTATGGAAGGGAGTAGCTGAGGAGCTGCTTGTGGCGAATCCTGTTTCATATATATATATATATATATATATATTTGTATGTTTTTAATGATATTAGTGTGAAATATTTGATTTTCAATATTTTTGTCCGTACCATTATAATTATGGGGACACAATATTTTTGACAGAATATTTTTGTAACACAATGTTGTTTTCCGTATTCTGTCAGTGATTCGTGGTAAGAAGGTGGAATACCCTATTCAAGGATATGAATACCACCAGACGGACACAATGTTATCACAAGAATAAAAACTATAAAAGTCGTCCCTTAATCGCCACGTCATTCAAACCCTTTGTCCTTAATGGTTGTTACCCAACCCCCCCCCGAATGAAGGGATGCAGAAATTATAAGTACTCAAGCTTTGACTGAGGAGCGCACAGTTTTAACCCCTATTGTCGTGAGATTGTTGTGCACAACAGCCTGTGGGGCAACATGGCCCGGATGCCATTGTGAAATGCCCCATTGGGCTCTGGGTAGCGGGACTGGGCACACAGTGCATTGGCAAAGGCTACCCCAGCGGTCACTGGACATGACCAGAGGCCATATGCAGCGAATTCTCTGAGCACAGGGGTGGTTGCAGAGTGTGGTTTGAAGCCACATCCTGCACCCAAAGACTGCTACTCCCAAAAGCTTTGTGTAGCTGTTTTTGTGGGCATGAGAATGAGTGGAGGGCATGGCCTTTGCAGTATTGTTTGCCCTGCACAGCATAATCTCGGAGCGCAAAGACTACCGTAGCAGGTTTAGAGAGCAGTGGAATGGATGCATGAAAGTGGAAGGTTACACTGCGTGCCGTTATCCCATTGTGCATGGCCTTTGTCATATACTGGGTTTTCTGGGTGCATGGATTGGCTAGAGGCCTCGCTCTGCACAGCTTTTGCCTGTATCCAAGGGATCTGGCCAGATCCCTTGGATACACGCAAAAGCTGTGCATGGGATGTTTTGATAGTGGGGTGCGGGCGTCACTGAGATTTACACCCTACCCAAAAGCTGTGACCAGAGGCTAGGCTCTGTGACCTTAGGCCATGCTTAGGGCGTTATAAAGGCTCACTGCACATGACCAAAGCTGTGCACATGAGGTTCTAGAGCACAAGGGTTAGTAGCAGGGTATGGCTGGAAGTAGGGCACGGCTTGAAGCCAGCGAAAGGCATGGCCGGCCCACGCTCTGCGCTCAAATGCTGTGCTTAGTATGTTGCAGGGCTGGCTGCAGTGTATGCTGTGGGGCTGGCTGCTGTGTATGCTGTGGGACTGCCTGCAGTGTATGCTGCGTGGCTGGCTGCAGTGTATGCTGCAGGACAAGCTGCAGTGTATGCTTCGGGACTGCCTGCAGCGTACGATGCGGGGCTGCCTGCAGCGTATGCTGCGGGACTGCCTGCAATGTATGCTGTGTGGCTGGCTGCAGTGTATGCTGTGTGGCTGGCTGCAGTGTATGCTGCGGGGCTGGCTGCAGTGTATGCTGCAGGGCTGGCTGCAGTGTATGCTGCGGGTCTGGCTGCAGTGTATGCTGCAGGGCTGGCTGCAGTGTATGCTGCGTGACTGCCTGCATTGTATGCTGCGGGGCTGGCTGCAGTGTATGCTGCGGGTCTGGCTGCAGTGTATGCTGCAGGTCTGGCTGCAGTGTATGCTGCAGGTCTGGCTGCAGTGTATGCTGCTGGTCTGGCTGCAGTGTATGCTGCTGGTCTGGCTGCAGTGTATGCTGCTGGTCTGGCTGCAGTGTATGCTGCTGGTCTGGCTGCAGTGTATGCTGCGAGTCTGGCAGCAGTGTATGCTGCGAGTCTGGCTGCAGTGTATGCTGCGAGTCTGGCTGCAGTGTATGCTGCGAGTCTAGCTGCAGTGTATGCTGCGAGTCTGGCTGCGGTGTATGCTGCGGGGCTGGCTGCGGTGTATGCTGCGGGGCTGGCTGTGGTGTATGCTGCGGGGCTGGCTGCGGTGTTTGCAGCTGGGCTGGCTGCGGTGTATGCTACGGGCCCTGGCTGCGGTGCTGGCTGCGGTGTATGCTGTGAGTCTGGCTGCAGTGTATGCTGCGGGGCTGGCTGCAGTGTATGCTGTGGGGCTGGCTGTAGTGTATGCTGCGGGTCTGGCTGCAGTGTATGCTGCAGGCTGGCTGCAGTGTATGCTGCGAGTCTGGTGGCTGCAGTGTATGCTGCGGGGCTCGCTGCAGTGTATGCTGCGGGGCTAGCTGCTGTGCATGCTGTGAGTCTGGCTGCAGTGTATGCTGTGAGTCTGGCTGCAGTACATGCTGTGGGGCTGGCTGCAGTGTATGCTGCGGGGCTGACTGCAGTGCATGCTGCGGGGCTGGCTGCAGTGCATGCTGCGGGGCTGGCTGCAGTGCATGCTGCGGGGCTGGCTGCAGTGCATGCTGCGGGGCTGGCTGCAGTGTATGCTGCGGGGCTGGCTGCAGTGTATGTTGCAGGGCTGGCTGCAGTGCATGCTGCGAGGCTGGCTGCAGTGTATGCTGCGAGTCTGCGGGGCTGGCTGCGGTGTATGCTGCGGGCTGGCTGCGGTGTATGCCGCATGCTCCTAAGGGCTGTGCATACTGGGCTCTCACTGTGGCCCGTTCTTGAAGTACAACATTCAAAAGGAACCAAAAATGCTATTAAGTTTGTACGCTTAGAAGAGAAAATGTTTGGTACAAGACCATTGTAATTTCCTTAAAGATGTCAGTAAAGGTTATCAATATCCAGACAAGAATATGAGAAGAGTTTTGGATTAGGGGGTCGTAAAACCCCCGGCAGTATTTATTAATGACAATTTTTAAACAAAAATTAATATACAATATTTACACAATACGCAGAAAACCATTGCATTACATTGATTACATTTATAAGTACAGATGTCAGATGGCTAACCTTAACATATCTCTAATACAAGGTATTCCTATCCGAATCCAAACATACTAAAATTAATAATCATAAATAGCAGTTAATTTTCTGCGTATCCCTATTTGAGCCTACGGCAAGGTCAATAACTGGTGTCAGATTCTTATCGAATTATGCCCGCCCTCCGACCGGAGTGCACATGCGCAGAGGGCCCGTTCACCGTGAGGGTACTTCCCCTCCCCCCCCCCGGTTACCCCCGTACGCTCGTAGATTATCTCCATAAGGGGCCCTTGCAGTTATGCGCCGTTTACTTACGCCATTGTGCACGTGCGGGGTGGCCAACCAGCCTAGGTGAAAGCGTAACTCCCCACTCCCCCGCACCCATCCAGCCAACCGGCTGTAACTGCCCCTGGAATTCTAGGAGAGACCACTTGTCCCTCCCCCTTGGGCGACCCCATTCAAGAATGGCGCCGCCCTCTAAGAACCTTAAATTTACTGCTCACCAATCATGACCTTACCGCCTGACCAAGGAATAGCACTAAATACGACGATAGACGACCTGTAACAGAAACAATCATCTCCTAGACCAAAGGGAAAGAAAACCATAACACACAAGATGACATACCGATGTAAACCTGTGAATAAAATCAAGAACAATTCACACCAAAATATTTGCTTTTAGGGGATGGTGGGTGGGGAAATTAAGTTACAGCCTCCTAGCGAGGCTGGTGCAGCAGGCTGAGGGAGCGGGGAGCAAAGAGGCAGACTCCGCCGCTCCCCAGCTTTTTATGCTCAAATCTACGCCAGGCCGGTTCTAACCGGCCCAGCGTTAGCCCAACGCGTGACCCGGAAGTGCTTCAATCACTTCCGGGTCACGCCCAGGACTCACGACCAATTGCTGACGAGGTGAGCCTGTCGCGTTATCACTGCGCGCGACAGGCCCGCCCCTGTGTGGTCGTCGGGGGGCCGGCACGACCGCCATATCTTCGGCGTGGCCGATGCCGGCCCCGCCTTTCAATATGGCCAGGTACTACCTAAACCCCCTCCTCCCTTATCAATATCCAGACAAGAATATGAGAAGAGTTTTGGATTAGGGGGTCGTAAAACCCCCGGCCGTATTTATTAACATAACAATTTTTAAACAAAAATTAATATACAATATTTACACAATACGCAGAAAACCATTGCATTACATTGATTACATTGATAAGTACAGATGTCAGATGGCTAACCTTAACATATCTCTAATACAAGGTATTCCTATCCGAATCTAAACATACCCAATTAATAATTATAAATAGCAGTTAATTCTCTGCGTATCCCTATTTGAGCCTACGGCAAGGTCAATAACTGGTGTCAGATCCTTATCGAATTATGCCCGCCCTCCGACCGGAGTGCGCATGCGCAGAGGGCCCGTTCACCATGAGGGTACTTCCCCTCCCCACCCTCCCCCCGGTTACCCCCGTACGCTCGTAGATTATCTCCATAAGGGGCTCTTGCAGTTATGCGCCGTTTACTTGCGCCATTGTGCACGTGCGGGGTGGCCAACCAGCCTAGGTGAAAGCGTAACTCCCCACTCCCCCGCACCCATCCAGCCAACCGGCTGTAACTGCCCCTGGAGTTCTAGGAGAGACCACTTGTCCCTCCCCCTTGGGCGACCCCATTCAAGAATGGCGCCGCCCTCTAAGGACCTTAAATTTACTGCTCACCAATCATGACCTTACCGCCACAGGCCTGCATAGTTGACCGACTATCTGCCCCCCCCCCCCCCAAATGCTCACTAGAAGGTCATGTCCTGTCCCTGAAGCCACCCAACCAAGCCAGCAGATTCTCTATGAAGATTTTGTTACCTACTTTAGACAAGTGGACACCGTCTTTTAAGAAGCACGGCCCCCCTGATACACCCGTGGGCGATCGTCTGTAGATGTGGAGCCCTAAACAGCCTCTCCATCTTCTTATTAATCCTCCTTACTGATTGGTTCAGTGCCCTCACAGACTCCCCCCCCCCCTCCATTGGAATCTGGGCACCATCTGTGACCACACGATGGTGCACCCTTGGCATATCCGAGCTAACCAAGCCACTTCAGTGAGTATGGTCTCCACTAATCCTCTTCTACCCAGGTTCACCAGATCGTTCCCTCCCAGGTGCAGGATAATAATGCTGGGAAGAGCCCCTCCCCTATTTAGCAGATCTAAGACCAAACCCCTAAATTGACTGAAACGGAGCCCCCCCTGCACATGAAATGACAACCTAAAACCAGCTTGCTATGCTCTAGACTTGTAATTACCTGAAAGAAAAAAGTTAGTCAAACGCCTCACGTATGAATGGCCAATAACCCAAACAACATGTGGTCCTTGCTTCTGGGCATGCGCCCGTCCTTGCGCTGATTGATGTTGTCGTGCCGCCTCTAGTTTCCCGCCCGCGTGACAGGCTTGAGAAACTGTAAATTGAGCAAAGAAGAAGACACGCATCAGAACCGGGCAAACGTCTTACTCACAACAAATGCAGCCGCACATAGCGCTTATAACAATCGGAGGACCACCTCCCAATCCTTTGAACGTCGCTTCTGGGGAAACCCCTTGCCGCTGCTTCAGTGGCAGCCCCTATTCTGAAAGAATGAGTTCCAAAGCGACTAGGATCCAAGCCTGCCTTCTGTACTGCCATATCCATGACCCTTTTAAACTGAAACCTCGTGAGTGGGGCACCATCAGCATGAATTAACAGTGGCCCCCCCTTTTTCAAGGGCCTCCCCTTCATGAATGCCTCTAGGTGTGTGATGGGGCAACAAGGGTTACCACGTGCCCTGTGTAGTACTACCCCCTCCCCACGGGCCTCCTGGTCAGTTTTGGACTTCTTGATGGATATCCATAAAGCATCACCTTGTATCTTCACACGGTCAAGTTGCAGACCGCCCTGATCATCCTGTTTGTTTTTGGACACCAACTCCCCAATCCTAAACGCACCATAAAAGGCCAATGAAAATGCGGCGCTGAACAACAGAGCTTCCTCCGTGGTGTTGCAAATATAGTGCAGGGCCCCCAGTAAAGATGCCAGTAGATCCATCCCTATCGGCCACCTCGTGTCTGGTTCAGACCCTTGGAGGCGCTGCCAGCTCTTCAAAGCTTTCCTGACTGTGAAACTATTGGTGGGATCTCCCCTATCTCTTGTCTGAGCAAAGAAAGAGATTGCTGCCACATGCCGCCTAGCTGCTGCCACTGAGCGCCCTTCCCTTTGCAAAGCCCCCAGGTACACAAGAAGTGCCCCCGTGTCGTGCCACTTCTCTGTCCAATCCCTTCCCAAAAAGGTACAATATGCCCAAAACGCCCCTTCATACGCCTTCCTGGTCCTGGGTGCTAGGCTAGCTGCCACGAGGTCCGGTAGTTGGGGTCACCAATCTGCCAAAGTAATTCTGGGAAGGGCGTGGGGCTCGCTGCTGCAGACGGGAGGTGTGCCCTGAAGACCTGCATCTTGAAGCGAGGGAGTGCATCAGCAGCATGACTCAACACCCCTGGCACATGCTTAGCTCTAAATTGCATATTCAATCTGATGCATAACAGAACTATTTCTTTCAACAAGCGGAGAATCATTTTACACCGTGCTGCTTGTTGATTGATGCATTCAACCACCGTCATGTTGTCTGACCAGAATACCACAGATTGATTACGCAATTGCTCTGGCCAGACTGTTAATGCCACCAAGATGGGAAACAGCTCCAAAAAACCAATGTTGCCCGTCCCACCGGTGTGCACCCACCATGCCGGCCAACGTTGGGCCACCCACTCAGAACCGAGTATGACACCAAATCCCTCACTACCCGCAGCGTCAGTCATTAATCCCAACTCCGCGGAAGTAGTGGGTGGACCGGGCCACACTACCCTGCCGTTGAAGTCCTGCAGGAATGCCATCCAAATCCGCATATACTGCCTAACCTCAGCAGACAGCCTGGTGTGGTGGTGTTTCTCCTTGAGACCGGACATGGCGTGTGAGATGGATCGGGAAAATGGTTGTGCCATAGGGATAACCCGCAGGGCAAGGTTCAACTGCCCTACCGTTTGCTGCAACTGGTGCAAGGTAACCTTTTCTGTAGCCAAGCATTGTTGCAAGCCTGTCTTGAACTTAGCAATCTTCTCTTTGGGCAACCGAAAGCACCCTTGGGCGGAGTCTAACTCAATCCCTAAGAACTCTATCTTTGTGGATGGCCCAACCGTCTTCCCTGGTGCCAAGGGGACCCCAAAAGCCTGCATGAGCGTGCAAAATTCCTGCAGCGCCCACCCATGCTCCCGGGAGCCCGGTGACCCCAAGATAAGAAAGTCATCAAGGTAGTGTAGGACAAACTGGTGCCCAGTCACCTGTCTAAAAGCCCATTCCAAAAATGAACTGAACTTTTCAAAGTAAGCACAGGAGACCGAGCAGCCCATAGGCATACACATATCCATGTAGAATTTACCCTGGAACTGGAAACCAAGAAGGTGAAAGTCAGATGGATGAACCGGCAACAGGCGAAAAGCGGACTCTATGTCAGACTTAGCCAACAGTGCTCCAGGGCCTAGCCCCCTAAGCATCTCCACTGCCTGGTCAAAGGATGAGTATTTTACACTACAAACCTCATCACTGATAGCGTCATTCAAGGATTTGCCCTTAGGTGCTGACAAATTATGTATCAGCCTGAACTCTCCACTTTCTTTTTTGGGGACCACCCCCAAAGGTGAGCAGACAAAATTCTCTACCGGGATGCAATCAAATGGCCCAGCTACTCTGCCTAAGCGCAGTTCTTTGTCAATTTTGTCGCCGCCACATTTGGATTGGCCCTTACAGAAAGCTGGTTCTTGCATTCAGGTGTCCCTACATATTCAGGTGCGGGAATCCTAAAACCATACCTGAAACCGTCTAGCAGTGTCCTAGCAGTGGAATGACAAGGGTATCTGTTTAGCCATGGTGTCAGTGCCGTTACATTAATGGGTGAACGTGCTGTGTGCTGTGCCACACCCTCACTCCTGTTTCCTCTTTCCTTTATCCTTTGACTTTCTGAAACACTTGGACTCAGGGTGCGACGGGTTGGCACAGATAGAGCAGGCATGTTTGAACTTGCACGTGCCCGGCGGTCTAGTGCACGTGCATCTATTGAAGTCCCAACAAGTCCCTTTTCTCCCTCCCCCCCCCGTGCCCGAACTAGCGGAGGAACCCGCGGGGGGATGTGGCCGAAAGGACTGGCCCCTTGCATTGTCTTGAGACCCCCCGCCAAATTGGTTCAACCAGGCGATCGTATCAATGCGGTCCCAAGAGAGGGATGGGTCAGATGCTTTGGCTCTCCTGAAATTTTTGTCGTACTCCTTCCATCCCACCCCACCATATTTGTCATGTGCCCCAGTGATCCTGCTCTGGTAACATGCCATCTCTGCCTGCATATTAGGAAAACGTTCTACCATAACTGCCATGTAAATTGAGAAGCCTCTGATCCAATTATTCAAATTCTCCTCAATCCTGAACTTTTGTAGTTCATTTGCCCATTCCCTTGGGAGCATCTAGTCCTTCTTTTTCTTTGCCTCCTCCCTTTCATTTTCATCGAGAAGCAATGAGAACATACTAACATAGCTCCCAGACCATATTTTTTCCTTAATTTCATTTGTAACATGTCTCGCCAAGTGTTCCCTAGGGGTGCGAGATTCCCCCACACCTAACACAGGCAACGTCTGCTGCTTACCTCCTGGCGCTGCCCCAGTTGGCTCCGCCGGCTTCTCCTTTGCAAGGCTGTTCACTGGTATTTCTTTGTTGGGTTCAAACGGGGTAGCCCCACCCGTTGGAATGACATGGGATGGTGCCCCCAGCCCCTTGCTTGTCTTATCCCCAGGTGTCCCATCAAATTGAGCCACTATCCGCCTAGCTTCAGCGACTACATCCTCCCCGATGCCTTTTGCCCCCACTGCTGGTGACAAAATCCCTGCCTTCCCCAACCAAGGCAGGACCGCAGCTAAGCTTGACACCAAATCCTGTGGAACCGTGTTCCCTCCCGCGGGGGCAACTGGAGATTGTGGGCTAACACCCCTGGGGGGCCCGCCCATAGGGGCGACTGGAGCTTGTGGGCTACTACCCATTGGGACTCCCCCTGCAGGAGCAACTGGGGCCTGTGGACAACCCTCATTCGGTGCAGGCTGACCGTCTGCCCCCCCTGAAGGGACAACCCCTAAAGGGACAACCCCTGAGGGCCCGGGCTCCTCCCTGGGCTGGGGGACTGGCACAGGGGCCTCCGGTATAACAGGTTCATTTGGCACCCCTTTCTTAGACCTACGCTTGAGGAGGGGGGGGAATGCCGCCTTGGGTGGCACAATGGTACGCCTAGGTCTTTCCTCCACCCCATCGTGCCCGTTTACCCTTTCTCTGAGGTCGGCGAGACCCTGTCCCAACTCGTCAACCTTCTTTAACCTTTCTTCCATAGCAACCATCTTGCGCATCATCGCTTCCATCAAGTTCTCCATGCGAGAACGTTTTTCACCACGCTTTGGCTTACTGGCCATTCTCCCTACGCAAACTGCAGTGGTTACTAAAATGCACCTCAATGGCCTGGCACACTATCCAAGCCCTTACCTTACAACGCAGGAGGTACGCAACCGGCCAGAAGCACCCACGCAACCAGAGCCACTCCACACCAGCTAATTCAGTGGGTCAGGTGAGTAATCTCAAACCCGCGTGGCTCCCGGAAGCGCTGGAATGCAGGCCTGTCCGTGTCCCCTAAAGACCCTCCTGTGATCTGCACCAGCTGGCCCAAAACCAAGCGAAATCCTCGTGGGCCTCTCTGCGATCGCGTACACGTCGTTGAGACTCCTGTTGCTTGTAATCTAAAAAACAGCAAAAGACAGATCAAGTGAAGCCTCCAATGAGGCTGAGGGGCTTCCTGTCGAGCAAAACGGCGTAACTCCCAAAGGGCCCAAATTGCTGCTCAATACAGCCGCTGGTACTGAAAGAGTAAGGAGAGAAACATGAATTGCATACCCCTAAACCAGCCCCAGTGCCTAAATATGATGCACCAACTTTGGGGAATACCCAGGCCCTAATAGTGCTCCTCCTGTGTTCACTCAACACAACAAATGCAACAGATTGCTCCCAAAGAGGTAATTTTTTATAGAATATTTCACCTCACTCGCGCTGCCCCCATTTGTTCAAACCATGCACAAATTCACAGGAGATGAGCAGCCCTCCGCTAAACCGGACTCCCTACCTCCAATAAAGCGGGACAAACCGCTGATCCCTTTGTAAAATTACCACACCTTGAACCAAACCGAGGCTCTTTACAGCGCTAAGATAAACATGAAAGCGCGCCGCCCGGCACAATATAACCGCACCAATTACCGCGCCCGACAAATGCCAGGGAAGCACTGTTTTCAACAATCGCCCGCAACCCGAACGCGCTCCTATTTTACCGCGCTTCACTCAATTTCGGGGCGTCACTCAGCTCCTTCGCCTGCCACTCGTTCTCGCCGTCGCCAGCCCGCTTCCCGACCTGTAACCGAAAGGAATAGTTTGAAAAAACGCCTCGACGCGAGGCCGTCCCGATCCCACGTCCCGTCACGATCGGATGAACCTGAAAAGATAAAAAACAAGAAATTAAGTTACAGCCTCCTAGCGAGGCTGGTGCAGCAGGCTGAGGGAGCGGGGAGCAAAGAGGCAGACTCCGCCGCTCCCCAGCTTTTTATGCTCAAATCTACGCCAGGCCAGTTCTAACCGGCCCAGCGTTTGCCCAACGCGTGACCCGGAAATGCTTCAATCACTTCCGGGTCACGCCCAGGACTCGCGACCAATTGCTGACGAGGCGAGCCTGTCGCGTCATCACTGCGCGCTACAGGCCCGCCCCTGTGTGGTCGTCGGGTGCCCGGCACGACCGCCATACCTTCGGCGTGGCCGATGCCGGCCCCGCCTTTCTATATGGTGGTTCCAGCACAGGCCCTAAAAATGTCTGAAACTCGCTGGTTTTGGTGAAGGGCCCATGTGAACCTCTACCCAAGGTGCTGCTCGTGGCCTTACGGATTGCATCACAGATTACATCATCAAGAAGATCTCATTATTGGTCATAATATAAAAAAAATACTGGAATGCGGTGAGACAGGACGGATGCGGATGCTGTCTGTAAGCCTGCAGTGTCCTACCTACGATAACCAGGACACCGTGTCCCTTCAATAGATGAACATTGTAAATACCCTTTCTTCTAGCGTGTTTAACTGATTTTTATCTATTTCCTTTTAATAATTGTAGAATCATTTTTTTTTTTTATATATTTTTATTGCCATTTATTTTAATATCCAATCATTATCATATTGTTCAGCAAGTTTTCAACGTCATAGTACTGCTTTTCTATGGCATACATAAATTCTTTACAGGTGTCCTTTAGTTACATTTCAAATATGCCATAGGAAGGGTAGTCTGTTAGTTTAGATATAGGTGAAGCGTAATAACATTTGCTGCAAACTCATTTCGCCTGTAGAGTTAAGGAGATGATAATTTTCGTTATACATATAGTCACGCATTGTGTGCCAGTCTATAAATGTCCCACATTTTTATTAATAATTGTAGAATCATGACCGTCTTACTATCTTCTGACCTCGTTTTTCGCCTCTGCTGCATGTCGTTCTTTGTATGGCTTGTGGCCGAAACCATAAATACTACTAAATAACCATTGGGGGCGCATCCGCAGCTAGTGGGGTTGTAGTGGTGACCCATGGCCTGCCTAGAGGCCAGGCTGTGGCCAAAGTCCTTGGGGCTGATTGCTGGTCAGTGTTAAAGTATGGCAACGAGTTGAATGAGCATAATGAAAGAATACTGGTGTTCCCTCTCAGTGACAGAAGGTGCTATCCCCCGCAGGTGGTATTAATCACCGTTAATGCCTGCCTTGCGAACAGGGCCTGATCTGAAGGCGCATAACGATATCAAGGGCAGTTAACATCTGCTAATGGGCAGCAGCACGCGAACGATGAAGCCATTCGCCACAGATCCCTTGATCTCACACACGTGATCACAGCCTCTGCGGTACAGTAGTCAGTGTGTGCGCATTAGCAGCGTTTTGATTGTCTGAGTCAATATATCTTGTGTATTTATCGTGACAGTTGATTACTGTCAATTGACTTAAGGATCCTCAGACTCCCGAGGTCGGCGGCAAATATCGGGCAGTATAGCCTTTGGTAACTGACTATAATTGTATGTTATTGTTCTGTTAAAAAAGCTGCATTTCCAGTGATAACGGAAGAATGTAATTGCCAATTGGGCACCCAGACTGGCGCAGCATTTTTATTATATTCAGCTTTTATTCGATTTAAAATTGGAAAATTTATTTTTTTATCAGAAGACTGCTGCGCGGTGTTTAAAATGCAACTTTTGGCCTCATTGCTATCACTAAACATGTGCACTTGAACCACGTGATGATGTGCACTCAAACTTTGGTTGGTCAAAGAAAGGTAAACTATCCGTCATGCAAAACAACACACAGAATGCATGCTTTCAGTGGCGTGTAAAAGCGCGAGAAGGCCTTCATGTCTGTTGGCATACTGTTTCCTGGCACTTCGCCACGGCTTGCGTTCCTCCCAGCTGAGAGGCCGGAGCCCCGCAGCCGGCAGGGTTTGTGTGGCTGCAGGAATACGCCCCGCGCCCTGCCCAGGAGGAGTGGATTAAGCCAGGGGCACCGTGCAGCGCCCAGCATAGCTCAGCTTAGCGCTGCGATTGATGCCAGCCGTCGGGGGCTCGGCCTGGCGGCACCCGCTTGCTGTGCTGCCAGCATCGCCTTAGCAACCGAAGCCGCGCGACTTGTGGTGCTGTTATTCCCAGCAAAAGCCTGCGTCTCCCCCCCCCCCGGGACCGCGGATGATCAATACTCTGTCGGCAGGCCGCGTGCGTCTGTCTGAGCCCCCTCTCAAGGAGCTGGGGTCGAGGGGCGGATGTTTTCGCATTCCTCATTAGCCGCGTGAGTCACTGGCCAGGGGGCTGGCACTTGTGAACTGGGAGCAACAGGCCTTGTTGTTGTGGCTTTGAACTTTGCAGAGGGCTGCTTGGTGGTTTCTAGCGCGTGCCGCCTTTCTAAGCCTGGCTTTTGGGTTCTCTTGCAGGTTTCCAGCATGAAGATTCCGGAGCACCAGGGCGGCGGAGAGGCCCGGCCGCAGAGGGGCCAAGAAGCGGAGGTGCCCGCGGGAGAGAGCTTCGCCCACGAGGTGCCGCGGCTCGACTTGACCTCTCTCTCTGGAGACAACTGGGAAGGTAAGATTTTAGAAGCTTTATCGAAATGAGGCATTGACTCCGGAGGGTTATGGCCTTTCCTCCTGCAGATGAACCTCGCCTGACCCTTACTTGTTCGAATCCTGGCTCAACCGTAAACAGCTGCGCGGTGGTACAGTGAGTGCAGTTTAGGTAATAAAACACATTATCGAAACACGGAGGCAGTGTTACATCAATTATGGGTTACATTTTCTTTTATTATTCACCAAGTTATAGGGTCAGAATGGCTGCTTCATATAGCAGATTCTGTTACGTTAAAACGATATAAAACTTGCAGACACAATAAAAAGACCAACCAGTTCCTGCACAAATCCTGGCTCTTGTGCACAATGTGCCCACGGTTAGTAAGCTGGCGAGCTGGCCTCCGGTTGCAGGATTGTATTTGTATATACCGCGAGGCAGCAGGAAAAAACCTAGGGCAGGATTTTGTTCGCCTAAATAATGCGTTTTCCAATACAATTACCTAACTACCCCCCTTTGTTTTAAAAGGGGCTTCCGCCCATCCTGGTAATTTCTTCTTACCACTCCCCGCTACACAAGCGAGGCAGATTTGGCAGCGTGGCTTGTGGATCAGGTGCCACCGTGCCAGACACACTTGTCAGGACAAAACATGTCAGCGGTTAACAACAAGGGCCCTGAGCGTTTTCTCGCCCCTCCCCCTCTGCACCCATCTGTTGTTTTGGAAGTGTCGACTTTTTTTTTATTATTATAAAGAAAAAGAAACGTACTTGCCTTCACCCTTTCCGTTTTCGCCTGGTTGTTCCGCATCACTTAAGCAAAGCACCCCTCCCTCTGTCTCCAAGGATGCTAAACAAAATTCAGGCGCTGTTTTTGAACTTTGGCAGTCTGGGCAAACGTTGCCGGCTGTTTGAGCCCTGTTTTTTTCCTTCTTTATCTTGTGTAACCTAGATCCGGTGAAACAAAGTTGGGTATCCTGATGGGCATCAATAGAGATATTGCGGATAGCCGCTTAGATAGATTGGTGGGTTAATGATCCTGCTCAAAATATGTGTAACTTGCATGTCACGGGTTCGAACGCCAGCAGGGTCAACTCAGCCTTTCTCCCCTTGTGTCGGATATATAACAAGAATTAGGCAAGTATTCAATTTAAAGCAGCTCCTAACTTCAACACTGTGGAAGCAAGACCTGTTTTTTTTAAAAGTCAAATAGGTCTAGCCTCAGCCAGCCTGTAATTTGTGTTTAATTTTGCAACCATGAAATGGGCATTACATGTGATTAAAAAGGTTTTAAAAATCTACGGTGTAAACCATTGGTCTTAAAACTTTGTAAGGCCGAGCCCCTTCAGCAAATTGTTTGACAGGGTGGGTGGACGGGCCCTCAAACTGACATGCTTGTAGGGATTACATTTTGGAGAGTGTGGTTGATGTATTGGGCAAGGAAGTTTATTCAAATGTATTGCACATTAGGGATTGCCCTGGGGCATGAGGGGTAAAGGAATGGACTATTCTTCTGGTTTTCCCCACTCCTAGGTCCTGCAGCAGTCACTGCTAACCGCTTGCATTGCTTCATCTCTCCAGGTTCCTGCAGCACCCCCCCTCCCCCCCCCATCTGTAGTGTCACCCCCCTTTTGACTCCTGCAGCTCTGCCTTCCTGCCGGCCCCTGCACTGCCCCCACCCCGGACTCCAGGTCTTCAGCCTACCCAACACAATGATGTTAATAAACCTTTCACGATATTTGGGTTTTGGTTGTTTTGGGCTTCTTTCCAAAGAGTTGCGCAATTCAGCTTTTTCCACACTTGATTGACTAAAAGGTAAGAGCTTACAAGCTTCTTAGATGTGGAAGTGCGCCCCTCTAAAAATTAAGCCACAGCCTCCATGGAGTGACCTCACAGTTAGAATACCTCTGGAAGATAATGTGTATATGTATGTAAAAGAAATAACCCATCAAAAAATTAAAATAATGAAATGAAGGCAGAAATGACCGTCGAGTTGGCATTTCCACCTTGGCACCGATGTACCGGTTGTTTGCAAATACAAGCAAAATGCCGTCACTCACATTGAAATGAACCAGTGACTGGAGTGGACTGACTTGTTTCTCAACCCCCCCTCGCCCCGCTATATGCTGTGGTGGGCAGAAGTGAAAAATATTACTGCCACTTGATAGTGGCTGGTCAAAAAACCCATTTTGTATACCTATAAGAGTGTATTTTTATTATGAATTTTTGGAGCACACAAGGCTGGCGAGACAGCTAGAACTGTCTCCACGACAGACCTAAAATACAAGTAAAGGTGTTCAAATATATGGATGTGAGAACGAGTGTAAATCTTCTTTGGTAAGTCTCTTCATCAATATATTTTCATACTTGTTAATGTACAGTTCAGATGAATCTTTGAGTTGTACTCTTTGCTCATAGTACGTAGACATGCAAGACATGCATTGTTTTATGAAACAGCCCATGTGGAATTTAAGTCTCAGCGGCCATCATACGTTCCTTGATGCTCCTAGAAAGAAACAAAAGCTTCTTATAGTGTTGTGGTGACCATCACAATGCTTTGAGAACATAGCGTCCTCCCTTTTTAGCACTCCCTAAGCCTTTCGGTATGGAAACTTTTTCTACTGTGTTATTATTGTTTTCATGCAGCATTCCCAGTGTTCTACAGTGCAGAATAAGCCCACTGTCTGAAGTTGGCATCACAGAAAGCCTTGTGTGTAAGCTAGCCATCCCAACGTCACTGAGGGAGGGCAAAAACACGTTTATAAAGATATTGCTGTTTATTTTTCCAAGAACTGTGCTGTATTGCGTTAATTATTGTCGCCCACCCTACACGCGTAGTGTTCAAAACATCCATTTCTCACTGTTTTCTCCACTGTTCACTTTGCCTGGGATGATGCCAGGGGAAGGCTTGTTTGCCCTCCTAGAAGCAGTGCCACTTTGCTACCTTTCTCACCACAGGCTATCAGGCACATTTGGTGCCCTCTGCTACTGGCGCCCTAGCCGGAGGTCTTATTTTACCTTCGCCGCCCCCCTCCCCCCCCCCGGGTGTGTGCTGTCCGTTTAGGTGGTGAACATGAACATTTGAGTTTTCCCTCAAAGAGGTGAGATCGGGAGCACACTACGGCAGTGTGGAAACATAACTGGACACTCCGGGAAACCCATTGCTTGTCATGCGTCAACAGGGTCACCGATAGTATACAGAATAGAAACCCATTTTACAGGTTTAGATTTTGTGAATTTAATCTAGCAAGCGGCATTATAAATGTAGTACTTGACCATATAATGCCCTCTTCCTTTTGATCCCATGTACCCTCAATCGAATCTTATGTTAGAGTACATAATTGAAAGGAGTCTTTAAGTGGTTACTGATATCTATACCCTACCCCATGTGTAATGCAATTTTTGCAGAAAGTATCCCATGGTTGAGTGCGTCTCTAAAGTTCTGGGGTTTTGGGAATCAGACTTTTGCATATATATATATGAGCCGGAGTACTCCTCTGCCCCGAAGGTGAGGCATCATTTCAGAACCAGCAACCAAGCCTAAAAATCCATGTAGGTTAATAACTGCCCTCCTCCTATCTGTGCTGCTGCCAGAGAAAACTCCATGAATAATCTAGGTAATTATTTTTTTCTGACCAGATAGTATTACCATGCCAGTACCCCCTGGTCTTATTTTTTAAAGTTAGTAGCTTTTAATCTAACTTATTTGCGGTCTGGACATTAGACAGTTGGTATCAAGGGATGTACTTTTTCAGCCTATGTGAAGCAGTAAATGTGAGAGAGGTTTACTCCATTGCTAGTATAAACATCTTTGACATTGCCTGTTGTTAAGTACTCTAATTTTGCATAAACCTATGCCAAAATGTTGCTTTCTCAACCATTTCTAACCACTATTCATTTCCCTGTTTGCAGCAATTTCATTTTTTTCCACTAATCTAGTTAATCAAATCTGTGTAGACAAAGCCACCACTGTGCTTTCTTGCAACCAATTCTTAAGGTAACGCACATCAGACCTAACAATTATATTTTTAAATGAAACCTATTTTGAACAACAGTAATGGCCAAAATCCCATTACGATAACCCCACTTTGCTTATGTTTTTGATCAATTATGTGGAGCAAAAACTTATTTTCTATAGAATCTAATCTGTTTTAATCGCTAAAAGTGCTTTTATTTCGCAAATCTGTTCCTTTTTGCACCAAACTATGAATTGATCCCAGAGTAGTCTGTCTCATTGGTCTTAAAACTCTGACCTCTTTTGAACTATTCGCTACAACATTCCAAAAGAATACAGGAGGACCCATGATTCGTGGTATGTTTGCACCCCCACTCGCCCCACCTTCTGCTTCTATGTCCTATTTCACGGTCTCCCCCACCTGTCTCCATCTACCACTATTGAATTGTATTGTGGTTGTATTTATGTAGCTCATACCATTCCTCACTAGGTGTTGAAGCCCTTTATGTCGAGTAGCATGCTGCTCCAGGACTGATGGTTAGTGATTAATGTAGTTTTGTTTTTGGTTAGTGATTGTAGACTTTTGCTCTCAAAATAAACCCATCCGTACTCCAATATGTTTGAGATTGTATTAGGAGTTGAAGACACACAGTGGTCACAAAACCATTATTTCCTTTTATGCTTCTTCTCCTTCAGTGTGCGTTATTCTAATATCGGAAGCTCAATTAGTCTGCAATATGCTATTGCCCCATCACGTGATGTGTGTCTGTGCGTATGTAATCATAAGAACATGAATTACGTCTGAGATTTTTTGCTTATGGTTGTTGCCTAACCTATCCCTTTTTACGTCTGGAATTTGGCAGTTTAGCTGTCAAACAGACCTATTACTAACAATATATATTGAGTAAGCTCTAGCTCCACCCCTTTCAGCCACTAGCTTTTTTCTAACAACGTCTTTCAGCCATTGGCTTGAGGTTTTGTCAATCACATATTAGCTCAGCCCAATGGAGTATTAATTACTCAATTTCTCATCTTCATGAGGTACTACTTTACAGCTATAGCCCTTGCTTCCTGTTCTTGCTGGCTTCCTCCCGTTTGTCTCGCTCTAATGCGCTAATGTTGCACGTATTTGCAGATTAAAACCAGAGATATTGGTTTTGCCAATGCTCCTTAGCAGAACTCTGTTTAGAGCAACTCAGCTTCCCACATGGGCATGAGCGTTTAGTTCTTGATCTGCACTTCACCCATGTTTATCCCATGCAACTAAGTTGATTCAGACTAAAGCAAAACTTCGGTCCGTATGGGATGCTCTGAGGGTTCAGTCACCTTTATACTTTAGCTGGGGTTGGGGCCCTGTAATCCCTGCTTCAATTTAATGGGTGTCTCAATCCTTCAAGTAGCAAACCGCTACATTCCTAAAGATATGCTACATGTTATGTTATGTTTTAGAAATTTATTGAGCGCAAACAATTACCCGGAGGTGAAGAGGCTTCACAAAGTGCCCAGCTGTTTGATGGCCTCTTGTTGTCGCATAAGCTTAACTCTCAATTATTCTGCCCTCTGATCACCCATAGAACACCCTGCTCCCCACTGAGAATTACACCGTGTGCCACCGCTGCCTACACTCTGGTCTATAGTAAACAGGCACTTGTCTGTAATCTCATGACATCTTACTGTGTGGATATGGCTACTTGTGCTCCTGGTCAGTGAATAAGTAGCCGCATCAGCATAGTCTGTGATATCAGTAAGTAGTGATTCTTTTCCTTTAGGCTCCCACTTGAAGACTGTAACCCATTCAAAGTAGCCTTACCTTACATAATGCTTTCCACCAAAAGCAACATGTTTGCTTGGCTAGCAAGATGACGGTCTTCAGTGGCTTCAGGCTCAACCACAGAAAAAAGTATTGTGTGCATAAAATCCTCCCTTTGCACAAACACTCAGTGTTGGTCCTTCTCAGTTAATGGTCCCGTCAACCAACTCCCGGCTCGGAGCTAGACACTCTGTTCCAGACTGCAAACCTTTGATTTAGAATATAGTAACTTCTGGGTGGAAAAAAAACCTCCATAGAATATTACTAAAATCCTGGCTCAATAAAACACAAACGTTTGGCCTTGCTCGTCCACTCACCTACAATCTAAGGTTTGCATTGTGGCTCCTGCTGCCCACTAGTACAAGGCTTAGAACTGTTTGCTCTGTCAGTATCTCAAATTGATTGCACATAAAATTATTTATTAAATATTCTTATATTGTATGTTTGCCAGCAAGCTATGTCATCTACATGAAAAGTCTCGCTTTGTAAAATTGTGCATCAGTTATTAGAAGGTATGTCATAATTGTCAGATACATGAAAATAAAGTGGAGCCCTACTTGAAATGCATTTAAGGTCATGTGCAGGAAAACGTATTACACTATTGCACATAAAAGCAACACATTACGTGCCTGCATGTTATATCCCTTCCCAGTTCACACCAAGCATGTTCTCCTTAACCTTTGCATCAGAATAGGTACTTATTGGACAAACCTTATACAGGAAATACGTTTTGCAGGCGACTAGTTTTCTGATTGCGTATATAGTAAAATTGGAGGACACGGCAGCCCAAAGTAACATAATAAAAAAGTCTTATTCTAAATTAGTTAGTACAGGTGGTTGCGGGAAAAGAGATGAGGACGGTGAAGTGAGTAACTGAATGCCGAAAAGCATTGAGTTGACATGGGAAGCTATAACTGTGTGACAGAAGTACTAAAGCTGAGGACAAACCAATATCTGCAGTTTAGAGTAGTCGACAAACGAGTCATAGGGCCCAAAATCCTCAAATACAGTCAAACTCTTTGTTTCAGTGCACACATACACAGCACCCAATTGTTTCACCCCTCACCCGTAGTCGCTGCAAAGGATTACTACCAGATTAGTTTTGAGGATTGTTAAAACTATCAACAGAGCTCAATTGCAACATACTTTGCACAGCTTGCTACTTGAATGCAGTGAAAGGAAACTGGGTAAGAGGTAAACATATCTGATGCAGCTGCGACACACACAAAAAATAATCTTTATTCCAGGCAGTTCCCGCTAAAATGCTAATGACCTTTGATCAACATTGTGCTTGTTTTTAGTACATGTTTTGATTTTAACAGAACTCTTCAGACCTTTCAAAAGTAAGAGGTCTTTTAACAGAGGTACAAAATTAAAGTGATTCTGGTTTTGAAGAGGCAATGTGGTCTGGTGGTAAAGCTTCTGACTTTGGAACCTGGTTTGAATCCTAGCCTCAGCACATGCTCGGTAATCATGTGATTCTGTGCGAATCGCGTAATCTTTATGCACCTTAAAGTGTAAACATTTGAAATGCAATTATAAATATGTGAATTGTAATTCTGTAATACAAAGATTTCACTCCGCACTTGATGTAAATCATCCTTTATTGCCTGCAATACCCCCATAACATACAGTTCTTCATTACTGCCCTGCAAGTTTAATGCTTTGTAAATAGTAAAACCTAAGGACAGACATTTCGGCTCAGAAGAGAGAGAATTATGAAAGGGTTAGGGTTTGAGAGTTGTGTTCAAAGTACCATACTGTCTCCAGTCTGCAGAGTACTGACTGGCTCCTTTGTTGTAAATGTGTATCAGAACCCTAAGTAAATCTACTCTTGCTTTCTTCTGTTTTTTGATCAGTGGGTACACTGCTTCCCAGTGCTAATGGTGCATTGGTTCTTAAAGTGGTTCTCAAAGCTGGGGCCAGATATGCAGCCATATGTTGTCAGTCTCTATCTCTAGTTCGATACTCACCCTAGAAGACTATTCCTTTTTCATGCCAATTGATGAGAAATAGAATCTGCTTCTCTTATGTTTGTTTCCATCCCACAGGTCTCCTGCTCTCTTTTTAAATCTCGCAACATTAATATTTACACTGGCTGTTGGGTCAGCCCATTGCTTACCATTGGTTTGCTTTCTTGTCACTCATTTGGTTGCTTATTATTTTATGGTTTTCCTTCCTCTTCTGTTTGTCCCTCCTTAGGAGCATAGCTTCTTTACCATCCTTTTGATTGAATCACCCATATCCCTCCACTACTCCAATTCAGGGAACTCCTGTTTTCATTTGTTATGAAGTAGTTCATATCCCAGTGGTCACCAGTCCGATCTCCTTACTCTCCATACTGAGGAGGCGTATGGAAAAGCTTAAATAAATCTGGTCCAGACCGAGGCCACTACCATGCTACATCTTCTTGATTGGCGTCTCTTGTTTCGAACCTGCTATAACGGGCTTATTCATAATATGGAACTTTTTTCCTAGCTGCCTGAGCAGATCCAATAGTGTGACGCCTAAGTGGATGAGGCATACCCTGCAGTATCTGATGAGCATTCTAGTAATTCAGCTTTACTGATAGTATTATGAGCACCTTCACTCCAAGGCTTCATTTTGCCTATGCCGCTGGTGCACACCCAAGATCACACAGTGGATCTGGATAGGTCTGGTCTGGTAAAGCCTGCATGCCACTGTGCTAATGTTCTGTCCTCGCTTGTTCTTGATGCCCCTCTGAACACCTTGAGTGACAAAAAAAAGAACTATGGAGCCAGCTAATGTCCATCTTGCCCCACATGGTTCAGTGCCATCACCTTTGGCTGTTCCCTTAAACCGTGAGGTCACCCCTGATGCTGATTCTTCACTTAGGTCACCTTTGACAGAGAATCAAAGAATGCTGTAGTGGACTGGGAAACCTCCAACGACCTGGGCTGATCGTTCCTCGAGTAGCCTGGGCTGGATGTCCGTTGAGTGGCACTTTAAACTGAGAACACAGGCTGTGTAGAGGTGCCGGTGAGATGTTGATATTTTGTTACAGGGTGACGGGAGGGAGGAGCTGCAGCACAAAAGGTGTCCTGCTTAACACAGTTCTTGAAGCATACTTTCATCTTTGGTATTCCTAATAAGGAGGAATGTGGACACCTAGCGAAGTGGCCTTAAACTAGCCGGGAAGCATTTAGTGCAGCCTGGCCTGTCTGGAATTCTCCATATTGAGTTAGTCAGTCCATCCTTGGGAAACTGGCGTATCCCTAGCCGGATCATATCTCTGGATATGTCTGTTGACACCTTGGTGGCGTGGCAACAGACATTTACGGTTTGGTAGGTGCTTCTGCTCTCTCATTTAAACCATCACTCAGCATTGAGCCGGAAGTCCTGAGACAGGTTCAAGGGATATGGAATAAGTTAGACTCTGAGCCCACCAGGCCAAAGTCTTGCCAAATGAATACAGTGCATCAAACAACGGGGTTTGTGCCCATCCCTGCAGTTCAATTTGTGGGATTACCAGTGACCTTCCTAAATGAGAACAATTCCTTGTCCCATACAGATAAAGAGCCTTGGATACCTAAAAGCTATGGCAGGAGAGTCCACAGACCTCACTAATGAGATTCTTCCAATATGATTTGGGCCTCCCACTGAGAGGATCTATCTGAACTTGTTTATGGATCACATCAAATATATTGCTTCAAAATGTGTGTCAAATGTGAAAGCAATCATTGCGGCATCAATCACTTCCTTCGACTTTGTGGGATGTCCCTGAAGGATGGGTCTTCTCTAAAGACATCTTCCTTCTGGTGCCCCTCATTGCAGGAGTGCTCAGCTTGTGGTGGACGGTCTGAGCAAACAGCTACACACACATCACTGGTGGAAGCTCAGCCGGATAGTTCTGGACTCAGTCTTTGATGCTTAGTGTTGCTTGGACATAAATCATAAATATCCATACAACTCATCAAAACTGAAATAGAAAATTCAGCACCTGCTCCGAAGTGTGTTTTATGACCATCTAGTCTTGGCGGTTCCTCTATGCCCTCTCTCCAATACCTCAGTTTCATAGGGTCCTTCAGAAAATCAAGAACAATCTGCAGTGTTCAGTTATTATTGTGGCTGTGACGAGGCACAGCATAGATATGGATTGTGGAGCTCCTATTCCCTCATCAAGTACCCCGTCCAGCTCCTGTTGAAGTAAGGCCTTTGAGGGATGGAGTGACGGGTCCATCATTCCTTCCTGCAATCACTTATCTTGAGCACCTGGCTCTAGAAACATTAGCCTTTGTCACTTTGGGCCTTTTGTCAACCAACTTGAGGCAGTTGACTTTGACTTGAGCCAACAAAACCTTCTTGAAAAAGTACCTCTTGACCAATCTTAGGCCACCCATAGTAATAAGTGTACACCGGTTGGAATTAGGAAAATAAGCTCTACTTATGATTCAGTTTACTTTTTAGTTACCCTAAATTCAGGATAACAAATGCTTTGTGTACCCACCTTTTTTGTTCTATTTAGGGCCTTAAAATGATTGTTTATCCTATGTGGTGCTCCTCTTCTGATGTAGTATAAGTTTACCTGTCCGTTGCTCAGTGTGGGATTTTCCCTGTTGGAAATCACTTTTGGAGTGCCTAAGAAGTCCTTTCTTTTGTGTCCAAGTCAGAGAATGAGACATAAAACCTGTGTTAGTTTTCTTTACGGAAAATATCTATTCCTTACAGAGAGTGCCCTGATGACGTTCCACCTGGAAAAGATCGGCCATGCTTATCTCACTCAGCTAAATTGTCGGTCCCTTTGTTTCAACTCATGAGCATATGAAATCAAGAGGAATAGGCTCCAGCATTTTTTTGTGTGAAAGTTCATCTGCTCAGAAACTAACCAAATCTTTTTGTTTCTCGATGGACTTGTATGGAAAATCGTTTTGCCATTATCCCCCATGAAAAGGCAAGGGGATCTTGATTGAGACCTTCCTGTAGAACTCTGTTCCAAAATTTCATATACAATCAGGCCTGTTTTATCTAACTCTCATCAAGAGCCATTAGTTCTGCATCTCTGTTTAACTTGCTTGCCCGTCCTAGGAGCAGGTAGAATTGCATCGACCTACCCGCATTCTGAAAACACGTCTACATGGCACCTGAGTAATTAGTTAAAAGCCTAGAAATTCTTTAAGCTCAAGCCTACAGGAGATGCACTTGAATTTGAGTTACTGATATCTAGAGAGTCTTCAGCGTCCTTATTGTTTACTGATGATATTTCAAATTATATTCCTTTATGGAAGCTCCTTTATAAGCCAAGATTTATTCTCTAATAGCTATCTTCTCAAGTTGATGGTTCAAAAACAAATCTGACGGTCAAGTGTCTGTGTGTGGTGCATTACAGATCTCTGAGTAACATCATATAAACAAACGTTTGGAAGTAAAAAGTTATAACTTTACGAGAAAATCGCCTAATATGCACAGCAAATGTACCTACATTCACAAGAGACAAACGGCGTAAATTTGGTTGATGTATTCATTCTTGACGGTTATGTCACTCTGAAAGAGCGGAAATCTGTGAGGTCATTCTTCAGTCTTTTCTTTCAATTGCCCCTGGTAAACCTAGCTAGGTTAAAGTGCAATGCTCTTCACCTCTGTATCCATCACACCAAGGCTGTTTGTTATCTATTGTTTTTCTTCTCTGGGCTTTAAAGCTAGTTATTGCCCCCTTGTTGCCTTTACGCATTGATCGCCGCTATGATTCAAGAGCAACATCTGTTGCATTCCGAAAACAACTCTAAGAAATCTTTTGGGAAAGGATCTCTGGTCTTCAGTACATCATAAAGCGGTTGCCAGAGCTGATGTCCAGTTTTTTTTTGGGGGGGGCGAGGGGGGGGGTTATAGAACATGAACTAGACCCAAAGGTATCAGAGTGCTTTACATGAGCACCAGTTGCGTTACAGACAGACACATTCATTTTTTTTGTTAGGCACAGGAAGATTAAGTGATTTGCCCAGAATCACTGGATGTTGAGCGTCCCTGCCAAGACTCGAACCCGGTTCCCCAGCTTCGAGGTCAACCGCCCCAGCCGCTATAGAATTGATTGCCCTCTGCATTATCTGTTCTTGTATCATTGCTTGCCCCTCTACTGTATTCACCTAAAAATACACAACTAATTGAACATCTGTTGTCAGTTGTTCAAGGTGTGAGGGCACAATAATAAAATCAACCAATCCACATATTTCTGAAAGTAGAACCTCTTAAACCATACTCTTTTGCCAGCACACTCCGCCAGACCTGTCTTATCTCTCCAGTTCCTAACCTGAGGTGTCGTCATGGCATGGCAGTAGTTGCAAATCTGAATGCACAGAACGTCTAGGCTGCAAAAGGGCTGCTTGTTCTTTGGAATTTATGTTATTGTTGAATGATTAAACCAGCTGCTTTTACAGACAGTTTGTAAAAAACCGAGCTCTATCCTTGCGCTCTTTTGCTGTCGCAATGCGGTGAACGGAAACAACTCCCTCCAAAATATCATGTTCCTCCTGGTATTCAACAGTACTCCATTTAAACCAACTTTGTTTTTGCCTTCTTTTTCAGTCTTATTCTTGGTAATCTTCACCACAACGGAGACAGAAGGATAACATCTATACTCTTTATTTAACATTTCTAATACATGCTGTACGCCATTCCAGGCTTTATACAACAGTACGGCGAATCAATCCATATATGAAATAAGCACAACTTATATTGTCCCAATGCATTTCGAGACTGAAAGGCTCTTCGTAAGGGGAATCTAGAACACATAAAATGAACAGTATAACTAAACTAATTAAATGTAATTTATATCTGTTATCAGAAAATCAACAAATTATTATAAAACAATAAAATACAAAAGCACACCTCCTACTTAAAACCCCTTACCTCATTCATGATGGCAAATACAACATCCTACTATCCTCCCATCTTGTCCAGGTCTACAGTCACTCGAATCTCTACAGCAGTGCCAGAAAACTCCTGCTTACCCCTTCCTACTCGAGCTCATCTCACCTCATATAATTCTTCCCATACCTCTCCCTGCTATCCCTCTCTCTTGACCCTCCATTAACACTCTCCTGACTACTCATCATTCCCACTCTTTCATCCTGTCCTTCTATATTATGCAAATAACTCCCTTCATTTCCTTCTGTCACTCGCTGTTTCCACATACATCGATCCTCATTCCCTTGTTCACCCTATACCTAGCTATTTACATTTAACCACCTCCGACAATCTCACCTCCTTTTGCTCATCTTCGTAAAAAACGGATTCTTCATGCTTCTGAATTGTTAGCCCGTAAGTTTGTACTTGCATCCTCTTAAATGCCGTCAAACAAACTCATTAACTGCCTCCACGTGACTGCTTCCCCCACCACTTCCTCCCGATGTTATCAAGGGGCTATACCTGAACTCTCCACCTGAAAAGCTTCAACACCCATAATGCACTATCTTTTCACGAAAAAACCTAAACCGCTACCTTCTAATAAATCTTCAACCCCCACGTGACTTGACTAAAAAGTGCTGAATGAATGCTCCTCATTGCCTCGAAAATAATACTGTCAGTAACAGACAGTTTGTCATTGTGAGCCTAAGTTACAAGGCTGCTTCATTCAACTAGTCTAATTTGTCTTCTACATCCTGCCTGGGAAAGAAAATGTAGGCCTAAAACTGTGTTTGTGGCAGCAGTACTGTAGCATACTGCTGTTGTAGTAGTGTTGAAGAATTGGGAGTCTAATTCTCATCCTCATACTTCTTTGCACGTCTGGTTCGCTTGCCACATACTTCCCGGGAGACAGAGCACAATCTCTAGTGTGAGAATGAGATATTTGCGTAGCACACATTGTATACTGAATCAGGTGTAGGTGTTTGTAGGTTATTAGGGTGTGAACATATTTTTGCTTGAAACTAAAGTTACTCAAGCCTCCACAGCTATGCTCGCTTCCCCACAGTCACCAGTGCACCTCAAACATTTTCAATTGAGAAAGTAGGTCAGTCTCTGCTCATTAATTTATTTTGCAGCTGTGCTAAGACTTCCAGCAAGGGTACAGAATTGTGGCAAGTATCAAAGAGCTTTTGTAGCAGCGGAAAAAATGCCCCACTGAGAATTGGAATGAGATCAGAATAATTTTTATTTTGTCATAAGTTCCCAAACAGATCACCAGAAGCTAATGAAAGTTGAGGTGTACCAATTTAGGTCAGTTTTGAACAGCCAATGTGGTGCTCCATGCAGTTCGCCTATCAAATTCTGAGTGGATAGTCTGTGAAGGGCCAGGAGCTGGCATGTGCATTTGTTAGCCTTCGGAGTATGGGGATGGGGCGAGGAGCAAAAACCTACCTAATAATTGACGGAAGGCAGCTACAGCATTTACAGCCGTGGTGTAAGGAATTCAGTCCTCATCCATGCAATAAAAAAATACTAGCAAGCGACAGGGTTGAATCTGAAGCAACCGGGGGTTAGGCAGCTCAAACGTATTCTTGTTCAATTTAGATGCTCTGTTTCATTAAGTGTTAAGAAATTAAATCCATGTACTTTCCATAAAAAAACTGGCTAATTTGCGGCAAAAAGCCTTTGGTATTATCAGAGTTCAAACATGCCTCCTCAATTAGTTTAGTAGTTGAAAGTCTCCAGTACATTTCCAGAAGGAAAAACGGTTCTGCTTCTTAACTTTGATGTTATGCTTTGTGTTTCTGCTTCTACAAAGAGGAAACGCGGTGAAACAGTTATGTTCTAATGGTTTCTTCAACACTCTCAGGGGCCAATTCCACCCTTTCATCCTAAACATAATCAGCTCCCTTTTAGTTTGTTGATTATCCTGACTCTGTAGCTGCTTGCTCGTATTACAGGGTCACAGCACAAATCTAATCCTATGGTGTGCTAAGAAGGAGCATGCAAACCAGCTTAGGATCGTTACTTCTGGATGAATGGCACACGGTAAGGACAAAGCAACCGGTCTGAAGCAGTTGCCCCATTGTAGGTACTGTGTGCATTCTGTCACGCTCTGCATGCTTTCACTTATCCACAAAGTACTGTGATTGCTTCAGTGCATATGACCAGGGAGTTGTCGATGTCCCATGAGTACTTACCATTACCTAATCAATATCCATGTCAAAAACAATGTCATGAGCCCATTTCTTATTTCTTTGAGTTAGGGGTCATAAGAACCCTGGCCGTATTTATTATTTTTCACGCAAACAACATTTTATCATAACATTTGCACAGTAACCACATTATTTACATCTTGTTGTACAAGTGAGACCTAGACTTAACAGAGACTCTAGTACATGGGAATCACGTAACCATAACTAGTCTGTTCCTGTGCAACCAACAAAAAAACTCCATAACCGTTCCGAGTGAGATCAAGACCGGCTCTGTGCCCCTTACTTTTACACCAGCTCTGTCCCAAAGGATGGAGGGCCTCCTTATGGGCGGGCCCCACCTTCCCTCTCCAGTACTGGGAGCTATCCCACCTCTGATGTTCCAGTGCAGGGGGCCCGGCTGCCCTTAGGATACCTACCGTGGGCAGCCCCTACATCCAAGTTCCTCGTCCCCCAAGGGACAGTGCTAGGTTGTTCCCAAATGCGCCTGCGTGGGTGGTTGATGGGTAAGGACCACGTGTCAGCGACCGGCCAGATTCCCCGCGCCCCTGCAAACTTCTTTCGACTTGGTGGCACCACCCCTTAGAGGATTCAGGGACACTGATGTTAAATTTGAAATAAAAAGGATGACGTAAAGGGACCCCAAGTGTTTTCCCCTCTCCCAATCTTGACCTCACCCGCCCCAGCTTAAATACGACAACTCAAGAGAACAGAATACATTGAATGCTAAAGAAAAAAGGTTAAGTATGACATTACATACATCCTGGTAAATCGCTGCAAAAGACAACTACATTGTTATCACAGTGAAACTCTTACTACGCAGTGGAAAGGACTTAGCCAGCCACCCCCCCACCTGGCCCGGTCCCTGCTTCTGATCCCAGCCAGGTTGGGGGAGCCTCCCTTGGCCCGATGGACCCCGTCACGGGCACCCGGGCCCTCGCCAGGCCGCAGGACGGGGGCTCCCGCACCACAGGGTCGTACCCATTGCTCAACCCCTGCTACCGCAAGCACCCTCTTGGGCACACTGCTCTGGGGATGGTGGGTGGGGAAAAACTCTCTAGCCCGTGCGGTTCCCGGGAGGGCAATAAGATGGGAGGGGGCCCACCAGCAGTGCGCAATTGTTGTGGGGGTGGGCATCGGGGGGAGAGAAGTGACCGTGTCCTCCTCGGTCACGAGCAGGAACCAAAAGAGCTGCTCGCTGCCGTGCGGCACTTTAAATAGAACGTGACAGACCATACACCCTTCCAGCTTTCGATAGTTGCAAACTGGGAATTTCTGCATGGTTAACAATGAGGTTTTTAAATCACTAGTTCTTCTGCACTTAGATTCTACAGTTTTGTAGCGGGAGTAAGAATATAACGTTCAGCATATGTTTTGGTGTTACTGGGATTTGCTTACCTTAAGAGTGTCCTTACAAGCTAACAACTTGCAGTTCTGAAACGAAAGGCGCATTTGAGGTCAAAAGTATTTTAACTGCATGCGGTTTTATTTGAGATTAGTTGCGGGTCACAAAAATTTTAAAAAAACTAATTTGAACAACAGAATCTTGAGCAGTTGAGTGATCTGTTAACAAACTTGAAGTCCGGCTTTAGAGAGAACTTGCTTTTAGACTCTACAGATTTTCAGTCTAGTAAAGCATTGTTTTTGGTCCCGCCGCAAGGTGTCGCACAGAAACTAGTAGGTGACAAAGGAGAAAGCGCATGCAGTGGGAACACCAGAAGTATCAAAGGCAATTCATTTTTCCTGAGTTGTCTATGCCATCCATGGCACATGGAACATGTAATTTCTTCAGCTGTGGCCTCGTGAGAGTCCTAGGCCTGGAACAGTGAGGTAGAACTCTTAACACATGAGTGAATTTGCTATGTTGTTACTCCGTTATGTGATATATGAATTGCAAATCTTCTGACCATGTACAAAAAATTCTATTGGCCACGGCAATTACAATCTTCAGATCTGCTGCAACCATTGCATGAGGTAAATACAATAGAAATTCTATTTTCTGAATCCCGATTCTGTCTGCCAGCTAATTGACTTCATTGATGAAATATGCTCTATGAATACATCACTGATAGGGTTCTTGACCAAGTCAAAATCGGCACAGTGGCACACTTTAGAGCTATTCTAAACCCTATCTGTTTCACGGTACAAATCTCGAGCAAGCTCGGCGACACCGCTCAGGCTTACAGTTAAGTAGTTCTTGAGGATACTTCCTTTGGCAGGCGACAGCAGCTCTGGCTGCCGAAGTCCCAGCTTCAAAGGGAAATTTGGCTGTGGTAAGTTGGCATAACAGTACCTGGGTTCATTGTGGTGGGCTATTAATGTCAACATCCATGCAACCTTGTTTAGCACTCAAGTTGTGGTTGGTGCCGAAGACTGCCTGAAACCTAGCGAGGTCATCTTTCCCCTCTGAAGGTCACTTTGATATTTGTGAATGGGGTGTGCATTTTGCCAGACCTGAACGCCTCTACACTGAACAAGAAGGGGAGAATGGAGCTAGCTGATGGCGAGAAAGTAAATGCGCCACTGCAGGATTTTCCAATTTCGAGCATGAACATATGATGATCTTCCTCGAATTGCTGTATGCCACTGAATCAAAATTTACTAGGGGTAAAGTGGACTTTCCAGCACAGCAGCTGTAAATGTGAAGATGCTTGTAACACAATTGATGATGACTCTTAAGGTGTAGGTGCTCCAGTGCTTTCTAAAGTCCAAAGCTTAATAACTTAGTAAAATTATGCCAGATGATCTGAAGAAACATAACTACAAAAATGCAATAGCACTTCTCTTGTATAGTTGCATCTGAACATAGCACTGCACAAGAGCATGATTTAAGGAATTCCTTTCCCTTAAAAGAAAGCTCTGAATTGGAAGTACTGAAAGAAAAGAAACCGTTTTCATCCATGTCCTTGTATAACTCTGTGTCATCTGAAAAGCACTCTTTGGGAACCAACAATGGTAAGTCACAGAGTCTGGCTTGCATTTTGAGGCCCAACTAAAACCTAAAAAAACGCCCGCTGTAATAAAAAGAGATTGTTTTCTTATGCTATGTGGCCTTAAATAAAGAATTTATTATGTAATAACTCGATGTACTTTTAAAATGTGAAGTAGCCCCATGCTTTGCTATACAATCAATCTGTCGGAGTTGAAATGATGCCCCAAATAGCCAGTAGCATGAAGTGAGAAATGTTCGTCTGGGGGGTGCAAAGCACACTCTTGTGTATGAAAAGACAGGTTACTCTGAATTGGACTTAAATATTAAGTTGTAGGAAATGTATGTATGATCAGTGTTGCAGAGTCATGTGCTTTGCTTTTGTCTGTCATCTACTGTTGGGTTCCGACTATTACATTTTGTTTATCTTTCAAAGTCTTTTGTGGTCAGTTTCAAGCATGCATCCAATCACTCGTTTTCATGTACTAAGAGATCTGATTGCAGAGGAACACAGGCTTCACCTCAGATAAATTTCACAAGTTTTAGTCTAATTGTTACAGCTAACTGACCTTTCCATATGTATTATTTCACACTTCATCTTACAAAGGATTTGAATTTGTATTAAATCCATTTTCTTGAAGACAAATTTTGAAGGACTGTATTTCAATAGAAAACTACTTTCTGCATAAATCGGGTATTTCAGAATTAAGATATGATCTATTAGAGCAGGAGCCAAGAGAAATTATATTCAACAACATGCCGATACCATCTAATAAAGTGTAAAAGTCTTAGTTTGCCAGTTCTCACTAGCTTCTTATTCTTTATATTTTCTTTCTTGCGATTCTGGAGTGTTGGGTGTTCCAGATTCATCCATTTATTCTAGTTTCCAATCCTCCAATTGGCTCATTGAGACATAAATGAGTGTTGCCTAGATTTGGATTTCTCAGATGTCACGCAGTCCTACCTATGATACCTGTTCTATCTGAGGCCTTTAGTTGGATGGTATCGGACAGTCATGTCCTAAAACTAAGCAGATCTTTCCCAGAAGGCGTATTGCTCAAATTAGGAGCTTAAATTTATTTCCCTTGACAGTGAGTGAATTGACCTGCAGTAGGCAACTTGGCTAAGGTGTGCTGCTATCTCCTCAGGTTACAAGGCACTATGCAGGTACATTTTGGATCTTTGTTACGCCTTCCTCATGACAGATTGGGCTTGCCACCCTTCGTAGACTGAGGTCACATAACCAAGCTCTGCTGGCACACCTGCTCTTATGAGCACCATTCATTGTATGGCCTCCATAATGGCAAATACATTTTTCACCCATCTTTTCAGAACTAATAGGTTTGTCAGTTTCGGTGTACATAATCATTTCATAGTCAAGGTATACCCCATCTTATTCACCTCAGACGAAGTTTGTGGTTGGTTAGTCAAGTACAGCGGACCACCTTAATGTTGGAGGGGCTGGTCCTGGAGTTTTGTGTCTTATTTCTGGTATTGTTTGTAGATTAAAGGGCGTCCTGTCCTTGCCCTCAAATGGGTCAGTGTACTGTCTGCCAGAGCCAAGACCAAATCTGTTGCTTTACATAAATGTATGCGACCACCTGCACATGAACATGGAGAGCCACATACTACGCCACTGTGCTTTCTGGTATCAGTACTCTTGATTACCATTTGGTAGTCGATGCTCAGTTTGTCCAGACTGTACCTGGAATTTTTTCCTTGTAGTCCGGGTTTTACCTGCTCTGTAGCCATCCAACAAGTTATCTCTTAACAGGTAGTCCTAATCAAATTTACATATATGGTATACTTAATAAAAACCATTGTAATTAAAATCACAAGCACATACAGTCAAGCCTGGCCCTCAGTTACGGAAGGTAATAATAACATTAATCTCAGACTTGAAAACAATAAACAAGAGAGCTAACCTTCAACATAAAAGCATTTATTGTGATATTTTTACTAAGTCCAGGAATTTGACAAACCTAGAGGACTCTTGTAGTGAATCTTCCTTCAAGCACAATAATGCAGCTTCTTTACAGGTTTTTATTCCTAGGTTCAGAAACATCAGGCATTGCTATTTTCTATGCATTTCGAGCAAACCTGCGAAGGTGCGTAGAATATGAATGAAGTTCTCAAACGTGTGATCACAAAACCCACATATAGGCGTTGGCACTGGTTTCCAGGTAGGTACAAAATCCAAAGCTGAGATAAACAGAGCCGAAGCCAGATTAGTTTGCTGTTCCTCCTAGCTATAAATCGTGCTATAAAGGAAGTTTGCTCCTCATTGAAGTGATTTGTGCTTGACACAAAACACATACTATCTAAACAATCAAAATGTAAAATAATGTTTTACTAACTGCTTCAAATTATTATAGCTCCCCTCAATACTCCAAATGTCACTTAATTCATTTTTCAGTAATTCTTTTACAAGAGTAAAGAGTGAATCAGTCATCGTGTCCTAAGCACTCAACTAACTTTAACCAGTTTAATCAGTGGTATGCAATCTAATTTGTATCATAGTTGTTTAAAATTTGTGCTGTTTATTTTCTCGGACTTACCTGACTTTGTAACTTTTCATTACTTTTGAAGTTATTTTTCCCAAAAGCTGCCATATGCTTTTGATAACAAATTTATTTACATCTTTAATTTTAATAATAGCGTTATGTATGTTTAAATTTACTTTGTCTGTTATTTTTGCAGATCCCGTTCCAGCTTTCCCATCGTGGCAGAGGGATACCCCTGAACCAGATGAGGCCCGACTCTCGCCACAGGCTGGGCGACTGATTCAGCAGCTTCTAGAGGGAGATAATGACCCCATGTTGTCTCCACGCTTCTATGCCTATGGACATAGTCAACAGTTTTTAGACGATACTGAAGTGCCTCCCTCCCCTCCAAATTCACATTCATTTATGAGGTATGTTTGAAGGGATAATGGTGATTTGTAGTGAGTATTGCCTTTGTGAGCCGTGCTGTGATGGTAAATATTTTCATTTCTTATAACTGTGAATTTCTATTTTCTTACGTTGTGTGATAAGTGGCTTATTGATATGTGTTTTTTATCTGTATTGCTATGAATCGAGGCTGGTTGTAGTGCACAAGACAGCCTCTAATACATTTGTATTTGTAAAATACTTCACATTTGTCTACATTTTTGCTCATATTCCTGTTTAACATATTACAAACATGTGCTTCTGCAATGTAAAAATGCAACTGTGCAATAAATCTAAATCTGTAGTAGTAAATTATCCTGTCGCTTTCCGTGGGCTGCTGCATTTCTAATGTACACATCGAGATTTGCGTAAAACGACCTTAACTTCAAGGAAGCACTGGGGGTATTTTCTAATTACTAATAAACCATTGCTCTCCTGCGCTTCCTGTTTATCAATTTAAATTGTGTAAGAGGAATCTTAAAAGCTAAAGTAAACACTGTAATTAAAAGAGATGTAATTCCCTTGATGTTGAAACTCTTTTACACTTATTTTGTTGCTCTATTGCATAATTTACTTTCATGATCTCTACCATCTTTCTGCCCTCGCATTTGTACACCCCCAGTGCACATTTGTATCTGCCTTCCTTGTGCCCCCGCATTTGGGTACCCCCGATTACATTTGTATCACTCCATGACATTTACATCCCCAGTTTCTGTTCTGTATAGGTAGCTCTCTATCACCTCGTCTTCATATTGTTTCACATTTCCTGAGGTGAGTTGGCCAAAAACTATTCCAGAAAATGATAGGATACAACGTGATCATTATTGCACCAGGAACAAAACAGAAATGCTTGTTTATGTGACAGTCTCTCGTCACTTCTTTTTGTTTGGTTTCTGTTACACTTTTACTTATTCGTCCAACAAGTGTAAATCCATTGCATAAAATACGACACTCTGTGGTTCACATTCGTCTTATCCATAGAGATACAATATCCATAGAACATGTGATGGATTCACGGGTGTTTGTTGATGTAATAAATTCATGAGTAGTGCACAAGGCACAAGTGAGTAAAATTAGGTCATGTTTGACATTCACATCTTTCAATCAGTGTGTCAATCTACGTAAGGGAGCTCTGTGTGATACATGATTATGGAACATGTGAAGTGAAGGAAAAACATTTGTATAGAATTTTTGTTTCGAACTTTATTTTCATTTTGAAACAAACATACAGAGATTGTTGACAAGTAAATCACTGGTGTGGTACAGAGTAAGTGGACATGTCAAATGTGGGCATCTGAACGAACATAGAATTAGTCAGGGTTACAAATTGGCATGTAGCACAAACAACAGCATCAACAACAACGTAAGTCTGCATTCCAGCAATTGTGTGAGGGTTACTCCCCCAGCGGCTAATGGGTTCACACACTATTTGTCTAAGTACAAAGGCAGTCTCCTCCTACCCTAACTTACATAATGCAGGATAACATAGAGTTCTACATCACTCACCAGTGGGCTATGCAATAAACTTCCTCTCCTGTCGCAAACCCCCTCAAAGAGCAATCTCTCCTCTCTCGCACTCCCAGCTCCCTCTGGCACACCTGCTCCGTTTAAATAGACCTGATAGGGTTCCTAGATATCCTTTGGGCGGCTGACCATCAGCATCAGGTCGGGATAGCATCCGATTGCATGTTACAGCAAGCCATGTCAAGATGCCGAGCAGAAATCTTAGATCTAGCTCTGCGTTTATGGTCATGGCCACAAGAAATAAAAGAGTAAACTGGGGCGGCAGAACGCTTGCCTATCTGGGGGGAAAGTTATGGAACTCTCTTCCCCTTGCTCTCTGCTCACAACCATCCCTGCAGCTATTCAGAAAGCAGCTAAAGACCTGGCTGTTTCCGCTTTAATTAGCTGAGTCAGCCAGGCTCCCCTCAGCCCGCGGCACCCCTTTTCGGTTTTTGATCTGCTCAGCGCTAAGACACCCTCGGGTAATGCGCGCTTTACAAAACTATTTCATTCATGCCATTCTGTCAAGGTCGGCAGCAGCCCACGGGCCCAATGCAGCGCTACCTTGCGCCTCGCACGCAGTAATCCAATAGCCACCAAGCGCCTAGCCGGGCCCGGGTCGTCCCTGTCGTATCCCAGCAGCGCCATCAAGGGGGTCAGCTCTATGTGTTCACCAATAACCTCCCCTAGTACCATCTGCACACCTTGCTAGAACTTCTGTATCCCCTGGCAGTGCCACACTAAGTGTGCAAACCCTGCATCCTCTGCACCACAGCGGTGACAGCGAAAATTGTCACGCAACCCATTGTAAAACAGACGAGCTGGATTATAATACACTCTATTAAGATATTTGAAGTGCAGTAGTCTATGGCGACTGTTCAGAGAGACAGTTAAACGTGTTTAGAATTAATGCTTCTGCCTTGGTTGACATTGCTGTGCGAGAACTTTATCCTCTGTTTGCATATTTGGTTATCTTGTGTTACATCTTTGTAGCCGTGACAGTGTCAAGAGATTCTTGAAGAAACATAAATAAATGTGTCTGCTCTGAATAACAGGAGACGCAGCTCCTCCCTGGGCTCATGTGATGAGGATCATGAAGATCTTTCACCTGTGCAGCTGACCCGGAAGATCCAGGGTCTGAAGAAGAAGATCAGGAAGTTTGAGGACCGGTTTGAAGAAGAGCGCAAATACAGGGTGGGTATTTTCTCCTCAAAATAGTAGTAAGATCGCTTCTTTTTTTTTTTTTTTTTTTTTTGACAGCAGCAAATTGATGGTAGTTTTGTGGGGCCAGTCTTCTGGTCAGCAGTACAGATAGAGTAAAAACTATTTTGCTAAAGTATGTTTTATCAGTGATGCTGTGTTCTTTTTAGATGACAAAGTTAATTTGGCGTACTAACTCGGCTCGATTAAAGACGGGAAGTAACAGATGCTTCTTGGATGAACTCAGCAGTTTTATTTAACAATGACCTTGAGCAAAGTAATTCATGCTCTAAACGGAAAGCTTGTAAGTTTTGGCATATGATAAATCTTTACTACAGAAGCTAGGGGCCTTGTGCAGTAGGGAGTGTATCTCACACCGATTGGAGTTTGTCCTACAGTATCACCCAATCCTTTTTGTATTGAATGTTCTAATTTTGCACAGCTCAAAAATGACTTTCACAAGGAGTCCATGAACTCCTGTCTCATTCAAATTCATGAAACCGATTCCATGGGTGAATGGAAGGAAGGGGTGCCTGCGAGGGACACCAGACCTGCAGAGCTCTGTAGCCACTTAACTAAACGCTCACATTGCAGTCCCTGTAACTTAAAAAGACAGTCAGTGGAATGAAAATAATTATGACACTATGCTAAGGGAGAGCATGCAGCGTCCACAAACCTTCACATTGTAAGAGCTCTCGCTCAGGATCCCAGCCATGTCAGTTGTGAGTATGCTATCAATGTTTTGTGACCACTGGATTGGTCACAAACCATTGATACAGCTCTTTCGGCATCACAAAGTAGGCAGGGATAATGCCACTTCAGCACCTTCCTTTACTTATGATTTGCAAGAATTTTCAATGTGGACACTGCAAATCACAAGCCCTCTTGTAGCTCGCAGTGTATCTTTAGTATATTTGATTGGTATTTTTGCCCTCAAAAAGCCAACGTTTTACCACAGTGAATGCAAAATCTCATATTACTACAGACCTCAAATTCTTGCTGTTTTCAAGTCTTGTCTTTGTCCCATCATTCTTCTCTTCGGGACGCTTGCACAGTTATTCCAGTGGGTGGTTTTCAGTTGTGATTTTGTCTGTTTGGACAATTTCAATGTTCGTTCTTGAGATTTTATTTAAAAATATTTTCTTCTGATTAAAGTTCTCAGTTGTCTTCTGCTTTTGATTCCCACTGCAGGAGGTGCGGTAAAAATGTGTTTTCTGTTAACTTCACCAGAAAGAAAAATCACAGTATTGAGTTATTCAGGTATTTTTCTGTCTCCTTAGGTTTTGTGATCGATAATATTAATGAACAAGATTGATCCAGTTTTTTACATTATTGCCTAGGAATAACATAACCTATATCTAAAGAGATCCACTGCCACATTCACTGGTTTATAGTTAGCATCTTTCTTTTTTATGTTGTTGCTAAGGTCTCCGTCCCTCAAGGCCATAGGGTACATTCTTCAAGATCAAAAGCAGGTACTTCACTGATCGTTACATTGTAGTGCCCATTTTCACTTGCTTCTCATTCTACCTCTCTTGGTCAGACATATCCTACCATTGCACTTCATTAAACTAACCAGACTTCATTGGCACAGGACGAATATTAATGGGGGGGCGGGGGGGACTACTGGTGTAAGAACAGTTGAGATCAAGATGTTGTTTGATCTAATATTTGGTCCGAGATGCCTCAGTAGGACTGCCACTTTGTTTTTATCCTGACTAACATCACCCTGCTAGAACTGCATTTGCCAAAGTGAAAGAGAGCTAGAATATGGGTGCAGAGGAAGAACTATAATAAGGTGTATGCTTCTTGAGTGAGAGCCAAAAGTGAAGTCAGAGAATCCTTTGATCTATATATGCATAAAAAGGTCACAGTTATGTCATCTCTTAATTTTTTTTAGGCGATTCATTCATTTTTCTTACACATTGGGCCCTATCACGATGTCGGGCGACCTTGAGTCCGCCTAACACCGTTTCGGTGTGGGAACCGACCGACCATAGGTCGGCGGTTCTGCACACTGTATTATGATGCAACCGCACATGGTGCGGTCACAAACTCCCATTTCTCTATGGGAGCTTGTGCAACGGGCAATTTCCGCCCGCAGCACAAGCTCCCATAGAGAAATGGGAGTTTGTGTATATCCCTGCACCGTGTGGCAGGCACCTCATGTTGCCTGCTGCATGGTGCAGGGATTTACAGGGGGCCCCCTAAGCCCCCAACCGGAGGCTGCAGAGGCATGAGGGCCTGCTAGGGGCCCCCAAAGTCGCTTTCCGACAGGCTTTTCATATCGGAAGGCCCGACATGAAAAGCCTGTTGGAAACCAACATCATAATCCCGACGGCGGAAACGCCGTCCATAGGGAATTATGTGTGGCCTCCGACTGGTCGACGGGCTCCTTGAGCCCGACGGAAGCCAGTCCGTCCAACCGCCGGTTTAAACTCCAACCCGCCTACATTGTAATTAGGTGGTCAGACTTTAAACCATTGATGTCGGTCGGAAAGCCTAATGATCCCCATAGTGTGTTTCTTCCACTTTTGTGATGACAGTTCAGCTATGTTAATTGGAAAATTGCCTGTTCCTTAAGTTCCCCCAAATTTCCCTGGCTAAAGTTATCAAATTTCATAAGTACACAAAAGCAAACAGCTGATTTAACTGAGCCTAGCAGTTGTTAATGTTACTCCAGTATTGGAACGTTCATAGATTCCCATGCTTGATTCATTCCCCGTCGTCGAGATGGGAGTCTCGGTATACATAAATAATAGTAAATAAATCATTACAAAAGAAGAAACCAGGCCTAGGCCCAATCTCATTTTGTAATCAAACCACCTCTTTTTGTAAAAGAGACCAAAGAGAATGAACAACCAATCAGAGCAGCCTCACCCTCTAGAACCTTGGTGAAAGAACCTCAGACCCTCAGATTTTCTACCGCACATTGTGCAGAAGGGAGTCTCCTTGAGCTCTGCTCAACTTCAAGTCTTTTTCTTTGGATTTCAACAGTTCTTTCAATTTTTTCTTCAGGTTTGTTGGTATTTCCTCTGGATATGTCTGACAAGGAGAAAAAAGCCCTGTTTAAGGCTTGTGCCACTTGTGGCAAGAAGAGGCTGTACGTGGAGGATAGGCATAAAGACTGCATTTATTGCCTATACCCTGACCACAAAGCTGCGGACTGCAAGATTTGCCGCACATTTTCATCTAAGACTCTCCGGGACCGTGAGGGTCGCTGCCTCATCTGGCTCCAAAAGCTGAAGTCAAGGAAGGAGACACTGTCAAGTGATAGTGAGGAATCGTCTTCAGCTGCGTCATCTAGGAGGTCAGTGAAAAGGGGTAGGGCTTCCCCTTCACTATCTAAGGAACATCCCTCAAAGGCCTCAAAAAAGACCCCCCGGGAGTCTGAGGGCCGAAGTCCTAGCAAATCTCCTCACCGTGGTGAAAATTAGAGGGAAGGACTGGTTTCACCTGCTGCAGCTCTGCCAAAGTCTGAAAAGCCTTTCAAAAAGCCCCCTTCAGTGTCTTCTGACAAGAATGAGCAATCGTCGTCGACGCTGCGCTAACTTTCGTCGACGAAACCTCCAAAAACACAAGGTAAAGTGGCTCTGACGTCGACGGGATCGTCGGCGTCTTCAGGGCTTCCAGTGTCGACGGGCTCGTCGACGAAGACTTCTTCATCGGCGTCGACGAAGGTGACGACGAGGGTGTCGTCGACGCTCGCTTCATCGAAGACTGCGACGATGGTGACGACTACGACCGCAGGAGTGTTGCTCATCTCATCGATGATGGTGTCGACGACGCCCGTTGTTTCGTCGACGATAAGCTCGTCGACGGTGGTTCCGACGACGCTCTCGTCGACGATGGTGCCGTCGACGCGTTCGCCGACGGTGGTTCCGGCGACGCTCTCATCGGTCGATGGTTTCTCTTTCTTCCATGCCGTCGACGGGACCGTCTACGACGTCGTCGACGGGAAGAATTTCCATTTCAATTAAGAAGACACAGATTACACCGGACATGACGTCTCCTAGGAGAGTAGCTTCACTACCTCCTGCGCTGTTACTGGATGAAGAGGAGGACTCTGAGGGTGATGACAGTCCCTTTGGCTATGCCAGTAGCCCCTCTCAACTCCTGGTCAAATGCCAGGATACTGATTCCGAAGGAGAATATCTTCAGGGCCATTCTTATGGTCAGTCATTTCCGTTTCAGGAGAACATTCGACAGGAGATGGTGTCTGTTCCCACTTCTCTGTTGGCTGATTTGCAAGGCATGCTGTTGGACTATAGGAGGAGATTCTCTTCTCACCCTCCTCCTCCGCAGCCACCTCCAGCCTCCACTGTAGCCTCGCCACGGCCTCCAGCCCAGATGTTTTCCCAATTTCAGGAGCCGACCACAGTCATTCCTCCAACTGTTCCGGAGCCCCAAGATGATTCCTCGGATGAGGATCAAGGAGAAATTGTTCAGCCTGATCAATGTGAAGAATGGGATGACTATATAATCCCTGATCCCGCTTCTCCAACTCCAGTTCCAGTTGATTCCCCCCCCTGTGGACATTGGGGGTTTTCATAAATTGATGGAAAGGGCCTCGCTCCGGTTCGAACTTCCCATGCCATTGGTTCAATCGGAGTGCTTTCTTTATGATTTTAAGGAGCCATATAAGAAAACGGTGCGCTCCATTCCTATTGTGGATCATGTATGGGAGGAAGGGATTAAGGCTATGAAAAATCCAGCCACAGTGATCCCAGTCTTGCCGCGCCTGGACAAGAAATACAAGGCCCCGGAAAACAGTCCAGCATCCTTAACTGGTCAGCCGAAGCCAGATTCGGTCATATCTCAGGCGGCTCAAAGGAAATCACGGAATCCTTCGGCGCCCCTTACTACTCCACCCGACAAGGAGGGCAGACGCCTGGACAATGCTGGCAAGAGATTCTCCTCCATGGCGAGCTTACTGGTTAGAGCGGCGAATGCATTGGCGATACTGGGAAGGTATGATCGCCAATTGTGGTGTGACCTGTCGCCATACCTGGACCAGTTGCCGGAAGGGTCCAAGGTTGAAGCTAGAAAAATCTTGCAGGAAGGGGAAGTTACATCGGCAGAAATCATCGACTGTGCGATGGACATTGCCACTACGGCATTCCGTTCGCTGGCTGGTGCAGCAGTTCTCCGTCGCCAGGGTTGGCTGAGGGCGACATGGTTCCGTCCGGAAGTCCAGAATAAGATCCTGGACCTTCCTTTTGATGGTGAGGCGTTGTTTGGAAAACACATCGATGATGCCCTCCAGGACATCAAGAAAGATACGGAGACTGCTAGATCCTTGGGGACACTACAATATCGGAAGGTCCCTTTCCGTGGGGCTAGAGGAAGAGGTGCTCCTGCTTACAGAGGATCTTATCAACAGCAGCATTATGGTTCCACGTCCCAGTCTTATCGACCGTCGTACCATAAGAAGCAAGGCCAGGCATCGTCTTTCTCTAGGTCTGGCGCTAGAGGAAAACAGAACCATCAAGGACGAGAGGCCTCTAAGAGGCAATAGCGGCGTGCTGGCTCTTCGCACTGTGTCCTCCTCCTTGAGAACATCTGTGGGAGGCAGGGTGTCTCGATACCTCCACAACTGGCAACGGATAACAACAGACCGTTGGGTGCTCAATATCATTCAGGGTGGCCACACGCTAGAATTTGTACTTCTTCCACCATCCAAGCCCCCTGCCGTCAACTCCACAAAACATCTGCGTTTACTTCGGCTGGAAGTCCATCAAATGCTGGTCAAGGGAGCAATAGAGCCGGTCCCTCTGTCTCAGAGGGGGAAGGGGTTCTATTCCAGGTTTTTCCTAGTGAAGAAGACGCTGGAGAAATGGCGTCCCATTCTAGACCTCAGGGAGCTGAACACTTATCTCATAAAACAAACCTTTCGGATGGTGTCTCTCCAGGACATTCTACATCTCCTCAACCCTGGAGATTTTATGGCCACTCTCTATCTCGAGGATGCGTATTTCCACATACCCATCCATCCAGCCCACAGGAGGTTTCTACGGTTTACAGTAGCCAAGAGCCATTTTCAGTTCAAAGTGTTGCCATTTGGTCTTCGCTCTGCTACGAGGGTTTTCTCCAAGGTGCTGGCGCCGGTAGCAGCCTTCCTCAGGAAGTAGCATTTCCAAGTCTTTCCTTATCTGGACGATTGGTTGCTGAAAGCTCCGACCAGAAGTGCAGCAAAAGAAACAGTCGACACATGCACGCGTTTCTTCAACAATCTGGGCCTGACCCTCAACAAGGGCAAGTCTTCTCTCTGCCCGTTAAGGAAAGTTCAGTTCCTAGGAGCAGTTCTGGACACATCTCTCAGCAAGGTCTCTCCTTCCCTCGAAAGACAAAGGAGTCTGATCTCCATGGCACATCTCTTGCGAAGAAGAGAGTTTCTTTCCGTACGCCGTTACAAATCCCTGCTAGGAATGATTTCCTCCTGCATTCCTTTAATAACTCACTGCAGGTTGCGGATGCGTCCCTTGCAGGTACAGCTCGACCTACAATGGAGGCAGGTGAGCGGATCCTTCGACGACAGAGCGGTGATCACTCAGGCTATGAAGAAGGCTGCCCTGTGGTGGACAAAGGAAAGAAATGTTTCCCAAGGTCTATCCTTCGTAAACACTCCAGCGCCTCAAGTGGTGAGTACGGATGCCTCACTGGAAGGTTGGGGCGCAGTGTTACAGGACTTACATGTCAGCGGACGTTGGTTGCCCGAGCATCGCCTTCTCCACATCAACCTCTTGGAACTCAGGGCGATTCGTCTGGCTTTACAAGCTTTTCTTCCAAAGTTGCAGGGTCTGTCGGTTCTCGTCCGGATGGACAACACCACAGCCATGCACTACATCAACAAAGAAGGGGGTACCAGATCCCGTCCTTTATCTCAGGAAGCCCAGGTGATTTGGGAGTGGGCTATCCTTCATGGAATATCACGAAGGGCGGAACATCTACCCGGAGTGCTCAACGAGAAGGCGGATATGCTCAGCAGGCTGAAGTCTGTCAGCCACGAGTGGGAGCTGAATCAGGCTACTCTGGAGGAGGTCTTTCATCTGTGGGGCAGGCCCTCAATAGACCTGTTTGCCACTCTGGAGAACAGGAAATGCCAGTCTTACGCCAGCAAGCTACACCAGCGGGGGTCGCTGGGGAATGCGCTTTTGATAGCTTGGTCAGGCGCATTTGTATACGCCTTCCCCCCCATTCCGCTGATTCCCAGGTTACTCAGGAAAATGAAAGCGGAACCGTGCAGGATGATCTTGGTAGCTCCTGCTTGGCCGAGGCAGTTCTGGTTCACGGAGCTTCACCTTCTCTCCCTGGATCTTCCTCTGCCGCTGCAGCCGATCCCGGACCTTCTCACGATGTCACAGGGCCAGGTCTGGCACCCGGATCCTCGATCGTTACAACTGTCAGCATGGCTCCTGAGCAGCGAGAATTTCTTGGGCTAGATCTCCCGGAAGAGATTAGGGAGGTTCTCTCTCAGGCTAGAGCTCCGTCTACTAACAAGACATACCGCTTAAAATGGAAGCGATTCTGTATCTGGTGTCAACGGGAGGGTTTGGACCCTTTCTTGTCGCAACCTCACCAAGTCCTTCCATATTTCCTGTCCTTGGCTAAGGCAGGCTTGGCTCACTCTTCAATAAAGGTTCACTTGGCGGCGGTCTCTCGCTATAGACGCACTGCTGCTGGGCCTTCTCTTTGGTCAGCTAGGATTGTCAAGCAATTTCTCAAAGGCCTCTTCAGGGTTTTTCTGCCAGTGAGGCCTCCGCCTCCTACGTGGCATTTGAACATGGTTCTCTCCCAACGAATGAAACACCCTTTCGAACCGATTCATCGAGCAGATTTGAAATTCCTCTCCTGGAAAGTGGCGCTTCTGCTAGCTCTCACGTCTGCAAGGAGAGTGGGAGAGTTACATGCTCTGTCGATTCAGGAACCCTTCCTTCAGTTCAAGAGGAATACTGTCATCATGAGGACTAATCCGAAGTTCATACCTAAGGTTCCTTCGGACTTTCACTTAAACGAGCCAGTGGTTCTCAAGGCCTTCTTCCCTCAGCCATCGACACCGGCTGAAAGGGCTCTCCACTCTCTAGATGTACAGAGGTGCTTGAAGTTCTATATGGACCGTACTAAGAGCTTCCGAAAATCTTCCCAGTTTTTTGTCTCATACAGCGCTCCCCGCAAGGGCTTTCCCCTTTCCAAGCAAGGGATTGCTCGGTGGGTTGTTAGCGCCATACAATATTGTCATACAGCAGCGGGCAGGCCCCTGGAGGGTAAAGTCCGAGCACATTCTACAAGATCCATGGCATCTTCGGCGGCCCTTTTTGCTGGGGTCCGGATCAAAGACATTTGCAGGGCTGCGACTTGGAGCAGCACTCACACGTTTACAAGGCATTACTGCCTGGATGCATCGATGCAAGATGACACAGCGGTGGGCCAGGCAGTCCTGAGGAACCTCTTCCAATGAGCGGTGAGCTTTCCCTTTCTTCCCTCCTACCTTTCTTTCTAAGCTCTTGACACATTTTATCTCATGTTCTAAATGCATGTGCTTGTTGTTTTTCTAAATATGATGCAAGATGTTTAATTTCACTTGAATATCTGCACATTAATGTTACAGAGTTTTATGTAAAGTAACGGGAAAGGGGTAGCTGGAGGATAAAATGTGCAAATGACTGCTAGCTACTCTGATCCAAGCATGGGAATCTATGAAAGTTCCAATACTGGAGTAAGAAAACAAGTTACTTACCTGTAACTTTGGTTCTCCAGTATTGGAAGCTTTCATAGATTCCCATGCGACCCACCCTCCTCCCCTGGGAAAGCTCAGCTCTCACTCTCTGTGATATTTGTTTCACAACGCCTACGAAAATCTGAGGGTCTGAGGTTCTTTCACCAAGGTTCTAGAGGGTGAGGCTGCTCTGATTGGTTGTTCATTCTCTTTGGTCTCTTTTACAAAAAAGAGGTGGTTTGATTACAAAATGAGATCGGGCCTAGGCCTGGTTTCTTCTTTTGTAATGATTTATTTACTACTATTTATGTATACCGAGACTCCCATCTCGACGACGGGGAATGATTCAAGTATGGGAATCTATGAAAGCTTCCAATACTGGAGAACCAAAGTTACAGGTAAGTAACTTGTTTTCATGTCAGTGTCGCAAAAACCGATGGGGTTGCCCCTCACGAACTGAAACCAGCCCGCTGCTTGGGAATTCCCTATACAATGGACATGTGCTGGGTTCAAATTTATTTATTTATTTATTGTTCGAGTTTTGTATAGCGCAAACTTGACCCAAAGGTATCAGAGCGCTTTACAGATTTGGCATAGCAGCAAATACATGAGTTACGTTTCTAGTAAATATAAATACAAAGTGATAGTGTGTAAACGAAGTATACGTCAGACATCCGGATATGTTGACGATACAGGTTTGAGGTATGTACAGTATATACGTATGTAGTGTACCTCGGTATCCATGTCACTACCAAACTAAAAAACTTCATGCAGCATAACCTGGGTAGAATCCTGGATGACTATCGGGCTGATGTTGAATATTGAAGAAAGCTCCCGATATCGGTCCTCGGTATATCCATGTTATACAAAATGATGGCTCTCCCCAAGTTCTTATATTTGCTCCAAATAAAAATGATGCCAGTGCCAAGTTGAGTATCATAAATGAATGCAATGTAAAATTATCACTGTGCGGTTATCACTGGATATCCAGTCTTGGTAGCAGGAATCCATATAGATAACTATTTTCAGTTCTTCATCTTCAAGCATCTGAAATGGAAATGGATCCTCTTCATAAACATCTTCCTTGAAACAGCAGTTCTGAGGCCAGTGGATGATGCATATTATTTTACAATCAGTCTTAGAAAGAAGCTCTCGGTTCTGTAGTATTGTAGGCTTATTATTGTGGTGGCCCATCCAATCATGAGTACTGGAGGAACTGACACCTAGAACTAGCATAAGCACTCTCCAACATCACATACTAATTTAGCTTTAACATTAAGCACATATTGTCATCTTACTTCAGGGGATCTGGAGACGAAGTCAGTCTGATAGTGTTAAGTACAGAGGACATCACAAATGACATCAAGTGGTAACCTAGTTCTTTAACATTGACATCACTATGTATACTCAGTCATTTTCTTGCCTGTGTTATTGTGAAGAATAGTTCTAACTGCAGTTTCCTCACCTTTTTGACTGCATCAGTAACTTCTTCAGCATTTGCTGCTGTGCTCCAGTAGGTGGTGTCATAGGACTCGGTGGTGGTTTGGCATAGCCTCCAGAAGTGACCGCACCGAGCAGCATATAGGTGTCACCCCCATGTGCTCACATCAGTTCCTTTCTTTCCGAGTCCTTCAGTGCAGATCGGGAGTTTCGCTCTAAAACGATTTGCCTGTGTATTAGAAACCTCAGAATGGTTTCCAGAACGTGTGCTGGGACAGTGTTTTCCCTGAAGATCTTTTGTGCTCTACAGGAAGCAGATGTTAGCTACGGTCCTGCAACAAATGCTGCCTGATACATCTGAAGGTCGTCAAGGAGCATGCAGCAAAGCTATAAGTTACTAAGCAGAAGAAATTCGGACGGTCACACTCCAAGCTTTGGCCCCGCTCTGCCTTCAGATCTCAGTCCCACTCCAAGTTGCTGTCCTGGAGAAAGTTGAAGTCGAAAGCTAAGTCTTGCCATAAGCATAAGAAGCCCAAACAGCTTTCTTCTCCCTTCCATCACTCCCGTGAGAAGTCGTGCAGTCAGCATTTGAAGGCTCTGACTCTGCTTCCCTGATTCATCTTGAAACCTTTCCGGATGCTTGTCACGATGCACCACCAGTATCATGGGCGGTCGCCTACACAACAGCAAGTAAAGGCCTTCCTGGAGGCCGTGATGTATCTCTGCTGGATTATTCCGCGTTCCTCTTGAGTGTGTTCTGGTATCATGGATCTGCTGGGGACCCAAGTAATTCTTACACTGACAACCTGTCCCTGCACCAGCTGACCTGGTTGCCCCCCATCCCCACCGCTCGGACCACACCTGCGCTTAAGGCCTTGTCGATTCCAGTTGGTCTGACTCCGGACCCACCCCCAAATATCTGTTTTAAATCCGGAGCCAACTTCAGCCGAGGTTGGCCAATGTCCTATTATGAAATAATTAAGGTGCAGCCTCTAGTGTGGGAGAACTCCCAGGCAGTACCACTATCCGGATGCCACTACTAACAGAGATAGACACTTTATTTCAATCAGATTCATATTGGACACTTCTCTAAAGACAATGTTGAACTGTCCACTGGGATCCCCTACACAGAAGAGCACCTCTTTTGCAGTGGGAGTCCACAGAGCTTCAGAAGTGTTGGACCTTCAAGTGCCCCATGTAGACCTCAAAACACATCTGCTAAGCACGATCTTGCATCCTGGCCCTTCATCTTCAGAGCCCTTTATTTTATTTTTTTTAAATCTGTTTTTATTTGTTTGACATGAGTAACATAGGTATGACAGACAACATACAGTCGGTTTTCTATTATGTACACAGTTCTCTGTTGTGTGTTTGCATACAAGTCACGAGTCTGTATTAGTTTAAAACATTTCACAATATCAATGTCTGTGTCGTTCTTAGCCCATCGACCCAGTAGATCCATATACTCAGTGCCATCTAACTGATCAGAGGTCGTGCATTGGTTCAGGTATTTTTGCCGACGTATCGTTGTGTATAGTTCTTATAGTTCATACCGTATGAGCCGTGAAACAGTTGTTAAAGTTGGTACAACGTTAAAACAATATTACAACATTAACAGCAGCCATATTGTGGACCGACACAGTCTCCTCGCTTCCATTAAATGTTTCCCCCTCCCGAGCACCTCAACTGGAAATATCCCCCATTTGTATTTCTTCACGTTTTTAGCCATCTCATCTTAGTCCCATATTATGCGTGTATGTGTGGAACCCTACGGTATGGTCTGCACAAGGTATCGACCTCCGGCCATTATTCATGCCTCTCCTGCTCAGGTTGACTCTCCATGTTGTCCCCGTCCCCATTTTGTAAACTGCGGTATAGTCCCTCCCATCTATCTGCTATGGGTTCCCTTCGTAGTCCCAGTGTTTCTTCTCTCCGGATTGCAATTCCCTCTGCCTTGGCCCATGCTAGCAGGGAGTATCGCCAGGCCTGTATGTGCGGTGAGTCCCTTGCTTTCCAGCGTTTGGTCAAGAGCCGCTTAGCTACAACGAGCCCCAGATCGAGGAACCGGGATGTAACTTTTGTGGCTGGGATTCTCCTGAAATGGTGGAGTAGGGCTACAGTCCATTCAGGGGGTAAGTCGCGGCCTGTACATTGCTGTAGGGTTTCCCTGATTTCGCACCAATATGTGTGTATGTTGGGACAGCTCCACAGCATGTGTATCAATCCTGCCCCCAGTGTATCGCATCTAGGGCACGCTGCATCGTTTCGGTTGAAGTATTTATTTATCAGCTCAGGTGTGAGGTACGCTCTATGGACAATAAATAGTTGTATTTGTCTGAATCTCATATTCCTGGGTATGCACACTGGGCTTCTGAGGATCTTCTCCCATTCCTTATCTGCTAGTTGTCGCCCCAGATCCAGTTCCCACTTTCGGCGGAGCGGATCTAGGCTGATTGCTACGTGTATTCGGAGTGACGATGCAAACCAGCGAACCAGGTGTCTTCCCCGTCCCATAACATGAAGATATTGTATTGTGAGGTGCTGATTCGGTTCCTCGGTTATGTCCCCCCAACTAGTTACTAACGTCGCCAGTAATGAGCGATACATGAGGAACTGCCCTGGCGGCAACCCTTCCTCCGTCACCAAAGATTCATATGGTATTAGCGCCCCGTCTCTGTACAGGTCCCCCAAGGTCTGTACCTCCGCTGCCCTCCACTCCGCTAGGGCATTGGCGGAGAGCACCCCCAGCCCGCTAGGGGAGCCCTCCAAGGGTATTGCAGGCGCATACGGGATAATGTGCCTAGTGAGATATAAACACCTACGATAGCACCTGTATGCCACTGCCAATAGCAGCGGCTTCGGCCTCTTTTGGTCGGGCAGCAGGGTGGAAGAGGTTACTTATTTGCTCCAATGTGTGTGGCGGCAGCGTGGTCGCTGTGTCATCTATCTTCAGAGCCCTTTATTTAGAGGCAATGATCGTACCACTCAGGTTTTCTAAGCTGTGCTCTGCTCAGCCATTGAGTTGCCCTGTATTTGGGGATCCTAGGCATTCTCCTGGGGACCCAGCCTTTCTATCCCAGTGCTCAACTCTTTAAAGCTTAGTGATTCAGGCTTCCACCAGCAAGGACAACCCTAATGTTCCCCACTACCCCGCTCGACGGAAAGTCTGCTAAGGTGCTATAGATAAGCTGTTTGGGCTGTGGCCAGTGAGATTTTGCTCAGCCATTCCAGAGAAATTCAGCATAGCGTTCGCACAAACAGTCCATAATGGATAGGACTCAGCTGAGCACATATTGAGATCCGATTTGGACACTGCAGACTGCATGATTTGCACCATTGCCATCAATGTGGTGATTTCACGTCATGCTTGATGCGCGCCACTAGATATTCTGGATACATGCAGGCGTCCATCATGCGTATGCTATTTGAAGGCTTCAGGCTTTTTAAAGGGACAGCTGATTCTTCTTTGGAACGCTTCAAAAATAACCGTGCTCTGCTGGTTCCGTGGGCTTTTTGTTTCCATCCCGACTGTTCCACCAACAGTACTGGAAGTTCAGAGGATACTCATGGTCTCACCTATCGACAGCGGCAGCCCTTGCAGCCCATTCAAGAGGCTGTACAGCTTTTTCGTGATGCCAGAAGACATAGTGGCAGCGAAGGCCATGGCCACCAGCATGTACAGTAATTCTCTTTGTCGCCTGGGGAGCACTCTGACTTCACCTCCCATGATCATGGGCAGCCGGTAGAGGGCAGAATACAGTTTTATTTGCCTGGATGTTAAGCAGTTACCACAGGCCAATGGGTGCTGCTAGTTCAATATTGTTAGGCCCTCCCTTTTGAGTCTTCTCACCCTCTTGTAACTCCAGATTTTGTTCAGACTTCAGCAGATCATACATCCATCCTTGCCCAGAAAGTACGGTCACTGTTGACCAAAGGGGTCGTAGATAAAGTTCCAGAAGTGGAAAATGGCAGGGAGGGTTACTCCTGGTACCTTATGGTATCCAGCAAAGACAGAGGGTTCAGGCCAATATTTGACCTTTGGTTCTTGAACACCATTTTTCGGGAGACAAGTTCAAGATGTTGACTCTTGCGCAGATCCTCTCTGCCGTGGATTCGGGGGACTGGATGTTGTCTTTGGATTTCCAGTAAGTGTACTTTCATGTACCCATCCTGCAGTCTCACAGACTCCTCCTTTGGTTCATGGTGGGTTTGGAACATTTTCCGATTACTTTCCTCCATTTATCCTTCCTTCGGTCCCTGGGGTGTTTCATGAAGGTGATGGCAGTTGTTGCTTCACATTTCTGAGGTCGGGTTACATGTAGCCCTGTACGACGACAACTGGCTATTGAAAGCGAGCAGACCACCTCCAAACAGCTGTCTCCCTGCTGTCTTTTCTGGGGTTTTTGATAAATTAACTGAAATCCCATTCACAACTGATGCATAGGATTTCCTCCATAAGGGCCATCTTGGACATAATGGCTTTTAGGGTCTTTCTGCTCCTCAGAGAATCCGAGGACATTCTTGATGTTTCAGGTTCAATCCTGTGTTCTGGTGCAGACCGTTCTCAGGCTTCTTGATCTCTTGCGTCCTACTGGTTCCCCATGCTCGTTGAGACAAGCGGGCTTTTCAGTGAAAACCCTGCCTACAGTAGGCTCCGTACTGAGTATACTACTCTGACAACATCCTTATCATTGATGAGACAGTCCAGGACCTTCAGTGATTGCGGAGGGAGGACGCCCTGAAATGTGGCATGCCATTCTTCCTACCCTACCCAGAACTTACAGTAGGTACAGGTTCATCATCTCTAGGATGATGGTGGTTCACTGGATAAGATGGAAATCAGGGGCCTTTAGTCTCCGGGGAGCAGAAACACCAAATCAGCCTTCTGTAATTGTATGCCTTTCGGTTAGCCCCGAAGGCCTTTATCCAATCCATTAGTGGGAAGCGGTCCAGATCCTGACTGACAACACAGTCGCCATGTGGCTGTTGCCAAGCATGACATTGTGAGGTTGTGGACACTGTGCCAGGAAACGTTGAGACTCTGGTGGTGGCTCAACATCCAAGGGATCTCTCTGGCAGCCAATCATTTGGTGAGCTTGCTAAGTGCCAGAGAGTTTGAGCTCTATGTTTGTCATCTGTAAGACCATGAACAAATGGCTTCTTCACCCTGAGGTGGCTCAAGGTATTTTCACCCAGTGAAGTGATCTGGGCCGATCTTTTTGCCACTGCAGAGAACGCAGGGTTGTGGCTACTGTGATCTGGAGTTCCCGGCGATACACATTAGTGGGGCTGCAGTCTCTTATATGCCTTTCCACAACTTCCATTTCTGCCCCGAGTTCTGAAGAAGACTAGGAGGGACAGAGATAACTCCTCCTGTTAGCACCGCATTGTGCCTGGAGAGTGTGTTATTCTGAGCTGCTGAACCTGAGCATTTGCCCCTCTGTTCTATCTCTCTTCAAGAGGCCCACCTTTCTCAGCAACAGGGCGGGGTTCATCACCTGAACCTCCATCCTACACCTGCATGCTTAGCGATTGAGTAGAAGTAGCAGACATTTTCCTGGTAACTCAGCGGCTGTCTACCAAGTCTGTTAATTCTGGTTGATAGGTGAAGTTTGTGGCCTGGTGATTTTCATGCCAAGCTATGTAATGTTTTGATGTTTGTTAGCAAGGCTCTGCAATGGGCACTATTAAAGCTTATTTGCCTGCCTTTTCGGGCTTTCTGTATTTACCTGAACAATCCTTGTTATTTAAGTCCCCGGTTGTGAGGTCGTTTTTGAAAAGGTTTATGTATATGTTTCCTCTTGCGCCCTTTATCGTGCCATAGTGGGACCTTAAACTGGTAATCACATTCTTGATACGCTACCCTTTTGAGCTTATGCTGTTCTCTCAGGTTACTGACCATTAAGACTGTTTTCCTTACTGCGATTACATGTGCACACCGCGTCATTGAGCTACAGGTGCTGTCAGTACAGCTGACATATACTACCTTCTTCCCCGACAAATTGTTGCTTTGTATCTGGGCATCATTCCAATCGAAAATGGTGTTGCCTTTTCATCTGGGCTGCTCCATTATGTTTCCCTGCTTTTTTCCCCCCCACTCTGCCGCTTTCTTCTAAGGCTTCATCCATTGGATTCAATGAGGGTTCTTAGTTTTTACATTCAACAGACTAAGGAGTACCAGGTGGACAACTGTCTTTTTGTTGAATTTGCTGGTGCTAACAAAGTATACCAAAAACTAAATTGTACGCTTGTTTGTATGATTAACTAAGAAAGGAAGGGCTGTTAAGAAACTGACCGTCTCCAGATAACCATGATTTACTTAAGTGTTATGTTTGGCCCTGAACAACACCAGAGCCTAGGCTGTCACTACAGTGGTGGCGAAAGGTGTTTCAGTACTAGAAATCTGCCAGGCTTCCACATGGGCATCTGTCCACACCTTTTCTAGGTTTCAATGTTGTGTCAAAGCTTGTCTGCAGGAAGATCCAGTTCGCCTGCTTGCCCCTGCATGTCTTAGACCCTCCCCCCACATTTTGGGTGGTACTCCTTTTGGTAGCTGTTGAAAAGGTGAGGAATCTGCTGATTCTTCACCATCTTCCATCTTCCTGTTCTGTGGTTGGACTTTTTCGGTACCGAGTTAAGGTTTTGCACACTGTCATATTTAGAGTCTGTCTCAGTTGATGGTGTCTGAGGGCGTGGAAGATTGAAAAAGAAAACTGACGTTGGTGCACAGGGGCTATCGCTTTCAGAGATGGTGCAAAGCCTGTGTGGAGTTCTAAGGCACCCCTTACCAGAAGATAAGAGCAATTGCTAAAAGCAAAACATTTCAGCCGAGTACAGCACCTAGAGGACTTCAAAAGTTGAGGAATCTGCAGTTGGAGTATCCACAAGAAAGAATGTTGCTGAAGGTACATTACTTGTTCTTTGTGTGGGGGCGTGGCCTAAGCAACATGGCTGACTAGCTGCATTGACGGGCGCTCCCGCTCCAAACAGTGGAAATAGGGCTTTTCCCTTCCTGTCTCCAGGTAGCAGATTGAGCTCCAATTGATGGTTAAAGGAGTGGTTGACTGAGATGCAGCACCTGTCCGCTGCTGGAAGGCTCCAGTGGAGAACAGAACCAGTGCAGTGCAGTGGCCTACGAGGCTGCCCCTGTCATACATTGAGCAGATGGCTGTGAGTGCTGACATTTTGCCTCGCCAGGATCACAGTGAGGGTGGACACTGATTAGACCTGTGAGAGGGACTATCAACAGGCCGGATATTGGCAGAGTGCCCCCTGAAAAAAGACTACAACACAAGGGTGCAGAATGCAGAGGCAGGCCTCTAAAGAGAAGGCAAGAGACACACAAATGATGGACGGAATGCGGAACAAATCAAACATTCACCCCCAGTCAAGAGATCTGGGTTAAACTCGTGGTGCTTTTTCTCACCATGCCACCCCAGCTTAGACCCAGCCATATGCAAATCAGTCTTGACCCAGCACCTCATGGGAACAGTCCAGCCTGAACTGCCAAGCCAGGGCCTCCCTTGACCAGAAACAAGCATCATGGGACCGGTTTCAGGGTATCACCCCTTATCAGCCAGGCTAGCTTGAATCCAGTGCCACAGTGAACCTGGGACCCACGTCTGGGCATACCCATCACACTTAGGGCGAGAAAGGAGCGGGGTCAAGACTGATTTGCATATGGCTTGTTCTTTACTGGGCGGCCTGATGAGCAAAAGAACAATGGTTTTGACCCAGATCTCTTGACTAGGTATGAATGTCTGATTTGTTCCGCATTTCGTCCATCATTTGTGTCTCTTTTGCTTTCTCGCCCTAAGTGTGCTGGGTATGCCCAGAACGTGTAGCACCAAATAACCTGTCCAAGTTCTTCACAGTAGAAAGAGTACATAGGGTGCCTGGGACATGCAACATCTGTCCAACCCCCGCCCTACCGAGACTGGGGCTGCCCCCTAGGCCGGTGGTGACGAAATTGATAATCTACAGAGACAACCTCCTGCATGCGAGGGAGGTGGGAGAGAATGTCCCTCTACCCAGATTACACTATGCCATACATCACTAGTGGAATACATTTGTATAGATCAAGCGCTACCTGAAAAACCTTGATGTTATTTATTATTATACCTGGCAAAATTGAGAGTGGGATTCGAGGGAGGAAGTGTTGGGTGTGTCATTGCTATCCATCCTAAATCTTGACAGCCAAAATGGAGTGCCTCAGTGCGGGGAGGGGGGAATGATGATGGAAATGATGTATCGCCTAGTTGGCGATTTTTGTATGAAATGTGGAACGTGCCTACTGGTTGTTTGTTTGTCAATATGTAAAAATGTTTAATACAATTATTTAAAAAAAACATTTTCTTTGTGTGTGGCTTGTTATCTACGGTTAGTTACTATTATGAAATGTAACCTTAACCTTACCATTTGCCAAGCACTGGGCCCACCCTCATGTGGCGTGTAGTTGTGCACAAAACGCGTTGAGCCTAGCGTTGCAGCGCATGCGCTGCTCGCTCTGCGAGGCATATTGTAGTAGGGTTTGATGTGGAAGTGCCGTGGAAACCCTGCCCATATTTTTCATTGGCTGGTGGCATTGTCTTTGGTAAACGCTGGCTTCCGATTCAAAATGAGGCTTCTTAGTCCCTCCTTATTACCGCCCTGTCTCCTTTTGTGACCGCCCATCAGGACTGGATCTTTTACTTGTGGCGTTACACGGTCTGCATTATATTGGATGTGAGCACTATTTTGTTTAATGTTATGCCCCTATTCCGGCCAATTGGTCGTAGCACGCTGCCCGCTTTTATTTTACTGATTAATCGCAGTCCACTTTAACTATAGCGGACGCGTTTATTTCTTTATTTCTTTAATCTACTAATGTCGGTCCACTTTAAGCATAGCACCCGCATTTATTTATTTTTGTATTTTTTTTGTTCACTAGCGCCCATGCGGCGCTTTCACATTTATGGATGCCGCGTCCCCTTCTTTAGACAAACCGTGTCTAAAGAAGGGTGCGCGGCCGCTATTAAAGTGAAAGCGCGGCATGGGCGCTTTTACCAAAAAAAAGCATCTGTTTGTCAAGTTGACAAACAGATGCTTTTTTTTAATCAAAGCGCCGCATGCAACGGTTTCACTTTAATAGTGGCCGTGGCCCTTTCTTTAGACACGGTTTGTCTAAAGAAGGGGACGCGGGATCCATAATTGTGAAAGCGCCGCATGGGCGCTAGTGAACAAAAAAACATTTGCAATGCAATATGCGAGACCTATTGCGTTGCAAATGCTTTTTTATTATAAAGTGTAAAACTTTTAGGTGAGTGCGATGACCGTATTCCGACTGCTGCCACCACCCACAGGTTTCCATGGCGCTCTCTCCAGTGACAGACCTTCGGGTGGGCACGGTGATGGGTGGAGTCCGTGGAAGACTCGTGTCAGGCACAAGCTCTGAGGAAATGCTTAAAACAAGAGCTCGGTCATGGAGACAAAGTTTGCAGCTTGGGTACCTCAGCATAGCCCGTCCCAGTCTCCAGGGAGCAGAGCCTTGGACATCAGGCCTCCGTGCTTAGAGTGGGAAGGGGCACTGAGGCAGACAGGGTCATAAAGGTCCGTATGGTTAGGGGTGAATAAAGGACATTGAAATAGTTCACACAACAAAATGTACGCCCTGTTGGTCCTTACTGACAGTGTGGATTATTACCCAACTCAACTCTTAAGCGTTGGTTTTCATCGACCTTCAAAGGATTAAGCCCTGAGCCAGTCCTGCGGCACTGCAAACTCTTAGCTGCAAAGTCTGCACAGTTCCTAGCAGAGGGCTCTTCAGATGTTTATAAGCGCTATAGTTGGCACTATACCCTATTTAAAGGTACTCAATTTACCAACCTCGGAAGGATGGAGTGCTGAGTTCACCTTGTTCGCATCCAAACTTTAACGTGCAGATCACTTAGGGTGGCTGCCACGACTGTTAACTTATTGAGCGGACTGGCAATTTGTTTACCATTGAAAATGCAAATATCTATAATTACTTAGTTTATCTGTGTCCTTTTACGTAGCGCAAATGTATGGCAATGGCATCGGAGCGCTTTACAAGAGAACAAGAAGAAGCATATGGATAACTCTCAACATAAAAAAAACAGAAAAGAAAACTCATGGAGCCAGCAGTTTAAATTAGAGGGAAAAGGTCAGGCAGATTGTATCTGGACACACTAAATAAGCCAAAAAGGGGATGTGCAGAAGTGGTCATAACTTCATCTAAAGTTTCTATCAAATACTTTTCGAATACCGTTGTTGCTTTGTGTTCCGGTCAGCAAGCCGCAGGAGGTTTCTTCTTTTCACTTTGAGCTGGGCCGAACACAAATGCCTCACTTAAAGGGCCATCCGAACTCCTGTTTTGGCATCTCCCCTGGCTAGGCATTAGCTGAAGCTTAACACCTGAATGGCAATACCATTGAGGAAACGAAGACATGCAGCTTGTCACTTGAGCTAAACTTTGCTTTGGACTTTGGAGACAGTTTTTCGAGTTTTTCAAGCTCAGTGTGTAAGATCTATGCATAATCTGTAAGAAGTTCGGACATTGCTTTCTATAGGAGTAATTACAGTAATAAGTATTTAGACTGCGGTTACTGATACATCTTTATTACTACTCAAAGAAATACTTACTGGCAACCTTAGAGTAACAAAAGATTGAGAAAAAAACAACAAAGTTCCACACGTATGCAGGCAGCTCCTTGATGCCAGTTCAGAACTCATTTAGTTATATTAAGGTTTATAACTTCGATCTGCAGGTAACACTAGGATCTCTTTAGCATAAGCGGTACCCCACTGAGCTGTTTACATAAAATACAAATGCATGAACCCACTATTACACATGTGCTTTGCTGCAGGCACATTAACCCTCTGTGCTATTTTATGATAAGTCAGAACTGTGACTACAGTGCAAACATATGTCTCTACCAAGTGCACTAACCACCAGAGCTACCTCTCTGTTATTATATCCTGGAAATTGCAAAGTAGTCAAATATCCCTGCAGCAGGTGCATTGACCCACAATATTAGAATGCAGTCTGTTTATGGCCAATTAAGTAAATGAGAATAAATTATATATCACATTTGTCCTGGTTGTCAAATTCTTTGGGCCAAAGTATTAAAAAAAAATAATGTACAAGTTGACTGTGCAACTCATGACTCTGCCCCCCTAACTCCGCCTCTTTCTGCAGTTACACCTTGAGCTCCAGTTTATAGACTCCTAGAGTATTTTTTCCATTTCCAGCACTGGAGACCCTGGTCATGGGATTGGCGTCTTTAGGTGGAGCAGTTTAAGGGGAATGTCCAGCCTTTTGATCTTCAGCTGATCAGGCTAGAGATAATGAACAGGCAGAAGGAAGTTTCACAGGGCAGAGTTTTGAGTAAGTAGAGTACTTCTGTGGGACTGTGAAAATATTTTTTGTGCCCTCTGAAGTGTTGCAAAGTTCCAGGTTTTCGTCTTTGATAAAGTTTCCTTGGCTATCGTCTCTAAAGCAATTTGTTTTCCTGCTTTACAATATCATTAGGTCAAGCCTAGAGGCAGTGCACATGCACTGCTCTGCAAGGCATGCTGTATTGAGTTAGTGATTTGAAGCTCCGCCCATATTTTTCATTGGCTTGTGTCATTGCCCTTCGTAAATGCTGGCTTCTGATTCTTTAATAGCGCTGTTAGTCCCTCCTTAGTACTGCCGTGTCTTCATTTGAAACCTCCCATGGCGACTGGCCCATTTACTTCTGTTGCGACACAGTATGTTTTATTTAGTCTGTAAGCACTATTTTCTTTAATGGGTTTTGCCCTACTGCAGGCTCGACGTGCTTTCCTTACATGCAGCACCATGCGCGCTTTCACTTTCCGAGCAGCCGGGACAATGGCAGCCGCTTCTTTGCAATGAAATAGGTCTCGCATTCATGAGCTTAAACTCTCCTAAATGCGAGACCTATTGCATTGCAAATGCTTGTTTTGAGAATCATCTCCAAGTAGTCCTGCAGGTTTAAGACTTTAATCATGCAGTAATATTTTGTTGAGATCTGTAAAGGGAAAGGATAAGCTTGTGGTCCATTACCTTAGTTTACTACTATATTCCGTAGCCAGAATGGACCATGATTTATTGCACCATGGGCATAGTTGCTCCCATTGGAAGTCATATCTATATCTTTCTACAATAGGTACGAAGCTATCATTTTATCTGCACACTATAATCTAGCATTTTGTGCTGTCTTTATCTCACTAACACCTATTTCCTCATTCGTGTCCATCATATTACTTTTCTATCTTCTGAGTAACTGAGAATGGGGAAACTCTTTACAAGTTAGCATAGAGATCAACAAATTAGTTGCCAGTACAACATGATTTTCCTGTTCTTATCCTGTTGGGCCTGGAGATATCATGCTTCATCTTTGAGGGCATGATCGTGACTGGCAGGGACCATTTCTACTTTAGTACAGCAGATGGCCTATTGGAAGGGTATAAAATAGTTTTCTTCTCTCTGAAAGTTTATTTATTGGTTGCTTTGTGAAAGAATTAAAATGTACTTTGAAGCTGTTTAGCAGAACATTTAATTTGTTATTCCTTTTTATTCTTGTCCCTTCTAGCCTTCACACAGCGACAAAGCAGCCAATTCTGAAGTCTTAAAATGGATGAATGAGTTGTCGAAGTTCCGTAAGCAACTGAAAGGTATGTAGGACTTATTTTATTTAAGAAGTGTTTAGTTCCACTGGATCTGCATTCTATTGTTACAGTTTAGTTTAAATACTTAACTACTTAAACTATATACTCTACGTGTAAAGTGCATCTTGATTGTAGTTATAAACGTATGTCCAATTTTGATGTGGGTGTCCAGGGAGAAATAAAAGCTTAAGTTTAAACGTGTAATAGACACTTGCCCCAAACACCTTGAAATCATTTCTGCAAGAAGTCATGCAAACCCATTGCTAACGTCAGTCACTTGTATTACAGTATATTTGTCCTACTGCTCAGAAGTTCCCATTCCAAGATGCTATGCATATACAATAACGATAGTTCTCTCTGTACACCTGCCATGGTCTGGGCGTTGAGAGTTTTCTGTATAGATTGTCTTGTATGTTATAGCACTTTAGACCGTTTTTCGCTGTTCTCTGCTCCACCAGAGTCAAAATTGAAGATCTCTGAAGAGGACATGGTTCCCCAGGTGCGCCAACGGAGCAACACCCTCCCAAAGAGCTTTTTCTCACAGCTGGAGGAGGACCGAAAACAAGAGGCACTTGATAAAGTTGCAAAGCCAACAGTAGAGGAGACACTGGAGTCAATCCAGAAAAAGTTGCAGGAAAAGAGGGCTGAGACGAACCGGTCGGATGACATCAAGGTAATAACTTCCATAGCCGACTTTGTAGTCTTTGTGATCGGAACCACAGTCTGACAGTTCCATTCTCGTTGTCATTAAATGTGCCATTACAATTTTGATGTGATGGCATTAGAAAACAATAGTTAGACATTTTACAACAACTTAGTGTGCCAGTAAGCCTGGAATTTTCAAATAGGAAAAGCTTCAAATAAATGAAGAGAATTAAATATAAAAGTAATATATTTGTACATTCAGAAAACGAGTACACAATTCATCTCTATTTCCTCTGTTTACCCATGTACATTTGTTTAATTTAGATTTAAAAGGATACGTGTTAATACAGAAAAGTGTTGCTTACAACAGTTCTACTTATAACTTGAAATTAAGAAAGAAAATAAACACACCGATTTCTGCCTTTCTACTGCAAGAAATATTGTCCATTAGAGAGAGAGATCCTGATTTCAGCTCGCTTTCTGAGTAGTAGATTCAAACCGAAAAGTTCGGTTTGTCTTCCTGTTATCTGTGATGCCACTATTTATTTTGGCTACATACTGAGTTGTGGGATTTTTTCCTTTTTTTTTGCTGACTTTCTGCTATCCTGCCGAAAGCCCCCTTGAAAAAAACCTCTAGAAAACAACTTGATGTTAAGTTAAAAAAAAGTGTTCTCTTAACAAAAACATATTATCGACAAATTCAAGTCAAAAGAATTGTGAGGATTCTGATTTTGAGTCAATGCATTCATGTTTAAGGAAAAAGGAGTTACAATACATGAATGGTGGAAACAGGTATATCCAATTTAAAATAACGTAAAGAGCATGAATACTTAGAAATCAAAAGGTAAAACCAGATGCCTTTCACTCTACAATTTCTTTAATCTTCACTGGCCTCGAAGAAAAGTTGCACAGTGAGGAGCAGATAAAGGGATTTTTTCTGGCTGAAGGGATGGTGCATTAGAAAAGAATATTCAGGTAAAACTGGGTGAGGTCAAACAGCATGCATACATCTTTAAATAAAAGACCACTGTGCAGAACGGATAAGAGGGTATGTGAGGGAGAGAGGTATGGTAAAACGAAATAGAGAGAGATTATAGGGGGTCTTACTTCTGTGCATGCCCACAAAAGGACAATGAGAGCCATTTCTAGTCCAATAGAATTTTGGAAGTAATTCCTCGTTTTGGAGTGTTAATAGTTTTTGGGTCAGTTCTTCAGGTTCCGTCCAAAGCATTTGTCAGTGTTCAGTTTAACACATACTCATAAATAAATGGTTACTAATTTTATTAACCCTTTTCCAAGATTGTTAATATAGACCCATTGTTCTCTCAGCCACATTGATTTAACAGACAGTCTGGCTTTATTTCTTTCTCTTGCCAGCGGTCTTTTTTTTTATCACAATCTTCACTCCACCTTCTTAGATGCAGCTCATGGGGTGAAAATGTGTCTTGTTTTCTTTTATTCTTCTTTCAAAGATGGCATGGAGGGATTGGCATACTCTCAGTATAAGTACAAACTGTTCATTTATGCCCTTCATTTTTCTCCTTATAGAGCCACTGCTGCACAGCAGTTTGACATAAACACTCATTACTCTGAAAGCAGACCGCATGAGAGGTTATTATGGGTATTGACGGCCCACTGCCGCTTCTCCAGTCCGTAACTACCAGTCCACAGAAAGTGTTTATACGGAAGAACTTTTACTGAGGTTTCCACACATACCCCTTAAACATCCAGCCAGTCACATGATTCCTTTCCTTCCCTTACTGTAGAGCATTGTGCTCTCAGGATTGACTACAATTTCTTACTTGCCTTGAAAAAGCTCTAGGCTTATTTGCTACTGTAGGGTGAAACACGTGTTGGCCGAACCTCTACAGACTCTCAAAAAACCTGTTGTTAATGGATTGTAGCTTCACAGCTTTCAAAATCACTTTCAATTAATTTGCACATGTATTGGAGATTTGGGGCCTGATTACGAGTTTGGCGGTCCCACAGCGCATGAGAGGTTATTATGGGTATTGACGGCCCACTGCCGCTTCTCCAGTCCGTAACTACCAGTCCACAGAAAGTGTTTATACGGAAGAACTTTTACTGAGGTTTCCACACATACCCCTTAAACATCCAGCCAGTCACATGATTCCTTTCCTTCCCTTACTGTAGAGCATTGTGCTCTCAGGATTGACTACAATTTCTTACTTGCCTTGAAAAAGCTCTAGGCTTATTTGCTACTGTAGGGTGAAACACGTGTTGGCCGAACCTCTACAGACTCTCAAAAAACCTGTTGTTAATGGATTGTAGCTTCACAGCTTTCAAAATCACTTTCAATTAATTTGCACATGTATTGGAGATTTGGGGCCTGATTACGAGTTTGGCGGTCCCACAGCGGACGGTGCAATGTGGCGTCCGCTGTGGAACCGCCAAACCTGTGGTGCGACCGCCTGCCGGATCAGGAGTTTTTTGCCTGGTCTGGAGGGTGTTCCTGCAGCGGTCTGCGAGCGGCGGTCTTTCAGTCTCATAAAAGAACCTAACAGCACTGATCAACTCGTTACATATTAAGCAATAGCCCGTCACCCTGTGAATGTACCACTTGTACTAATACTAGGATCTAGCGCAGTCTGCATTTTGTTTATGTTGTGTCACCTGCATTTTTCGCAAGCATTGCAATTGTTTAAAAATGTCGGTATTCCTGATTTATCTTACTTCTTAAAGGTATTTGTAGGGCTACGGCCCAAATCTCACTGGAACAACCAAATAAAATTTGTTGTTAAAAAAAAAAAAAAAGCCTAACTGGCAGACCGCCACTCTCAGAGCGCCTACTTCACCTTCCTGCATGGTTGGCATACATGCCACACTGTGCAGCAGTAAGGTGTGCATATTTACAGGGGGGCACACCATGTTCCCCCCTGCATGCACCCACAGGCCCAGAAGCACAAGGGGGCCCTGTTAGGGCTCCCTTTTATGCCTCACTGCCACACTTTTCATAGCAGTGTAACCGCCATGAAAAGGGTGGCGTTGAGGCAACACGCAATATGCTCGTCGGTGACGCTGCTTCACCGCCAGCATATTACTGCCTCTGACCACTGCGAGACCCCGGCAGTTGCAGCAGTCCTGTGGCGGTCCGACCTCCACACTCAAAATACTGCAGGCGGGTCCGCAGTATGGTGGCAGTCGGACCGCCACCACAGGTTTGGCAGTCCTATAGACCACCAAACCTGTAATCTGGCCTTTAATATTGTGTGCGTGTGTGTGTGTGTATATATATATATATATATATATATCACTGAAAAAACCATAGGTTTTACGGACAGTTGTAGGTAGTTGGACATTGCACTCGTACAAAACCCGTGAAATTCCCCCGTTATAGTTAGTTCAGCTAACTATAACTCGCGCCCGCAATGCACTGCTGATGACGTCACATATTACATCACTCATGACATGGTCAGTGACATCACTGATGACATCACTGATGACATCTCAAATGACATCACTGATGACATCATCCAGTGACTGTGTGTTTCTGTAAAGTTTAAATATTTTTAAAATATATAGGGAAAGGCGTATTGAAGAATGAGTGGGTGTATAAGTGTCTGTATGGATGATTTAGTAGGTGCGTGACTAACTATAAGTGAGTGATTAAACGTATCTTACTGAATGCATGGGTTAGTGACTAAACTGGGTGAATGTCTGTATCCGTCTGTTGCTGTGTAAGTGGCTGCATGGGTTTGTGAATAGCTACATGAGTGTCTATATGAGTTATTGATTGGTTGTCTGAGTATCTGTATGGGTGCCTGAGTGTTTGTGTGGGTGGGGTGTGTGCGACTCTGTGCATAGATGTGTGAGTGGGTGATTCACTGGGTGGATGGTTTCAAGAGTGCATCTGTGATAGACTGTATGGGTGGGTAAGTGTGTGTAAGAGTGTGTTAGTGAGTGAATGTATGTCCCAGTGGTACATGTGTGAGTAACTACATATGTGAAAGGCAGTATATATGTGTGTTGGAGTATATAAATAGCTATAAGCGAGAGTGTGTGATTGTGTTAGTGACTGTATGGATGAGTGTGCTTTTATCAGTGATTGTATAAGAGCGTAAGAATGTGCTAGTATTTGTATGAGTAAGTGAGCTGGTGTGTGTATAACTGTATAGGTGAGTAAATGGCAGTGTGTTTAATTATTTGCATGACTGACTAGGTGTGTGAGTACCTCTATGGATGAGTGGCGGTGTTTGAGTGTCTATATAGGAGTATGAGTGCATATGATAGTCCTGTACTGAGTGACCGTAAGTATGAGTGACTGTACGGGTGAGTGAGTGGATGTGTGTGTAGACCTAAGAATCAGTGAGTGGGTATGTAGTTATTGGTGTTGGAGTGTCTATGGTTTTGCGAATGGCAGTCTGTAATTTAGAGTGGGTGTATCAAAGGTTATATTAGGGTGTGAGGAGGTGCATCAGATTATCACGTGGATGATGTCATCAGTGATGTCATTTGAGATGTCATCAGTGATGTCACTGACCATGTCATGAGTGATGTAATATGTGACGTCATCAGCAGTGCATTGCGGGGGCGCGAGTTATAGTTAGCTGAACTAACTATAACGGGGAATTTCACGGGTTTTGTACGAGTGCAATGTCCAACTACCTATAACTGTACCTAAAACCTATGGTTTTTCAGTGAATTTGTAAGGTTTTTAAATGCTAATTTCTAACTATAACGTGCCTGAAACCTATGGTTTTTTCAGTGAATTTCAAAGGTTTTTAAATGCTAATTCCTAACTATAAAATGTCTGAAACCTATGGTTTTTTTCAGTGAATTTCAAAGGTTTTGTAAATGACAATTTTTAAATGTATTAATTGCTATATTTATTTTTTTGATACTGATTTACTACATTTTTTTAAACTATTTTTAGATATTTAATTTTTTTAATTACATTGTAATTACATTATACATTACATTACAAAATATACTTTCTCAGAATGAATTACTTTAGTTTAAATACTTTGCAAATAGGCAATAGACTTTTAAGTACAGTAGTTACAGTTGTTGCAATGGGCAACACAATTTCAAACACAATGCAACATTGAGCTCAATGTGAATTTCTAGTTAAATGCAATTAGTTACTTTATGGATTACTTTTCTAACCACAGGACTGGATCCTAGATTCAGTCCTGGGACATCTCCTGTAAACAGTTGAGTAAAAGCGTTTTGGTTACAGTAGTGATTTTTAAGGAATATTATTGTATTTTAAAAGTTGACACTTAGAAACTTCTTCACATAGAATCACCAATGTTATCCTATGGGAGGAAATTCACTTAGCAGGTAAGTAGTGTTATCGTTACTTTTTCTTACTCAGTGGTGGATCCTGGATCCAGCACTGGTGCATCTCCTGTAAACAGTTGAAAGAATGCGTTTAAGTCATATAGGCGATTTTTAAGGAATATTTGTAGTTTGTGAAAATCGACACTTTGAAACTTTTCTGCTGAAAACCAGACAATGGATTCCTATGGAAGGAAATACAAGTTACTGGTAAGTACGGTTAGAATTACTTTTCAGGGTCAGTGCTGGGCTAAAAGATGCAGCACTGGGTTCTCTCCTGATAACAGGTGAGTAAATCGGAATTCGTAGTTCGGCTGATTTTAGAGGAATATTTGCACAATGGTGAAGGAAGGGGTGGGGCCTGAGGTGACATGTCTGCAAACACGCCCTGTGGCGCGTTTTAAGTTGGAGAATTAATTCCTCCTCAATCCCGAGGGTCCCTAGGGGCCAACTAGCCCACCAGGTACCTCCAGTATGCGCCAGAGAGCTGCGTTGCAGAGAGGTGTTCAGAGGCCACGCCCCTTTTTACAACACTCTGCAACGCAGCTCCGTGGCGCTTACTGGAGGTACCTGGTGAGTTGGCCCCAGGGACCCTCAGGATTGAAGGGGATTTAAATCCCCATCTTAAGCGCGCCATGGGGCCTGTTTGCACACATGTCACCTGAAGCCCCGCCCCCTCCCTTCACCACTGTGCTAAACGCGCCCGCGGCGCGTTTTAAGTTGGGGATTAAGTCCCCTTGAATCCTGAGGGTCCCTGGAGTCCAACTAGCCCACCATGTACCTCCAAAAAGTGCCACAGAGCTGCGTTGCAGAGAGGTGTAAAAGGGCGTGGCCTCTGTACACCTCTCTGCAACGCAGCCTGGCGCATACTGGAGGTTCCTGGTGGGCTAGTTGACCCCAGGGACCCCCAGTATTCAAGGGGAATTCGTTCCCCGTCTGCAAACGCGCCAGGGGCGCATTTGCAGAGTGCTGCAAGGAGGGGGCGTGGCCTCCGGCGCGATGCTGGTCTTTTTTTTTTTGTTTTGTTTTAAGAAGGGGGGCTGTGTGGCCCCCCTTCTTTTTCTAATTTATTGGCCCTGGGGACCCCATCCCCCAGGGCCTGCCCCCTCTTTTTAAAAAAAAAAAAAAAAAATGGGAAGGGGGCCGCGTGGCCCCCCCTCCCGAGGCCTTAATCGGCCTCGGGGAGCCCATCCCCCGGGGCATGGCCTTTTTAAAAAAAAAAAAATAACTTATGGAGGGGGGCTGCGTTGCCCCCCTCCTCAGGCCACTTATGGCCCCGGGGACCCCATCCCTCGGGGCCAGCCTTTGTTTTATTTTATTTTTTTAATTAAATTTTGGGGAGGCGGGCCGCGTGGCCCCCCTCCCGGGCCACTTGTAGCCCCGGGGACCCCATCCCCGGGGCTGGCCCTCTCCGTTGGGGACCGTGGGGAGTCCCCAATCCCCCCACGGTCCCGCCGGCTCCCCGCGTCCTGCGGGAGCCGGCATTGCTTTCCACATGGGGAGCTACTAAGATGCAGCTCCCCGTGTGGAAAAGCATTTGTCTTTGGTTTTGGAAGAGAGAGCAGGTTTCCTGCTCTCTCTTCCAAAACAAAGCAGTTTGCTATGACAGGACGGGAGCCGCGAGGCTCCCGCCCTGCCATAGCAAACTACAGTGTCCCGGGGTAGGCACCCCGGGACACTGCAGGGAGCCGGCCCTGGGGGTGGCGGTCCCCAGGGCCATCAAGGGCTCCAGGAGGGGGGCCGTGCGGCCCCCCTCCCACCATCTTGAAAGCCCCGGGGAGATGGTGGTCCCCGGGGCTCTGGGGGTCCGTAACGGACCTCCATATTTAAATCTTTAGTGCCCCCGGGGAAATGGCGGTCCCCGGGGCGTGTGGGGGGGCTGGAGCCCCCCACACAGGTACTTACAAAAAAGAAGCCCCGGGGGGTGGCGGTCCCCGGGGCTGCGGGAGGGCCGAAGCCCTCCCGCACCATTGTTTTTAAAGCCCCGGGGGGTGGCGGTCCCCGGGGCTTGGGGAGCCTCTACCCCCATTCATTAATTTCATAACCCCCGCATGCCCCCGGGACTTGGCCCACCCGGGGCCAGTTAGCTAACGGAGCGCGGGAGACCGCGCTCCGTTTTTTGGCGGGATCCGCGCACCTTAAGCGCATCCCGCCGATTTTTTTATTTTTAAATGCTTTTTTCTGCCCAGGGGGTCCTTGTGGGACCCCTGAGCAGACCTAGGGTGTCAGGGTGTTTCTACCCTGCCCCCTTTGTGCGTTTTGCGCACTTGTTTCTTGTGCCTCGGTTCTACCGAGGGACAAAATGGCTGCCAACACTTCCTGATTTGGAGTGTTGACAGCCACTTGAAAGCCAATTAGCATGCAGCTCGTGATCGGGAGGGTGCGCTCAGGGTGCGGGAATCCGACGTGGCCATAGATATATATGTGATTTTCCTTTTGATTTTCTCAGGAACTACTGAACGGATTTACACCATTTAACAAAAAGGGTTCTTTCTGAACCAAGAACTACCTCTTTGCCAAATTTGGTGTAATTCCGTTCAGCAGTTCGGGCTGTAGCCGTGGCTAAAGTTTCCTATGGAAAATGAATGGGGAAAACACGTTTTGGGACCCCCCTTTTTTTCTCGGCCCCCGCTTGACGAATCACCCCGAGACTTTCAGGGTAGGAGCGGACCGGAGCGGGCCACAAAGTTTGAAAATTTCGCGAAGATTCGTCAACCGGCGCAAGAGTTATTTCGAATAGAATGTTGCGGATTTCCTATGGAAAATAGGTCCTAACTATAACTATCTACTGGCGACCGCCAGTAGATAATATATAAATATATATATATATATATATATAAAGATATATATGAAGATCGATAGATATTTAAATACTTAACAATGGACTGTCATTATCATTTATATATAAACCACTTGAGAAACGATTTTAAATAGCAATTTGTAATGTTTATTATGTATATTCATTCTGTCATTATTTAATCGTGATTTATATTGAGGTCTATGGGCTATAACATATTCAGATGCTTTCACAATCTATGGATAATCAATGGATAAATTGTTGTAACAAAAAACAGGGTATTATAGGACAACAGGAACGAATGAATAGCCCTTTACTTTAATGCAAAAATATATACTTGCATGGCTGTGAGCGGGTCAGCTTTTTATAACCAGTCATTCTGAGAATTTAAGCTGTTTAAAGTTTTCCTGCGCACAAACTGAATTGCCAGTTCTTCATTCTGCTTCAAATAAGAGCATCTCTCTCAATCAAGCATACATAATTATCAAGCAGTAGCCCAGAAAGAGGTGACGTAAGGCTGTGTACAAAAATGTTATTGGTTCAAACAGAGCGCCCTCATATCTCAGTGTGTAGCGGCAAGTCCTTGTGTATTCAGGTTCCCATGTCAGCACGTGCTCTGCTCTTTGAACTTTAGAGGCTTCCTGTCCAATAGAGGGACATTTCTCATGTTATCACCCAGCGTATTTGCATCGGCTTCTACTTGCAGTTTCTTTGTCCCCAATGCACTCTTACATGATGTACCTCTAAGTTGAGCAAATGTTCATGGATTCTGGTAGTATCCATGACCTTTACTGCCCAAAGGACAAGCATCTCTTCAACTTCATCAAATTAACTCTGCACAAGAAGGCTCTTGCCCAGCGTAAACCAAGCCCCCTAACATGCCCAACTTTCTTGCTGCAGAAGGTTCCATGCCTGCGTGAACATGCAAAATGCCATCAGATTTTTGAATGATCAGATTCCTTACAAGTTTCCTCTGCTGGTCATGACCTCGCATTGGCAGGGATGATCTCCGTGTACCCTTTAATGTTTCAGGTACTGAAATTAGGATGTCTTGTGTTTAACCCTTTGCTATGTAGTGAAGGCCTGTAATCTCTGCTGAACGTCATGGCTGAAAGATACTTATTTTTTTCTCAGACATGCATCAAAGTTTCTCTCCCATTTGTATTTACATATGTTAACAAATCCAAGCTCTGACAAAATACGGTGCTTGGTGATGGGCTATAACTATAGTTTTTCAATCAGCGGTGAATCTTCAAAATTTGGTCAACTAGATTAGTGACCTAGTTGCTAGAATATAAGGAGGAAAATAAATGTGCTTAATAAAGCTGAGATCCTGTTGCTCTGCTTTTTGCCACTGATGTGCGCTATTTACACTCTCCACAGTTTTTGTCAGTAGTTTATCCTCTGCTCTCCCATTTTTACTGAGAGTAGTTCTAAAAGGAAATCAGATTATTGTAACCTATTGTGTTGTCTCTTGCTGTTGCACATTGAAGCCAAAGAAGCTGTACATGCTTGAGGTTTTTAAATATGCAAATATCCCCATAATACAGTTGTTCCAGGAGCTGAACACTTAGGCTCCCATTATGGGTGGTCCAGTAACTCTGATGGAGCTGGTAACTTGTAATTCGTGTTAACCTTGTACACTGGAAATCCCAGGCCCCTGGGAACAGTATTCCCAGGGTAGGGAATATATGGGTATAATTCTGAGCCACATATCATGGTCTAAATGCCTTTAGGCAATCTGGACTAATAAATATTCATAACATGGAGCTGAAATTGGTAATTTGCATATTTGTTGGCTCTACCGAACACCTGAGCTGCAGAGTACCTAAGAGAAGAATGTTTTCCCTGGATCTAGAGCTGCTAGAAGCTTTCTTAAGCCATAGATTTGAAAATTACTAATTTAATGAATGTACACCTTGGTGAGATAAATTGAACTCTTCAAGATTAATTGAACTCTTCTGAGGATGGAGGGAAGACTAAAGTAGATTTCATGTTTGCTGTAGTGTTTACAATAGGGGGTTGAAGGATTCCTCCACTAAAATATAGTGTAAAAATAAAGTAGCAACCATCCATGCTTTCCATGCTTGAATGTCCAGGATTTGGGGAGGTGAAAACCCCTTTCAAAGTGACTAGTGAGCATGTCCATCAAAGAGGAATAGCTCCTACTATCCTCACCTTTTGTAAATTTGCACAGAACGTGCCCCAGGACTGGGCAGAGAGGAAGTATTCCTCTTTTGCTGTGCAGCGCCTTGGTATGAGTGTTTGTGTGTATTTATGTTATTTCTATTGTACAACCCTTGCCAAAAGCCAGCGGAGTGCTGTACATGGTAAAAGATGAGCATAAAGTCAACGAGTAGTAAGAGAGGAAGCTGAGTTGTTTATGGTTAGTACATTTGTAGTGCTCTTTAAAAAAGTGAGTCTTGAACTTGAACATTCCCAAATTGGAGGAGCTTTGGGACGGTCCTGATGGATACAGCATGTTGTTCCAGATACTGGGTGCATAGATGAAGAAAGCCTGTAGTCTTGTTTTTTAGGTCTCGCCTAGCGACGCAGCGCGAAGCGCTGTCGCTAGCGAGACTTATTGTCGTAGACTTGAGTTCGGAAGGGGGACAGGCGATGTGCACGCTCACGGCGTGTCTTCGCTGGCAATGCTGAGCTTGCGCCCGGACACTCGGGCAGCCGATGTGCACGCTCACGGCGTGTCTTCAGCTTGCGCCCGGACAGCCGATGTGCACGCTCACGGCGTGTCTTTTCTGGGGATCCCGGACAGCCGATGTGCACGCTCACGGCATGGCGTGCTTTCGCGTTCCCTCTTGCTCGCTCCCTTCCTGTCTCCATCAGGCCCATGGCTCTTGACTTTCTTTTCGGCGTTTCAGGCGGGAGTAGGTCTGGCGGCCTCGTTTCCGGTCTGCCCCTGAAACAAGCCGCCGAAGTGAAGATGCAAGCCGCCGCCGATGAAGTGAAGATGGCGGACGAGTTAGGTGGAGGGTCCGCAGAGGAACGGGGAGGGCCCGCTGGTGCCCATGGGGGGAATGGGTGGCGGGGGCCCTCGCGTAGTCCGCATCCTAAAGTCGGACTTGGTTTACGGCTTAAATGTGCGCGGGCAGGTGAGCGAGGGCAGCCAGCTACGGAGCATTGGAGGAGAGCTGTACATGCCGTTCCAGCAGCGGCGGTCAGCGCTGGGTGCCGGAACACAGAGATGGCTTCCACCGGGGTGCTCCCCTTCATCAGAGGCGTTGATCTGAGCGGTAACGACTTTAAGGTGAGAAGGGCAAATAAGTGCCTCGCCTTGTTAGCCCAACCGGCATGTTGTGTTTGGGGTGCAGGAAATGTACGGAGGGTGAGGCCCGAACTATTTCTTGGCTTGCATTGCAGAACATTTGTGAAAGACGTAGTAGTCTACTTTTGTAATGTCCATGATACAGATAAGTAAATGTGCCTCGTGTGCGATTTCACATGAACTTTTGGTCAGAAAAGTGAGGTCAGTTGGTCTGGCTTCATTGCAATCAGCTCGAGTGCACATCTTTTCTACCAGTCTCCCTTGTGTACTCTTTCCCTCTGCCGCTCTTGTGTTGCTATTGCCTTCCCTGTATAAATCTCCATCACTCTCGTTTGCTTATCCCCCCACTCCCTCAATGTATTTTTTCATGTGCAGTTCCCCTCAGTTCCACGCTGTGCACACTCATCCGTTTGCTCCCCAACCCACCCGAGCCGTCTTCCTTCCCTCCCGCATTTTCAGTGTCACTTCTCCAACCTCGTCCTCCGTGTTAATAAATAACCCCACAATGGCCTCTTGTCACTTGCTCTCCATGTTGCTTGGTCCCCCACCCACCTTTGTGTTTCTTCCCACTCCCCTCTGTTATGTCTCCCCACCCAGCCTATCTTTTTTTTCTCTTTTGGTTTACTTAACAAACTCTGAACGGCAAACAAAATGCAAAAAAAACTACTTTTTGTAGGCATTTGCATGTGTGCTCCTACAGAATAACAGGACCCCGTAATCCCAGCACCTGCTATCGGCCCTGCCCCTCCCGCTACCCGAAATCTTGCCATAAACTTTTGGAGAGTGCCGGACTTTAAAACTGTTTGTTTAGGGGGCTCAGGACAAAACATGTTGAAGACCTCTGCTCTAGAGACAGTGAGTGCCTGCTCTTTCAGTGGCGTCACTATGGGGGTGCGGGGGGTGCGGACCGCACCGGGTGACACCATCACATGGGGTGACACCAACAGGGCCGGACTGGTATGAAAGCTGCAGTGTCAGCGCGCGACCACAATGTGCGCAGCTTCCGGCAGGCTTGATGGTATGTTGTTAATGTCATGTGCGCGCTATTGCGTTACAATGTAACAACACCCGAAACCGCGGCCGGCATAAAAGTGACGTCACTTTCAGTGCCCAATGGCTATGGAGCTACTTTAATAGGGCGGTGCTTCAAAAAGGGCGGCATTTCAAAATTAGCTGCAGTGTGCACCTGCTTGCAATACCGCGGGCGGTATAATGGATGATCCCGCAAGCGAGCCGTCCCCTCTCAGGCTCACCCGGCTCTCATCAGCACCGTGACCAGCTAACTTAGACGCGCCATGGAGAGCCTGCTGCCTGACAGCCTGTGGCAGAGGAGCTGCGCGCTGCTGGCTTTCGGCTGGTGCTTAACTGACTTCTCCGCAGCGCGGATCTACTGTGAGTGAATCAATGGTGTTACATAGCTTTGAGCCTGGCCCGGCTGGGAGAAGTGAGCGCTGGCATGTTTTTCACGTAATTATTTCAGCATACCAATAAGACCAGCCAGGTCAAAACTTGTAATTAATGAAGTTCACTGTCGGGCCTTTCCACGGGCTTTCGTTTCCTTCTGTGTTCTAAGAGGTTTCCCGGGTTGCGTCAGGTCCCACGTGGGGACACGTTGAAGTTAAAGAGGAGCTGTGTCCGGTGGGCCCAAGCTGTAGCAGGATGTTCAAGTTCCTGCCCGCCAGCAAGCCGGGCCCCAAGGCACCCAGGAATTACTTGCTGTTCAGCTGCGCGCCCTGCTGCATGGCCGAGAAAAGGAGGAAGCCGGTGTTCGAGAACCGATCACCTGCTCACCTCCTCCTGACCTCGCCATGTGCTGTTGGTGTGCCCTGCCCAGGCAGAGCCTAACTTGTGCCCCGGACTCACCACTAACAGGATGAGTCTCATAATGGGAGCAGGTGGCACAGGCTGAGGCAGTGCAGCACGACTCGCTCCGAGTCTGACTCTGAAGAAGAGACAGGCAAGCAATCTCCACGGTGCCACAGCAGCTCCTCTCGGTGGATCATTCTATCAAGAGACTTAGTAAGTCACATTTTAATATAATTTACTCCTGCCATTTAAAATGATTGTTACGAGAATGGGGAGTGGGCTCCAGCATAGCATAGCGCCGTGAAAATGGCACACTAAAGGTGTCTGTGCTCTAAATACAGGGCCATCTAAGGCGGGAGTTTTCAGTCTAATTAAACTAGCAGTTGTTTTCATGATTTATTAGTTCAAATGGTTTAATATCCTTGCTTGACAGTACGAAGCAGCAGGTTTTATTTTCGCAACAGTAAGATACTTGCTAAGTGAAAGTCACAGATAAGTCAGGGTGATTAATGTTCCCGCTGGAGAGAGGTCACAAAGTTCTCTACTGGCAGTTTTCACTCACCATAAAGTAGTGCAGAGGGTTAATATGTCTGCTATAATGAAAGTCTACCAGCATATTAAAGAACAGTCTTGTATGTGGATAGCTCAGTGGGTTGCTGCTTTTGTCACAGAGTTCCCTTTGTTACTTGTGGTTCAGCCGCACCTGGAGCTGAGGTTGGGGTGGAGGGTGCTGATTATTCAGAAATGAAAACATTGCTTTAAAAGCACCTGCTGCAGAGTTTGACTTTCATGTTGCACAAATGAGTGTGTTTTCTGATATTTGTCTGTTTCCATGGACTTAATTGCGTGGTTTTGGTTGCAAGAAAGTGTCACTTTGTGTCACACATTTAGTCACTGAATGTCTCTCATAAATCCACTGAATCTAGGAAAATGTCACACATAAGCAATCTGAAACATTAGCAGCTGTGCTTTAATGGGTGTCATTTCTGATATTTATATGTTTCCCTTGTCTTCATTGCTTGATTTGCTTGCGAGAAAGTGTCACTCATATTTGTGAATGTAACTCATAATTACACTGAAATTATGAAAATGTCACACATAGCAATCTGAAACCTTGGCAGCTATGTGGGGGCCGCCGGTTTTCCGACAGGGGGCCGGTTTTGTGGCTGCCGGGGCCGATTTTCAGTCCGAGTCGTGGTGAGTGACGTGAGTCACTGTCTGAGTCTGATAGTCTGTGACACTGTGAGTCAGACTCAGACAGTCGCGGACTCGCGGGCGGTGCAGCAGTATGGTCCCGTTATTTGCCAACTGTGTCCACTGGCGGACTCGGAGCGGAGGAGGTCCATGCAGTAAGTCGTGAGGGGGTGACACCATGAGTTACCCGCACCGGGTGACACCAACCCTAGTGACGCCACTGTGCTCTTTAACTTTCTTCTACCCTTGGGTGTCAGCTGGGGCAAAAAAAACACCATTTTCCGGATTATCAGAATGGGGAGTTCACAATGAAATCTACATACTGCTTTGAAAAGCTCCACCGGTCTAGACAAACCGGTCGGCAGGAGTAAATGAGGGCGGATTACTGCCAAGGCGGCGCGTGTAAGGGCTAGCCACCAGGACATACGTTTATTCCTTCTCCTCCTGGGGTTTGCAACTGCTTGGGACTCGGACCTAAATTCGTCAAATGTGGAAGCAAGGCAAATAAAAGCCGGACAGCCTAATATCAAATGTAGGGCCATTCGTGGAATTGTTGATTTAAAAACAGCACACTAGGATAAAAGGCACACGTGTAAGTAACTTGTATAGCGTTCAACGTGCACCTGTGTAGGACATCATAGCATGTAACGACGGGATGTGCAGTTTTTATCTTTTCTAGCTTTTTATAATTTGAGTAAACTCTTGATGCAAAGTTAATTAGCAGGAAACCAAAACTATTTAGCTGCAATGCATTCGTCCACTGGGGAACCATTTAGTAACAAACACACGAACTCTTGCGAGTACAAATAAGAGGAAAATAAAACGTTTAAAAAAAACAAATTATATGCATGTTTCCAGCCGTTACAAAGCTTTTCAAAAGTTCGAGCACTGAAACAAAAGTTTACTTAATGGTGGCCGGTCTCCTTAAATATTTATAGTTAGTTTAAACAAGCATTTGCAATGCAATAGGTCTCGCATTTACGTGAGTTTGAGCTATTGACATTCCAAATAACAATGCCTTTTTTATTTGTTTTCGTTTTAAAACATAAATAAAAGGCATTGTCATTTACAATGCCAATAGCTTTAACTTGTGTAACTGCGAGACCTATTGCATTGCAAATGCTTGTTTCTTTTTTGCACTTTAGTTTGAAGTCTGATTGTGTCCTGGCTGCGAACATGCTGACAACCACCAGATATGAAGGGCATGTCTGCAATATATGCTGGGGTGCTGGTTGTGATTGCTGTGTAAAAGATGCATCTGGTTTTGACGATGGTGCGGGCTGGCAAGGGGAGGCAACGTAGTTCTATCATGGTGGGTTGATGTGGTCATATTTCTTCATGCCCTGGATGAGACTTGCTGCAGCATGTAGAATGCTCCTACAGGGGTGCCAATGTGGAGTCTGTAAGTACAACATAGCTCAGATATGTTTGCTAATCTTTTTATGTCCTCACGATGTTCAGAATGAGAGCTTTTTATTTTCATGATGCCGTAAGTCTCATTGACGTCTTTAGTTCTAACATTGTGCCCCATCTTCATTGAACTCCTGGTTTTTTCCAATTAAAATGACAGTCCAGGCTGATGGTACTGTAGCTTATTCTGGAGGAGTGAAATTTTGATGTGGCCAGGTATTAAGTAAGGACCCTACCCTGAAGTGCCTGCCAATAACATGATGTCCTCTTTTCTTTCACAGGACCTGACAAGAGACGAAATTGCTTCAGAGAAAGTGGCCCTTCAGAAAGCTCTGCTGTATTATGAAAGTATTCACGGAAGACCGGTATGCCTATTTTTCATCACCATTTATTAAATGTGTTTGTAGCCATACTGCTAGAAATTAACTTTCAACTTTATAGCTTCTGTAGCTTTCTTTATATGGTGTGTTTGCTATCAGAATGCACACCAAGGCCTTCAGATGCCACTTTGTGTTTTAGCACACAGTTGAATTAAAAACTACTCCAAGTAACCCACACGTTAACTACAGCCATTGTGGCGCTTCGAGGACCGTTTTTGTTTAAAGGTTATTTTAATTTTCAACCACGGAGAAAACAGTCTAAATCAATTGGCAGAATCAGGGTTCGACCCTCAGCAGTGTCACAGTTCTTCATTATGCATCCCATAAAGGTGCTCTGAAAATATTTCAGCTCCCCCACACTCTAGCTATTCTACACTTGAGTTTAGATTTGGGGTAGTTAATGCCCCACAACATGCTATCTGTTTCATAAGTTTAGCGTGCATCTCATGGTGCAGTATTCCCCTTTGAGAGCCACAGGACCTGATCATCTTCACTGATGAATGCCCTCAAACTTGCCTTTCTCAGGTGGGGGTGTGTGAAAAGTTAGACATCATCATCATCCTAGATTGTCCACTTAGGAGGTCAGTGTCGCTATGCTGCATCACCCACTTAATCAAAACTTTGGTGGTGCTTCTCAGTTGACGCTGTGCATTTCAGTAAAACAAGGTGAGGTCACTTTTCTTAATTCTTCCTGCAGCAGCGGTGTCTGAGGAAGGGCGTTGGGGCTCCGCCCCCTTTACTTTCACCCCCAGGGTCATCCATTGGCAAAGTTTAAACAAACCCTTTATATCTGCTTTAAAAAAAAAAAAAAGAACACACATCTTTCTTGGGGCCGGGGCTGCTGTTGCTGTGCTTACTCTCATGATAACACACTACCAGCTAGTCAGCGACGCCGATGCATTCCCCGATACCTGCTGCCTGTGTGCGGGCCCACAGTCTACAGTATTTGCCGGGCTGACGAGCTCACAGCTGTGAGGCTTGTGAGGTCATCAGCTCAGCAAAGACATAGCCTTAATGACTAATCTCCACTCACTGATGACGTTAATTTGAGCTCCAGCTCTGGTGTCTGCAGGCGAGTGTCAGCATCACCTAGAAGCCTTCCTGAGCAGGGACAGTACCGATGGTTCCAAGGCAGCAAGAGAAATAAGTGAACAAAAAAACAAAGCTTAACAGGTATTGCTGCAGGCATTTGCCCACTGAATTCGCTGTAATTCAGTAAAGCAATACAGCATTAGAAAAAAATCAGGGGAACAAACCATCTTGCCAGACTTCGTCAAACCAGAGTCCATACTGAGTGAGTTACTTGTTCTGACTCTGTTAAACCGGAGTCCGTACTGAGTTGCTTGCTATACACAAAGTATTATTTGTTTTCAGCTCTATGAAAGGAGATGAGCTGAGCTTATGGGCTATGAAGTGTAAACCCCTCTGCCTTCTCAGTAAAAGATGAGGCAGTGGATCCAGGGGGTGGGAAGGAGGTCAGGCCGGCAGAGGGGAACCCTGCCCTGAAACAACACAGAGTAGTTGTTGGGCCATGGCCAGTCTCACAGACCACTCACTGTTCATAGGTCTGTCAGGCCAAGCAGCAATTGCATGTGCCAGTTTGCAGCCCCCACCATAGAGTTGCGGATGGGAGTGGTCTTACCCTTGTACCCAGTAGGCAAGTTCAGTTCAAACTGACTCAAACTGAGTGTCTTTACATCGTAACATTTAGCCTGCAACATCAGCCGGCACTCTTAGCAGAGCAACGGGCAGTCACAGTGTCCATAGTTGTAAAGTCAGTCCTTGCGCCACAAGATGCACAAGAAGCAGCCTCTGCTCTCCGCTATATGGTACAGATTACAGCTGAGCTCCTGCTCTTACTGTTCTTTGGAAGCCGGAGGGCAAGTAAACAGGCTTAGGGAATTTGATTGTATATCAAAACTCCAGACTCCATGCTCTTTCACACTGGAAACACTGAGAGGGTTTTAAGATCACTCATCATTAGGTGTACTCCATAGTTGGTGCTGTCTGAGCGTGCCTCATTAATATCTCGTAATTTCAGCAGTACAGTAATTTTGGAAGGACGTCATGTGAGTTCTGGTGATGGAGAAGGCCAAAGACCTCTAACCTACGTTTGCTGCTGGGTTACCTCGTATGCCATGACCTTACACCTGGGAAACATAAAATCAGCATTAAGAGGCAGCAGGCTTCAGGTGAAGAGAGCAGTGGCCTGTGTGAGAGGGTAACAGCAATGGACATTTTGTAAAGAAATATGAGGCATGTTTGATAGAAAGTGTGATGCACCTCTAATAAATAAGTGTACAAATGTTTTTTTGTGAAGAGGAGTGGAATGTTCCGCAGGAAACTCCTTGCACTTTCTGGTATACATTTAGCAAAGTTTCATACAGATGTGAATGGCCTGGAATTTATTTAGGGAAAGATTTATGGATTTATTTTCATTGTTGGACTGGCCTTTCAGGCATTCTGGCACTGCCAGATGAGCCAGCTTGAAAGGGCCAGTGTGTGGGCCATTTTTGTGGTCCCATAGACTGTGGCTAGACCCGGAAACAAACAGCCCACACACTGGCCCTATCAAGCTGGCCCATCTGGCAGTGGCAGAATGCCTGAAAGGCCAGTCCAAGGCTGCAAAAACTAGATAGACAGCATTGGTAGAGACTATGTATTTGTGAAGCTGTCTAGATCATCTTTTGGCAACAGTCAGATGCATATTTGAGTGTTAGTCTGAATGGTTAGGAGACAGTCTGAGCACTTGGGGTACAGTCTCATACGCGTTTTCAAGGGAAGTTTGTTGCATAATGGTGGCATTTGCATGATTTCCACAGCAAATTTGGGGACATTCTGATGTATATTTTGGACTTAGCTTGTTGTATTTGTTGGACATACTGATGTATATGTGAGGGGCTATCCAAAGGGGTGCAACCACATGCATATTTGAGGGGCATTCTTATATATTTTATTTGCTTTTGAGGAATACACGTTTATCTTGTGGCTCATTTCATAAGTCAGTTTGTGATGCACAAGCTGAATTTCAGACGTGGTATTTTTGACATGCGTAGACCATTCTGCGTTACAGGCTTAACAATCAAATTTTTTTTGTCACAAAACTGTAAGAACATTTCCATGTTTCAGATGTCTAATATTCGCAGACAAATCTGTCTTTTATGCCAATACAATTTACATACCTGGACTGGGAGTCAATGCTTTAAAGGGTAAAACAAAATGACATGTTATAATGCAAACAACTGTTGTCAGAACAAGTCAGGATTGCCTGCTGTCACATAGGCCCGGGATTATTCGGTAGCTATAGATTGGCTGCAGGGTACTGATCCTACTTGTAGTTCAGTAGTGCATTAGTAGATTTAATGTCATGATATACAATATGACATGGTAGCTCAGATGTTTCAGCTCCTGCTGCGTAAATCAGTTTATTATTTTAAAGTCACATTTAAAATCCAGATACTCCACCTTCCATCTGTCTGACATGAAGAAAATGAGTGTCGATATTAAACAGTTGCCAAATGATGTCTTTGTGATATGGATGGACCAGTACTAAGCTTTCATTTAACATCTATAGCATTCTGGGTATTGTAGATTTATTTAATCCTAATTGGGCTGTTGGTGTACCAGATTACACAATGGTTTCTATTATATTGATGTTTAGAGGTCAAACATTTTGCAGTGGTCTTCTAAGAAATGCTTGGACATCGGCACTTCATTTCTATGTACAAATTAAAGCACTGGTAGAAGCCCTCCATTAAATATTTTGATGAGTGCCCTTAAAAGCTATCTGTAAAACTTGTGGCTTTGTTTACAAATGTATTTGCAAACTTTATTGCAAAAAGTACAATTTGGCTCATTTTTTAAAAAAAAGTCTTTAAAAGAACATTTGCAGAAAGCCCGGAGGAAAATTAGGCTTTTTTGTTAGGCTCAGCTACTTTAGCTCAGGTTAACATTTTAAGCCCACCCGTTACAAAATTCACTGTCCGCCACTGCCGTGCCGAGCCCTCATTGCTGTATGGATGTCGAATGGTCGACTGATTTGTTACTTTCTTTCTCTCTCCTGCTCAAAACCAGTCCCCACACTGCTTTTGGCTCTACCTTCCCCACTGATCGCTGGCCTCAGCCGATCGAATTATGGGAAGAACAATATGACGAGGCTAATCAAACCACCTCAGTTCCCCACCAATGTTTCATTAAAATCTTTTCTAATAAATTATTCTAGTGTGTTGGACATCGTTTTCCTTGCAGGAATCCCCACTAGCCGAGATTCTGTAATCAGTTGCCTTGACGATGCATGCATCCTCAAAACCAGGGTTTCTTCAATTTTCCTCAGATCTCTGGTTCTCTTGCCTGTAATTGCCTTGTCTTTGTTAGCATAAACTTTGTGGATGTATCCGCATCAGCAGTTATCTAGAGGGAGTCCAGTGAGTGATGCAACAGACTGCCTGTGAAGCCATACAACCACACCTGTTATGCAACCTTGCTCTGCCTTATCCTCTTTAAGTTGGGCAAGTACAATTTACACAGCGCTTGTGTTGCATCTGTGCAGTCCACATTAATTAAAAGAATTATCTGTTCACTACTTCTGAGTGACCCTCGATCATATTCTACTTTCCCTTCAAATGCAGATTTAGGTGTTGCAGGTTTCAAATAAATGTTTGTCCATGTTGTTTCCCTGCTTTTGTAGTTTTCTTCTTTGTTCTGTGTTGTAGCTTATCTGATTTCAGGTGAGATTGTAGGCTTCACTTTAACCACTGGAATGAATGCTTCGGTAAAGTACTGAGATTGGCAAATGTACTGCATAAATTAGCAGAACAAAAAACTGTTAAAGTGAATAAACAAGTTCAAATCCACATGAAGGGCCCGAGATAGGAATAGATTGCATAAACAAAGTGCTACCACCATAGCGTCTGGGCCAGACACGGCTTTCAGGGCTGCAGTGAAATGAGAGTGGCATTAATAAAACCACAGGGGCAGCTAGTACAGGAATTTGCACACCACTGTGGAATTTTAATCCATCCGCCTTTAGCACGAAGCAGAATAAATACATCTTGCTGCTTTGCCACCTTCTAACAAGTACGGTGTGTAAACCTTTCCCTGTCCTCATCCAAAGTCCAGACATTTCCTTTTTATTTGCATTGAAAGTATTTTAGCCTGGTCAGTCTTATTTGCAGACCACTATGCCAACACAATACAGCTATGCTGCATTAAATGTATGTCAAGATCTCCATTAACGAGGGCATGGTTACTGAAAATATTGTAATGGGAACCAAAAGTGTTGTTTAGAATTTGACCTAGGAGGCCTACATAGATGGTACAGAAATGTAGAAACTTGAATTAGTGGGAAAGACGACTGTGCCATCTATGATATAAACAATGTAAAATAAGTAAACTAGAGCTTCTGGATCCTAGTTCAAACAAACAAAAATTATTTAGCGCAGGGGCTTGGGGTAGTGCCCCTTGAAATCTTCGAAAAGGCTGGCAAATTTAGATAATTAAAGCGTGTTATCTGGCACATTAGTCAAATAGAGATAGTTTTCAAACTTTTGAAATAGATACTTATTTTCTAACCATAGCACGTTGTATAAAAGTGAGAAGGCTTCAAGGGGTGGTGAAGCAGCCTAGCTTGCTACCTTAGGACAACAAAGGTAATCTTTTAGATGTAATTTCACAGAGCACTTTACATGAGTGCAAGAGACAATACTTCAAATGCGGCTCATCTCTGGAACTCAAAATAAATCAAACCTTATAAGTTTATTACTGTGGGTCATTATTTCATTTGGAGGCAGGCGATAGAACTCTGCCTAAAGACAGAGGGAAAAGCATGTATCTTTGGTGTGGTTCAATCAATCAATCACAGAATTTGTAAAGCGCACTACTTACCCGTGAGGGTCTCAAGGCGCTAGGGAAAAAAGAAAAGGGGGGGGTGCTGCTACTGGTCGAACAACCAGGTCTTGAGTAGCCTCCTGAAGGTCAACAGGTCTTGGGTCTGTCGTAGGCTTAGTGGAAGGGTGTTCCAGGTCTTGGCGGCGAGGTGGGAGAAGGATCTGCCGCCGGTGGTAGTTCTTCGAATGCGAGGGACGGTGGCGAGGGAGAGGTCGGCGGAGCGGAGTTGGCGGTTGGGGACGTAGAAGAGGAGTCGTCTGTTGAGGTAGGCTGGGCCAGTCTTGTGGAGTGCCTTGTGTGCGTGGATGAGGAGTTTGAAGGAGATTCTCCTGTCGACGGGGAGCCAGTGCAGGTTCCTCAGGTGGGGGGTGATGTGGCTGTGGCGTGGTACATCGAGGATCAGGCGTGCGGAGGCGTTTTTGTATGCGTTGCAGCCGCTTGATGAGCTTGGCCGGGGCTCCGCGTAGAGGGCGTTCCCATAGTCAAGTCTGCTACTGACGAGGGCCTGGGTGACTGTTCTTCTTGTGTCTGTCGGGATCCACCTGTAGATCTTGCGAAGCATGCGGAGGGTGTTGAAGCAGGAGGATGAGACTGCGTTGACTTGCTTGTCCATGGAGAGCGTTGAGTCGAGGATGACTCCCAGGTTGCGTGCGTGGTCGGTGGGTGTCGGGGCTGCTCCCAGCGTCGTTGGCCACCAGGAGTCGTCCCAGGCTGAGGGGTTGGAGCCGAGGATGAGGACCTCTGTCTTCTCCGTGTTCAGTTTTAGTCGGCTGAACTTCATCCAATCGGCGACGGCCTTCATTCCTTCATGGAGGTTGGATTTGGCGGCGAGGGGTCCTTGGTGAGGGAGAGGATCAGTTGAGTGTCGTCGGCGTAGGAGATTATGTTGAGGTCGTGTTGTCTGGCGATGCGTGCGAGCGGGGTCATGTAGATGTTGAACAGTGTTGGGCTGAGGGACGATCCCTGGAGTACGCCGCAGATGATCTCGGAGGCTTCGGATCGGAATGGTGGGAGGCGGACTCTCTGGGTTCTGCCGGCGAGGAAGGAGGTGGCCCATTCCAGGGCCTTGTCTCGGATCCCTGCGTCGTGGAGGCGTGTGCGTAGAGTGCGGTGGCAGACAGTGTCGAAGGCGGCGGAGAGGTCCAGCAGGATGAGGGCTGCGGTCTCACCATTGTCCAGCAGGATCCTGATGTCGTCGGTGGCGGCGATGAGGGCAGTCTCAGTGCTGTGGTTGCTGCGGAACCCCGATTGGGATGGGTCCAGGATGCTGTTTTCTTCGAGGTATCGGGTTAGCTGTTTGTTGACGATCTTCTCGATGACCTTGGCTGGGAACGGAAGCAGGAAGATGGGCCGGAAGTTCTTGAGGTCTCTCGGGTCCGCCTTGGGTTTTTGAGTAGGGCGTTGATCTCTGCGTGTTTCCAGCTCTCTGGGAAGGTCGCGGTCTCGAAGGAGAGATTGATGACGTTGCACAGGTGGGGTGCGATGGAGCTGCTGGCTTTGTTGAAGATGTGGTGCGGGAAAGGGTCTGACGGGGAGCCGGAGTGTATTGTGCTCATGGTCTTGATGGTGTCCTCGATGTTCACGCTGGCCCAGGATGGCAGGGGTCGTGGTCGATGGTGTGCGGCGGGTCTGGTGCATCGATCTTAGTTGGGGCTGTCTGGGTGTTGAAGCTGTCGTGGATGTCGGCGATCTTGCGGTGAAAGAAGGTGGCGAGGGAGTCGCACATGGGTTGCGACGGCGGGATGTCGTTGGTGTTGGAGCTGGGGTTGGAGAGTTCCTTCACTATGTTGAAAAGCTCCTTGCTGTTGTGTGCGTTGTTGTCGAGGCGGTCTTTGAAGGAGATTCTCTTGGCGGACCTGATGAGGTGGTGGTGGTTACGGAGGGCGTCTTTGTGGGCTGTGTGGCTGTCCGGTGTCTTATCACTGTGCCATTTCTTCTCTAGTTTCCGGCAGGTACGCTTGGAAGCTAGGAGTTCCGAGGTGAACCAGCTGGCTCTTTTGGTGGTGTCACTGTAGGTGAGCTTTTTCAGCGGGGCGAGGGTGTTGGCACAGTCGTCCATCCATCGTCTGAGGTTGCAGGCAGCGTCGTCGGTGTTGGATGGGTCGGAGGGAGGGCTGAGAGCGAGGGTTGCCCGAGTACGTCTTCGGTGACTTTGCTCCAGCAGCGGCGTGGGATCTGTAGGGTGCGGTGGTGTGTGGTGGGTTTCTGGAAGGTGAAATGGATGCAGCGGTGGTCGGTCCAGAGGAGTTCCGTGGTGTGGCTGAAGGAGACGTGGGAGCTTGAGGAGAAGTTGGGGTCAAGCGTGTGGCCGGCGGAATGGGTCGGTGTTGTGACGAGCTGGCTCAGACCGAGGTTGGCGAGGCTGTCGATCAGGGTGGTGGAGTTGCTGTTGTTGTTGTTCTCCAGGTGAAAGTTCAGGTCTCCGAGGAGGATGTAGTCGGTAGAGGTCAGGGCGTGCGTGCTGATGAAGTCGGCGATGGAGTCGCTGAACTGGGGTCGGGGCCCAGGGGGTCTGTAGACAAGGGTGCCTCTAAGGGTGGTGTTGGGGTCCGTGTGGATCTGGAAGTGCATGTGTTCGGCGGTGCTGAGAGTGTCGTCGGTGCTGGTCGAGACCCTGATGGTGTTCTTGTGGACGATGGCGATTCCTCCTCCTACTGCGTTGATGCGGTCTCTGCGGGTGATCTTATAGCCGACTGGGATGGCTATGGCGATGTCGGGGGCGGAGGAGTCGTTCATCCAGGTCTCAGTCAGGAAGGCGACGTCTGGTGATGATGTGTCGAGCAGGTCCCAGAGCTCGACGGCGTGTTTGCGTGCGGAGCGGGTGTTCAGTAGGATGCACCGGAGGTGGTTGAGGTCCTTCTTGGCGGGCGCCTCGGTGGCTCTGAGGCTGGTGTAGCTGCAGTTCCGGCAGGTGAAGGGACCATGGGTGCGTTTCGGGGCGGCCTTGAAGCGTGGAGTGTGGTGGCATCGTATCGGCATCGATCCTCGAGGCTGGTGCGGGGGGCGCGCGGCCCAGGGGTTCTGGCGCTGGGCGCGGTCCAGTCGCGGACGGGCGCAGACGGGCTTGCCTTCGGCGCGCCAGCGGCGCGGGCGCGCACCGGCCGCCATATATGGGGAGGTGGGAGGGAGGGGGAGGTGGGAGGGAGGAGCAGCTGGGAGGCAGGGGCAGCGAATGGGCAGTCAGGGGGGCGGGGCCGCAGGGGACGCAGCGGCGGGAATGGAGAGAGGCAGCGAGGGGCACAGAAGGCAAAAAGGACACAAGGGAGGTGGGGGCAGCGAGGGAAAACAGAGGAAAACACGGGCACAATACAGTGGGGGCAGCGAGGGCACAGAAGGCAAAATGGACACAAGGGAGGTGGGGGCAGCGAGGGAAAACAGAGGAAAACACGGGCACAATACAGTGGGGGCAGCGAGGGCACAGAAGGCAAAATGGACACAAGGGAGGTGGGGGCAGCGAGGGAAAACAGAGGAAACACGGGCACAATACAGTGGGGGCAGCGAGGGCACAGAAGGCAAAATGGACACAAGGGAGGTGGGGGCAGCGAGGGAAAACAGAGGAAAACACGGGCACAATACAGTGGGGGCAGCGAGGGCACAGAAGGCAAAATGGACACAAGGGAGGTGGGGGCAGCGAGGGAAAACAGAGGAAAACACGGGCACAATACAGTGGGGGCAGCGAGGGCACAGAAGGCAAAATGGACACAAGGGAGGTGGGGGCAGCGAGGGAAAACAGAGGAAACACGGGCACAATACAGTGGGGGCAGCGAGGGCACAGAAGGCAAAATGGACACAAGGGAGGTGGGGGCAGCGAGGGAAAACAGAGGAAACACGGGCACAATACAGTGGGGGCAGCGAGGGCACAGAAGGCAAAATGGACACAAGGGAGGTGGGGGCAGCGAGGGAAAACAGAGGAAAACACGGGCACAATACAGTGGGGGCAGCGAGGGCACAGAAGGCAAAATGGACACAAGGGAGGTGGGGGCAGCGAGGGAAAACAGAGGAAAACACGGGCACAATACAGTGGGGGCAGCGAGGGCACAGAAGGCAAAATGGACACAAGGGAGGTGGGGGCAGCGAGGGAAAACAGAGGAAACACGGGCACAATACAGTGGGGGCAGCGAGGGCACAGAAGGCAAAATGGACACAAGGGAGGTGGGGGCAGCGAGGGAAAACAGAGGAAACACGGGCACAATACAGTGGGGGCAGCGAGGGCACAGAAGGCAAAATGGACACAAGGGAGGTGGGGGCAGCAAGGGAAAACAGAGGAAAACACGGGCACAATACAGTGGGGGCAGCGAGGGCACAGAAGGCAAAATGGACACAAGGGAGGTGGGGGCAGCGAGGGAAAACAGAGGAAAACACGGGCACAATACAGTGGGGGCAGCGAGGGCACAGAAGGCAAAATGGACACAAGGGAGGTGGGGGCAGCGAGGGAAAACAGAGGAAAACACGGGCACAATACAGTGGGGGCAGCGAGGGCACAGAAGGCAAAATGGACACAAGGGAGGTGGGGGCAGCGAGGGAAAACAGAGGAAAACACGGGCACAATACAGTGGGGGCAGCGAGGGCACAGAAGGCAAAATGGACACAAGGGAGGTGGGGGCAGCGAGGGAAAACAGAGGACAACACGGGCACCGAGGCCACAAGCGGAGGGGCGAGCTTACCAGCAGCAGCAGCGGGCGGACAGCACAGGCGGAGCTGTGTGGTGGGGAGCGACCTACCTGGCAAGGTCAAGGGTCGCTCTCCTCACCGCGCAGCGGCCCGCCATATATGGGGAGGTGGGAGGGAGGAGCAGCTGGGAGGCAGGGGCAGCGAATGGGCAGTCAGGGGCGGGGCCGCAGGGGACGCAGCGGCGGGAATGGAGAGAGGCAGCGAGGGGCACAGAAGGCAAAAAGGACACAAGGGAGGTGGGGGCAGCGAGGGAAAACAGAGAGAAAACACGGGCACAATACAGTGGGGGCAGCGAGGGCACAGAAGGCAAAATGGACACAAGGGAGGTGGGGGCAGCGAGGGAAAACAGAGGAAACACGGGCACAATACAGTGGGGGCAGCGAGGGCACAGAAGGCAAAATGGACACAAGGGAGGTGGGGGCAGCGAGGGAAAACAGGAAAACACGGGCACAATACAGTGGGGGCAGCGAGGGCACAGAAGGCAAAATGGACACAAGGGAGGTGGGGGCAGCGAGGGAAAACAGAGGAAACACGGGCACAATACAGTGGGGGCAGCGAGGGCACAGAAGGCAAAATGGACACAAGGGAGGTGGGGGCAGCGAGGGAAAACAGAGGAAAACACGGGCACAATACAGTGGGGGCAGCGAGGGCACAGAAGGCAAAATGGACACAAGGGAGGTGGGGGCAGCGAGGGAAAACAGAGGAAACACGGGCACAATACAGTGGGGGCAGCGAGGGCACAGAAGGCAAAATGGACACAAGGAAGGTGGGGGCAGCGAGGGAAAACAGAGGAAAACACGGGCACAATACAGTGGGGGCAGCGAGGGCACAGAAGGCAAAATGGACACAAGGGAGGTGGGGGCAGCGAGGGAAAACAGGAAAACACGGGCACAATACAGTGGGGGCAGCGAGGGCACAGAAGGCAAAATGGACACAAGGGAGGTGGGGGCAGCGAGGGAAAACAGAGGAAAACACGGGCACAATACAGTGGGGGCAGCGAGGGCACAGAAGGCAAAATGGACACAAGGGAGGTGGGGGCAGCGAGGGAAAACAGAGGAAAACACGGGCACAATACAGTGGGGGCAGCGAGGGCACAGAAGGCAAAATGGACACAAGGGAGGTGGGGGCAGCGAGGGAAAACAGAGGAAAACACGGGCACAATACAGTGGGGGCAGCGAGGGCACAGAAGGCAAAATGGACACAAGGGAGGTGGGGGCAGCGAGGGAAAACAGAGGAAAACACGGGCACAATACAGTGGGGGCAGCGAGGGCACAGAAGGCAAAATGGACACAAGGGAGGTGGGGGCAGCGAGGGAAAACAGAGGAAAACACTGGCACAATACAGTGGGGGCAGCGAGGGCACAGAAGGCAAAATGGACACAAGGGAGGTGGGGGCAGCGAGGGAAAACAGAGGACAACACGGGCACCAAGGCCACAAGCGGAGGGGCGAGCTTACCAGCAGCAGCAGCAGCGGGCGGACAGCACAGGCGGAGCTGTGTGGTGGGGGAGCGACCTACCTGGCAGAGGCGGCACAAATGTGTGGGTGCAATTTGTTGAGATGGGATTTAGGTGAAGGAGCCAGACTAATTGAGCATGGGGCATAGGTTGAAATGAGCACGAAGAAGGATAGGGTTAGGGTAGCTGTGGCACACAGGGCTCAGTAGAAAGAGAAATGAGCAAAGATGGTAGCAGCAGGTCATTGCAGAATGAAAGAGGCATGGATGTGAAGTGGCACTTGTAGATTGTTTGGTGGGATGCAACAAGAGTTATAAAAAGCTTGTCGTCTGGAAAATGTGTTTTTTGTATAGCACAGAAGGTTGTCGTGTCAAACAAATTGCCAAAAGCATGTCTGTCTGTGTCTCTTTCCAGCTGTCTTTTTATGATTGGCCCTTCTTTTCTAGCCCTCTCTTAAGTTAGCGGTTGTCCGTCCTTTTTTCTGGGTGTTTTTTTCTTCCTTTCAGTCTCTCAATTTCCTTCTCTCTCTTTGACTCTCTCTCTCCCTATTCTTCTGTCACTTACCTATACCTCTGCTCAGATGAATTTCAGAACTCATTCTCTTTCTCTATTTCCCTCTATATATTTTTTTGTAGGAAAGTTGGGTAGATATGGAGTTTAGGCAGTGAGGGTTCAAGGTGAGAGAACAAATTGAAAAGATAGGAATGAGCGAACAGAAGTAGAATCAGAGGTGAGAGAGAAACCGGAAGAGATAGAGGTAAGATGATGAGGACAGTAGAGATGATCTATTGTGAGGGGTATTAGGAGATAACGTTTGTATCTTGCGACTGCACAACGGCAGTCCCTCCTGTTCTCCTTTAGCCCTGTTCCTTGCCCTGATGGCTTCAGCGTTTTCATCATAATCCCAGTTAAGAATTTACATACATTTAGATTATTGTATGCACCACTGGCTCAGCCATGGGGTTTTCCCAGAGTGTTAGAACACTGCTGAGGACAGGAACATTACTTACAGGATGCACAGACGTTGTAACACAGTGCATTCTGTGTACAAAGAGGATGCCTTTCTGACGTTTGAAAATGCTAAAGTCATTTTGGAACTAGGGAATGGGCAATTGCAGTAAAATATGTTACATAGGGCAGATAGAGAAACATGGCAGAAAGTCACAGACATCAGAATTATTCCTAACTTTGCCCACTTGACTAAACCTCACAACTACCAATTAGAGGAATGACCCTTCTGTAAAGCTATTACTAAATTATATGTACCTCAAAGATGGGGAAATGAGAGTTTGACTGGTGAAAATATTCAAACTAAGAAATGGGATAAACTCTTAAGTGGCACACAAAGTATCTCGTAACACTAGATTTAGAAATATACTTTTGTGTATTGCACAGAATGAATTTTACACCACAGACTTTACATAAGATGCAAGCCTACTAAGTAAGCCCTTTAAATGCGATCAATGGATGCAGTCTTTTTCCACCTTCCATGGTCTTGCCCTTAAATACAAGAGTATTGTATGGATGTTGTTGATATGAACTGTTATTTCCACCTGATGAGCATCCCTCATAAGGCGCTTATACAAGTAATCATGATATATTTCTAATAAAGGGTCGATCTGAATATGAAAAGAGTAATGTTATTTGATGTGAACTGATAAATGAATAATACATTGCTTAAATCTATTAGTTGATACCTGGCACAATGTCCCTATTTTTTGTAGCACAACATTTCTGTATTCCGAATGTAATATGTACTGTTCTAATTGTTTCTTGCCTAAAGTTATATAGACTATGTAAATGAATTTCTCTTCCAGGGGATACTCATCAATAGTCATAAGCAATGTTCCCTCTACTTATTTTCCTCTGTGTGCGGCAGAGTAAGGTCTCTGTGCGCTGCAGCCAAGGCTATGTGCACCAAGAACCTGACCGCGCGTGTAGACCAGGGCTTTGAGTGGGATGAAAAATCTCGGGGATCTTTCAAAAGGGCGTAACCGATGCAATTAAGAGTGTGGCTTAAAAGCAATTAAGCTAAAAATGTGCATCGCATAGTGTGCCACCCGACTGATATTTTGCTGCTTCTGTCATTGCATCCAGATATATAATACAAGTAACATTACACCTACAAGAAGCCAAGACTATTGGCTTTGTCAATAGTTGTTTTTTTGCATCAAGTTGTATATAATATTGAAAATGCTTCCGCTCTTGTGGTTGAGGTGGTGGCTTAATGCTCGAGCTGTCGACTTAGGAGATGGGTTTTGAGTCTTGGGTCAGCTTAACATTCTATGATTCTGGGCAAATCAATTAATCTCCCCATGCATACAAAAAAATATAATAATAAATCATGTAAAGCGCTCCAATACTTTTGGGTTGAGTTTGCACTATATAAAAACTTGCTGCATTTCTTTTCTAAATGCGGGGTAGAAACCATAACAGATGGAGAAAGAATGAGGAAAATAGAGGGAAAGAGAAAGGGAGGGCAGAAAGGAAGAATGAAATATAGGAAATATGAAAAGAAGGAAGAAATCGCGACAAGAAGGAGAGGTCAATAAAAGGATGGATATAAAGGTGAAAGGTTTGAGAGATGGAAGAGTAAAGTTATATTTACATGGGTGGGTGCACGTAAGAATGGATTGAAGGATGAATGTTTGGATAGATGGATGGAAACCTGGATGGAAGGGTGAAAGGATGGGTGATTGATAAAAGGTGGGTGAAATGATGGATGGATGGATGGGTGGGTGGATGGATGGATGTATGGATGGAATGGTAAAGGAAGGATGGATGGGTTAGATGAAAAGACAGACTGATGGGAGCATGAATAGACCGGTGAAATGGACGCTGGATGAAAGGCTTAAAGGGTGGAGAGATTAATAGATAGAAGGAGGGATGAAAGGACCTCTTCTAGGGAGGACAGGCCTTACTAGCTTCACTCTCCTGATGGCATTTGAGGTACCAATCGAATTGGGGGTATTTTAGTTTGCTTTTTGGCTACCCCTGTGTCCACAATACGTCTTCGACAACAGCTAAAGGCTGTCTATAGGCGAGACCTAGACAGGCCTGGCTAGGGAAAGGTTTAAAGTTAGTAGCCCCTAAGCCCAGGGGCATGAGGGGCCCACAGCCATCTCTCTTTTACTACCAGATGACGGTTCCGGGAGTTCTCTTATCTCCTTGCAGAATGGTGCCCGTGGGGCTCTTGCTTTACCACTGTAAACTGTCATTTCAAGCAATCCTTTGTGGTGCTGATTACATCGAAATGTATTTTTTATTGCAACCACAACATGGCAGTATCTATGAATAAAATCAGCTGTGAACAATTAAATACTGAGAGCCAAGCACCTGGTTTATCTGGTATAAATCCACTAGAAAACAACTAGAGGAAAATTTCACAAAATGTTAGGGTAGTTTCTAAGCAAGTCAGTAGGAGTGGAACAACTGAAGCGCCACAAGGTGGGGCACTAGCCGCTAGACTGCCCCCGCAAACAATGATGTACTTGTTGAATATTTGTACAAAGGGAGTTGCACTGAAAGAGCTGCTATCTGAAGCTTCGTAACGAAATAAAAATTAAGAATTGCAGCTGTGGCCATCCGTGCAGGTAAGCTTGGAGGGAGCCTATTAAGATTACACGGTTGGGCCACTTTTGCACTTAAGCCAGATGAATGTTAATGTTTACAAAAAGGGAGCTGCAGAAAAGGACTGCCAGTGAGGCTCCTTAATAACATAAAAAATGAAGAATGGCAGCTGAGGCTATCCATGCTGGAAAACTTGGAGCGGCTTAATAAGATTACACCGTCGAACCGAAAATGCACTTAATGGACGGTTTGAGTAATTTTTTTGCATATATGTTAGATTGACCTGAAGTGGCTTAATAGAACTGTACTTCCGAACTGAAAATATGTACTTTACGGATGGTTTGCTACTTTTGCATGTGTGCCAGGTGGTCATATATTGTAATGTAAATAATCATGGCAGGCACTTGGGTTTGGAACCTTGCATTTTTTTAGTGTGTTGCTATTTTGCATATAAGACATCTCCGCCAATAAGAATGACCATTATTTTGACCCTTTCTACTGTGGAAATGGTTTTAGACTAACAGACTTTTATAATGTGGTTTTAATGTTGCACAGGTTTTAAATAACCATGCTAATAAATAAACTTGAAGCTTGAAAGAAAAGAAAAAAAGAATGGCTTACAGCCATCTTTTGCCTTGTCTTTGCTGCATGTCTTTTCTCAATAGAGAGAGGCTGCGGGCTGATTGTAGGCATTTGTGAAAGTATTCCTGTTAATTGCAGTGCATAACGGGCGCTGTGATTAACAGGAATACTTTCACAAATGCCCACAATCAGCCCGCGAGGTTCTCTATTGAGAAAAGACACGCATCTAGTCCAAAAGCACGACGTGTGCTTTACACGTCGTGCTTTTGGACTTGCTTAATTTCTTTTCTAAATAGAGCGCGGCTGGGTGCTGATTGTGGGCCGTTGTGAAAGGATTCCTGTTAATTGCAGCACTGTCATGTGCTGCAATTAACATAAATATTTTCACAATGGGCCACAATCAGCACCCAGCCGCGCGCTATTTAGAAAAGAAATGAAGCAAGTCCAAAAGCACGACGTGTAAAGCACACGTCGTGCTTTTGGACTTGATGCATGTCTTTTCTCAATAGAGAGAGGCTGCGGGCTGATTGTGGGCATTTGTGAAAGTATTCCTGTTAATTGCAGCGCATAACGGGCGCTGTGATTAACAGGAATACTTTGACAAAGGCCTCAGGCAACCGGGAAATTGCCGTTTTTCGCCGCTCACGTTTTAAAAGCGGGCGGCGGCGCGAACGTGTGCGCGCTTCACACGGGACACTGCGCGCTCGGTACCTTAAAGGTGCGCAGGCGCGCACCTTACAGGGAACACTGGTCATAAGCACTGAATAATCCCCGCCCACGTGCGGGATCCCGGAGCATATAGAAATATATGTATATATACACATATATATCTGTATGCTCGGGCCCACAAGTGTATAACACTTTCGAAACATACACATACATATGTATATACATATAAACATGCAGCCTAAAACTGTTCCAATAGGGCAAACCGCCAAAATTACATAGGTTTCTCTTGTATGAAAATAATCCCCTAAATACATTTTGTAATAGAGAACATACACTGTTCACCTCTTTTTGTAACAGTAGATGATGTTTGCTGGATTTTCTTTGAGGAGGAACTGATGGAGGTGGGGCTTTGAACCTCAGCAAGTATCCATTTTGCACAATATTCAGCACCCATTTGTCTTTTGTTATTGATCTCCACTCTACCAGATGAAAAGTGATACTTCCTCCTACCGGAGTGGCTAACAGGCACAGAGGAAGCCTCTGCTCATTGCTTGGCTGGTTGCTTAGCAGTTGAAGCCTGCTGCCTGTTGTTTCCTCTACCTCTACCAGGTCGTCTTTGATGGAATTGCGACCTCTGCTGCTGCTGGTTCTGGGATGACCACTGAGGGGTTTGAACCCTCTGATTGAAGGAGCGCCTGTCGTAGGGACGGAATCGTTTGCGGAATTCTTTCCATTTCTCTAGGCCAATGGCCTTCACAGTTTCCAATTCAGCTTTCATTTTGGCCATCTCATCATCTGCGTGAGACCCAAACAGCGAAGACCCATTGAACGGAAGGTTGACAATCCTCCGTTGAGCATCTGGTTTCAAGCCTGTGAGACGCAGCCAGGCCGAGCGTCTGGAACAGATGCCGTGCGAATAGCCATGTGCGGCCAGATCCGATGAGTCTGCAGCTGCACTTATCACCTGGTTAGCCACCAAGCCCCCTTCTTGCAGAATTTCCTGAAAGTCCTGCTGGTCTTCTTTCGGGAGTTTGTCTGTGAATCTGGCAAGAGAATCCCAGAGAGACCTGTCGTACCTCCCTAGAAGAGCTGAGGCGCTGGCCACCTTCATAACAGAGGCAGAGGTATTGCACATCCTCTTGACCAGTGAGTCCATATTCCTGCTGTCTTTCTCGGGAGGGACTGACGAGGAAGAAGTCGCAGAGTGTGCCTTCCTGGCTGCTGCCACAATGACCAAGTCTGGTGGAGGATCGGACCATAAGAACAGTGGGTCCTGAGCCGGAGCCTTATATTTCTTGGCAATACGAGATGGCACTGCGCCCACTGTGGAAGGAGTTAAGAAAGTCTGCATGGCAGGCTCTAAAAAACCTGGGACCAGAGGCAGTAGAGACCTGGTTGACGAGCGATGGTGTAATGTCTCAAAGATGACAGATGTGGAGACCGTCGGGGCCGACATACTGATGTTGAGTTTTTTGGCCCCTCTGCAGAGAACGTCAGTGAAAGTTCCAAGGTCGTCAATCGGGGACACTCTGGATGGTGGTGTTGCAGACAGAGTTGGTGAATAATCCTTGAGCGAAGATCTGGTGGATGTAGACCACGTTGGTGATCTTCGTCTCCTCCTCTTGGGAGAGGAATCATGATGTGAGCGAGACCGCCCCCGTGACCTCGTGTGGCGGGAGGATGGGGACCTTGACCTTCTCGGGGTTCTTTTCGGAGAGACCCTCGATGATGTCGATGGAGGCGGACCCCTGGAAGTTTTCGACGGAGAGTAGGTGCGAGAGTAATCTGAATCAGGGGCTTCCCTGAGCAGAACCGGTACCTTCCAGCCATCTTGGCGAAAGATTGAAAGGATGTTTCTTAGCCGGAACCGGAGAACCCTCCGGTGAAATCTGGACGATGTTAAGACCCGGGGATGATGAAGGTCTTTTCGACGTCGAACGTCTTGACCTCGACGTCGACCGCGCCCCCTCTGTAGCTTCTTCCGAGACTACAGGATTTCTGTTTCTCGACGTCGACCGATGTCTCGACGGCGACACCGACTGTGCCGTCTTCGACGTTGATCTCCTTGGCAGCGAGATACTGGCAGACCCTCTTCTCCGCGGAGATCTCGGCGTTGTCCTCGACGTTGAACGCCCACGCCGGCGAACAGGAGATTTCGACGTTGACAGTCGGTAAGCTCTCGGCAGAGTCTTCACCGGCGAACCTCTCGACGCCGACCTCCGAGAAGGTGGCGGAGTGTTCCTCGCCGTCGACGGATGTTTTGACGTCGGCGGGTGCTTATCAGGTCTCTTGGGACCAGAATACTTCGAGCCCGAAGTATGTCTCGACGTCGACTTACTTTTGTGCGACGGAGAGTGTCGTCGTCTCGACGGCGATCTGTCCCTCGACGCTGAAGAGTGTCTTGCCTGCTTCTTCGACGGCGATCTCGACGCCGACGGCGAACAGGCAGGAATCTGCTTTTTTCAGGACTCTGGAGAGGTAGATCTTCGCCTCTTTCGGTGTTCCTGATGAGAGGAGGGCCCTTGGGAGCCCCCAAGGCCACTTTTGTGATGACTTTTTCCTCTCTCCGGTAGGGCATGGAGCCTAATCTTCTCCCTGTCCCGAAGAGTCCTTTTAGAAAATTGCTGACAATAATTGCAAGTATCAGGTTTGTGTGAAGATGGTAAACACACAATGCACACAGAGTGTGGGTCCGATTTTGCCATCTTTTTACCACATGAAGGACATTTATTGAATAAAGCTGGCATTCTGACAGAAAAAAATATGGTATATTGTCAGAAAGGTTTAAGAAAAAACAACCAGCAGTCAAAAATGTCCAAAAATAAGAGAAAAAAACAGTTTCTGACTAAAGATAATCAAAAACTGTCGAGCTCAAGCTCCAGGATCCTCACAGAAGGAGCCGGAAAAAAGAACTGACCTAACTGTCACCTGTGGTGCATGATGGGAGCAGAGGGGCTCCTGGAGGTCTTAAAGGCACGGTGTCCAGAATCTTGGAAGCCTTAAAGGCAAGATGCCAGTTTTCTTACTGTACTATGATAGTTATTTATCTATGCAGCCTATGGGCCAACTGCCTGCTTTTACCTGTTTTCCTTTTCTGAAAATAAAGGATTCTTGTATGATACTATTACAGTGTATGTTCTCTATTACAAAATGTATTTAGGGGATTATTTTCATACAAGAGAAACCTATGTAATTTTGGCGGTTTGCCCTATTGGAACAGTTTTAGGCTGCATGTTTATATGTATATACATATGTATGTGTATGTTTCGGAAGTGTTATACACTTGTGGGCCCGAGCATACAGATATATATGTGTATATATACATATATTTCTATATGCTCCGGGATCCCGCACGTGGACGGGGATTATTCAGTGCTTATGACTTTGATGAGTATACCCCTGGAAGAGAACTAGGATTACAGGTAAGTAACTTATCCTTCTTCATTTATAAATTTATAAAGCAAAGAATTATTGTTCAGACATTTGAACTTTCACTCCTAGCTTCACCTTCTTAGTTAAGCTTCTAAGGGTCTTGACCTCAAATAAATTTACTTTTATAGAGTTTTGGATCCCCTTTTTTTCATTCTACTTATATATGTCAAGTATCAGATAGGTTGCACTGTACTCTTGATAGCCAGGGTCTGTAAGTTGTTTACATATATTGGAAGACACAGATGTACTAAGTAAATATATCCTCTGCTTGTCCTCTAGACTACATTGTCCATAACAGAGAGCACAGTAATAAAAAGTTTCACTACTGACTTTAAGGCAGACACTGGCCAGGGATTAAAAAAGTCTTGTGGGCAGCTGTTACTATGCCTGTGGCGATTTGAGTATCCCTGACGCATGAAAACTTTCAGTATCTGGCATGCAGTGCCAACACAGGGACGTGCAGTTTACATCTGAAAGAGACACGTTAGTGACAGATTCCTTACCTTAGAATATCCCCAGGCGTCAGGCTGGATCCGGAAAGTTTTTGCGTAGCAGTACCCATGCGCGTCGGTAGGCGGCGTCGTGCGGCTCCGCGTCCGTCGTCGGCGTCGGGACCGCCGGGAGGACGTCGCGGGCAGTACTTAGACGCCGCCCCTGCGCGCTGACGTCAGTTCTTCTTTTTCCGCACCAGTAAGCGCAGATCCGGGAAGAGCAGTGCCCTAGTCATCTTTTTTGACTAACTTTTTGGTGATTTTTCACTGTTTTTCAACACGAGTCTCTCGACTCCGAAGGTGTCGGTAGGGATGCCCGGCTTCAAGCCCTGCGACGTCTGTGGTCGCATGATGTCGATCACAGACCCGCACTTAGTGTCTCTACTGCCTCGGCCGCAACCATGACACGAAGTCGTGCCCCGACTGCCGGGCCTTGCACCCAAAGGCTTTGCGAGAGCAGTCTCGAAAGCTCCTCGAGGTCCGGCAGTCGGCTCCGCGCCACACCAAGCCCCGGTCACGTGAGAGGTCGAGGGGTCGGTCGCGGAGTCCTCATCGGTCGTCGGGGTCCAAGTCTTCGCACTCCTCCGGTAAGCCGAAGCATAAAAAGTCTAAGAAGCGTCATCGCTCGACGGCTTCGCCTCGCCGGTCTCGCGACTCGGCTGAGGCTCCTATCGGCACCGTCCCCGCGGCTCCGGGAGTGCCTGTGGAGCCGCCCCTGCATTACCCGTCCTTCCCGGGTTCGGGGGCGACTCCGGCCGAGATACAGGAATTCCTGTCGGCCATGGCCCGCCTCTTCGGGCCTCAAGGTCCCCCCCGGTGCGCCTTCGGGCCCCGCGGGCCCTGATGGGGTTTCCCCGGCGCCGCCGGCAACTACGGTCTCAGCGCCGCCTGTAACACCAGCCTCGGTCCCGGCCCCGCTTCGGCCCCGGCCTCGATCCCGGCTCCGGTGCTGACGCAACCCCCATCGACGCCGGTTGACCTAACTACACCTCCGCTGGCGCCGATGTCTCCGGTGCCGTTCCCGACGCCGCCCGGGGCTCCGGGCGGCGTCGTTCCCGGTTCTCTCCGGATCCGGACATGGCGCCGGACCGGCGTCACACGACGCCGGCTCCGACGCCCGCTGGGACTTTGGGTCCCACATGTCCCTCCTCCTTCTTATTTTGAACCTGAATTGGAGGACGGAGATAACTGGGAGGGGTCTGATGACCCTCTCACACAACAGTGTGAGTTTGATCAGGACTGGACTGAGGAACTTGGGGATGCCAGTGGGCTGGACACCTCCCTGACTCTGGCATGCTGTCTCCTCCATCCGTGGCAACGGAGGAGGGAGCAAACTTTGCAACGGTGTTGCGTAGAGCAGCTGGGGCCTTAAACCTCCAGTTGCCTACAATGGCTGTCAGGACTAACATCCTGACGGAAGTGCTTCAGCCGGCGGCTACCTCCTCGGAGCCACTGCTGCCGTTCAACGAGGCGCTTTCAGACGTTCTTTTGGGCACCTGGTCCAAGCCCACCACAGGGGCTCCTGTGGATAGGAACGTGACCCGACGCCATCGCCCTGCTCGGGCGACCCCCGTTCCTCTCTCTACACCCCACCCCTGAGAGCTTGGTGGTCCAAGCCTCTGCTTCCCAAAGCGCCTTCCCTACCGCTCCCCGGATAGGGAATCCAAACGCCTGGATCAATTTGGGAAGAAGGTCTTTTCTTCCGCCAGTGCTGGCTTGCAGTCAGTCAACACCACTTGCCTCTTGGGCTGATATTCCCACTCCTTGTGGGACTCGGTGGCGCAAGTTCTGCCCCAGTGTCCTGAGGAGGTCCAGACACTGCTTTCCCGCACCATTGCGGAGGGAAGAGATGCGGCAAAGTACACCATCAGATGTGGCCTTGATACCGCCAACTCGCTAGGCAGATCGCTTGCGACGACAGTGGCGCTGCGCCATCACGCCTGGCTGAGGACCACTGGTTTCTCGGGTGATGTCCAAAACTCTCTTATGGACATGCCCTTTGATGGAGTCGGTCTTTTTGGGACAAAGGCAGACCATGCGCTGGAGCGCTTTAGGACTCGCGGGCTACAGCCAAGTCCCTGGGCCTTTCTGCTGTGCGCCCTCAGCAACAGTCTGCTTTTCGCCCCTTTCGTGGCCACGGAAGGGGCGCCCAGTCACGTCCGCTGCCCAGCCACCGGCCCGCGCAGCAAGCGTCTTCGCGTGGCCGAGGACGTGGCTCCCGCCGTGGCGGGTCAGGCAACCAGCGTGCGGGTCAGGCCACCAACCCCGCCCCGTCCGCGGCCTCCAAGCCCTCCTAGTCCTTCCTTTCAGGTGCACGGCACGCCCAGTAGGGGCAGGGTCCGCCATCACCTTCACCACTGGCGTGCCATCACCTCGGACAGGTGGGTCTTGGACATTGTCCGAAGGGGCTACTCCCTCCCCTTCGTGACCATCCCCCAGCCATGCCACCTCAATTCCACCGCATGTCAGGGGATCACTTGGTGCTTCTTCAAAAGGAAGTTGCGGCCCTCTTGGCCAAGAGGGCCATCGAGCGTGTTCCGACCCCAGAAGTAGGACGTGGTTGCTACTCCCACTTCTTTCTGGTGCCCAAAAAGGACAAGGAGGACATGCGTCCTATCTTGGACCTCCGGAACGTCAATCGCTTCCTCCGGAAGGAGAAGTTCAAGATGCTCACCCTAGCTCAGGTCTTGACTGCTCTCGACCCTGGAGACTGGATGGTAGCGTTGGACTTGCAGGACGCATAATTCCACATCCCCGTCCTGCCGGCCCACCGGCATTACCTGCGGTTCACGGTAGGCCTCGAGCATTTTCAGTTCACCGTGCTCCCTTTTGGCCTTACCAGCGCCCCTCGGGTGTTCACGAAAGTGATGGCGGTGGTCGCAGCCCATCTGCGCAGGGCAGGGGTTCCAGTCTTCCCCTACCTCGACGACTGGCTGCTGAAGGCGGACTCGTCCCGGGCAGTCGTCTCCCACCTCCAGACAACGGCCGAACTCCTGCACTCGCTGGGGTTCTCCATCAACGTGCCGAAGTCGCACCTGATTCCTTCTCCACAGCTCCTTTTCATCGGAGCAGTTCTGGACACAACGCAGTTTCGGGCCTATCCTCCCGAACGGCGAGTCCGGGATATTCAGGCTATGATTCCGATCTTTCGGCCTTTATCCTGGGTTTCGGTACGGATGACCCTGAGGCTGCTGGGCCTCATGGCCTCCTGCATCCTGCTGGTCGATCATGCCAGATGGCATATGCGGGCTCTGCAGTGGGACCTGAAGTTCCAGTGGGCGCAGCACCAGGGCAACCTGTCCGATCACGTCCAGATCTCGGAGGGGACTGCAAAACAGTTGCAGTGGTGGCTCTCGAACCGGCAATGGGTCATGGGCAGATCCCTCTCCCTTCCCCAGCCAGAGCACACAGTTGTGTCGAACGCGCCCCTTCTGGGATGGGGCGGTCACATGGGAGAGGCGGAGATCAGAGGCCTCTGGTCTCCGGCGGAGTCCCGGCTCCATATCAACCTTCTGGAGCTCCGGCCGATCCGACTTGCACTCAAGGCATTCCTTCCCTCTGTCAAAGGGAAGGTAGTGCTGGTGTTCACAGACAACACCACCGCCATGTGGTATTGCAACAAACAGGGCGGGGTGGGGTCGTGGACCCTATGTCAGGAGGCTCTGCGCCTCTGGACATGGCTGGAACATCAGGGCATATTCCTGATGGTTCAACACCTGGCAGGTTCCCTGAACGCCAGGGCAGACGAACTCAGCCGCAGTTGCATGATGGATCACGAATGGCGTCTTCACTCGGAGGTGGCGCAAGGTCTCTTTCAGCAGTGGGGAGAGCCTTGGTTAGATCTGTTCGCCACCGAAGAAAACGCGCAATGTCAGCAGTTCTGTGCGTTGGAATTTCCAAGGCGGCACTCGCTCGGCGACGCTTTTTGTCGCGAGTGGAGTTGCGGTCTGTTGTACGCCTTTCCGCCTATACCACTTCTACCCAGAGTGTTGAAGAAGATTCGGCGCGACCGGGCCCAAGTCATTCTTGTGGCTCCGGACTGGGCTCGAAGAGTTTGGTATCCCGAGCTACTCAGTATGAGCGTCGATCCCCCGATCCGTCTGCCTCTTCGGGAGGATCTTCTGTCGCAGCAGCAGGGGACGGTCCTCCACCCGAACCTGTCCAGTCTACACCTGCTTGCGTGGAGATTGAGCGGCGGCAGTTGATTCCTTTCGACTTGCCTCCCGAAGTTTGTGATGTGATTCTGGCAGCCAGGCGTCCCTCCACTATGGTGGTATACGCCTGCAGGTGGAAAAAGTTTGTGGCATGGTGCACAGCAAAGGCTGTGAATCCCCTTTCTGCCCCTCTTTCGGAGGTTCTTCTGTTCCTTCTTTCTCTGGCCCAACAGGGTTCGGCCCTGGGTACCATCAAGGGCTATCTTTGTGCGATATCGGCCTTCCTCAGGCTTCCTGATCAGCCCTCCCTTTTCAAGTCCCCTGTGGTTAACAGGTTTCTTAAAGGCATTACACACCTCTTTCCTCCTGTTCCGTTTGTAATGCCTCAGTGGGACTTGAACTTGGTTCTTACCTTCTTAATGTGCGCTCCCTTTGAGCCTCTACATAACTGTCCTCTTCGTCTTCTTACTCTGAAGACAGCATTTCTGGTGGCCATCATCTCCGCTCGGCGGGTGAGTGAGCTCCAGGCTCTTTCATGCAAACCTCCCTTTCTGCCTGTTCATCCAGACAAGGTTGTTCTTAGGACGCGTCCGTCCTTCTTGCCAAAGGTGGTTACTGCCTTCCATATTGGGCAGACCATCACTTTGCCCACCTTCTTTCCGCCTCCGCATCCTTCCAGAGAGGAAGAGAGGCTCCACCGTCTGGACCCAAAACGTGCGCTTTCCTTTTACATCAACCGCACACAACAGTTCCGGGTGGATGACCAGCTCTTTGTTGGCTACGTGGGCGCCAAAAAGGTCGGGCGGTACACAAAGGACCATCTCCCGCTGGGTCACCTTGTGTATCAAAGCCTGCTATTCTTTGGCTAAGAAGGAGCCTCCTGTTGGGCTGCGTGCCCATTCCACCAGGGCTACGGCTGCTACCACGGCTTTAGGCCGCGGTGTTCCGTTACAGGATATATGTCAGGCAGCTACGTGGGCCTCGCTGCACACGTTTACCAAACATTACTGCCTTGACAGTCAGGTCCGGAGGGACGGCTTCTTTGGCCGTTCTGTCCTCCGGGACTTCCTTGTCTGAATCTGTTCGCAGACCCACCACCGGGGTTGGTATTGCTGGGGTATCTATTCTAAAGTAAGGAATCTGTCACTAACGTGTCTCTTTCAGATGCACAAGTTACTAACTTGTGTAACGATATATCTGTAAGAGACAGTAGTTAGTGACAGATTCCTACCGCCCACCCATCCTCCCCGTTCTGCGAACTGATTTCTAGGGTTAAGGACATCCCTTTCAGGGCCCTAGTATTTTTCAGACACCTAGGTCAGCTTCTTGCATGGCTCTGCGTTCCTGGCGCGGAAAGTCGTGTACAGAACTGACGTCAGCACGCAGGGGCGGCGTCTAAGTATTGCCCGCGACGTCATGCCGACGACGGACACGGAGCCGCACGACGACGCCTACCGACGCGCAAGGGTACTGCTACGCAAAAACTTTCCGGATCCAGCCTGACGCCTGGGGATATTCTAAGGTAAGGAATCTGTCACTAACTACTGTCTCTTACAGATATATCGTTACACAAGTTAGTAACTTGTGCATTACTCCCCCTAAAGTTCCATCTAGTTATTAAAATGCAAGAATTCTTTCCTCCAACATGTGTTCCCTCTGTCCTTGAAATAATATTTATTTCTCCATCTGTAAAATTTCTAGATACTGCCAAGCTCATTAAAGTACACCACTCAATTTATCCAGGACTTTCACCTAGTTCTCCTATCCTTCATCGGTAAAAGCGTCACTGCTGACTTCCTGACTATTCTTGGCACATTCTGGAAGGGCGAACACCTGCTGGCTTTCAGGGGAAAAGCGGCATTTATGTGTCACTATATCAACATTGTCATGCAGTCTTGTGATTATGGGGGAGCTTTTGTTACGTCCTTAGTCTTTCTTAATTTTACCTATTCAACACAGGCCACTTATGGCCGCAGGGCAGCTTATGTTATAATGCAGTTTAGGAAATCCACCTTTTCTGCACGTTCACCCTGTATTTTTCGTCTTTTGCAGGACTCTCTATTTTTTTGCTGGTTTTAGAACTCTGCTCACTTTACCCCTTTTAACCAGTAGTAAGTGTGTGTACTCCCCCATTCAAACGTGGGCGAATTGTCATTATCCAAATTGGTATGGTTTACTTAGCTCTAGGTCCCTGCTATATGTTACAAAGTTTACCCAGCCTGTAAGTTAAATGTCACTAGTAAACTGCAACACCTGTTGTGCCATTCAGTACAGTGACAGTGTGAAATATGGCTTCAGGCCTAATAGTGTAGCAGAGTCAAAACTGCAGTTCGACCTGTCAAAATAACCCGTTTTAACAGGTCAATATCTCGCTTTTAAATATTAATGAGTCACCCCTATATCGGCCTTGTTGCTAACAAACATAACATGGTATTTTAAAGCAGGGCATGTAGAAATTTAATGTTAAAATTTTCTTACAGTAACTAGCACCCAACAGTTGTTTTTTCACTGTTGCAGGCCTAGCTGTCATATGTAGAAAACCAGAGGTCAGATTAAAATTCTAATACTGTATCTCGGGAATTAAACTAGCTAGAAAAATAATTGAGTAGCTATTTTGAAAAGTTGTTAAAAATCAAATGCAATAGTGCAGTTGGATCTTTAATGCATATTAAGGAAAAGTAGCTTTTAGAAAGATATAGTTTACCTGAAATTTCTAAAGGCTAAATTTGCATTTGCTCTCCCACTTCGGCCAGCTAATAATTACCATTTGAATAGGTGTGAAAAAGGTGTGAAGTGAGTCCCAAGAGCAAACAATAGGCTGACATGAATAGACAGAGAAGGACTCCTCTGAACTTCCCAGAATATGAAGGGTGGGTGCTCTAAGCACCCTATTTGACATTGCAGTGTCACTTTAAGGATTAATCTGACAAGAGTTGTGATTACTCCTTGAGGTGGCTAGTCACCTACCTCAATTAATAATCACATTTCTTGCAACTAACCATAACACCTAACCCCCCCAACCCGATATTCTAGTGGTCTTGTTACTGATCAGTGTAGTCAACTCTACCACACCCCTCCCCCCACACACATGCACACACACCACCACCCTCCATGCTTCCTTCTCTCTCCATAGAGCGAATGGACAAGTATTTAATGCTTGTGGTTTGGTAATTAACAATTATGTGCTAATTATTTTAGACCTGTCCTCAGATTGCACCTAATTATTTATTGGCTTTGACAGAAACCATTTTATATTTCAGTTCCCTTCAAGTGTTTACTGCTGTCTGATTATTGCTCTAAGGCTTAATAGATCTATTATGGATATTGTACTGATACCCTTAACATGTCAAAACAATTTGCAAAGCAGGCTAACCCTAAAATGCAAAATAATAAATATCTTTTTTTTTAAACTATTTATGCTATTTATTGAAGTACTTGGCTGCCAGGGGTCTGTAGAGAATACCCATGTTTTATGGCCAGTTGTGCAAGAGTCACTAAAGCTTCCATCCCATCTCGGGTAGATCACGTTCTGATCCTCTGTTCAAGTGTCACAGTTGCATGGAGTCACTGGCCCTGTAGGTCAAAGAAACACATTGTTAGTAGGACAGGCAGGTATGTGCTTCAGAGAAATTGAATGCTGAAAGTCTGTTGAAGAAATGAAACATTATTGACAGACATGGGTATCTGCTGATCCATGCATTAATATTAAACACTCTCTCTTCTGTTTTCCTAGGTAACAAAGATTGAAAGGCAGGTCATGAAGCCTTTGTATGACAGATACCGACTAGTCAAACAAATTCTGTACCGAGCGAGCACCATTCCTGTCATTGTGAGTACGGCTTTTCAGTTATTTTATGACTTATCCCCTATCTTGTTTTTCAAACTTGTTAGCTCACAGATATCTCATTTATTAAGTATAGAGATGAAGAGATGCCACTTATACAGTGCCCATTAGCCCTTCTTTATCCTCATACCAATGCAAAATGCCATTTATTATGTATAGAAAAAGAAAGCGCCCATTTTTTATGGATCATTGCCTTTGAGCAATACGACTGCAAAATAAATCATAATGTGAATTAGAAAACCTAAGGTTTAGCATTATTATAAGATGGGTTTGTGTCCCCATAAAATGGTACCATTGCATCCAAGAAGGAGTATTAGCATTCTCAAGGATGTAACTACTATATTTCATGCCTCAACGTGATTTTTGTTTGTGGCTGTTCTGAAGATGTAATTTCGCAGTCTGTCTCCTCCACTGACAGTTTTTCTATCAGTTGAGAGTTATGTTTTTTTCTTACTCTCAACCATCCTGTGGATGAAAGTGCTCCTTGGAACAGGCTGGTGTTGAATTATTACATAAAGCAGGCCCTTCAGAAGTTATTCCCTCAACTACTTGCGAACACTGATATGAGTCTCCTAGTCTAATAAACTGTTTTTCCCAGTCTAAAATATGAAATCAATGCGTGTTTCTAAAATGGTGGGAAATGGATGTTCCTCAGAGCGAGTTGTACCTCTGTTTGTGCATCTTCTGACGCTTACCACCATCGATTTAACTGAAATATTGATTCTTGACTCATTCAAAGCTCAACTACAAGTTATGACCAGTTGTTCAAGAAGCAGAACGTCCTGCAAATATTTGCCTGCTATAGTGTGTCAGTTCTCTTAACACCCAAGATATTTACACAAATATATAATTCAATGGTGATTAAGATAACAGCATACTGTCATGTTTTATCTGAACTAGTAAGTTGGACGCACTTATGTCATTGTAAATATTTAATGAAACCATTGGGAGAGCTGTAAAATTAAAAAATCTTTTATGTTGGTAACATTCCTAGTTCTCTAACAATAGTAACGAGGGATGGACTAACTCCCAAGACTATTGACTCACAGATGTTTTTTCCACACAACTAATGCCATTGTTTTACCCACTGAGCTTAAAGTTTAGCTTCATCCATTGGGGTTTACAGTCCGCGTACAACAACGGAGGCACCATGATGAAATATTGTGAACTATTTGAAGAACAATCTGTGAATCGTAGTCAAAGATAAAGTAATGAATCCCAGAAATGGCATCCAGGGTTGCTGAAGACTGTGCATAAAAACTTAACAAAAGGGTCCGCTCAGAACCTTCAGAAACTCCAGAGGTCAGTAGAAACAATTGGAAGCAGAAAGAGAATTACTGTACAAACTTACATAGGAGTGAACTGATTCATTGATGGATTGTACCTCCAAACCCCATCCACATATTAACATCAATTTGAACAATAATTGGTCTGCTATTTTTGTATTTAGGACCCTGCATTCTTTTAGCATAAACCAACAAAGAGAAAGCCTGGTGCTTGCACATTACATCGTAAATGTTCAAAATCATACTTGTTCTGGGGGCTAGACTGTGGCAATTGTTAAATAGCCTCCGTTATCTTTGAATTCATAATCCCCAGAACCACTTACAATCTCAATATGAGCTAGTCCAAGTATCTTAGAAAGTGTCTTGTAGATGTTGTATCTGTTCTCGTATATCTAAAAAAAAAAAAAGAAATTCACTTCCTATTCATCAATCACTTGTCCAGTGTTACATGTATTTTTATTCAGCATAAATGCATAAAGACGCCTGATTGCAAGAATGTGTTGCCATTTGTAATTGAAAAATATGGATTATAAATCATCCTAAATTTGAGGATAACCAGCACAATGGGAATCTGTGCACAATTAAAGCGTTGGAGAAAACACATGCTAGTTTATTGTCCAAGGGAATCGTGTTATCTAGCCTGAAACCTAGAGAAGAAAGTTGGAAGTATTTCACACTTTCGTCTTCTTCACTGTTGTGTTGCAGTTTACGAGTTAACTGGATGTTTTAAGTTACAAATATACCTCAATCCAAAAAGAAAGTGAGCACTTCACCTTTGATACTCTACGATGTGCACAGGAGTGCCCTCACAGGAGAGTTTTGCAGCGTGAATCTTTCTGGATTCACTATGCTGTGCATTATTCCGCCATCTTGTGGTTGGGTCCGGAATTGTAATATTTTTTCTTTTTTTTTTTCGTGGCCCAAGTGGGCGGCGACGTCCCACCATTTGGTGTCCTTCGTGACGTCGACGCGCTTCCTGCGGAAGCTCCCACCCTTGGTCGCCATCTTCAGATTCTTTTTTCCGCCGTTGGGTCTGGATCGTCGCCGAAGAGTTCCAGAAGTTTGGAAGAGGAATCAAGGCAAATAGAAGAAAACCGACGAAAATCAGTTTGAAGTACACCGGACTACGAGTCAAGTAGCCGGGACGACAAAGGAGCAGGTTTACGACCAAGATCTCGACGTCCTACAGAGAATGCGCTCGCAGGGGGCTCCCTGAGCGCGGGTATGGACAAGACACCGTTCAAGTTTTGCACCAACTGCAACCACAAGTACACCCAGAAGGACCAGCATCCAGTCTGCAACCTCTGCTTGCCGCTCGACCACAGCAGCGAGGACTGCAACGCGTGCTCGGCGTTTGCACCCAAGACCCTCAAGGTGAGGGAGAGGCAGAGAAGGGCGAACCACAACATGCAGGGGCAAGGACCACCCCCATCGCTCCGAGACCTGGGCCTCTCAAGTGGAGAGGAGGACAACATCGCCGAAGGACCGGAGGACTGCACAGTCGTCGAGGTCCAAAAGAAAACGTCGAAGGAGGTAAGGGAGTCGTCGACCCCTAAACACTCGAGCGACACTCGAAAGGGTGAAGCCAAAGCCCCGAGCGACACTCGTAGAAGTGAAGCTAAGTCCTCGAAGGGAGCATTGCCGCCGAAACATTCGTCGAAGGCAACAGCGACCAAGGACAGTCAGCCGAGCGGATCCTTCGAAAAGGACTCCCAATCGGCAAAAACCCTCGAAAAACCAAAGGCGTCGAAGGTTGCCCCCGAAGCACACCTCGGCGCCGAGAAGGGAGGGGCAATCGTCCACGTCGACGGCCCCGAAGAGGGCCGCTCCAGCCCTCGACGCCGAACAGGCACAAGAGATGGAGAGGAAAAAGAGGAGGCTCGAGGCCGAAATGGCGAGCATCCTACAGCGGAAGAAGGATTTCGACATCAAAATGAGCGAATACTCCATCCCGTCGAGACCCGCGCTCGAGGTCGAAATAGACTACGAAGACGCCGAAAACGCCCGAACCGGTCGAGGAACAGGGGGACGAAGACTATTACTTCGAGGGAGAAGGCGATGAAGACCTGCAATCCTACCGGGACTCGATGTCCTCGGAGGCACAAGACCTGGAATGGCAAGACCTTGACGCAGAATCGCCGGAAAAAGGGGTAGACACTTACCCTTCGAGGCCCTCGCCGCCAGACGACATCGGGGTCTACAACACGGTAGTCCTTAAGGCGGCACAAACCTATGGGGTGAAAATGGAAGAAGAGAAGCCCAAGGCATGTTTCCTCCTGGAAACTCTACTGCCTCAACAAACCAGGAGCCTATTCCTTCCCATGCTCCCTAGTGTGCTGGACCAAGGGAGAGATGCCTTCAGGGAACCAGCAGTATGCAGGGCTGTCACTCCAAGAACAGAGAAGAAGTACAAACACTCTTCCCAAGACCCTGCATACATACAAGGATCAGTGCCAGCTGACTCCATAATTACGGCTACTGCCAGGAAAAGGGCCAATGTGCCCACTAATACCGGACCACCTCCAGACAAGGAGAGTAAGAGGATGGATCTGACAGGGAGAAAGGTGGAGAGAAGTGCGGCAATACAGTGGCGTATCGCAAATTCAAACGCCCTGATCAACAGGCACGCATACCATCACTGGGACAAAGTGGGGCAACTCCTCAAGCATCTACCAGATGAGTACCAACAAAGGGCAGCTCACCTGGTGGAAGAATGCAAAAGCATGGCAAACACATGCTTGAAGTCAGTCTTGGATGCTGCAGAAACATCCAGCAGACTAATGATGATAGGAGTGACCGAGAGGAGACACGCATGGCTCAGGATTTCATGATTCAAGCCAGAGGTGCAGAGTAACATCCTGAATACGCCCTTCAACGACGAACAACTGTTTGGCACGCCAGTTGATGAAAAGCTGACGCAGCTCAAAAAGGACAACGAGACAGCAAGGTCCATGGGAGCGCTGCAGTTCAGAGGATGAGAAGAGGCACCCACCAGAAGGCCGGGCGGTAGAGGAGGCAACGTGCCTGCCACATCGCACCAAACGTTCCAGCAAGGCTACCAAAGGAACAACCAAGGCCAGCAGCAGCAAGGACAGCAGCAGCAAAACTGGCAGTACCAGCCCCGGGGCCAGTCCTTTCGAGGGCGCGGAAACGGACGAGGACAATCTCGTAGAGGAGGCCAACAGCCCACCTCCAAGTGACTTCACCATCAAACCCACAACCACCCTAGCAACACCTCGGGGTGGGGGCAACAACAAACAAAGAAACAAAAACATAACGATCCACAGGAAACAGTCCCTAGAACACACAACACCGGTAGGAGGCAGGATAAAAAACTTCCTCAAGCAGTGGAGGAAGGTGACTACAGACAAGTGGATACTAAACATCATACAATACGGATATTGCATAGAACTGGAAAGACAACCCCCAACAAAAAGACCAAGAAACAAGACCCACTCAGCAAAAGAACTCTCGCTCTTGCAGCTGGAGGCCAAGGAACTGCTCAGCAAAAAGGCAATAGAGACAGTTCCGCACAACCAAAGGAACAAAGGGGTTTACTCAACCTACTTCCTCGTGCCAAAGGTGGACGAAACACTACGACCTATCCTAGATCTGAGCTTCTTAAACAAATTCATAAGAACTCAAAGATTCAAAATGACTTCCCTACAGGAGGTAATACCACAAATACAAAAAGGGGATTACATGGCAACAATAGATCTGAAGGACGCGTACTTACACATCCCCATCAACCACAGGCACAAACAGCTACTACGGTTTGTAATCAACCAGACTCACTACCAGTTCACAGTACTAGCATTCGGACTCAAATCCGCACCAAGGGTGTTTACAAAGTGCCTAGCAGCAGTAGCAGCGCACCTACGAAGGCAAGGAATACACGTATATCCCTACCTCGACGACTGGCTCGTAAAGGCAAGCTCTTACAACAAATGCAAAGAACACATCCAGCAGGTCGTGCAAACACTAAGTCAACTGGGGTTCTCAATTCATTGGGAGAAATCGTCAACCGACCCAGAGCAGATCAAGATATTCTTGGGGGCCGAGATCAACACCATACAGGCCAAAGTGTTCCCCAGCAGGAGGAGAACATTGGCGATACAAAGGGAAACACGTCCTTACCGCAAGGGGCAAGTTCTGACAGTGAGGACGGTGAGGACGGTGAGCAAGCTAATGGGAATGATGGCGTCATGCATCCACCTAGTCCCAAATATCAGGCTACACATGAGACCATTCCAGGAATGGATTCAGCAGCAATGGTCACAGGCAACAGGGAGTTGGGAAGATCTTGTGGTTGTCACACACGCAGTGCATCAGGAAGTGGCGTGGTGGAACAAGGAAAACATATCACAGGGGAAGCCATTCACACAACCAACTCCAACAGTGACCATCACAACGGACGCCTCCCAACTGGGGTGGGGCGCACACATGAACAAGCTCAGGGTGAGGGGTCTATGGTCGCAGCAAGATGCGGTCAAACACATCAACTACCTGGAGCTGAAAACTGTGTTCCTAGCCTTAAAAGCCTTTCAGAAACAGCTGTACGGAAACAGGGTATTGATCCAAACAGACAACACAACCACCATGTTCTACATCAACAAACAAGGAGGAACACAATCAGTGGCACTATCAGGGCTAGCACAGGAAATATGGAAATGGGCCATCCTGCTAGAAATAGACCTACTGGCAATACATCTCCCGGGGAAGGACAATGTGGAAGCAGACCGACTCAGCAGGCAGGCGTCAGCATCCCACGAGTGGGAGCTCAATCAACAGGAAACAGAGAAGCTATTCCAGAAATGGGGTACACCGCAAATAGACCTATTTGCAACACACCAGAATGCAAAATGCCAACACTACGCATCCAGACAACCAGACCATTGGTCACAAGGGAATGCGCTATGGATAGATTGGTCAAAGACATTTGCATACGCTTTTCCCCCGATACCACTGATACACAGGGTACTCAGCAAATGCAGAATCAGCAACATGACGCTCATACTGATAGCACCCCAGTGGGCCAGGCAGTCCTGGTTCTCACAGATAGTAGAAATGGCACAAGAACCAGCACACAGGTTCCCAAGAAGAAAAGACCTGTTAGCAATGCAGAACGGAAAGGTGCTACACCCAGAACCGGAGAGCCTCAGCCTAGCAGCGTGGCTCCTGAAGACTTAGTATTTGCACACCTCAAATTACCACCAAGTACCATGGTAGTACTCAGGGAGGCAAGGAGGCCTTCCACAAGGAAGTGCTACGTAGCAAAGTGGAAGAGGTTCTCCGAATGGTGCATCAAGGAGAATCTACAACGGAAGATCACAAGGGAATCAACGGTACTAAAATACTTAACGCACCTGCTACAAAGCGGATTAAGTTACACATCCCTGAGGGTGCATTTGGCTGCGGTAGTGGCATACACAAGAGGAGAGACAGGGAGAAGTGTCTTCACCTCCCAAGTTGTGAAGAGATTTCTGGAAGGGGCGAAAAGAATCGCACCCCCAAAAAGGATGCCAGCACCAGCATGGAACCTCAATGTAGTGCTCACTCAGTTGATGAAGGCGCCATTTGAACCTATTCACAAAACTACACTACACATGCTCACGCTAAAGACGGCCTTCTTAGTGGCTATCACGTCACTACGAAGAGTAAGTGAGTTGCAAGCACTGACACTCCAAGAGCCGTACCTGCAAATACACAAGGACAGGATTGTAATGAGGACGGACCCACACTTCATGCCAAAGGTGGTGTCTCGGTTCCACATTAACCAAACAATCCAAATACCAAGTTTTTCCAAAACCCTTCCACACAAACCGAAAGGGCGCTGCACACACTAGACGCCAGAAGGGCCGTAATGCACTATATGGAAAGGACAAAGGAGTGCAGGAAAACAAAGCAGTTCTTTGTCTCCTTTGCCAGCAGTTTTCTGGGACGACCAGTCACCAAAAATACCATTGCACGATGGATTGCGCAGACAATTCAACTCTGCCACAAACAGGCAGGACAACAATTACAAGGAGCAGCTCAAGCTCACTCAACAAGGAAGAAGGGAGCAACAATTGCGTTTCTAGCGAACACACCTATTCAAGACATTTGCCAAGCCGCAACATGGTCTTCAGTGCACACGTTCACTAAGCACTACTGTGTGGATATCCAAATGAACAAAGAAGCGCAAGTAGGACAAAAGGTCTTACAACATATTTTCAGTAACCAATGCTCATCTTCCACCCAGCCACCGCAATAAGGGAAAACCGCTACTAAGTCTATGCACAGCATAGTGAATCCAGAAAGATTCACGCTGCAAAACGTATAGTTTCTTACCTGTCGGTGTAGTTTTGCAGCTTGAAGACTTTCTGGATTCACTAGCGATCCCACCCTCCTCCGCCAGAAAGATGAGGCATAAGGACAAAGGAGGCTAAAATTACATACATAGCTAAAGGGATCAAACAAGCGGACAACAAAACAAGAAAGGAGAAAAAAGAATCCGAAGATGGCGACCAAGGGTGGGACCTTCCGCAGGAAGCGTGTCGACGTCACGAAGGACACCAAATGGTGGGACGTCACCGCCCACCTGGGCCACGAAAAAAAAAAGAGAGAGAAATACTACAATTCCGGACCCAACCACAAGATGGCGGAATAATGCACAGCATAGTGTATCCAGAAAGTCTTCAAGCTGCAAAACTACACCGACGGGTAAGAAACTATACGTTACTTTTATCTGGAACGAAATGGGTTAAGGACATCCAGATGTCAACCCTTTGGGCTTCAGAATCTAGCCAGGACACTTGTAATGCATGAGCTGAGAAAGAAATGGGTGAAAACTGACTACTGGTGGAGACGCCAAAGTATCTGCAATCCTCATAGGTTTTTTAAATTCCTGATGTCAGTTGTAGCTTGGCTGTCTACAAAGTCACTGAGGATAAGGGATATTTAGAGAAGCAGCTCGATTATGCTGGAGGTTATTCATCGGGGAAAAGGATCTCAATCTTTGAGGTCAGATCGGTCTGATCACGCCAATCCCTTGGACAATGAGAGACTCTTGTTCCATGAGAGTGTTTTTAGAGTTAATATAGGGTTGTGCAAGCCCACAAAGGAAAGAAAAGTATTTTGAGGCCTCCTATATGAAGTTGGGGGTGAGATGGGAGAAGTAGTTTTATCAGGTCGATGATGAATGCAGAAGTAAAGATTAGTCCAATATAAAATCCAAATTGGTAAAAAAAAAAAAGAAATTCACTAGTTCTCCCAAATTCTCCCCTTCACACCTCTTGGAGTAACAACCCAGCTATTGAACTACACAGAGAATGGGTACTTTTATATTCCCAACTATCTGAAAGTGTCTTGACTACTCCACCAGAAGGTGAGAACCAAGAGTGGGGAGTAATCTCTGGGAAGACCCATTTGTGCATGAGACCTGTTGGCTCACACGACCAAGCTCTTAACCATGGAGTACTCCCCTCCTCTTGGTTCTCACCCTGGATGTAGCAGTCAAGACACTGGAGTGGGCAGACTAATGGGTCTGGATAACTTTTTTTGTATGATTACTGATTAATTGGTCCTGATAAAAGTGTTGCAGTATGATCAAACGCTGAAATACATCAACCTCACATGGCTGAAACCTGAACCGTCCAATCCTTTGCTTTAATCTTGTGGTTTGAGGGGCATCAATAAAATCGATACCAGAGAGGTATTCCTCTCCTGACTGGAATTTTAGTACCCTAGGGTTTTATTCACTACTCATCCTCCTCCTCCAATAAAACTTCAGCCCAGCACCAGTATCCATTAAGACGTACCTGGGATGCTTTCCAGTGGTAGATGGGGAACCTGATGTTGAAGGCTGCCTCAGTAAATGGGTGAGTATTGTATTGTACGGTGGAATTTGTACAGCACTTACTACCCCCTGTGTGGGGGTACTGAAGCACTTACTAACTGAGATAGCAATCTACACCATATAGGGTGTGTAGTTGGGGGATCCTATATGGGAAGTGCTTTCATGTTGTGCGTGATGACCACCAAGGTGAGGTTATCTTGCTGTGGGACACTGCACCCGGCAGTCTGAAGAGTGAAGGGTATGTGAGAGATAGACTCGCGAATTCTAATCATAATAAGCACTGACCAGCTTAGCCACAGGGGCAAAGGGATGCTGTGTGCTTGCACACCAAAAGAGGGGATTTAGAAAAGGCCCAGTAATCCACATGGCAACATGTGCCAGGCAGCGATGCTGTCAACTACCTAAAGGGATACCAAAGGTACAAGAATGTGTTTGGTGACATATGCAATCGCCATGGACCATTTTAAAAAGGTAAGGCTACTGCTGAATAAATACACCCCTTGAAGGAGGAAGAAAGTGGAAGGACAATCAAGGCTAGCAACCTAAGTAGAAACTACTCAAAAGTTTAAAACATTTGGTTCCTCCTGCTTGGTCTAGGCCATAGCAACCCAAAATTTTGAATAGAGGTTCACATCCCAAGTCCCCCTCAAGCTCTAAAAGGCTATGAAATGCGATGAAAGAACCACTCAGTCTACAATCTTTCGGTTCATGGTTCGGACCCCAGGCAGGCTGGCAGCTGCACATGCGAGGATGAGAGATAAATCGCTTGGTAAGTTGCTGCCCTGACAGCACAAGAGCAATCAGCCTGCCTCTTGTTACCCTGCTGTTCTCACCCCTCAATGCAAGTCTAATACATTTCTTATATCCCAGAGCCCATTAATCTTTCTAGTTTGAATAAGGAGGCATCCTTCTGACCTTCTAGAATTTCTTTCTCAAACAACTTTATTAGTAGTGGATGACATTTCTGGGTAACGAGACAATGTGGTGAAAGGAGACTTACCCTGCTTTCCCTCATCATCCTGGTGGGTACCATCTCCCCCGAACCTAATAGTTGGAGTCTCCTCACAAATAATTGGATGAACTGTACTTTATGGTATACAGTTATTGGAGCAACACATAGAAACAGAAAATGAAACCGAAATCACTGCAAATCTCGTTATACATTGTAGATTTAGGTCAACTCCATACAATCTTTGAAGATTATGTAATGCTCAGATAGATTATATCTTCCACCTGATCCATCAGTTGATGCAAGAGTATCTGATGCGAAAATACAATATAATTGTTATTGTGGTGCCCTGGAGAGGAAAACGGGTTCATTCCAGATACAGAAAGATTACTTATAGCAATGTGGCATTGCTGAATTTGGGGCTTGGCTCCTGAGATCCCAGAGTATAAATAGCATGATTTTGTAGAGGACCCTCAATGGCAGATGGCCAGAATAAATGATTTAAGTTCCACCAACACATAGTGGCATTCATAAAGGCAAACAGTTTTATGGTATTTCATAATATGAAGGTAAATGGAGCGCTGTCGGGCTCTGCTGATAATGGTTTGACACTTCTGTCCACTTTGTCATAAAACAACTATTTCAGCTTTTGTGCAGTAGAAGCACCTACATGGCAAAGCAAGGATATGTGACATATCCAGCTACTTTTTGTTGTATTGCCCAAGTCTTTCTACTGCAAAAGCTTTTTCAACGTTGCACTAAAGTACCACTGTTCCAAGATGTAAATAGCATACAATTCTATGAAGGATAATGCTGGTTACAGGTAAGTAAATTATTCATGCTATAACTAGTAGATCTCTAGTAAATAACCAGGCTGGTACTATGCTATAGAAACACCATCTCACCATCTGTCAAAAGCATTACATTTCCCTTGTTGATTGAACATTCTCTGCAAAAAATGCATTGTTATTTTGTAGATTCATTGGGGTTACTAGGCCCATTGGAATTATGGGTTTAGTTGAAATACTGCTATGTATTGGTATTCCACCTGGAGTTTTCACCTGCTGCCAGCAGGTGAAGTTTCTGGGTGGAGTACCAGGGGAAATCATGCAGAAATCACACAGTAAATTAGATTTCTATATGCTGTTTTCCAAAATTGCATTATCTCAGTTATTCCCCCCCACCTTTGAGATTACAGGGGCCTCGGTAACTGTAAATGCAAGGGAGGAAATAATGGGTATTTTTACAGGCCATCTGTAATGAGGAACTCGGTAGCCATTTCTCAGCGATAAATGAGCTCAAGTATTGACATAAAGTAACTTCCTTTGAAGGTCTTGTAGTAAAAGTCTCTTGCCGTTTAGGTTGTGGCTTTTACCATATCCATGGACAGCTCTCAATCGAGTCGGTTTGGCTAGTTAAGAGCATGTCAACACAAATCAAGCAAATTTGGAGGAAAGTTTGGCTTTGGTACCGGTGGTTTACTTGGCATCATAATGTCTTTTTTTATTATTATTCTTATACAAATCCATCATTTATGCAATGTTGAACGCAAGTATTATCTTCTAGGGATGGAGAAGGGAGAAGTCCGTCCTGGTATGAGCATGCTGTGTATTGTCGGCTACTACAAAGCATGGTTAAAGCAAATTCTATTTAAGTTTGTGTTGTGCATTAGCACCTGGCATCAGCAACCAGGTCCATATGAGTAGAAGAATAGTAATGTTTGCCTGGGAGCTAACAGATTTGTATTCCCTGCAAGAAAACTCCAGGCTATGATGGTCACTGCAATGAGCACAGGTGGAGTGAGGGAAAAGGGAAGCATTAATGTAACAATACTTGTTAACACCTGTCACAGGGATCCCCTACCAGCAAGCGGAGAAGTCCTTTGCTGCAGCCTATTATCGAGGGTGAAACAGCTTCCTTCTTCAAGGATATAAAGGTGAACACCTCCAGCTACTAACTTTCTGCTGAATCCATCTCAATCCTTCTCCAGCCAATGAAATAGAACACATTCCTCTTCTTAGTTTGTTGATTATTTGCAGTGGCACCTGAAAATCAGTAGTCGCTTTTGAGCAAAGCTATCACGAACTATACCCTCCTCCTATATCCTCTCGTCGCAGATTAGCATAAAATGCTGCCTTTGCTTTGTGCTCTTTAGCATCTCACTACGCATAAGTGTGCGCACTTCTTGCTTTTTTTTCTTGGGTATCTCTTGCATTTTCATATCTGCAAAGTGTGTGATATCTGCAGAATTAACATGAAGCTTTGCTGCTTCCCATGAATGTAAGCCATTGTGAATGCTTCATTTTCATTTGTATTTTGAGACTAAGCTTGTGCATTGTTCTATGTGCCTATTGCATCACATTTTCCATTTTGTTCGGGGGCACTGAAACATGGCCAGATGAACAGTGGTGAATATTGCAATCCTTGCACAGAACACCTTTTGGGAAACTGTGGATTGCTGATTAAGATTCATTGCAATGTAATTGAAAAGTTGTTATATATAAAAATAATTGCTTTATCCGTCGTGTCTCTACATGTTTAGTCACAGAGCCACGTAGCAGCTTTTTACCTTTCCAGAATGTACTTTTAAAACAAAGCTGTAGCAGGAACCTTGCTCTTTAGGGTACACCTTCAGTGGTATTCTCTGATCATTCTCACCAGTACGGTGTCACTTAGCAGGTGTTGTAGTAGAGGGCAACAATTGGCTTCCACTTCCAAAATTCTCCGTTCTAGGTAAATACTGCTTAAATAGCAAGCTCCAAGTACAACTTTCTAGGTAAGGCCCCCTTAACATAGATAGTAGCTTTGACTCAAATTGTTTTATTAATTCTAAGGCACCTGTTTCGGTACAAAATGAACAAGACAAAGGTACATATAATGAGATCACCTTTAAATTTGTCTTTTCTCTGGTTGAAGTAATACCAAAAATGCAGTTTTGGGCTTGGAATGTTTTCGTTTTGTATGGTTTACAGTATCAGGTTTATTGGGTCAGGAATGCCTCTTCCATGGTAAGCAGCATGTACCTGTGCTCTTAGGGCCCAACTGAATTTAAAACTGGTATCCTGACTTTTATTTTGGCCAAGGAGTCAAACTAATATACCATGTGCATAGAGGCCTTGGTCTGTCCCTGGTAATGCTAAACCCAGAGATTGTTCTGTGACCTGGAGGAGCAAGAATGGGAAGCATGTCCTCACAGTGAGCATTGGACTGCTATTCATTCCCTGTAGGCTTTACATAAAGTGGTGGTGACAGCGTACAGTGTTCTTTAAATCTATAGTGTGACTAGTACCTTTTTCCTGTGTTAAGGAGAGGTGTGTCTACCAGCTCCTAAAAAAAGTTCTGCGGTTGTGTGAAACCGAGAACCTTGCACTGGTATCTAGTGTACATGTATAAGTAGAGAGTGTTTAGCACATGTATGGTAGTAGGCCTCTTATGTGGGGTGGGAGTTTATAGTGCTGGGGCTGGTGAAATCCAGTTTGGCACAAGATAGAACATGAAGACCGCTTCCTTCAGGCAGTGGAAGTGTATTGCCTGCATTCCTGTAGCTGGAGGGTGGAGACCCAGAGACTGAAGGGAGGGAGGATGGACACCAGGTTGTCCTAGAAATTCAACGAGGAACTTGTCAGCAAAGGACTGCTGATTAGTTCTTCCTGAGCACTGCCGTTTGATAGATGGTTGGGTTGATGGATGGAACTAAAGTTTCTGTTGTTCAAGGTGAAGACGTTTCTAGGTAAAAAAATGCCCTTTGTCTGTCCCTGATTACTTCTTCAAGAAGGCTGCTGACAGTCAGGTGCAGAGATCTCACACTTCAAGTTCCCCTTTTTTTGGGATTCGTGGTTGGAGGCAGCCACTTTGCTAGCTGCTGAGAGCCATCACTTTGCACACAGGCTGTCTCTGCAGAGCAACCTGGGAGGCATTGGCATTTGGTAGAGAACCAACCCAATCCGGTTCTGAAACCTTAGACAGTAGATTCACATCCATTGTCTGGAAAATGTGTGTAAATGTGCGATCAACAGGCTCAAGTAAGTCTTGATCAAAGAGGGGGACTGCTCTGCAGAGTACAGAAAGAGCTGCTATGCGAACATGGCTAAATTTTGCATGAGAGCCAGTCTCCCAGAGGTAAAGGGATATCACCTGAAGTCTCCGCTTTCCACTTTCTGCTAGAAGTGCCTTCAATCATGCCTGCCTGGCTCTGCAGGAGGAGGGACTGCCCAGGAGGAGGAGCCCAGTGTGGAGATGAGGAGCGCTAGTAGAAAGCTGACTTGTAAAAGAGACAAGGCAGGAATTGCTTGTGTTGTTGAGGGGTTCCCCGGTCCCTTCGCAGTTTATTTGTGAGCTGCATAAGACAGACCACATAAACACCTTTTGCAAAACTGTAGCCTCAAATATAGACCACCAAAATCTCAGAAGTATTAATATCTCCCTACAAACATTTTGACCTATATTTAATTTATAAATCCAGCCTCTCTCCTCATATATATTAGCTATGGGCTACCTTACTATTTTAACTACAACACTAATATAATTATATAATTATGGGCAGGTGCTCTATAATGGGATTAGGTGCAGGTTAAACATTTTGTAGGGGGATATTTATGTATGGTCAAGATTTTGGCTACCTTGTTGCATGCTTCCATATTTAGACCAGTCACGTCACTTATCACTGCTCACTCAATGTGGATTGTTCATAGCAATTCACAGTAAACAGTGATTTGACAGTAACGTATACTAATTACCAGGGCCTTCATCATGAAAAGCAAAGCCTTTTCAAATGCATATCAATCACCATGCTTGGGGTGGTCAAAGCATGAATGCATAGGGGTAGAGGAGTCTTCCTTAAAGTGAATGCCTGTGAATAGGTATTGTCATAAATCACTTGAATATAACATGTCTGTGATTCACTAGACAGTATGGGTTCTGTTTGATATCAGAACCATCTTTCGTAGTAAATGGGAACTGTTTGTCGATTTGTACCAAACTTGATATAAAGTTGTAGCTGCAAAATCCCACTACCACTCTTGGGTCATCCGGAAGTTGGCGTGCCTGACCAAACTTGAGTCAAACTTTTGTCAATTTGCACATGCTAAGACTCTTTACAAACTGAGGCACTTGCATACATTTGGGCTTCATTTTCTTCTTCAATAGGATATATCCCCATTCAATATGTGACACATTCCTGCGTAAATTCAGGGTTGGGGCACCCTGTGTTTAAGGGACTTAGTCTTACAGCCATAAGCAGTTGGTTCCACTTAGTCACTGGCCTACTGGACCCAAAGGTAGATCTGCACATCCTCTCATTTACGATATATTTAGAGAGGATGTTCAAAACATATGTAGACCTATAAATTGCTGCCTAGATTTTTCAATACCAGTTGGCTATTGAAAAAAAAATTGTGGACATTACAGTTTTCTACAGTTACAAAAGAAAAAGGATAGTCTACTAAAATTTGCAATAGAAAGAACATCCATGCCCCAAAGAAATCGAGGAGTATATGTTCGAGGCATATGAGCTGCAGATTCTACACTGTGCATAGATCGCCATCTGGTGTTGGGCTCGGATGCTTGCACTTTGTTGTTGTCTTGGAAGAGTCTTTTGTAGTCACGAGATAGGTGACTCCTCCTTTGGACGATAGTGCGCATGGGCATCGACTCCATCCTCAGATTGTTTTTTTCCGCCATCGGGTTCGGATGTAATTTGCTGCGCTCCGGGTCGACATCGATCGGTTCCCCTTCGACGCGCAAAAAGCTCGCACCGTTCGACGGTATTGTTTCGATCGCGATCCCCTCTCATCGCGTATCTACTCCCCAAGCCATTTTCGAGTCCGGTCGTCGACGTGGGCCGTTGGGCCGATCGGCGCCATCAACCAGCATATGGAAAGGATTCCATTTAAAAATTGCAAGTGTGGGGCTAAATTCCCACACACAGATCTCCACGAGGTCTGTAACCTTTGTCTCTCGCCAGACCACGAGAGTCGACACTGCCGGGCCTGTGAATCCTTCAGGTCAAAAAAGACTATACGTGATCGCCGGGCCTGACGACACGAAATGTCCAGATCAACCGTTCCCGCACCGGACAACATCTCCGACACAGGCTCCGACAACCCAAACACTGGAGATCAACAACCCGACACCTCCGGAGCCGAAGACTCGGGGTCGGACGACCAGACCATCACGCCAGGTCAACGTACTGTGAGTACTGACGTCGACGCCCCTGCCCCGAAAAAACGAAAGGCTACGGTCACACCTTCACCTTCGGGTCTAGGTCCACACCAAGACAAGACTTCAGAAGCCCCGCCTTCCAGCTCGGCTCCGAAGCATCCAAAGCCTTCTGGCAGCTCGGGATCGAGCCAGCCACATCCCGGTGCTGAAAAACACTCGTCGGCACCCAAGCCCAAAACTAAGGTCCCGTCGACATCAGAATCTTCGGCACCGAAAACCAAGGTCTCCGACACTTCGACACCGAAGCCTACCAAACCTTCGGAGCCGAAAAAACAAGCTAAACCGTCGGGGTTGAAAACACCACCCCGAAAGGAGACCAAGCAACCTCTTAAACATAAGGAGCACCACTCGGAACCGAAATCTTCGGTGCCGAAAAAAGACACTAGCTCTAAAGAACTTTCTACTCCGATGGATCCAAAGCAGAAAACTCTGCATATTGACCCCATTACTGGACAGGTCCAATCCATACGGCCTGACAAGAGGAAGTTGGACGTACCAACCACACCTGAGCCACCTCCCAAAAAGAAAGACTCTTCTACATCACCCATAAGGCCTTTCTCTCCACCTCCACAACCTTCCAGCCCTATACAGTCTCCACCTCACTCTCCTGTACCTTTCTTTTCACCACAAAGGGATACAGGGGATGATGATGATGACATACAGTCACCTCATAACACAGATACTGATGACGACCTTCACAGTATCCCACCTCAGGACCCCTGGGACAATTATGATCTCCCAGATATACCCGTCCCTGAGCCATACCCATCCAAACCATCCCCCCCAGATGACGCTATAGGGTTTGCGCAGGTTATAAACAGAGCAGCACAATTCCATGGAGTCAATTTACACTCAGACCCCCTGGAGGAGGACTTTTTATTAGAGACTTTTGCTCAGCCTCAAAAAACTACACACACTCTCCCTATGCTTAAAGGGATTATTAAACATGCCCCTGAGGTCTTCAAAGACCCAGTTAGAGCTAGGGTTATTAATCCGAGAATTGAAAAGAAATATAAGCCTGCCCCTACTGACCCAGCTTATATTAAAGGTCAGCTCCCTCTTGATTCATTAGTAGTAGCTAATGCACGTAAACGAGCAAACTCACAAACTACTGGTGAGGCACCACCACCAGACAAAGAGTCTAAATTGCTCGACGCATCAGGCAAGAGGGTTGCGTCTCAAGCAGCAAACATGTGGTGCATCGCCAATTCACAAGCCTTACTAGCAAGGTATGACAGGGCTCATTACGATGAGCTAGAAAAGCTCATTCAGTACCTTCCAGATCAGCATAAGACCAAAGCAAATGATCTAATACAAGAGGGCAAGTTAATTACAAACACCTCAATAAAATGCGCCCTTGATGCAGCAGATACAGCATCACGCACAATAAATTTGAGCGTTTTGCTACGCAGACACGCGTGGTGAAGTATATCTGGTTTTAAGCAGGAGGTGCAGTCTACCATCCTCAATCAACCCTTAGACCAGGAACACTTGTTTGGGCCCACTGTGGACACTTCTCTAGAGAAGATGAAAAAAGACACAGACACAGCCAAATCTATGGGGGCTCTACAAGCAACAACTAGTAGAGGTTCCTTTCGTCGCTCCTCCTATAGAGGTGGCTCCAAGACCACTGCGACAGACACTACCTCTGCCACTTATAAAAATCCCACCCAAACCTCCTCTAATAGAGGTTACTCAAGAGGTAATTACAGAGGTAACAACAACAAGGGTAGAGGACGTGGGTTTAACACACGCAGCTCCCCTACCACAAAACAGTGACTTCCCTCCGTTTCCCCCCTATCATTCCACTCCAGTCGGGGGAAGACTATCACAGTTCCTACCTGCATGGAATTCCATCACCACGGACAGGTGTGTAATACATATTATCCAGTATGGTTACTGCCTGGAACTCACTTCTACTCCCCCCAACATACCACCCAGACAGCGTCCCATGTCCACACAACATCTGACGCTCCTCAAACAAGAGGTTCTCTCCATGCTCCAAAAGCAAGCAATAGAACCAGTCCCTCTAGAACATCAGGGCACAGGGGTTTACTCACTGTATTTTCTAATCCCCAAGAAGGCCAGTTCCCTCAGACCAATATTGGACCTCAGACCCCTCAACTATTACATTCACTCAGATCATTTTCACATGATCACTCCAGCAAATCCTTCCACTCCTCCAACAAGGCGACTTCCTTGCCACATTAGATCTCAAGGATGCCTACTTCCATATTCCTATACACCCTGCGCACAGGAGATACCTAAGGTTCACAGTGGACGGACAACATTATCAGTTCAAAGTCCTGCCATTTGGAGTAGCAAAAGCACCAAGGGTTTTCACAAAGTGCCTAGCAGTAGTAGCTGCACACTTACGAAGACAACACATTCATGTGTTTCCGTATCTAGACGACTGGCTAATAAAAGCCAAGTCACACAAGCAGTGTGTACAGCACACCTTCCAAACAATTCAGCTACTACACAATTTAGGGTTCACAATAAACCACACCAAATCTCATCTCCATCCCTCCTACATACATCAGTATCTAGGGGCCACAATAGACACCTCCAGAGCCCTAGCATACCCCAATCCTTCCAGGATAACCAGTATGCAAGCCCTCATCAAAAAATTCCTGCCTCAACACTCCCTTCCAGCTCGGGTGTTTATGCAGCTAGTAGGAATGATGGCCTCGTGCATCTTCATTGTCCCTCACGCACAACTTCAAATGCGTCCCTTGCAGGAATGCTTAGCACGTCAGTGGAACCAAGCTCAAGGCCAGCTTACAGATCTGGTGTTGGTGGACAGCCGCACACATCGCTCTCTGCAGTGGTGGAATAAACAAAACCTTTCCAAAAGGCGGCCGTTCCTAGAGCCAATTCCACAGATAGTACTAACAACAGACGCATCTCTCACTGGGTGGGGAGCTCACCTCCTCAGCCATACAATGCAGGGCAAGTGGCCCACTCCACAAAAACTGCTCCACATCAACCACCTAGAATTACTAGCAATATTTCTAGCGCTAAAGTCATTCCAACCGCATCTCATTCACAAGACTGTCCTAGTCCAAACAGACAACATGACAGCAATGTATTATATACAAAAACAGGGGGGGACACACTCTCTGCACCTATCTCAACTAGCGCAAGACATATGGAGATGGGCCATTCCTCAAAGCATATACCTCCTTGCAGAACATCTTCCAGGTGTTCACAATCAAATTGCAGATCTGTTGAGTCGGCAGACACAACAGATTCACGAATGGGAACTGCATCCGCAAATTCTTCAACCCTTTTTCCAAATATGGGGTCATCCAGAGATAGACCTGTTCGCCACCCAAGAAAACACAAAATGCCCAACCTTCGCCGCCAGGTTTCCACACCCGTCGTCCAAGGGCAATGCAATATGGATGAATTGGTCAGGCAGATTTGCGTACGCTTTTCCGCCTCTCCCACTCATTCCCCTAGTAGTATGCAAACTCAGGCAGCAGTCTCTAACAATGATCCTAGTTGCTCCCACATGGGCAAGACAACCATGGTTCACAACACTTCTCGAACTCTCAGTGGTTCCCCACCACAAACTGTGCCTCTCTCCAACCCTCTTAACCCAGAACCATGGAGAGATCAGACACCCCGATCCAGGTCAACTAAATCTGGCGATATGGCTCCTGAAGTCCTAGAGTTCGGTTACCTTAACCTTCCACCAGACTGTATGCATGTTATTAAAGAAGCCAGGCGTCCTACTACCAGGGCTTGTTATGCAGCAAAATGGAAGAGGTTTGTTATTTACTGTAATAACAACAATATCAACCCACTAGATGCTTCAATACAAAACATCATCTGTTACTTGCTGCATTTACAAAGATGTAACCTAGCATACTCATCCATAAGATTACATCTTGCTGCTCTAGCCGCATACTTACAAAACAGACAACACTTGTCACTGTTTAGAGTAGCTGCAATCAAAGCCTTTATGGAAGGCCTTAAAAGAATCATTCCCCCTAGATTGCCACCCTCTCCAGTATGGAATCTAAATATTGTCCTCACCAGGCTCATGGGTCCCCCATTTGAACCTCTACACAAATGTGAGTTACAATTTCTTACATGGAAAGTAGCCTTCCTAATTGCAATCACCTCTCTCAGGAGAGTCAGTGAGATTCAGGCTTTAACCATACAAGAACCATTTTTACAAATACATCGTAACAAGGTGGTTCTCAGACCAAACCCCAAATTCCTACCCAAAGTAGTCTCTGCTTTTCATCTCAACCAATCAATAGAGTTACCTGTCTTTTTCCAAGACCCAGACTCTGTAGCAGAGAGAGCTCTACACACACTAGATGTCAGAAGAGCTCTACTTTATTGCATTGACAGGACCAAACCTTTCAGAAACACAAAACAATTGTTTGTAGCTTTCTCCCCACCACATAAAGGTAACCCCATCTCAAAAGCTGGGATTGCTAGATGGATAGTCAAATGCATTCAAATATGCTACCAAAAGGCTAAACGCACATTAATAATTCCCCCTAGAGCACATTCCACACGTAAGCTAGGGGCTTCCATGGCATTTTTAGGGAACATTCCCTTAAATGACATATATAAGGCAGCGACATGGTCTACACCACATACCTTTACCAAACACTATTGTGTTGATGTACAGGCAAAGCAACAAGCTGCTGTGGGCCAAGCTGTTCTTAAGACACTTTTTCAAACTACTGCAACCGATACAGGTGACCACCGCTAAGGGAGACACTGCTATATAGTCTATGCACAGTGTACAATCTGCAGCTCATATGCCTCGAACGGAAAATGCTACTTACCAGTATGCATCTGTTCTTGGCATGTAGAGCTGCAGAGTTGTACACGCCCACCCGCCTCCCCGGAACCTGTATCTGTTCCAGTATTATCTTAATTAGATACATTCACATGGACATCTCTTTCTTCTTACTGACTCCATCTTTTCCCATCATGTCGAAAAACAATCTGAGGATGGAGTCGATGCCCATGCGCACTATCGTCCAAAGGAGGAGTCACCTATCTCGTGACTACAAAAGACTCTTCCAAGACAACAACAAAGTGCAAGCATCCGAGCCCAACACCAGATGGCGATCTATGCCCAGTGTACAACTCTGCAGCTCTACATGCCAAGAACAGATGCATACTGGTAAGTAGCATTTTCCTTATGCAGGGGTGTGGAATTCCTATAGTCCAACCCCCAGGACATATTGTTTAGGGTCAAGGACAACAGGTTTTCATTATTATTTTGTCCTTGGGACAACTAGGCCCAACCCCCTGCAGCACAAAGCCTTTGGTTGCCAGTTTACAGTACCACATTATGGATCAGGCAAGGGCATTGTCCGCAGTTAAGGTAATATTTGTGTTCATATGTTAATGCTGTTCGAACTTGTATTTGTAGTTCATTAATATAAAGCCTTTCTTATTAGGGCGAGCGGTCTAATGAAATGTTCTAAGGTCGAACTGCACTCCTGACAGTGGTTCCAGTGTAAAAATGTGTACACACATTTGCAAAGTTTAACAATATGAGGCTACATACAATGCTCCCAGAATGCTCTTTCCTGATGCAAATACCTGCAGAAGCTTGAAAGCAAGATTGATGATCCTTTGCTTCCAAAATAAAATGTTCACAAAAAAATGAAACTAGGAAGAATAAAATTGTTTTTCTAAACTACTGTGAAATAGTAGGTAACATTTCTTTGAAGCATCATTTAGTAAAATATTTTGATGTATTCTAGTATTTCCAAAAACTATTCATAATGGGAAATCAGTGCAATCAGTTTCAGCAAGATAATGGGAAACATGAAAATAAACAAGCATTGACAAAGCCAACAGGTCTGATATTAGTGGTCAGACCTGTTTTGGCAATGTGTGTCTGTTTTGATATGGTTTTTGTAAAACTTTGTGAGAACTGCCAGGCCCTCACCATTATAATAAACATTGACAAAAAAAATAAATATTTTTTATCACAAAAAGTACACATTGCCACAGTAGTCCCTGACAATGAACAAAACTACTTTGTGTGCAGATATGCTCCTTGTTAAAGAGCGAAAGCCAGTCGATGGATGGATGGATAGATAGAATTTTAATAAAAACAAAAAGGTCTTGGTTAGCTCCAGACCTAATTAGGGGCCCAATTCTCAAAGTAAGTCACAAATTTGCAATGGTATATGTCCTTGAATTAGTACAGATTTATAGCTTTCATGAATTTACAAGAATTTGCAGAATTAGGCCATGAAATCGTACTTCAAGAAATTATTTGTTAACTGCTTTTTAGCACGAGCAAATATGCAGGTGTAGATTTGCATGTGCGGAAATCTGTTGCTTTTATAAGTTGCCTTACCCTCCGACCACTTTTTCCCCCCAACCCTGGAAGAAGTTTTACTTCTGTCATTGTCAGGAGTAAATTTCCAACCTTTCTCAGTATGGGAAAAGATTAGAGAAGAGCTGGCGAAACCCCTAAAACATGCAATGTAGTAGGCTTGCACACACTCAAAAGGGCATTAAACCCTGGAACTATTGCTTAGCGCTAACGCCAGCCCCAGTATGTAGATCTGTGGAAAGATGGCAAAATAAGAACATTGCTGGTACTCAAACTCTACTATAGTATGGGTTGTGGCATAATCAGAAAGGCAAATGGCAAATCTTTTGTGTAATGAGATTGCTGCCATAATTTGTCACTGCTCTACGTTGCACCAAAGGGACAAGGAAATTTAGGACAAGTACATTTATGAAGCAACCTGTCCCATGGACAAGTAAATATTTTATTAAATTCCACTCCCCTGATTTATGGTAGTTTCTGGTAACAATGAATACTGAGGATGGTGTCCTATCCAACAGTTGAGTTTCCTCAACCATTTTTGTATGGTGACTTTGCAGCAACTGCATAAGTGTTTCAGCGGGTAGACCCCTTGTATCACAGTACTTACACAATTAGTTGGGCACTCCAGCTATGCAGGGGACAGTGTTATGGACTCAGGCAATCCTTGATCTTTTATGTGCCAATTCAACATCTGGCAGGATGCAAAGTTTAATACTGATCGGATGGCTTTCCAAGGTGCCTCGGCCAGAAGCAACTATTGTCACATATGCATCTCTCTGTCAATGGGGACCAGATGCATAGGACCTGATTCCTAAATGCCATTGGGCACAGGAGGAGGAAAAAGGCACATAAACATCCTGGAGATAAAGGTATCCATGCCAGCTTTCCAGTTGGATATAGTCAAAATCAGATATTGATGTCCTTGATGGGCAATACAATATGTGGAAAGCTAATTTCATATTCAGAAGTTAGGCTGCCCAAATCACCATAATTGTCTGAGAAAGCTCAAAAGCCATGGGACCTGTGCCTAGCCCATTAAAACAATGCAGTTCTGGACAAATCCAAATGGGTAGCAACCAAGCAGACTCGCTTACCACAGCTGAATGAGCTTCCCATAAGGGGCCAGACCAGATGCCGTCGGGCAACTGCTCCTTTTACAACGAACGACAAATGAATGACTTCATTTGCAAATAAGTATGTCCATCGGGCAGTCTGGGAGATACTTTATTTTGGTTTTATTCAGAATGGCTCAGAAGACTGGATGAGAACCTTGCACAATGATCTTGGCCCCCTGGCCCATGTGAGGCAGGTGCTGTAAACCAAGCTGTGGGAGGTGTGAGATACGCAGCACCCCAAACTCTGGAGCCACTCCACCCAAAGGACAAGGATCTAACTACTGGGTATGTGTGCAAATTACTGCATCCGTTTTCAGCCTTAACCATATTAAGTCCTATTGTATCTTTTACACCGGAAAGAGTTGGAGCAGGGCCACAGATTCATAAAAATCAATTTCGGAGCTATTTCAAGATTTAGAAATGACAGAAAATGATGTTTTTCTGTAAAAATTTAATCCAAGATTATTTTACAAGGGGCCCATTCTGAGAGTTTCCCAACTGCTAAGCTCTTTTATCTATGGGAGCTGAGTATGATGCTAGGGAAACTGATGCGCATACCTGAACCGAACCATCTTTCCTGAAATAATTTTATTAGCATTTCACACTTTAAAGCAGTTATGTATTACTTGAAAAGGAATTCCACAAAATGGATCAACTGTTTGTTGCATTTGGACATGCTAAGACGGAACATCCTAAGTTTAAACAAGGTATAGCAAAGTGAATACTGGCATGCATCTGCCTTTGCCTTGGTAAAGTGAATTGAAGCATTTGAGGCAGGATAAGTGTGCATTCTTCAAAAGGAATAGTCATGGCTGAAGCTCTGCAGGCACTTCTATGTCAGTACATCTGCAGAGTGGCGACATAGAGAATGGCACATTCCTTCCCTAGGCACTCCTGCTAGGATGTACATGCCCGAACAGAACCAAGAGTGGGAACCTGTTTAGAAAAGGTGACTCATCCCACCTCCATTCTTTGCTCAAGATACATGCTGTTCATTTTCAAAGATTGTAAGAGATTCAGTGCTGAAGAAGCCAATGTATCCTGCTTATAACTAAAGGTAGTATCTTTCGCAGATTCACAAGGGACCCACCCATCATTTAATGCGGCTACATTGCACATGTGTTTGAGAATCTGGAGACACCCTTCATGGGTTTAGCTTAGCATACTGGCCCCATAGGCTAAACAAAATGACAAACACAATGAGGTGGAGAAGCTATATAACATTAAAACAGATAATGTTATTGCAATGTTTATTTTTCAGAGTATTCCCAGACAGGAGTTATTCAAAGCATGTGCACCTATGAAAGATACCAACTGTAGGAAACTGGGCTTTTGTTGCAGTTATCCCCAAACTTTGTGCCCCCTTTTTAACTACTAAAAGTTGATTTGCAACTCTGACAGTGCACTGAGGCCTGTTAACCAGACCTCCGTGCCAGTGCTCCTTTCCCAAAACAAGGTGTTGTCTAATTGTGCTACAATTGGCTAAGGACTTTAGCACCACTGTAAGTCCCTAGTAAATGGTACCCCAGGTACCTAGGGCACGAGTGCTAAAGAGGGTCCCAAAGAGCTGCAGCATATCTTATACCACCCTAAGGGAACCACTCACAAATTCCTCACAGACTGCCATTGCAGGCTTTGTGACATGGTGCAAACAATAAGCGAAAACATGACATGGCACACTCCTGTGTGTCATGCCAAAGTCACTGCATCTAATATATGTAAGTCATCCCTACAGCAGGCCTTTGAGCCCTAAGGCAGGGTGAATTATATGTTCGAGGCATATGAGCTGTAGATCATATGCTTTGCATAGATCGCCATCTAGTGTTCGGTCCGGATGTTTGCACTTTGTTTTTCTTCGAAGAAGTCTTTCCAGTCACGAGGTAGGTGACTCCTCCTTTTGGTGATAGTGCGCATGGGCAGCGACTCCATTGTTAGATTGTTTTTTTCCGCCATCGGGTTTGGATGTGAATTGTTGCGCTCCGGTTCGGCACCGTGTCTTCGGGCCCCCTTCGACGCGCAATCCACTACCCTCGACGGTATTGTTTATCGATCGCGTTCCCATTCTCCGAGTATCGTTTGCTCTTGAAAACCTTCGATCGGAACACTCGTGGAAGGCCGTTGGGCCTACCCGCGCCGGGATCGGTAGCAGCTGATGTAACAGACTCCGTTCAAGTTATGCCCCGGGTGTCGTGCTAAGTTTCCGCACGCCGACTTGCACGAGGTGTGCAACCTTTGCCTATCCCCGGAACACGACGAGAAGGACTGCGAAGCGTGTAGGTCGTTCCGGTCAAAGAAAACCCTCCGTGATCGTCGGGCTCGACGTCAGGAAATGTACCAACAAAGCGGCTCTGCGTCGGACCTCCTCGGAGACTAGTCCGAACAAGAAGAAATGCAAACGCAGGAAGCCGAAATAGAAGAGGAACACATCTCCGTGATTGAAGCCGACTCCGATGCCAAAGACCTCACACCGGGACAACGGATCGTGAGTAAAGAGACTTCCTTCCCCTACCATCTCCTTCATGAAAAGGCTCCGGTTCTTCCTCTGCCTTCGGGCCAAGGTCGGCACCGAGAAAAAAGTTTGAGCGCCCCGCCTTCGGGCTCGGCGCCGAAACATAAACAACAGCCTTCCGGCTCGGGCTCTACTCGTCTACATGCCGGTGCCGACCCGAAACCTTCGGTGTCGAAAACAAAACACCTTCTGGTTTCCGTGCCACCGTTGCATAAACCTAAATCTTCGGAGCCGAAACGTTAGGAACCGAAATCATCGGAGCAAAAAACGGTCGATGCCAAAACCGGCATCAAAAGAAAGTACTGCAACTAAAGAGCCTCGGACCGATAATCCACCATTGTATCTGACACAGAAAGAGATCGTTATTAACCTAGAAACTGGACGTATTCATACCAAACTTCCAGAGAAAAGAAAAATGGGCCTACCAGAGGACTACCACATTCCTCTGAAGAAGAAAAATGTGGATACTAACCCCTCTCCACCATATATCCCACCTTCTTCACCCACTAATCCAAATTTACTGATTACACCTACACATTCCCCTACACCACCATCACCTGACCCACAAGACACAGGGGATGACGATGGGGAAATGGATGAATATGCACCACAAGATCCTGATCCATGGGATCATTATAATGCTCCTCAACCAGATAATGACCCTGACCTATATCCATCGAGGCCTTCGCCCCTAGATGACAACATTGGGTACATTGAGCTCCTTAATAGGGCTGCACAATATCATGGAGTAGAGCTTCATAAGGAAAGCTTAGAGGAGTATTTTTTGTTAGAGACACTGAGTTAATCTCAAAGGGCTACACAAACATTGCCAATGTTAAAGGCAATGCTCAAACACACTGAGGATATCTTTAAAGACCCTGTAAAAGCTAGGATCATCACTCTCAAGGTAGAAAAAAAAGACAAAGCTGCACCTAATGACCCTGTGTATATTAAAGGCCAGTTACCCTTAGACTCTCTAGTCGTTTCCAATGCTCGTAAGAGAGCTAACTCTCAAACAGGGGATGCCCCTCCTCCTGATAAGGAGTCCAAATTATTAGATGCTTCGGGAAAAAGGATAGCCTCACAAGCAGCTAATAATTGGCGTATTGCCAATGCCCAAGCATTGTTGGCAAGGTATGATAGAGCTCATTATGACAAACTCGAAAAGCTCATTGAATTTCTACCTGATGAGCATAAAGCTAAAGCCAGTGACCTTATTCAAGAAGGTAAATTAATCACTAATACCTCTATCAGGTGTGCGTTGGATCAAGCAGATACAGCAGCTCGGGCAATCAACACTATTGTGCTACTCTGTAGACATGCTTGGCTAAGGATTTCAGGGTTCAAGCCTGAAGTACAAGCCTCTATTCTTAACTAACCTTTTGATACAGAACATCACTTTGGTCCAGCTGTCGATGTATCACTGGAAAAAATGAAAAAAGATGCCGAAGTTGCTAAGTCCATGGGGGCCCTACAATCGCCTTCTAATAGGGGTTCCTTTCGTCGCTCATTCTATAGGGGCGGCTCCAAAAATGTATCTACAGAAAATCCCTCCTCCTCTTACAAGGGCAACAATCAGTCGCCCTCTTCAAGAGGGTATTTTAGAGTAATTCAACACGCACCTCCCCTGCAAACAACAAGCAGTGACTTATTTCCCATACCCCCGATCATTCCACTGCTGTCGGGGGACGTCTTTCACAATTTCTACTCATTTGGAATACGATTACATCAGACAAATGGGTTCTACAAATTATCCAATCTGGTTATTGCCTGGAACTTGCAAGCACTCCCCCGAATATTCCTCCGAAGTCACACCTCATGTCACAAGAACATCTCACCCTTTTAAAGCAAGAGGTTCTTTCTTTGTTGCAAAAGGGTACAATAGAACCAGTCCCTTTGCAATACCAAGGAACAGGAGTGTACTCCCTATACTTCCTAATTCCCAAAAGGACGGCTCTCTGAGGCCTATATTGGACCTCAGAGAACTAAACCTATACATACAGTCAGACCATTTTAATATGGTAACACTCCAACAAGTGCTTCCTCTCCTTCAGCAAGGCGACTTTCTATCCACTCTAGATTTAAAGGACGCTTACTTTCATATTCCAATACACACTGCGCACCCCAAATACCTCAGGTTTGTGGTAGCAGGCCAACATTATCAATTCAAAGTCCTTCCCTTCGGAGTAACAACCGCTCCCAGGGTTTTCACAAAATGCTTGGCAGTAGTCACAGCCCACCTGAGAAGACAACATATTCACGTCTTCCCATACTTAGACAACTGGCTCATAAAGGCCAGCTCGCACAACAGATGTCTACGCCACACACAAAAAACTGTGCAACTTCTTCACCAGCTAGGATTCACAGTAAATCAGACCAAATCCCATCTCCAACCATCCATGTCTCAAGACTATCTAGGAGCTACTCTAGACACACGAAAAGCTCTAGCATACCCAACCCCAGCCAGAATCAGGAATATTCAAAACCTGATATCTCAGTTCCAGCCTCAACACTCCTTACCAGCCCGACTGTTCATGCTGTTACTGGGAATGATGGTGTCTTGCATTTTCATAGTTCCGTATGCAAGACTTCAGATGCGCACCCTACAGGAATGATTAGCACGTCAGTGGAACCAGGCTCAAGGTCAATTATCAGATCTAGTGTTGGTAGACGGCCGCACCCATCGCTCTCTGCAGTGCTGGAACACACAAAACCTTTTAAAAGGGCGGCCCTTCAGCAACCCGGTTCCGCAGATAGTATTGACAGCAGACGCATCACTGACAGGTTGGGGAGCACATCTCCAAACCCACACAATTCAAGGTATGTGGACCTTGCAACAAAAACAGCTTCATATAAATCATCTAGAACTGTTAGCGATTTTTCTGGCTTTGAAAGCTTTTCAAGCTCAGCTACTACGCAAGACTGTGCTAATTCGTACAGACAACATGACAGCCATGTACTACATTCAGAAACAGGGGGGGACACTCTCCCTCCAACTGTCCCACCTAGCCCAGGACATCTGGAGGTGGGCCATTCATCACAAAATGTATCTCCTAGCAGAACACCTCCCAGGAGTAAACAACAAGATGGCAGATCTGCCAAGTCGTCAGACACAGCAAATCCACGAATGGGAACTACACCCTCAAGTTCTCCTCCCATTCTTTCAAATGTGGGGCTTCCCAGACAGAGACCTGTTCGCCACTCTCCTAAACGCAAAATGCCCAAACTTCGCGTCCAGGTATCCACACCCATTGTCCAAAGGCAATGCACTATGGATGAACTGGTCAGGGATATTTGCTTACGCTTTTCCGCCTCTCCCACTCATTCTATTAGTGGTTCGGAAACTCAAACAAGCGTCCCTGACACTAATCCTAGTTGCTCCCACATGGGCACGACAACCATGGTTCACAACCCTATTGGAACTCTCGGTAGTTCCTCATCAAAAACTACGTCTTACACCCAGTCTCCTCACACAGAGCCATGGAGACATAAGACACCCAGACCCCAGTCAACTCAATCTGGGGATCTGGCACCTGAAGTCCTAGAGTTTGGCTACCTTAATCTCCCGCCAGACTGCATGAATATTATCAAAGAAACTAGACGTACTACCACAAGAGCCTGCTATGCAGAAAAGTGGAAGTGGTTTGTGATTTACTGTAGTAACATCAACCCGCTTGATGCTTCTGTCCAAAACATTATATGCTATTTGTTACATTTACAACGTGCCAATTTAGCATACACATCCATACGTCTACATCTAGCTGCTATAGCTGCATACCTCCAAAATAGACAGCATCTATCTCTTTTTAGGGTACCTGTCATTAAAGCGTTCATGGAGGACTCAAAATAGTTATTCCCCCGAGACGGCCACCTGCTCCAGTGTGGAATCTCAACATTGTTCTCACCAGACTAATGGGTCCACCCTTTGAACCATTACACAGATGTGAACTGCAATTTCTTACATGGAAAGTTGCTTTCCTAGTTGCCATCACATCACTCAGAAGAGTAAGTGAACTTCAACCCTTTTTACAAATTCACCAAAATAAAGTGGTTCTTCGGACTAATCCTAAATTTCTTCCGAAAGTCATTTCTGCTTATCACATCAATCAATCTGTTGAGTTACCTGTGTTCTTCCCTCAACCAGATTCAGTGGCAGAACGTGCATTACACACATTAGATGTGAAAAGAGCATTGCTCTATTACATTGAAAGAACAAAACCTTTCCGTAACACAAATCAGCTTTTTGTCACTTTTGCTCCACTGCAGAAAGGCAATCCTATATCAAAATCAGGTATTGCAAGGTGGATAGTCAAATGCATTCAAATATGCTATGCAAAGGCTAAACGGACATTAACAGTTCCCCCTAGAGCACACTCTACACGCAAACTGGGGGCTCTATGGCATTCTTAGGAAATATACCCATAGATGATATCCGTAAACCTGCAACATGGTCTACACCTCACACATTCACAAAACACTATTCTGTGGATGTGTAGGCAGCACAGCAAGCTAGAGTGGGGCAAGCAATTTAAGTACACTATTTCAAACCACTGCAACAGCTACAGGTTAGCCACCGCTTTGGGAAATAACTGCTATGTAGTCTATGCAAAGCATATGATCCACAGCTCATATGCCTCAAACGGAAAATGCTACTTACCCAGTATGCATCTATTCTTGGCATGTAGAGCTGTAGAACCATATGCGCCCGCCCGCCTCCCCGGGTACCTATACCTGTTGCAGTAATATCTTACTTAGATACATGCATTCATGGACATCTCCTTTTTACTACTCTTACTAACTCCATTATCACCCTCTGCGGGAAAACAATCTTAACAATGGAGTCGATGCCCATGCGCACTATCACCGAAAGGAGGAGTCACCTACCTCGTGACTGGAAAGACTTCTTCGAAGAAAAACAAAGTGCAAACATCCGGACCCAACACTAGATGGCGATCTATGCAAAGCATATGATTCTACAGCTCTACATGCCAAGAACAGATGCATACTGGGTACGTAGCATTTTCCTTTATGTGAGGACATATCTGCATGAGCAGATATGCCCCTGTGATGTCTAGTTCTATTACTGGATATTGCAAGTGAGCAGGGAAACCATCTTAAGGTATGTACTGGGCACTTGTCAAAACGAGTTCCCCAGCTACATAATGGCTTCGCTGAAACATATGGTGTTTGGTATCAAGCACCTCTTATTAATAAGCCCACACTGATTCCAGTGATTTATTTATTAATGCATGCACCCAGAGGGTACCTTAGAGGTACCCCCTGAAACCTACCAGCCCTCCAGTGTGCAGGCTGACTTGTCCTGTCGAGCCTGCCACCACAGACGAGTTTATGACACCCAGACGTGAGAGTCCAAGCTCAGTAGGGTAGGAACAATGACTGCTCTGGAGGGAGGTGTTTTACACCTCCTCCAGGAAGGTTGGTAAATTAGCATTCCAAGACTGGGAGCTTCAAAAAGCCCATCACCTTTGGTATGCAAATCTGGCTTTCCTCTGTGTTGAGGGGATGCCAACCCCCCTGACCAGGACCCATTTGCCGCCAGGTCAGATGGGAAGATTAGTAGTCAGTGAGGCGTGTCCACCCTTAGGCTAGTCCCACCCCTAAGGTGGGCTACCTGATGTGTATAGGAAATTTATATGTCTGTCATCTTGGAGATGGCAAAATTAGGAACTCTGGGACAGGGTTATGCCCACTTCTCACAGGAAGTGGTCATATAGGGGGCGTAGTGACCCCAGGGGTAAGTAGCCCATTGGCTACTACCCTACACTCCCCTAACTCTAATCTACTAGATTTAGGGGAGCCCCTGGCACCAGAAAATCAGATTCCTGCCGACCTAAGAAGGACACTGAAAAAGCCCCGAGAAGCAAGGACTGTGGAGAAGCAATTGACTTGGCACCAACCCTGCCGGCCTGTCAGCTGTTTCTGCCAGATTGCCCTAAAGTTGTGTTGTCCTGCTGCTGCTGTGCCTCCAGAAGCCTGCTTGGTCTGCCTGCCTTCAACAAAGACCCAGGAACTCCCATGGAGTAGCAGAGCTGCTTCCCAGCATCCTGCAGGCACTCAAAAAGAACTGTGCGGACTCCGAACTGCCGCTAACCCAACACGGAAAAGCACCTCTAAACCTGTGCCTCCTAGCCCGAGATGAAGTGGGCCAATGGTGCCAGCATGGATGACCCTCCAGAAACAGCCCACCTTGGGTTTGCCCACAGTGGACTCACCGACTCGCCTGCAGCCTCTTTGTGCAGGCCCCCTCTACCACAAGTGTCTCCGGTAATGAAAACCCGATGCCTCAGAACACTTCTGCACCCGGTCGCCCTGGCCAGAGGAGATGAGGACCAAAGGTGCCACCATGTCCCCGAGCATCGTGAGACTTGAGCCCCCTTGTTGGTTCAGCATAACTGGTCTCCCAGTCCCAGCTTGCAACCTCTTTGCAGCTGGACCATTCCCCATTAAAGTGAATTGGACACCCGACGCCGTAACACACCTCTGTACCCGGATGCCTCAGAGCCTCCCGAGGTGACCTGTTGGTGCTACCTTGGACCTTGCTCCATACGCACCTTAAGCCCAAAATATTGGTCCCTAAAGTCGTTGTTAAGTGCCCAAATGCAGTACATGTTTTCCACCCATAGGAAAACATTACCGCTCCCAAAAATTGCACTGTCAACTTTTGAAAACTGTAAAAATTCATAACTCGAAAAGTAGTTGCCGGATTTCAATGATCTTGGTATCTAAGTTCATATAAAAGTATGTGTTATTTTTATAAATTGGTGTCAGAAATCTTTGAGTGTGTGTCTCACTTACAGCATGTGTGTGTGCGTGCGATGAGTGCTTAGCCCTACCCTCTGATGTGCCTAATTGCTCTCCCACACTACCACAAAAGAGGGTATTTGGGGTGTCATTTTTGCCTCTGTAATTCCTTTGGGGTTTGCCTGGACTCTACACAATGTACCTCTATTTGTTCCACTAAATAAAGAACCAGCTTCCTACATCAACCACTAAGTAAATATAGTTACAAGAAAGTTTCTGTTCGAGGCATGTGTGCAGTAGATACACATCACATGCTTTGCATACTCCTGCCATCTAGTGTTGGGTCCGGATGTTTGAAAGTTGTTTTTCTTCGAAGAATTCTTTCCTAGTCACGAGGTAAGGTGACTCCTCCTTTCGGTGATAGTGCGCAGGGTTATCGACTCCATTGTTAGATTGTTTTTTTCCGCCATCGGGTTCGGACGTGTGTTGCTGCGCTCCGGTTCGAAACCGTTCTTCGGGTTCCCCTCGACAGGCAATCCTCTCTACCCTCGACGGTATTGTTTCGTATGCGTTTCCCACTTCACGCGTATCGTTTCGGTCAACGGAATCTACTTTTCGATCAGAAAGCTTTGTGGACGGCCTTCGGGCCTAACCGCGTCGGATCAGCTCTCCGTCGATGGAACGGACCCCATTCAAATTCTGCCCTCAGTGCCATGCGAAGTATCCACGCACTGATTCTCACAGAGTGTGTAACTTGTGCTTGTCTCCGGAGCACAAGGAAGAAGACTGCGACGCTTGCAGATCGTTTCGGCTCGACATCGAGAGATGCAGCATCACAGCATCGAAGACATGCCGGACATCTACGGTGAAGATTACTGTCAAGAAGACGTTGAGGCATCGGCGACAGAGAAGGAAGAAGCCTTCTCCGTGCAGGACTCCGTGCAAAAGAACAGCCGCAGGGACAAGGTGACGCGAGTACAGAAGACCACTTGCCCCTTCAAATTACTCCTAAAAAGCATAAGGCTTTGGCACCACCTCTACCTTCTGGCCAGGGTCAGCACCAAGACAATGTTTCAGACGCCCCGCCTCCAGGCCCGGCTCCGAAACAACCAGTTAAGCCTTCTAGCTCGGTTCCGAGTCGGCAAAGTCCTTGTCGGAACCGAAGCCCTCCAGTTCCAAACAGAATTCCGTCTTGGAGCCGAAATCCTCCATGCCGAAAGCCAATCAGCCTTCGGAGCCGAAATCTTCCATACTAAAAGGCCAGCACCCGCCGGCACCGATAGCACTGGCGCCGAAAACATCGGCACCGAAAGAGGTTACTTGGGATCCAAATTTAGACATTGTTCCACCGAAAACGGATCCCAAGCAAAAGACTATGGGGCCGATTCCGATCTCGGTCGGAGGCGCACCCAATACCATTCGGTCGGGAAAAAAGCCATGCGAAAGCCTGTTTCCCGACCGAACCGTACGCGGGTCCGGCCGAGCGAGTACGATGCGAGTCGCCGACCGACTCGTCCGGGCGACCCGACCGCTCCGACCGACTCGTACCCGGATCGTACCGCTCCGACCGACTCGCTCGGACCCGGTTCGCACCGCGCAATGGAGACGTTTTCCGGCCGGGTAAGTACGATGCGCACCTCGACCGCTCCGACCGACTCGCGCCGTCCGACTCGAACTCGCTGTCGGAGCCGTACTTTGGGGTCCGTGTCGGACCCCCTGTACTGCGTGCACCGTGCGAGGCGCACACAGAGGGGACCCATGGGTCCCCCTACCTGTGCGTGTACGCCGCTGAGCGCTCGCGGCGTACTCGCTGTAGGGGGCGCCCTTGACCGCCTCGCACCCATTGAGTCAATGGGAGCCCGCGTACGCGTTGTACGACCGGCTCCCATTGAGTTCAATGGGAGTCCGACCGACTTCGTGTCCGATAACATACGGACGCATCGTACTCGTTCGGTCGGACTGCACGGGTCCGATTCGGTCGGAAATCTCTCCGGGTCCGGCTCGGTCGGAGAGATTTGCGGCCCGAATCGGAATCGACCCCTATATATTAACCCCGAGACTGGTCATATTCATACCAAGCTGCCTTAAAAACATAAGCTTCCTGATGAGGACCCTCCTTACAAGATCCCTTTAAAGAGAAAATCTGTTGCTACCAGTCCTTTTCATCCACCACCATCATCCCTTCCACCACCTCCTTCTCCACCTTTAAATCCTTTGCAAATGTCACCTCAGGATTCTCCTTAATCTCACCATGATGATGTTGATGATGGGGGGACGCATTTACTAGTAGATCCGTGGACGGATTATACAATTGATCCTCCAGCAGATAATGACCCAGACTTTTACCCAGCCAAGCCATCTCCTCCAGACGACAATGTATCCCACCAGGAACTCATTGCCAGGACGGATCACTGACAGAATATCGACAGCAAAAATGTCGAGCTACAAAAATATCAGGAGAAAAATATCGTTGTCCAAAATATCGAAGTCCTATCTTCATAATGGTAAGTACAAAAATATCGATACAAAATATTGTTGTTTAAAATATCGTTGTTTAAAATATCGTTTTTTTTAAAGGTTTAAAAAATAGTGTAAAATAATGCAAATAATACATATATTTTAAAAAGATAGTTAGAATTATTAGAAAATGTTTAAAATGATAAGTAATAAATATAATGTAAAAATAAATTAAACCTACATGTATATATAAAATATAATATATATTAACTTAATATAACTAATAAATAATGATTGAAATAAATTAAAAAATATTAAAAACATATAAAAAATTATAAATACATATATATATACATACACCGGTAAAATAAAAATAAAATTAAAATATATATATATAATAAATTAAAATTTTAAAATATTTATATTTTTTACAATTTCATTTGACACTTCATTAACTGCAACAGTAGTGAAAATGTTGGATAGCGGAGGGGATAAAATTTCTATTCCCACTCCAGGAAGTACAACAGTAGGGAAAGTGTTGGATAGCGTAGGGGTAAAATTTACTATTCCCACTCCAAGAGAGTGCAACAATAGGGAAAGTGTTGGATAGCGGAGGGGAATAATTTACTATTCCCACTCCAGGGAGTGCAACTGTAAGGAAAGTGTTGGATAGTGTAGGGGTAAAAATTACTATTCCCACTCCAGGGAGTGCAACAGTAGGGAAAGTGTTGGATAGCGGAGGGGAATTATTTACTATTCCCACTTCAGGGAGTGCAACAGTAGGGAAAGTGTTGGATAGCGGAGGGGTAGCAATTACTAATCCCACTCCAGCGAGTGCAACAGTAGGGAAAGTTTTGGATAGCGGAGGGGATAAAATTAATATTCCCACTCCAGCGAGTTCAACAGTAGGGAAAGTGTTGGATAGCGGAGAGGATAAAATTACTATTCCCACTCCAGCGAGTGCAACAGTAGGGAAAGTGTTGGATAGCGTATGGGTAAAATTTACTATTCCCACTCCAGCAAGTGCAACAGTAGGGAAAGTGTTGGATAGCGGAGGGGAATAATTTACTATTCCCACTCCAGCAGGTAAAACAGTAGGGAAAGTGTTGGATAGCGGAGGCGAATAATTTACTATTCCCACTCCCGGGATTGCAACAGTAGGGAAAGTGTTGGATAGCGGAAGGGTTACAATTACTAGTCCCACTCCAAAGAGTGCAACAGTAGGGAAAGTGTTGGATAGTGGTGGGGATAAAATTACTATTCCCACTCCAACAAGTAACAGTAGAGAAGTGTTGGATAGCGTAGGGGTAAAATTTACTATTCCCACTCCAGCGAGTGCAACAGTAGGGAAAGTGTTGGATAGCGGAGGGAATAATTTACTATTCCCACTCCAGCAAAATAATTAACATTAATTAACAAACAATTAATTAATTCTAAATTTACCTGCCACCATATTCCCCTATAAATAACACCACCAATGTTGTAAAACATAACACAATTAACATAATTCATTAACAATTAATTAATTAATAATAATTAACAATTTTAAAAGCAATCAATAATAAATTAATTCACACAAATAACACTGAAAAACAACAGAAAATAAATTTTATAAAATACATTTTTACAAATATATTAAAATTAAATTAGTTCCCTGCCTACTCACCTATCAACCCACAACCCGCTCTTAAAAAAATAACATAATTAATTATTAATAACCAATTAATAAATAAATAAGATTAAATTATTTACCACAATTAACAATATAAAATATTAAATACATAAATATTAAAAAATATAAATTAATTATTAAAATACTTCCCACCCTACTCCCCTATAAACCCACAACCCGCTCCTAAAAAATGACACAATTAACATATATACCAATTAATTATTAATAATTAACCAATTAATAACTAATTAATAACTTAATTACCTCAATCAACAATATAAAATCTTAAATACTTAATGATGAATTAACAAAAAATATTAATTAATTATAATTAAATTACTTCCCACCCTATTCCCCTATAAACCCACAACCCGCTACGGAACTATAACGCAAAATTGACCTAAATTTTTTTTTGTAACTTCTAAAAATGTAACACATATATTCAAAAACAAATGCAATACTTCCACAAAAAAATAGAACACATACATTAAAAATACACACTGAAATACATAACACTAAAAACAACGATATTTTTAACAACGATATTTTTGCAAACGATATTAATTACTTCGATATTTGGGAAAACGATATTACTTACCTTCAACTCGATATTCTTGACAACGATATTCTGACTGTGGATATTTTTGTATGTCGATATTTTGGACTCGATATTAGTGTTAGTCGATATTTGCAACTCGATATGTCTGTTTGCCGCCAGGACTGCACAATATCATGGGGTGGCACTGCACAAAGAATCATTAGAAGAAGATTTTTTGTTTGAGACCTTAGGATCCACACATAGGTCTTCACAAACACTTCCTATGCTTAAGGGCATGATGAGACACGCTGATGAAATTTTTAAGGACCCAGTACAAGCATGCATCTTGACTGCTAGGGTTGACCAGAAGTATAAAGCCTCCCCAACAGACCCAGTATTTATCAAGGGCCAGTTGCCACTAGATTCACTGGTAGTGTCTAATGCTCGTAAGCGGGCTAATTCCCAAACATCAGTGGATGCTCCTCCACCAGATAAGGAGTCTAAGTTAATAGACGCTTCTGGCAAGCGCATAGCTGCTCAAGCTGCGAATCAGTGGCGCATTGCAAATACACATCGCCTTCTAGCCAGGTATCACAGGGCACACTTTGATGAAATGGAGTGATTGCTTCAATATCTCCCAGACGAGCATAAAGCTAAAGTGCAAAACCACATCCTCAGATCAGAATACCTCCACCTACAAAGGTAACAACCAGACCACTCCCTCTGGAGTTTTTTTTCAAGGTTATAGAGGGAACAACTTTCAAGGTAGGGGTAAGGGCAACACACCCTGTAACTCCCCTTCCCCTAATAAGCCTCGACTTGCCCACGCTTCCCCCCGACTATACCACACCTGTCGGGGGAAGACTTTAACAATTTCTCCCTATTTGGCAATCTATAACAACAGACAAATGGGTGATTGGAATTATCCAACATGGTTATTTCCTTGAGCTTACCAGCAATCCTCCAAATATTCCACCTCGACCTCACAAATTGTCTCCAGAACACCTACAATTGCTCGAACAGGAAGTGCAGTCTCTCTTACTGAAAGGAGCTATAGAGCCGGTTCCAGCACAGTACCAGGGCTCAGGGGTTTACTCTCTGTATATTCTCATTCCCAAAAAGGACGGTTCCCTAAGACCTATTCTGGATCTCAGAGAGTTTTATATACTGTCAGAACACTTTCACATGGTGACCCTTAAACAGGTACTTACACTTTTACAGAAGGCAGATTTTATGTCTACTCTAGACTTAAAAGACGCATATTTTAATGGTCCAATTCATCCGGCTCATCGTAAATACCTCAGATTTGTGATAGCAGGCAAGCATTATCAATTCAAAGTACTTCCCTTCGGAGTGACTGCAGCGCCCAGAGTATTTACAAAATGTCTGGCAGTAGTCCCAGCTCATCTCATAAGACAGCATATTCATGTCTTCCCCTATCTAGACGACTGACTCATCAAGGCGAGCACTTACCAAAACTGTCTAGAACACACACAGATCGCAATAGACCTACTTCATCAACTAGGCTTCACGGTCAATACACAAAAATGTCACCTGCATCCGTCACAGATGCAGTCTTACCTAGGAGCCACTCTAGACACAGTCAAAGCTCTACCCTCTCCCAATGTAGCCAGAATTCACAATATTTAGGCTATCATACTACAACTTCAGTCCAACCAAGCCTTACCAGCCAGAGTGTTCATGCAACTGCTGGGAATGATGGCATCTTGCATCGCAATTGTACCCCATGCAAGACTTCACATGCATCCCCTACAAGAGTGCTTGGCATGTCAGTGGAATCAGTTGCAGGGTCAATTAACCGATCTAGTGTTGGTAGACGGCTGTACCCATCACTCTCTGCAGTGGTGGAACCTACAAAACTTATCAAAAGGACGGCCTTTCATCGACCCTATTCCACAGATCGTGCTCACAGCAGATGCATCTCTGACAGGTTGGGGTGCTCATCTCCAAGATTACACAATACAAGACCTGTGGAGCAACAAACACAAAAGCCTCCACATCAACTATCTAGAGCTTCTAGCAGTTTTTCTAGCACTCAGAGCTTTTCAAAATCACCTCATAGGCAAAACTGTCCTAGTCCGAACAGACAACATGACAGCAATGTATTATGTGCAAAAGCGGGGGGGGCACTCTCTCCAACTGTCAAGACTCGCTCAAGCCATTTGGAATTGGGCGATCCATCACAAGATTTATCTTCTGGCAGAACACCTCCCAGGAGTAAACAATCCAATTGCGGACCTTCTCAGCAGAAGTAGACAGCAAATTCACGAGTGGGAACTTCATCCCCAAGTTCTCCTTCCATACTTTCAACAATGGGGATTCCTACAAATAGACTTTTTCGCCACAGCAGAAAACGCAAAATGCCCAAGCTTCGGCTCCAGGTTCCCACACCCGCTCTCAAAGGGCAATGCCCCATAGATGAACTGGTCAGGGATATTTGCCTTTGCTTTTCCGCCTCTCCCGCTCATTCCGTATCTGGTTAGGAAGCTCAGGCAAACTTCCCTCACACTAATTCTAGTAGCTCCCACATGGGCCTGTCAGCCATGGTACACCACCCTGTTGGAGCTGTCACTAGTTCCACATCAAAAGTTGCACCTCACCTCCAGTCTCCTCACACAGAACCATGGAGAAATCAGACATCCAAATCCCGAAGAACTGAATTTAGCGATCTGGCTCCTGAAGCCATAGAGTTTGGTTATTTAAATTTACCACCAGACTGTATGAATATTGTAAAAGAAGCAAGAAGACCTACCACCAGAGCTTGCTATGCAGCAAAGTGGAAAAGATTTGTTGCAATAACAACAAAATCGATCCTTTAGATGCTTCAATACAAAACATTATCTGTTACCTGTTACACTTACAGCAAACTGGACTAGCTTATACATCTATCCATTTGCACCTTGCAGCTTTAGCTGCGTATTTACAGAACAGACAACATCTGTCACTATTCAGAGTTCCAGCAATCAAAGCTTTCATAGAGGGGTTGAAGAGAGTAATACAACCAAGGATTCCTCCTGTCCCAGTTTGGAATCTCAACATTGTTCTCACAGGGCTCATAGGTCCTCCTTTTGAACCATTGCAAAAGTGCACCTTGCAATTTCTCTCATGGAAGGTTGCTTTCCTCAATGCGATCACATCACTGAGGAGAGCTGGTGAGCTACACTCATTAACCTTAGAAGAACCCTACTTTCAGCTACACAAATACGGGGTAGTTCTACGCACCAACCCTAAATCCCTTCCCAAAGTGGTTTCTGCTTTTCATATAAACCAATTGGTTGAGTTGCAATTCTTTTTTCCTCAACCTGATTCTGTAGCAGAACGCGCTCTTCACACGCTTGACGTTAAAAGAGCTTTATTGTACTACATAGATAGAACAAAATACTTTCGCAAAACAAAACAACTGTTTGTTGCATTTGTCCCACCTCACAAAGACAATCCCATCTCTAAATCTGTTATTGCAAGATGGATTGTTAAATGCCTTCAAACATGCTACACTAAAGCTAAAAGAACTTTATTCATACCCCCTAGAGCGCATTCCACTCGCAAAATAGGAACTTCTGTGGCCTTTTTAGGTAACATTCCTCTAGCTGACATATGGAAGGCAGCTACATGGTCTACACCACACGCATTTACCAAACACTATTGTGTAAATGTGTTAGCTCGTCAACAAGCTAATGAAGGCCAAGCAGTACTTAAAACACTATTTCAAACAACTGCAACATCTACAGGTTAGCCACCGCTTTGGGAGTATACTGCTTTGTAGTCTATGCAAAGCATGTGTATCTACAGCACACATGCCTCGAACGGATAATGTTACTTACCCAGTAAGCATCTGTTCTTGGCATGTAGAGCTGTAGATTCACATGCGCCCACCCGCCTCCCCGGGTACCTGTAGTTGTTGCAGTTCTTCATTATACATTTATACGCATGGACATCTCAATATTACACTTACTTACTCAATCAATCAAAATTACTTTATTCGATTAATACAAAATTGATCATAAAAGTTCAGAAATACATCACAGAAAAAACTCTAAAAACAAACAATTCATGTCAGCAGATGATCATTTTCCTAGTTCACAGAGACGCACATAAAAAGGAAGCAACACTAAAACAAGCTAGAGGGTCAGGCAGCATTCGCAAAAAGTATAAGGCCGGGCGACATTGTCTAAAATTAAGCTTACCTAAAAGAGGAGTTAAAAACCTTTTCCGATGATTACAATAAAATTTACAAAAGAAGAAAATGTGCAAATCAGTTTTACACAAGAGATCATCACAAGGGCAGCAAGGAAGATCATTACTAGAATAAGTACCAGCAGTGTGGCCCTGCATACATGGGATATAATTAAGGTGAAATCTTAACAGAATAAATCTGTGCCAAGGGAATGTTACAAGCTCCAGATAGGAGGATAACCCCTCATCCTGCAGTGGGCCCTCCATGTATTCCCTTATAGTTGGTTTGTTATGATTTGCATTCATTCTCGCATCATTGGCAAAGGCTATAAAACGAGTTTTAAAAACATTTTTCGAGACAGATACACAGTTTCCAGGTAATTCGAATAGACTCCCGAGATCTAGAGTATGTAGGCTTTTTCTCACATACTTCAACCATTTAATATTCTCTGTATGTTCTAGAGCTAAACAATCCATTATTATTTGTTGAGTAAGGGACACAGTATCTCTGCACCATAATGAATGCCACAGAAGAATAGGAGCTGCTTTAATCTGATCAGTTATATAGGGAATGTTTAGCTCTTGATGTAATTTAAAATTGGAGCAGCTAATAGGAAGGCTCAGCATTGATTTCCAGAAATTATCCTCAATTATTTGTAACCCCTCTACATTAACATGACCCCACACTCCAGCACCGTATGCAGCTACTGTACTAGATTTGGCCCAATAGACCTTCCTTAACATATCTGGATTTCTTGTTCCCAATTTTTTGGAAAAGGAGCGAATGGCGTTTGTACTCTATTCGAGCATGATCCTGCGATTCGCCACCATATTCGTCCAGGATGCTCGATAGTCAAAAGTCACCCCTAGATAGAAAAATAACTCTGTCTGCACCACTTTAGGATTAGAGATAAAAAAAAAAGGAGGGGGGGGGGGATCAGCTTTTTTCCTGCAATTAAAACAAATGACTTGGATTCGTTTGTGTGAAGATCCAAACTTTTCATAAATTTTACATAGTTATTTAACAGTTTCTGGAGCGACCTCCCCGTACGCGCAATTAAAACTGCATCATCTGCATACAATAAAATTGGAATGCGCATGTTATTTATTCTGGGTACATCTAAGGCTGATTCGGGCAGTCGAGACTCCACCCCATTTGTATAGAGCGAAAACAAAAAAGGTGCGAGAACGCACCCTTGCCGAACGCCTCTTGTAACTGGGAACCATCTAGTGCACTCACCCCGTTTGCCATACCTTACACATGCTTCGCTCATCGAATACAATTGTCTTATGAAGGTAATTATTTCCTGGTCTACCCCCATTTCCCTCCTGATCCTCCATAAATGGGAATGGGATACACAGTCAAAAGCTGCGCTAAGATCCATGAAGGCCAGATATAAGTTGCCTTGCTTAGCGTGGGTGTACTTCGCTATAAGTAGACTCGGGTTCAGTCATTGATCTTGGGTGCCTCTACCTTTTTCGAAAGCCATATTGTGCCGGGGTCTCAGAATATTGTTTGCCAGTGCCCATGTCTCCAGTCTATTTAATAGCACTCTTCCCATGAGTTTAGCTGTGCTATCAAAGAGGGAGATTGGCCAATAGTTTCTGGGGTCTAGTTTATCCCCTTTTTTGTGAATTGGAATTAGAACTGCTTTATGCCAGGATGTAGGCGGTCCCTCTTTGGCTATGGCATTGAATATGTTGGTAAGTAGGGTTCCCCACAGATCAGGGCGATTGTGAAATAATCTATTGGGGTGCCATCTATACCCTTTGCCTTATTACTAGAGGATTGTGCATAGCCGGCACCTATCTCCATGTGATTAAAAGTGAGGGCGATATTAGATGGGGGGGCAGGCTCCTTGTCAGCCGCTCCGGTACCCTCTCGCAAACAATTAAACATTTTACAAAACTGTTCCACCCATGAGTCCTCATCCACATGTGTGTCCAAATTAGGATTAGAATTCGAGTTTAGAAATGGTGCATTAATCGTTGACCAAAAGTCCCTTGCATTGTTTGTAACTGAGGCTTTCAGTAATTTTTCCCAAGCTTCTTCTTTTAATATCTTTAATCTATTCTTCCTGGCCATAGAATAACTTAGCCGGGCCTGTTTCACAAGGGCAGGATTTCTTGGCACACTCTTGAGTAATCGATGTAGGTGGGAAAGTGCTTTAGTTCAATTATGATCAAACCATTTCGGTCCTATGGTTTTATGTGACCCACCACACTTTGAAAGGTTCTTTTTTTCACCTCTAGCAAAATAGCTTCAAAGGCCTCAGTAATAGACTGGGGGTCCTGTTTTGGATCTAAACATATTACTATTTCCTTCATTCTGCTAGATACGACCTGGGGAATGAGAACAGCCTTGTCAATGCCCTCCCATTTAAGAGTTATCCCATTCTTCTTAGCTATAATGGGTTTTATGTGTGAGAAGTTAGGGCCATGAATACCTAGCCATTTCATAACCGAAGAAACGCTCCTCCCAATATAGCAAAGGCTATTATAAAATCAATTGATGAGCTATATAGGGTAGAGCGAAAGGTTTCAAGCAGGAAGCCGGTAGATTCCGACCGGGGGTTCATAATCTCCAAGTCTTTTGTGATAATGAGCTTATTTATGGCGTTGCCATATTGGTTATGGGAAAAGTGTACATTACCACCTCCATCCTCGTCTGTTAAACCACAGACCGAGGTTGACGCGAGAGGGCAGGGGTGCACATTAAAATCGCCCAACCACAATACTGTCGGATCTTTTTTACAAGAACCAATTAATTTATTCATATTTTCCTCCACTAAAGCAGTAACTTTGTACATATCACCCCCAAATAAATTATTGTAAAAATTAATCAATAATATGCTGTCACCTTCTGGACCTTTAAGATGTAACATGTTAAAATATTGACAATCATTAAAAGATGATAAAACTTCAAATCGCAGGGTTACTTACTCCATTCTCACCCTCTTGCGGTAAAACAATCTGACAATGGAGTCGATGACCATGCGCACTATCACCGAAAGGAGGAGTCACCTTAACTCGTGACTAGGAAAAACTTCTTTGAAGAAAAACAACTTGCAAACATCCGGACCCAACACTAGATGGCAGGAGTATGCAAAGCATGTGAATCTACAGCTCTACATGCCAAGAACAGATACTTACTGGGTAAGTAACATTATCCTTCTGTTGTAATTGTAACTACATTTCGGCCCATTTTTTTAAATTATAAAACACTAGTTTGGTTGGCGTAAAACGTTTACCCTTTAAAAAGATATTATTTTGGAGGAGGGGGGAGAGGGCATGGCTGGCGCCATGAAGGCACTCTAGTGGTGAGCTACCCAGCTACACAGCCAAAACTGCTCAAATGCCCCGTAAAATGTGCTTCTATCTGCGCTTCCTCTGTGGAAATCTATGGCGCTACCTCCACAGAGCAACAATGCGGAGGCCAAACACACTTACTCAGTACCCAGAGGACAATTTTTTGTTTAAAGAATGATCAATGAGAGATAAAATGCAAATCTGCAATGCCTGAGAACACATGGAAGGTACAAATGTAGAGAAGTCTGCACAGACCTATTCCCAAAAATCCTGGGAGAAGAACATATCCCCACTATCGGAATAGTGGTAACGTATAGAGTTGGCTCGAACCGAGGTGAAGTTGGCGCACACCCCATAGACTTCTATCTAAATTAGCTTCATCAGACAATAAAGACAGGATATTTCAAGCAGCGCTCCATCCAGAGGTAATGTTTGTTGAATGCACCGTGCAACTATCAAGACATATCCCTCACAACTCTAGCAAAGAGAATATCCCTAAGGAAAATCCCTTCTGAACTAAGAAGCAGATGAAATACAGATGGGCCTATCCCCTGTGAGTTGATCTGCTCAATATATGGAACCACTAAAGCAGACAGATTGCTAAAAGAAGCAAGAGCCACCAGGGTCTACTTTCAAAATGAGCGGAATGAGATTGGTCAACCTAAGGATGGAACGTCAAACTCTAGAAAAGGAATATACCTTCTTCATTCACAACCACTGCACGTTTTCTAGAATCAGTCAAGTCTGGAGCACTCATTACTACACAGGCAAATAGAATAGACGTTGCCTTAGTTGTGATTTCTGACCACACATCCATTATATGCGACCTGGTTTCGAGCAAACATCGCTAATGCCAGGGCCATTGGAGATTTGATTAATCTATACTCCAAAACAAAATCCAAGAAAAAGAAACAAGACCAGATAGAGGAATATTTCACAAAAATATGGATTTAGTCCAAGTTGAGTGGCTATTCCAGGTCCTTTTCACCCTCTTCAGATAAGTCTAGCATGAAGTCAAGAGACTAGTCGAAGAACAGTAAAGCACAAGAAGTCCATGCAACTCTCTTCAGCTTGTAGATGCTCCTACTCCATAAAGAGGTCTCATAGCTGACGTTCAGAAAATCTGGCTACCCCCTCCAGGTCCAATCTGATGCTGAACCTTGAGCCAAAGTTTGCTGAGTTCCCTGGGCCATTGTCTACTTCCCAGCAAACTACAGCTTTCAAAGAGGCCATGCTGTAGGAGATATTTAAGTTAGTTCAGAATGTCTCTGGCATGCCCTCAGGCCCCCCTTGGTCTGTTAGGGGTCAGCCTGTCTTCCATCAGCAGGTCTTGTCTCTGTGCCAATTGACCCTTGACAACCTCAACCCATTCTGCATTGGTGCTAGTCTCAACTCCTTTACCACAGGCTTTACTTTTTGTTCTGGTGCCAGATGCCAGCCTATCTCTAATTTCGGAAGCAGCTTCTGCACTGGCTCGCACCACAAACAAAGGTCAGCCTCAGGCTGAGTAGGATTCTTCCCCCTGTTCTTTTACCTCAATGACACTATTTTTCGGAGGAATGAGGCTCTCTTTAGTTCAGACCCTGATGCTCTGCAGAACCTTGAACATGTCCCTTATAATGAGGATGATGCCAGGAAGGTAAGTCACTTGCTCCCTCCCCATGTTACTTATGCCAGCTTATATTTTGACCTCCAAAATGCCGGTGTCTTGTGTAATGCAGACTCTGCCTCACCAGAGTCTGCATTAAATCCTCCAGCAGAAGAGATTGCTTCTTTTGCAATGGTAGTTTGTACAGCTAAGGAAGTCATAGAATTACAGTTCCCCACTGAGTAGACAAAGCCAAGTCTCCTTACCAATATTTTGCAGCATGTGCCTTCCTCTTCGGAACCAGTGAAAGAGGCTCTGACTGATTCACTTATGGCAACCTTTTCAAAACCTTTTTCGACCCTTTACATGAGTAGACCTTGGTGTAAGGCAGCATAAGCCAGCACCAGGTGACCTGAAATTCCTGATGCAACATCCTGCTCCTGAGAGCCTGGTGGTAAAAGCCTCCACAAAGTTAAGCCAAGCTACTTTCCTTCGACCTTTCTGGACAGGGAGCTTAAATGGATTGAGATGATGGGCAAAAAGCTTTTCTCATCAGCTAGCTTAGTGCTACGTTTCTTAAATGATGTTTGCATCCTGAGTCGTTATACCCATGTCCTGTGGGATAGAATGCCTGAAGTTTTGCACATGGTGCTCTGGGATTTTCTCAATGCTTTTGCCCAAATGGTACATGATGCACCGAAATGCATATTGTGATCTGGTCTGGACACCACCTCATCTTCTGCTCGGGCCAAGGACACTGTCATCATCAGATGCCATACATGGATGCGCACCTCCAGTTTTTCCATGGAAGTCCAAGCTGTCCTTATGGACACATGACCAGCTTCCTTGTGGAGAGAAAGAAGATTATGCTCTCATGCAGTTAAGAGTGCAAAGCTACAGCTCGTTCCTTAAATTACTTTCTCCTGCTCACCAATTCCACCAGCAGTACGAGAAATTCAGGGCATATTTGAAGGACTTTGCCTTACAGAGATACCCCTTACAGCCTGAGCAGCTTTTTGTAGCTCTAAAAGGCAGGGGGGAGGTACCAGAGAGCAGTGGTCAGCAGCACCTCCTAGCCCTTTAGCCATGCCATCCAGTTGGTGAGGCCAGTTGGGGGGCTGGATCCTGGAGCGCATTTTCTACTGGCTGTTGATTGCATGGTATCGGTGGGTCCTTCAGATGGTCCAACTTGGTTATGTTCTTACCTTTTTGTATATGCCTCCCACATATTCCTCCAGTTTTTTCTCAGGCAGTGGCATATCATGCCTCTATTCTCACCAGAGAAGTATTCCAGTTGATCAACGAGGGTGCAATCAGGATTGTGCCTGAGGCAGATAGAGGAATGGGCTACTGGGCTCAATGCTTCCTTGTCCTAAAAAAAAAAAAACAGAGGCCGGAGGCCGATTTTAGACCTCAGCGTGCTAAACTCGTTCCTGAAGTTCAAGATTATGACTCATACAAGTTCTTCAGGCCTCGGACACAGAGGACTGATTGGTGTGCTTCAATCCTGCAGTCCCACAGGAAGTATCTCTGCTTTGTAGTGGGATCAGGCCACTTCCAATTCACTTTCCTGCCTTTTGGCCAAACATCATCCCCTCTAGTCTCTACAAAGGTCATGTCTGTGGTCGAGGCCAATCTTCGTAGGTCAGGATACATGTGTTCCTGTATTTAGATGACTGGCTGTTGAAGACTTGCTAAACTCCGCTAGTGTCTGACCACTTCGAGAAGATTGTTTAGCTGGGTTTGTCCACAGAGTTCAGATCGCATGTTCTTCCATCCATGAGAATTTTGGGGCTGTTATGGACGCATTGCCTCTTACCCGCCACTGCAGCGAGTCCAGGATGTTCAGGCTATGATCCCAATGTTTTAAGTGAGAGCTGCTGTCCCATCCTTAATAGTTCTGAGGCTGCTTGGTCTTCTTGCCTTCTACATTTTTGTGGTGCCCCACGCTCATTGTCACATGTGGGACCCTTCAATGTAACCTATGTCTGCAGTGGGACAAGCACTGGGGTTGCCCTTCCAACATTATTCACATCTACGATGAGGCTGCAGAGATCTTCAGTGGTGAATAACTAACATCAACCTGACCCGCGTGAGACCGTTGCCACACCTCCGCTGGAGGTAACAGTGGTGACAGGTACGTCTTCTTTCGGTTGGGGAGATCACCTGGACGAGGTGGACATCAGAGGCCTCAGTGTATCACATTAACCATTTTGAACTGTAACCTGTCCGACTGGTCCTCAAGATGTTTCTGCCTTTCATGAAGGGCAAGCCTCTGCAGTTTCTATTGGACAACACAACAGTGATTCCATTCTGCCACAAGCATGGTGGCTCACCTGCCCTCTGTCTTTTGGCCTTGATACTGTTGAAATGCCAGAAGCTTCAGAGGACCTCCCTGATGGTCTTATCTTCTGACAGCGTCCCTCAACGTCAGTGTAAGATCCCAAATTGCAGCTGAAAGGATCACGCAGAGGCAGGTTCAGTGAAATAACTTCAGGTTTATTTCAAGGTAGAAGAACCCATCCAGGGCCCCAGCATCCAGTTCATCCAACAGCTTCAGCTCCTTTCAACAAACACAATCCTATCACCTGGGAGACCAGGACTCAGCTTAGAACCTCTCGTAACCAAGGCAGCATGACATCAGAAGTACACAGGCTTCAGATGCAGCTTAAGATGCCACACACCTTCCCCCGTTAACAAAAGAGAATAAATAAAAGAAAAGAAAGGAAACAAGAGAAATGAGAAAGAAAGAAATATAAAGAAAAGACACAAGAGAATAATTAGTACTCAAAAATGAGAAGAAACCTTCAAGACACAAAATCCTTAAGATAACTTGGTCTCTTAACAATCCTAGAGGACAAGCGTGGAGATGCAACAAAAGTATTATTAGCATTCTCACTAACCCCAGAACCTTCTCCACATCCAGCCCCTTTACAAACTGAGACCCTATTTAGATTCCAAATTCTGTGATCCTGAGTTTTAACAGCATTTTTGAAAACCTTTATAACCCGTATGGGTTTGGAAAATCTAACCTTGGTACCAGGTTGCCTAATGACAACCAAGTCACCTAGCTTGACCACAGTCTCTTTGGACGAATTCTTAGAGTCAAAATGTATTTTCCTAGAAAAGCACTTGGCTTCCTCTCTCTTACGCCAGTCAGGAGAAACCTTCTCAGACAAAGAGTTAGAAGCAGCCTCTTCTAGATGTCTGACCCAAGGTGGCTCTACTAAAGTACAAGGAGACCTACCCCTAAAGAGGACAAAAGGTGACTTCCCAGTCGTGCTGTGGGGTGTAAGCCTATAATTCTCAACCTTTCTGAGAACCTCCTCTTTCCAGTTAAGACCAGAGCTTTTCGCCCATGAGATGGTCTCCTTCAACACCCTATTAAACCTTTCTACCATTCCATTGGTTTCTGGGTGGTAAAGGGAACACCTCTTGTGTTTTATGCCATGATTTTTAAGAAAAGCCTCCATTTCTCGTGAAACCAACTGCACCCCATTGTCAGTGAGAATAACTTCAGGGTAACCCTCTTTGGCCATGAGGGATTCTAAAATTTGATGACAGACACAGTCTCAATGCTAGACGTAAAACAAACTTCAGGCCACCTTGAAAACAAATCCAAAAGCACCAAAATAAACATCTGCTGGCCAAGAGTATGCACTGGACCCAAAATGTCTAACGCCACTTCTTTCCAGGGACCACGAGGAAGTTCCCTAATCACCATTGGTTGGACCCTTGTGAGCTTAGACTTATCACTTAAGGCACAGACCGTGCAGTCCCTCACAACTCTCTCCACATGCAGATCCATACCTGGCCACCAATAAGAGGATCTCAGCCTCTCCTTAGTCTTTGACATGCCTGAATGTGACTTGTGAGCCAACTCAATCAGAAGTTGACGAAGTTTAAGGGGTGGAACGAGTCTCATTCCACGTAATAGCACACCATCACAAGCAGCTAACTCATCCTTAAGACCCCAACATTTGGCAGCTTCTTCAGATGCCTGTTGTTTTGAATGCCATCCCTTGTGAATGAGAGACAATACCTCTGAGAGAACAGGATCAGTAGATAGCTCAAGGCGCCATTGTTACTCATCAATGATCCCTTGACCAACCACACACACACAAAGATCAATGTCCTCATAATCCTCATCAACACCATCACCCTCACTTTCTCCTACCAATCTAGAAAGAGTATCAGCAATACCGTTGTCTACTCCTGGAATGTACTTGATATCAAAGTCATAATCTTGGAGTGCTATGACCCATTTTGTTATCCTCCCAGAAATGAGGTCAATCCCTTTTTAGAGAAAGTTTCACAGAGAGGCTTGTGATCAGTTTTTACCAAGAACTTAGTTCCCCACAAAAATTTCTTCAACTTCTTAATGGCCCAATACACAGCCAATGCTTCTTGTTCAATAACGGAGTAACGAGATGCTGCGTCTTTGAGCCCCGAGAAAGAAACATAATAGTTTCCAAACCCCCTTCACCTTCCTGTTGGAGTACGGCTCCCAAACCTTTAAGACTTGCATCCGTTGTGACAATGGACGTTCTGGAGGGGTCAAAACTTTTAAGCTTGGGGGCATCACTGAGTCTTCTCTTGAGGAAGTCAAACTCCAGATCACATTCTTTAGACCAAATGAAATCCGCACCTTTCCTCAAGAGAGCCCTCATGTGATTACTACTCTCGGCAAAGTTTTCAATAAATTTGTTATAATACTCAATCATCCCTAAGAATTTAAGGAGTTCCTCTCTACAGGAAGGGGCAGACATGTGAGTATTGGTGTCAACCAAATTGGACTTTGGGGCTATCCCCTCACCTGAGATCGTGTGTCCCAAGTAATGAATGGAGGACGTGCCAAACTGACACTTCTCAGATTTGATGGTGAGATTAGCATCACTCAATCTTCCCAAAACAACATTAAGGCGGTCATTGTGCTCTTTGTGATCATTCCCAAATACCAAAATGTCATCTTGGTAGACACAAACCCCTTTACAATCTTTGAGTACCTTCTCCATTATACGCTGAAAAACGGATGCCGCAGACACAAGGCCAAACGGCATCCTTACAAATCTAAAAGTTCCAAAGGGCGTTATGAAAGCTGTATAGTCTCTTGAAGCTTCATCCAGCTCTATCTGGTGATAGGCTGAAGCTAAGTCAATGGTGCTGAAGACTTTAGCTCCCCCAAGCAAAACTAACAGCTCTGAAATATTTGGGAGAGGATAATGATCCACTACAACGCACTTGTTCAATTGCCTCAAGTCCACACAAAGACGGAGAGACCCATTGGCCTTGGGAGGGGTCAAAAATAGACCAAAACGGTTCTAAGCATATAGTTAAAAGCAAATGGAAAAATTCACAGCTGGGAAGCCAGAACCGGAACAACTTGTAGCGTGAATTAGTCCAAGCAGACCCCAACTAAACAAGCAAAGTTTCCATCACATAAGAAAGAGGAAACATATGCGAAGGGACGAGCCCGCGTCGATAAACCATCCCTCATTAACACAGAAGTGATGAAAAGCGCGGTAAGCTCCCAGTCCCTGGGGTGTAAATTTAAACAGTTGAAAGTCATAGAAGGGTGTATGAGTGGCAGAGACCAACAACCCTTGTATAAAAGAATAATCCCGGTAAACAAGTTGAAATAAACACAGTACCTGAGGTAGGAGTGTCCGATCACTACCTATAAACAGGGAAAGTAAAGAAAGCAGTTGAGGGGTGTTGAGTTCTTCATCTTGCCTTTCAGCTGCCGACTACGCCAGTGTAAGATCCCAAATTGCAGCTGAAAGGATCACGCAGAGGCAGGTTCAGTGAAATAACTTCAGGTTTATTTCAAGGTAGAAGAACCCATCCAGGCCCCAGCATCCAGTTCATCCAACAGCTTCAGCTCCTTTCAACAAACACAATCCTATCACCTGGGAGACCAGGTTTCAGCTTAGAACCTCTCGTAACCAAGGCAGCATGACATCAGAAGTACACAGGCTTCAGATGCAGCTTAAGATGCCACAGTCAGGGCACGCTAGCTCTACAGATGTGATCCTGCTGATAATGAGTAGCATCTGCACCCTTATTTGGCCAATGGGGCACACCCTTGGTGCACTTTTTTGCCACTTCCACTAACAGAAACACTTAATGTCTGGCCTTTTGCGCTCTTGTTTCCTCCTCAAGGATCTCTAGTAGAAACGCTGCACATCCAATGGGATTTTAGCCTCATGTATACTTTTCTACAACAGCTTCTGATCCTGCGAGTCATTAAAAAAGTAAGGTGGGACCGGGCTCATTTGATCATGGTGGCCCTGGAATGGGCCAGGAGAATTGGTTACTCTGACCTACTGACTGCATTTGCCTTCCACTTCGACTGCCTCTTCCAGAGGACCTGCTGTCCCAGTACCAGGAGAGAGTACTCCACCTGAACCCCCACAAACTACACCTCCATTTGTAGAGATTGAGTGCAAACAGTTGATGGGTTTTCACCTTTTGTCAGAAGTAGTAGATGTCATTCTGGCTGTCTGTTGCCATTCTCCCAAGTCTGTTTATTTAGGTTGTTGTGCTAAGTTTGTCTGGTGCAATCTTCCATAGGCAAAACTCTGTTACACAGCTTTTCTAATTGTCCTTGACCTGGCAAGGTTTTGCTATGGGCACAGTTAAAGGTTAGTTATCAGGTTATTTTTCCTTGTTCAAGTTACCAGTATAATGCATTTTTTTTAAAGGGCTTTCACATATATTTACCCCAGTTACCTTTTAAAATGTTGCAGTGGGATCTTAATTTGGCCTTCGCATTCCTCTGGTGTATTTCTTTCTAGCCTCTTCACAGCTGCTCTCTGGCTGTTGACTTTGAAGGCTTTGCTCCTGATTGTAATAATGTCAAAGCTTCACATCAGTGACCTACCAACATTGTTGGTCCAGTCCCCATATATAGCCCTTTTTCAGGACATGCTGGTGCTTCGAACTTGTGCGTCCTGTGATCTGAAAGTGATGTCATCCTTTCATGAGAGGACGTCTATCATGCTCCCCACGTGCTCTCCATTGCGCTTCCTATGTTCTTCTCTCTACCACATTTTTCTAAGGAGGGGGCTCTGGGGTGCTACTCCACTTGGATTACATAGATACGACTAAGGAAGTACTGGTTGGATGGTCAGCTTATTGTTGGATTCGCCCTTGTGAAGAAAAGGTGCAAAGAAAGGAAAGGAGATCCAAAAACAGACCTTGTCTGGTGAATAGTTTTTTGCATCAAACTGGGTTATGCCTTTGCCTAAAAAGATCCTTCACAAGGCCTTCACTCTCATTCCACCAGAGCGAAGGCTGCAAGTATGGCTTTAACTGTGTGCGTTTTGGTTTTGAACATCTGCAGACGTGCCAGGGCATCCGTTTATGCTTTCACCAAGCACTACTTTATCGACTCTCAAATCCACATGGAGGGTCATATTGCCCCCTCTGCCCTACCTGGTGGAACATCCACTCCTCAGACCTGCCTCCTTGGAGGGGCCATTGCTTTGGTATTAATTCTCATGGTGAGGATTCTGCATCCATCAGAGGAATAAGTTACCTTGGGGAACCTTCTATCTGATATCAAACAACTGATTCCTCACCAACTACCCACCACCCTATTCTATGGTGTGGACTATTGGAAATTAATAAGGTTCTTGGGTAGGTTTGAATACTGCAAGCTTGTTTCCATCTATAAGCACATCTCCGCATCTTAGGATGCCAAGAAGATGGAGAACCTAATGTCAACACACAGGACTGGCACCTATAATCTGCTCCATGTTGTCATGCCTCAACGCAGATGGAGTTGTGATGGAGGCTGACCGCGCCACCTTCCGGCACACAGGAGCAAGAACTTCGAGTTTGACACTTGGGGAGATTCACAGTATTAGGACTTTGCGATTAAAATATCCACCATAAAGTGCGTTACCCAGGTAAGTGCCATTCATTAGTGAGCAATGTTTCCAAATACTTACAATCACTGAGCAAAACTTGCTTGATATTTTCCTAATCTTAAAAAAAGCAAACCTTTGATATCTTTTTAACTGTTCTCCACACCTGTACACTATTCCTTTCGGATCACTTAGCCCATTCACAAGTGAAGTTCCTACTGGGCCTATGAGAAACCGTGCCTTCGACCAATAGATCATGGTGGTAAGCCTCAATTTGAAATGGATGTGATAAAAAAGATCTGGACTTCAGTCGTAGAGTCTCAGCAAACCATGCACAGTTCCACAGATCAACACTACAAATGACGTCAACTATTGTTGATGTATTACTCGTTTCACCCTATGGATGTAACTCCTGATTAAGGTTACTGCTGTTGCACTAAAAAAGCTGTATTTGTTTTGTGAAATACTAATTCGGTATAGGTTTGTCTAGGGTTTTCTGTGCTGGCTCTGCTGCTTAATCATCTAGCTCTGCATGGGTGTGTGTCTTTCTGTTTTGTGGATCTGTATGCACATTGTGCTTTCTTAAGGTCAACATCTATGATGAAACTCAGTTGCTTTTCTATTTTCTTGATGATTATGATTATTTTTACAGGAAGAGGAAGATGGATCAGATGATGAAAACAATGTGAAAGAGGATTTCACAGTCACCATGAAAGCAAGTTTCAGCATGAGAAGTTTTTTGGAGCAACTTGAAGATGATCCAGATGGCTTCATCTCACCAGCAGATGACAAGACACCTTCCAAGAGCAGCCAGGACTTGGGTCTTTCTAACCTTCATTCTGCATCAATGTACGTAATTATTCTTTAAGACCAGATTGCATCCAAAAATAATGTTTACTAACTCTTGGTTTGTCCACTGAAGTGCCTGCATGTTCTGCACTACACTGTTGGTTATCCCCAGCAGACACAATGATTCATTTTGTATAAATGAGCCATCCAGGTTCAAGATTAAAGCACTGGTTCCTCCGTCTCTCCTGGACCATGTTAAAGGGTACCCAAGTGTCCCCTTCTTTCAATGGTTCCCATTAGGAAGAATCACTGGTGGAGTGAAGAGAAGGTTGACATTTGAGTCCTTCTCACATGATCCATATGCCCTCTACACCCTTGTACCAAGGCTTATTCTTCAGGACTCAGTGCTACAGGACCAATAAACTATGAAGAGTGGGAAGAATTTGAGCCATTGCATTAATCAAGCTTTGCTTTCATCTCTATCTTGTAAATAGTCCTCCATGTAGAATAAGACATAAAAGACAAATTAAGAAAAGAAGACATAGAGGCAGCTGTGATTATAAACTTGCACCCAAATGATTGAAATAAAGCAAACCACGAAATTATCACCATGGAAATAAGACCAAGGTGCATGGCATGAGGACGAAGTAGAAAAAACATGAATAAACCACACAGTTAAAAGAAGGGAAGTATGTACTTTAAGGAGAGGCAGCTAGTTCAAGGATTTGCTTCCTCTTGAGCACTACTGTTGAATAGGTGTATATCCTTGCATTGTTCTTGATAGTTTAGTCATTTCAGCATGCACAGTTATCCTGAGCCACTTCACCAACTTCCTGAAATTCTCTCTTCTCTTTGCTGGAAACGAGAGAAACTACTGATTCTCAACTTTTGCAGAATCTTTGGAAATGATAACCTTTGTGCACGCAGTGATCCTGTGCCTTACTGTCACATCACAGAACACATCTGCCCTACCTGAATAAGGAGTGCATTGTTCTAGAAGTCTAGAGGGTGCATTATCTAAGTTTAGGTACCTGGTAATTGGGACTAAACGCTGGATATAATACACCTCCATGCATAACATCTCCTGTATTTGTTAGTTTCTGAAGATCGAAATAGGGGAGGTTGCTCATGAGACATGTTTTTTATGAGGGTCCAACATTTTGCTGTGCATACGTGATTATAGCACGTGCCAGAAATATGTTAATTTTCCATTTTTCTGTTCCTTCAAACCTTCTCTAGAGGAACTTCTGATATTTTACTAATTACACCCCAACCTGCATTTGGCATCCGCAGTCTCCTCATCCATGTTTGTGCTTTTAACCTTTAGGCCAGAACTCATGGAGCAGTTGCACGAAGCAAGGGAGGAGAAGAAGAAAATTCGAAAAAAACTGAGAGAATTTGAAGATGACTTTTTTAGACAAAATGGAAGGTACGTTCATTTCGATTAAATGTAATTTTGTGTCTGCACATATGAGGTGGAAAGTCCAATTCAGTTTCTATTACTATTAGTCTTGTTAATATCTGCAGCATGTAAGTTCTACACGTTTAGTCGAAATGAGGTGTAACGTTGAAATGGTAGTGAGAGAAAGATTACCAGTCATTCATTTTTTGAAACATTTATTGAAGGAATAGTGTATACCTGGAGACAGACTCGGGTTTTAGGTGCAAATGACTTCTTGATCATGGGCCTTTCACTTATCCCCACCTCTTCTCATGTGTGACCTCTACAGAACATTCTTTTCAAGTTGTTAACTAACCAAGAAGTGGGGGAGTGCTACCGTAGCGTTTTGTGAGAAACAGCCGTTCAGTTCTGCCATGTGTTTCCACAGCCCTCTTGACTCGTTACAACAATTTTTAACTTTCTTAGATGCAGTGCCTTCTTAACCTCTTGCTTGGTCTATTACAGAGATTACATTTAGCCTCCATTTTAGTTTTCCTTTTTAAGGTCGAGCCTGTCGGACCCGCTGTAATCAATAAAACCACTCTATTTCTACCTCCTGCTTACTGTTGGTTCTTTCCAGCATCACTCTTCTTTGCAGCCTCCTGTCTCGTTCCGGCAGCCAATACCGCACTTCCTTTCAAGGCTGAGGAGCACCGGTAAAGTACAGTGTACTTACGATTATCCAGTGGCAGCTGGTGACATTTGTAAGTGGTGGGGCGGAAAATGAATTTCATAGAGCACCGTAGCTAGCGAGCGAGCCCGAACAACCAAAGGGGAGTTCGGGGGAGTTCTCCCCCCGAGAACATTTTGAAAAAAGAGTGGACAAATGGTGCATTTTCAAGCAAATTTGAGAAAGCAGGAAGGTTAATAAAGCAATTGTGAAAGTGCAGTTATTATATTAATAAAGAGAAGTCATATAACATAGGTAGGTGCTTATTCAGTATAACCACAGAGCTTCATAACAGACTTCGAGATACAATGCATTTCTGAGTACCTCATAGATGTTTTTATTTAACAAACAACTAAACAGGTCGCAAACTAGCAGCATTCAATATATTGTTCACTTTTTGTAGATAAAATCAGCACGTCTGTCTTTAAGAGCAGCAAACGTTTCAATAACTTGAACGTTAAAGTCTGGGATTTTTTAACTAGGTCGCTCTCTATAGAGAGCATTGCTAAAGCATTCAGTCTTTCCTCAAGCATGGTGTTCCTCAGGAATGTCTTAATCCTCTTTAAGGTGGAAAAACATCGTTCAGACTCTGCTGTTGTCATAGGAGTGGTAATGACAATTTTTAGTAAAGCCACTGTCTCTGTAAGTGACTTTTCCATATTAAGTTTATAAATTAAAGCCAGCAAAGAAATGGCACCTTTGGCCTTCCGGTATACACTCATTCCGTACAGTACAGTCAACTCAGTTTTCAGGTCCTCTTTGTTGAGCATAGGATAAGCTTCCACAGCCTCATTCAGAGCTTGCTCAGGAAAGGATTGATCATATGTTGCAAATTGTTCACTTTGCAATAATGCGGCACTTACCAAATGTTTTGTGAAAGAAAAACGTTCTTGTGCATGCACAATTACAATGTCACATATCTCCTTTGCAATTCGGACCAGACTACTGATGTTTTTCCTGCGGTTTGAAAAAGTAGAACCCTCTGGCAGTCTGCTGTCTAAATTGTCAACCCCATCTCTCACTTTGCTGATGTTGGTGACAAACATACTGGTATCTCTTTGCACAGAGACAGTATCTATCGCTCGTGTTTGCAACTGGTTGTATAATATCTCGACATAAAACATTGTCATGAAATAAAAAAAGAAAGAACTGAAACTCTCTGTCTTGTAGTGTTCTAGCAAAGCCACGGGCTTCATTCTGACTTCTGTAATCAAAGCCTTCAATGGCGTTAAAACATTTCTCAAGGTCCTCCCTATGTTTATATATTAGGTTGACTGTACGTATGTTAAAGTTCCAACGAGTTGACGATCCCCTTGGAAGCCTTTTGTCCACAATCTCCTGAAGTGCTTCCGTTCTTTTGGGGGAATGTGAGAAGAATGCTGCCATGCCTCCTACATCCTGAAAGAAAATTTGTGTCTCTGAGATCCTTGATACTGCCTGTTGCATAATAAGATTAAGTTGGTGGGCGTAACAGTGCACATAATGAGCATTAGGGTACACAACTCTAATTCTTTTCTGTACTCCACCAAGGCTTCCACTCATTACGGACGCACCATCATAGCTTTGTGCAATAAGGTGTTTTTTTTGAGGCAGCTCTGAAAAAATGAGGTTAAGTTGACGCAGTATAGCTGAAGTAATGGTTTCTGCACTAGAGTCTCTTAAATGTGTGAAAACCATAGAACCTCTCCACAACTTGACTGTCATTGTCAAGGTACCGAAAGACTAATACGGACTGTGTTTTTGTGGCCACATCAGTGGTGTCATCAGCCTGAATAGCCACAAAGTCTGTGTTTTGCAACTCTTGCACAATATGGCTTCTCAATATTTCTAGCATACACTCAAGGAGTTCATTTTGTATTGTTTTAGAGGTGCCCTTAAAGACTGTAGCACTTGCTAAATGTGCTTCCATGTCATGGTCTATGCTTGCTATTAAATCCACAAGGCCTCTGAATATTCCAGGTTTTGAGGAACTTTCCGATTCATCATGGCCTCGCAATGCCAGTTCGAAAGCACCACAGAAACAAATACAATCAACTATTTTTGCTAGTATGTGTCTATTCCTATCAACTGCTTCATTGTGTTTCTGTATTGTTTTCCGGTATGCGTCGTTTATGTGGTGTTCAATCGGTGTGTCTCCCAACATTCCCAGTCTCTTCAGGCATTCCATATGGCTTCTTGTGTGTGCATGCTTCTTGATTTTGTCAGACAAATGCTTCAAGTCTATTACTCCTTGTTTTGTCCAAGGCAATTCACCACCAAACAGCATGCAGGGGAAGCAGAACAGAGAATTTTTTGACACACACCCTGTAAGCCAATCAGCTTTTGTGTATTAGGTGTTTGAGAATGTACGTGTGTAAGTCTTTCCTCTGTCCTGGGTAGTTTGTTGTAGTTTCAGGTCAGGCCGATCAGGTCCTAATTGCTTTATCTGTAGTTTCTCTTCACGTGTCCGTCCAAAGAATGACCTTGCAAGTAGCTGTTCTACTGTATTCATGCCGATGCTGGCCTTACCAATATTAAAGAAACCTGTCAATAATCAAAGTGCAACGTAGAAGGTTTGGTGCAATTATATCACATTTCAGTATAAATACATATATCTTGTGCATTATCGCAATAGATCTCCAACAGCTCTCCTTCGCACAACATGACTGCTAAAAATACATCCTTACTGCCTGCTGCCTCTGTGTGCCATACTGGTTGCTGAAGGCACTGAAACAGACGCTGCTTGAAGTGATAGATAGTGTTTAACACAAAAAGAGCCGCTCCCAGTATGGTGACCTGAGTGCTACAGTGTTATTTTGTGAGTGCAGGCATCTCACAAAAAGTAAAAGAGTGGTCTCACACACCACCTGGTGTCATGCTTCATCATTGGCCAGTCCTCGCCCTCTAAAAACTTGGTTTGATAGAGGGCGGGCATACACCTGATGACAGGGATGCACTTCTAAAGCTAAGTGGGGGCCCTTTAAAAAAAAGTGTGAGGTTTAAAAAGCCATTACAGATGTCAAACTTTTTTAATGTAACTGGCATCTGTATGGTGGATAAAATGAATGATCGGTGTGTTGGGGATTCTATTGTCCCCCCACCGTGATGTAAGTGGTCTACATGTTTCTGCCTATTGGCCCAGAAGGTTCCGTGGCATTCATCAGGGCCTATGTTACTCAATCGTGCTCCACCCTTACCGTGCTATGTTGGCAGGGTTCCACTGAGTGGGGTGATCACTATCACACTCCACCGTTGTACGGCTAATTAATTCAAGCCCTATCAAATGGGACCTACTAGCCCCATAGGAGGACCCCTTTGGTCAAGCGTGTTTGAGGGAAATCTCCTGCCTCTGCACCTACGTCCATGTTCCTCACCTCCTCCAGTGAGGCAGACGTTGGTGCAGAGGCAGGAGATTTCCCTCAAACACGCTTGACCAAAGGGGTCCTCCTATGGGGCTAGTAGGTCCCATTTGATAGGGCTTGAATTAATTAGCCGCACTCACAAAATAGCACTGTAGCACTCAGGTCACCATACTGGGAGCGGCTCTTTTTGTGTTAAACATTATTCATTGGAGGCTGCCTGCTCCTAGTGCCCCGTGCCTCTAGTTCCCTTCCCTAGGTCTTATCTGGGGTCTTTGTGGTTAAACAAGGGATAGATAGTGCCTTTAACAACCGTTATTGCCCAAAGCACAGTGCTAAGGCTATTAGTAAATTCCATCCACTGAGGGTACAATGTTCAAAATGTGCCCCCACCCCAACCACCATGTAGAGTGACCACGTACATAGCCCTAACTCCAGTGTAAAAAAATATAGCATCAGTTTCCTTACCTTTAACACCGGTGTTTGCTGGGTTGTAGCTGGGGTGAAAGAGCAGCAAAGGAGGTTGGGGCCTCTTGTTCTTCGCCCAAAAATGGGCCAAAAATTAGGTAATGCTGTTGCCAGGCTTTACCAGGTGCTGCAAATTAAAATATAACAAATTATTTTTGAAACATTAGGATAATCAAGCAAAGACTGGGGTACAAAAACATAACGCTCTAATTTTTACCTTGCTGTTAGCATGCAGCTCTTAGATGACAGTTAATAGCTCACTGTTCTATGTTAGCATTTTAACTTACAAACTGCAAGTAACAAAAGGATCTCTCTGACAAAAGCAGTGACTCATTGACACTTTGGGGCCATGTGCATTAGTGGGGCAACGCCCAGCGCCCCAATGGACGCACCGCCCCTGCCTGAGCTGCTCTGTTCTCTAATTAGAGGAGGAAAACTAGCTGTTTACGACTGTATGTGGGATGCCATTTTTTCTGCTGACAGATGGCTACCAAGCACTTTGCACTTTCAATATGAATAGGTGCCGTTTCATCTGAAGTTAACAATTAAAAATGCATTTCACCTTCAGCTTAATTCCCTCCGTTTGACGTCTAACGTTGATGGGTGCACTCGTCTTTGCTTTAGGCATGTACTGTTAACCCAATGGCTGCTAACATATGCCACTCAGAGTCAATTGCATCAAACACAGTTTTTTCACAGAGCAAGGGGTGAACATGTAAAACATCTATTTTGGCATTTTGCGAATACAAATAAATGCAGATATTTGAGATCAATTAGGAACTTCAGTTTCATTTGTTCAAACGTAAATACAAATTGCCGTTCGTTGTATTGGTTTTCCTCACGTTGAATGTGAGGCAGATTGGGGCAGGCAACTCCAGGTGAAAGGAGTCTAATAATAACGGTGTGCTGTGCATACATGGGACCATTGGCTGCCTGTCTGAAAGATTCTTAGAACCCAATTATCTGTCTGTTTGCACCCAGAGGAAGGCCTTGGGGTTGCCTGACCTATTTTAAAAATGTATATCACGGCGCTGGAATAGTAGAAACGGGCATAACCCATGGTTGTGACGCTGTGTGTAAACTGGTGCTATGTTTGACTTGTCCCAGAATTTGTGAATCTTAATTGTCTCTCATGACATCCATGTAGAAAGTGCTGCATTATTTTGTATCGCCATTCTCTGCTACTTTGAGCCAGCCTGCCACATTAAGCATGTCTTTTTAGATATTGTTCTGTCCTGCTGCCTCCCTTTCGCGCAACACAGTGCAGCAAATTTGGTTGATGAGTTGCATCATTTCTAATTATATTTGGCCCTAAGTGTTTTGGGAAGTATGAAAGGATGAGTGTTATTATGTATTATACAGAATAAAATCCCCCCATCAGTACAATAAAAAATGTTTGTAAGTCACCTCAAAGTTGTATGACCATATAAAGGCACTCTGCTTTCGTCCTTGTTCCCTATATGGTCACAGGTGTGCTCAGTAACTTGCAAAGTGGACACAATGTATGGTAGAGGGTCACTTAATGTCATATATGAACCGTGGCAGTAAAAAGATGCTGTTCGGTATGCAAATAGGCCATCTTTTAGAGTTTGGTTACTCTGCCTAATGTGAATTGAAATACATGTTGGAAAGCCGTGAGAGCCAAGGGATTTCATGTCTGTTGTGCCACAGACCACTGGAGAAGATGTACAAACGTAACCATTGTGGTGCCGGAAGTGGCAAGCAGAATACATAGATTTCCCTCAGGTAATCAGTATGATATGTCAAGTATTGCAGGCTCCAGGGAGGGAGACGGAATGATGAGTGGAAACAGAGAGGACTGACAAGGTGATGGATAGCACTGTTGAGCAGAAGGGTCACGGTACAGTGGAGAATAATGAAGGAGGAGAAATGGGTCAGCTCCTAGTGAATATCAATTCTAATATTGCCAACTTGAAGAAAGTCAAAAGCAAACACAGAACAGCACTGTTCCAAATAACTGTTCGAAACTAAAAGTAAAATCAAACAAACGCCTTTGGGAAAATACAAAGTAACGTTATTGTCTATGGGGACCATATCTTTTAAAATGACACAGCAGGTGACATGGGTGCGTGCTTGTTGTACACTGCTATAACAGAAGAGCATTGCAAAAACGTTGTTATTGTGTTGCATTTAATGAGTTATTGAATTGCTCATGTTAACGTTGCTCTGCGCTCTCTAAAGTGCACAATCAAAGCGCCGGCCATTAATATACTCTTTTCCTGGAAAACTGCAGTGAACCCAGAGTCTTGCTGCCGCGTAATAAGTCACCAACAACAGGATGAAAAAAGTCATTGCTTACTCATTAGCAGCACAAATGACTACAACAGATATGGCTGATTACTTTTACATGCACAGAACGGAGATTGCAATAGAAACGCCCCCCTTCCTTGAACTGAAAAGCATTGAGAAATCACTGTGCATCAACTAACTTTTTTAACGTTTTAAACCCAATAAATGTTAAAAATTGACTGAATTAACATAAGAGGACAACAACCGGCCCATTATCCGGTTTGAGGAGAATATCCAGTCCTGGTTCTTATTTTGTATTCTGGTTCGTAGTTACAGTCCTAAATTTCGAGATGGGAAAAGCTAAAGTACAAACAAAGGGACACAGAGCTACAAAATTTGACTGCATGAACTCATAGCTGACAATGGGGAGCTTGATATCTCTGGACTGGGTGAGATATACATAACTGACATGGGATCACTGAACTCCCTGAAGTGAGTGAGCTACTCACGCCTGAAGTAAGACAACTTGAGATTAGATATCTGGCGTGGCTAAGCCACTATATGTTTATCTGAGATGGGCAATTGACAGTAGCTCATTCCTCGACCTTCCCACGAGAAGCAAAGAGGCTGGAGCATAGACCATGCTCTCCGTCCACCAGGAATCAGATTTCTGATGTTGACCCTATCATAAAGTTTTTTATTTGACATATAAAATATACATAGCACAAGCATCACTATGCATTTACATGACCAGGACACAAACGTGACACCCATAGCTGCAGCCCTAAGTTGACAGCGAAAAAAAGCCAATGGGGCACTGCTATCAGCTCACCATTCAAACAGGCTCACCAAGCCATGCCACAAAGATGTCCACAGTAACATGATTTCCTGTAATGGTAGCACTCTTATGCAGGAGCACAGGAAGTGGCGAAACAAAATATATGATCCAGTTGATTACTTCCTGTGTGGACACACTCTTCATGAAAGGCAAATGCAATACTTTGCCCCTGCTAAAACATAAACTGTTTTAGAAAGACCTTAAGCAAAGTTTTGAATCCAGATTAGGAAAAGAGTATATTAATGGCCGGCGCTTTGATTGTGCACTTTAGAGAGCGCAGAGCAACGTTAACATGAGCATTTCCTTTCACCCGTGCCACCAAGCTGATTGCTGTAAGTCATTTAAAATGTACTATTACTTACAGCAATCAGCTTGGTGGCACGTGGTGAGAAATGCTCATGCTAACGTTAGCTTGCGCTTCTAAAGTGCACATCAACGCCTGCCATTAATATACTCTTTTCCAAAGAGTATATTAATGGCCGGCGCTTTGATTGTGCACTTTAGGGAGCGCAGAGCAACGTTAACATGAGCATTTCCTTTCACCCGTGCCACCAAGCTGATTGCTGTAAGTAATTTAAAATGTACTATTACTTACAATAATCAGCTTGGTGGCGCGGGTGAAAGGAAAATAGTATATTTATGGTCATCAGGCATCAGCTCACTCTTTAAATACTTACTTTACGTCGTGAAGTCTCGTCCAGTCTCTTCTTTACCGGAGCCACCCACGACGAGCAGTAGTAGCAGCCTCGGCCCTCGCACCAGAACACGAGGTGTGTCCTCGTCGTCGTGTGTGTGGCGCAGCAGTCCGAGTGTCCGACTACAGTTAACGCTTCCCAAATCCCGTGCCTCGCTCTGACTAAGCCAATCCAGACGCTGCTCCAGCAGCGCCAGGATTGGCTTGGGCAGGGGTACACACCCGCCCATTAGAAGACCGGGGGCTGCGCCATGAAGCAACCCCCGCTCTTCTAATGTGCAGGCTAATGCGCATGTTCAGGCTGGTCAGAAAAATGACCAGCCCAGAACTGAACATGCGCACTAAGTGCGCTAGACCCGACGTCACCACCACCCCCTTGTCCTGATGATTGCTCGGGCGTCGCCCGGTGATCGTCAGTGACCGGCACGGACTTCAAGTAATACTCCTGTACGTCTGCCAGACGTACAGGAGTATTACTTGAGTCGTCTGCTGCTTATTAATTATACGCCGCGACACTTTGGGGCCATGTGCATTAGTGGGGCAACGCCCCAGCGCCCCAATGGACGCACCGCCCCTGCGATTACCTTCTTTATCTCCTGTTTGGGAGAACTTTTTTTTTAATTGATTCTATTAGCCCGTCGCTGCGTGTTTTGCCGTCTGCTTCCGTCGCTGCTTGTTTTTTCTGGAATGTTTAACAGCCAGCCTCTGTGCAGATGTATGTGCATCTGAGCTCAGCTCTGGCAGGTAGAATCATTTCCTGCTCACATTGGCCGTCTGTTAAATCTGCCATTAGGTTCTGCCAGAGCCCATGGATCGGCAATTCCTAATCTTGAGCCATTTATTAAAGAAATGCTTTTCACTTTCGGAAATATGTTCTAGGTCTATTCAAACACAATATTCAGCTCTCAGGTGTGACTGAACATGCTGAAAGCCTCAAATTGTGCGTTATTGATGCCATGGTGACTTAATAGGCGTTGTTAAATAGGTTATAATCTGGAGGGCACTGAGGAGACCTGCATTACACAGCTCTTTAATTGATGCATTAAGCATTCTGTATGTTTTAAAGACAAAACGCCAGGTAGAGAAATCGCGTGGAAGTGGTCGTTTTACTGCAATTTACTTTTTGGCTTTTTAGTTTCTTCAAAATCTTGCCAAAGTTTGTTCTCCATCTCCTTCTCTCTCTCTGTTTCTGTGTTTTTAATGATTGACAAACGCTGAGAGGCAGTCCTGCATTTCTTCCTCTGGCCTGTCCCAAGTGTGCAGTTGTTTGTTTCTCCATTGCTGTGTTTCTTTTTCTGGAATGATTCATTGAACTGTGCTACTGTCATGAATTTGTGTTTTTGCGTCAGTCCGGGTGAATTACTGTATTTTAGTCATCTGGGAGTTCGCTATTCAATTTTCCTCCCACTTTTTCTTGCTCCTGTTTTCTGGAATGGTTGATCATTTTTTGTTTTTATTTGGCAGTTTTATATAGTGCAAACTCGTTCTGTGCGGCAGCGCAGCATTTTTGTCTGGGCTACTCCTGGTCAAACTGTGTATTCATTTATTGCTCCACCAATCTTTCTGAAATTATTTAGTTAGCTCTGTTCAACGTCATTGATGTTTTTTCTGACTGTGAGTTTGGCTAAGTTTAGGATTTTGTGTTCGCCCGAGCTTTATTTATTCTCCCCCTTCCCCCATCCTCCACCTCCTCTAGTCTTTCCTGGAATGAGTAACCGCCCTGTTAATCATCTGTCCCTGTGATCTCAAATGTGAGCAGTTAGAACCAGTTCCGCCCGGTTTCCTACGTAAGGGTTAAGTGCTGCTGCGCTCATCTGACCCTGTGATCTCAAATGTGAGCAGTTAGAACCAGTTCCGCCCCGTTTCCTACGTAAGGGTTAAGTGCTGCTGCGCTTATGAAAGAAGTTTGGCTGTTATGTTAGGACAGAGGTCTTCAAACTTTTGTAGGTTGAGCCCCCCCAGCTGAATTGTTTTAGATGTCGGGCCCCTCCACCACCTGACAAATTTCTGGAATCTGGTACACTCCCCCATTTCCTCCTTCTCCGTGAATTCCCTCAGTACCACTCACCAACAATGCACCTCATCTCTCCATAGCACCTTTCTGACAAACATTGCATTTTTTTTATAGCGCTACTCATAGTTTATTCACACTCAGTTCTTTGATCTGCATGGTACACATTCTTTGTAGCAGGCACATGAACCCTCTGCGCTGTGTGGGTGGCAGGAGTGCCCATGTGAGTGCACGGTGAGGGATGCGACAGTGTTAGAGTACTTGCAAACACAGCACCCCCCAGAAGCCAGCACCCGGGTGCGGTGGCACCGTTCGCACCGCCCTAGAGCCGGCCCTGGCTGCAGCAGCCCGGGCTGAGACACAATGGGGTGGGGGGCTAAAGCCCTTTTAGCCCTATGGGCGTTGCGCGCCTGATGGTGTCCTACAGCTCCGTGAGACAGCACAGGTCGAAGGGTGGGGGGCACTGAGACAGAAGCGCAGACATCACACATGTAGTACATCACCTTCGAATGTGCAATGCATTGTGGAATGGCACGTAAACTAATGTTTAGGGCACATTTTACAACAAGAGTCCATGGGTGTTGCTGCCCCTCTGTCCTATACTGAAGGAAGATGTGCAGTAACTGAAAGCAAGACATAAACCAACTGTCACTTTTACTCTCCTCCCCTTTTCTCCCAGTATTTGTCAGGTGCAGGCCTTCGATGCAGGTATAGCCAGTTGGGTGTAGCCGAGAGGACATTCATCCTTTTGGTCCAGAGTAGGTGCCTGTTGCACTTTATTGGATGACATACTTAAGTATGAAAGTCGTACGGGTAGAATAAATAGAAAAGGTTATAGAAACCTCAGCCAGAAGCAGTGGAAAGGAAAGGGATCTCTGTGATTGTCTAATTATTCCTGTAGAGAAGGCAATTGATTTAACGTTCTGATAAATTTTGAAACCCATGGGTTCCGGGTGGCGCAGGTGTAACACAGTGGACGCCTCCGCAGATGTTATCTCCCTATTTACGTATTGTATTCAGTGATGGTATCTTGTCACCTTTTGGCACTTTAAAGCACTTTAAGATAATGCTAGAATACAAAAAAATGCAAACTGAGATGGAATTAGGGAAATGTAGACATTCATAGCAGGCAAACCGTGCATGGCGTGTGGAAGGTGGAAGCAGAGGACATGCACTGCAGTATAATCAGTGGAACTCCAGGGTGTGGTTTATGTAAAGTGCCCTGCTGGAATTTAAGTGGTTAAAATCTAAAGTCCAAGCTCTCTTAGTGCAGAATTAATAATTCTAAATTGGGCACAAACACTGTTTTCTGCAGATTCTGAAGTTATCGCAGCCCTGGAATGAGGCTATAAACAGGCTTTTGATACCACAGGAGATGCCTGTGTAATTTTAAGAGAAACGTTCACTCCGTTCTGGGAAGAGCTAAGAGCTAACCGTCCCAGGATGGGGTTAATTCCTAGAGCTGAAATGTTCCTTGCTTTCGGTTTCATAACAGAGGAGACTCTTTGAATTCTACTGCAGCTGAAGCATTTCAGCTCTAGGAATTAACACCGTCTTGGGACGGTTAGCTCTTCAAAATATACAAAAGCATGGGCACGTTGTACCCCACCGATTTCCCCTCCCTCCCCCCTACAGCCCTCCGTTACCGCCGAACCCCCGGGCTAATTGGTTGCTGCTCCGGAGGGACAGTGGAAAACAAAGGTAAGAGTGTAGGGTGGAGTGCGCGCCCCCCCTGAGAGGGTGTCGCGCCCCACTAGGGGCGCGCGCCCCACAGATTGAAGAACTCTGTGTTAGGAGGAGAGGAGGCTGGCAATTATGTTAATAAACAGTTGTAATTATGGGCGGTGCAAGCACTGACCTCTAGTGCAAGCACAAGTAGCAGTGCAAGATGCAAATGCTGCCGGCGGTAATGGTGCTGAGGCTTGGAAACGTGAAACATTTATTATAAACATAAACAGATGAGATTTCCCGAGTGCTGTTCATCTGTTTTACAGATACAGCAGCGTTATGAACGACTCCCCAGCATTGCTGCCAAGTTTTCAGATTGCTTATAAATGACCTTTCTATTGTTTCGTTTTTCCTATGAGTGACATTAAAGCGTGAGTGCCGCAATTGCTTTGCAGCGCAGTAGCTCTCGCATTACTGAAGTTTGAGCTATTTGCGCTGGATTATTAATAGCATTGCCAATAGCTCAAACTTTCAGTAAAGCGAGACCTATTGCATTGCAAATGCTTGTTAATTTAGCATCTTTTTAAGATGGTGGTTTGAACATGTTTTTCGCTAACACGAGAAAATGGCACACACGCATGTATGGTAGACATTGCTTTTTTGTAGTCTGCCCTGTTAGTTCCAGGGACACACATACTAGAACGCGATGTCCTTGCTTTATTATATGCTCATAGGAGACAACTTTCTTCCCCAGACTTAGCAAAAAAAAAAATGTCTGCGTCTCTAGCAGAATGAGATAAGGACAGTGTTTTATTATTTAAACCGTTAATTTTGAATTCTGCGAGTGGCACTTCTCACCAGAGTTGCCATTAATACTGCAGACAGCTGTGAATAAGAGGCAGCTCCGCAGGCCCTGATATTCATCCTGAGAAGGAAGATAGCTGTGCAAGTAGAAATGTGTGCAGGCTTGTACACTGAGACTGAGTGCATTTGTTAATGCTCTGATGCCGGCTTCCTGGGACATTACACCAAGGTATGGGGTTAGATCATTCCAACAGGGTCTGGCAGAAGTGTACTTCCACCATGCTGTCACTAATGTAGGGGTATTAGTGATAGATGGGAGTAACATTAGGAATAATTAACATGGTTGAATTGTTTGTTTTCCTCTATTCTAATGCTTTATAACAATGTGTCTTATCTAATTATCGCAGTTCATGTTTAACTTACAAGGATTAGATCTTTTCAATAAACATTTGAAAATGTATTATTGTCTCTTCTCTTTGTGAAACCATGTGCATGCAAAAGTGACAAACGAAAGGGTTAGATTTGCTTCCATGAATTCCTTGGGAATAAGAGTGGTCATGTTCGAGGTTGCCAACAGGATCTATAACTCTGGAGGTTTAGGAGTTTAGATGCGGTACTGTGAGCTAGCCGAACCAACATTTAATGATGATATAAGGAGACTTAGTCCCTACATTATGAAGTTTTGTTGATCTAATACACAGTCCTACTAATTTCATTGGAACTGTATAGCAGGTCAACTGCATGTTTGCTGCAGTTATAGATATTTTGGCATTGTCTATGGGTTGTGGCTGTGATTCTAGCAGAGCGTTTCTAGTGTCATTTAGCCCTGTGATCAGAATAGAAGTGGTTGTACAAACATATGTGCAATGAAATGGCAACCTAGTTGCAGCATTGATAGTTGCAACATTGAATATGCTGTTTCATGTCAACTGTTCACCCCATTCTTAACTCCATTGAAGTGTCCTCTCCGTCTAAGACAATCTGTTAACTTGTGTAGCCCACAAAATGAGCCCTGTGTCAGCAAGTCAGTCCTCATTATATAATTGATGTGATGACTATTTTGCTGACTGAGTCCCGCTGAGGTAGGAGATTTTCTTTTTTAAATTACTGCTTTTACTGCTGTATGTTTGCAAGAGCGATAGATTGAAGATGGATTTGTTTGCACAATCAAAAGTGTGCTTTATTTATAGGATTATCACAGCTGGGTGTGTTTGCTGGGTCAGCTTGCTGGGTCAACAGGGTTGTGCTGGCTGTCTTGGGCTATCAAGAGGCATGTAAGTGAGTGTTCTTGCAAGATTGTAGTATGGAGGTAGGTTAGCACGGTCAGCTGGTTGAAGAGTGATTGTTCACTAAATCTTGAATGAAGGGGTGAGTTTTTTGGATCATAAGGGAGGAGTTGATAATGTTTACATGATTAGCATGACCATTTGTTTGATTGTAAGAGGTACATCACAGCCTAAACATTGGTTTAAATGATATAGCCAACAGATGAGTGGGGTGCAGGAGTTGCCGAAATTTGTTGTTAGTACAGCAGGTTGGAGATTGATTTAATTTTTTAATACAGTTCTACTGTTTCTGTTACAATTGGTGTAAATTTCAACTCCAATTCCAGTGTTTCTGTTGATCCTAGATAGAAGCAAATATTAACTTATGTATTACAAACAAAAAAGGAAAACCACATGAGTGGTTTAGCAGAAATGAAAAATACAATTTTCCCACTGTTTCATATGACACAATCTGTTAGACTAAGGTTAAGTTTTTAAATGTGTTCTATTAATTCACTAATTCCACTCTCTTCCTCACAAACCTGCACATGATACAAATATTGAGGGTGATTAGAAGAAATGGAGGAGGAAAGAAACAAAGGAAAAAACAATATGAAAAAAACAACTTTATATGTACATATAGCAGTAAATTATATCTATTGATGAGAATCTTGGAAAGTAAGTCGACAGTGGTTAATTCCTAAAGTTCTTCAGAATTCCGTCAAACACAATAAATCTGCTTAAGCTGATGAATGTATTTTTTCATACATACAGTATACTTTTTATCTTCTAGTTAAAACTACATTTCAGGCCTACAGATAGATGTTCATTACATTCTTGTTCATCTTTTTTAGCTGGCATTGGTGCCCCATGAGAATGAGCCCCAGGCTGTTTTGAATTTGCTGTGTTATAAGGCATTCATGTGTCTGTCATGATCTCTCTACAGGAATGTTCAGAAGGAAGATCGCTCTCCAATGGTGGACGAATACAGTGATTACAAACAAATGAAGGCAAAGATGCGACTCCTGGAGGTACTGATCGGCAAGAGGAATGCTTCAAAGCCTGTGTAAAGTGGGATCTTAGAAGCGAGACAAGACGTCATGCAAAAGGCACAGAAAGAACTCATCAAGAACCCGTCGGAGAGAGCAGCTTTTCTTCAAGACCTGCGAGACTCCCATTCTGGACGGCAGAGGGAAGAGGACGGCTGTCTCTTGCTCTGTGCTGTTAAGCCTCTCTGTGGTGTGCACTGCCTCTGCACCAGCCTGACCTGCTCCTTCTGGATGGGGAGCTGACCATTTGCTAAGAAGCAGTGGCATTTGATTGATAGCAAAATTTCTTTGTGTTATCTGTCATATAATGTATTCTTCCCTTCACTGTCACTATAATTTCAAGTGACGAACAGCTAGATGAGAGATCTTTGCTTTTCCCCATTATGAATCGCTGCAGAGTGCCAGCTCACAGGTAGATCCCAGCTGAAATTGATGTTGGCCCGGGGCGAGAGGGATCACGTACATTAAAAAAAAAAAAAGGAGTAAGCTAAAATACTTAGGAACTAGAGTTTCGGTTTCGTTTACACTTCTACTCTTGTGGGTGGATGCTGCAATCAGCTGCTCAGCAATATGTATTTTATTGCAAACGACCTGAGTGGCCCTTAAGAAGGTCTTTTTGTAATCAATGGTAATAAAAGTGAAGCCGCTCCCGCTGCTTTCTTAAGACAGGTGTGCATGCCAAGTAATGGTATCTGTGGATCATTCTACCTCTGTATTAACTACTTGGCATTTACTGATTTATTGTGCAACTGTGCAAGCAGTGCTTCTTCAAGTATTGAGTGTGCACAACCAGAGAATGCAAGCACGTGCACCACCAGACTTGTTTTCAGTTCTGAAGAATTTCATCTACATTCAGATGTTAGATGAAAGGCACGACGTTCACACATGAAAGAGTAAGTGAGTGGAGGACAGGGTACGGTGAGCTGCGTTGATGCTGATGTACTAGACAAGAAAACATGACTTAAGTTGGTGTATATGAGGGGACAGAATGGGTTGTGCTCTTAGTTGTCCGGTATGGTAGCTACTTAGGCTTGAATACATTTTGGACAGGAGTCTGAAAGACAAAGGAATTTCCCTCACACCTTCAGCACATCATTTGGTCCGCCATCCAAGACACAATAACGATACAAGGACACTGCTCCTGGATAATGAGGTGGCTTTATTAGTGGGTGGTACTGGAGCCAAATCGCAGGTAAAGCATCCTTCCAGGTCTACTTTGCAGTGCAGGGCATTGTCTTAGCAAGAAGTTTTAATGATAATGATGTACTCTGCCAAGTGCAGGGAAGACCCCTCTGTACAAACCCAACAACAGTGTTCTTAGCCATCATGCTTCTCAAGTGCTGAGCAGCAGTTCAGGTTTGAAGACTCATCTGTGATGTATCCTTCAGACCTTTGCTCTGTAAACAGCTTGTGCTTGAAGTGTGGCCTGGCCAGTGGTGGTGGTGGTGAAGAATTGTGGTGACTTGCAGGAGAAGTGAATGCGCTACACATTCAACAAGTGAATGGGGCATTACTATGTAATTGGGGGCTTTGTCTGTGAGACTGCACATTTTCTACTATTTCTATTTTCCCCAAAGAGTTCTAACCCTTCTTTTGTTCCAAAGATCCAGACTTCATTTTTTTTACATGTCAATTATCAGAATTTCAAACAGCCCATGTGTTCTTATGCACTTTACGAAGATAATTATTTTATTAACACTCAGAAAACAATTTGATGGTATGAAAAGCTACATATCCAAAATTGTACATCATAGGTAGATTCTCACATATCTGTTGTTAAACCAGATGTTTGTGCCACTTTGCAAAATGGTTGAAACTGGAAAACCGCAAACAGCTGACATCTTAAGGAATATCCAAGGGCTAGTAAAGCAGAACATGCTGGAAGAATGTAGGTTGGTTACCATTTTAACTTAAACTGCAAAAAAGTGGTGTGTCCACTTAACATAGTCTCTTCTCTTCTATATTAAAAAGGAGCAACAAACTGTTTTGCCTGTGCCTGGATCAGAGGTAAATTTCTGAGCGCTGACAAGCTGTCGCTTTAAAATGAGTATTCACACACCCAAAAATATTATCCATGGAAAGTATTTGGAAAAAAATGCTCTGCTGTTATGAAGATATTGTGAATAAGAGGTGCAGGTTTTTTAAAATGTTAAAACTGCATAAGACAGTTTAGAGTCAGAGGATGCCTTGTATATAGGTATGCCACAACATTGAGTTCTCCGAAGACGAAGAGTGCTTTATTTAGTCATAATAATGTAATCATCGGCATCAGTGCACCCTTCACATCGTTGTTTATACTATGCGATCATAGTGATGCACTGAAATAGTAATTTTTTTAATCACTTCAATAAAAGAAATATCTAGCATTGTGAATAGACTCGACAGACTGCAAGAGATTAAATAAACTCCACAGAAACAGACTTGTAATTTTTGATGTAGCAGCAATAAAGAATAGGTACTAGTTTATCTTGTGATTCATTGTTAAAAGGCTTTACCTTGCGTTCTATGCTCAGTTATTTTTGATAGACCATGTCTTTTACTTATTTGTTTCCCCGTGATCTCATACAAGAATGTGGAGGGCGACCTGTGTGGTGCGAGAAAACTGACCCAGTTGTCTTTGTTCTAATGCCTCCCTACCCTTCATGCGCAATAGTGTGCCTTCTTACAAGGGAGGATTTTTCAGGTGTTGAGTTTCCGCTCTACATCCAGAAGTTGCCTAATAGGCAGGACATTATGTAAAGGTGTCTGGCTCATGTCTATGAGGCAGCATATTGGTCAGGCTTCAAAGGGTACTCATCCTTGTTGTCCTCGAATAATAGGTCCCCTATAGCATATGTTTCTTTTACTAATTGGTAGGAGTAAATTGTGGTGTCTGTGAATGTTTCTGTAACCATGGGCCTTCGTATATTCTTCTGTAATTTAGGGTAATATAGCATTGCAGCACTTTCTGCTTTCCTGTAATATGCCATATTCACTGCATATAGATAGAGCAATGTGGTACTACTCCTCAATTGTTTTGCTTTTCATTGACATTTCAATTGTGGTTTGAGGGTATAACGAAGGTTCCCGTGCCTCGTACAAGAGCAACATGTTTACTTTTTTGCATAAGGCGCTAACCAAAATAGTTGGTCCAATATAACTTTAAAGTCGCTTTATTGTTTTCAGATTGCTTAGTAATGACAGGGCCTTTGTGCATGTCACTTAGTTTAGTGTTAATTGTCTATGGAATGTGCACGTGTGTGTGTACAGTTTAGTAAATAACCTATTGCCCGTTGCATGTATTACTGTTTTTGCTGAGGATGCAGCATTAATACTGAAGGGCAGACTACAATCATTCCCAAAATCATTGAGATCCACAGATTTTTATAATGTAATGCTGAAGCAGAAAAACAGTCGTTCTAGAGGAGTAGTGGTAGGTGATTATGCAACTCTCACCTGCAACTATTCTAAAGTGGATGTTGTACTATTAGTTTGCTAAGAATTACTTTCAAGATTTGTCAGGACAGATCAGTCATCCTCTTGTGTTCTGTCAGTGCGTTGGGCTTCAGTTGCATGCTCAAGTGCTTCGAGTGTATGATGAAATTAGCAATGGGGTCTTCAAACACACTAATACTGCATAGAAAAGAACATTTCCTGCCTTTGCCCTAAAGGTTTTTTCTAGCTTTGCCTGTGGTGGTAGTTAGTGTGTGTGATTGTGGGCTGCTGTGTTCTCCAAGTGAATCTGACTTGCTGAATCTAATTCAATTTCCTAAATGGATTAATATTTTAGCTGAAGGAGTGAATGAGTTGGTCAGTATTTTAATGCGTTTTCAGCGAGGATTTAGTGCTTTCAATTTCTTTCAGCTGTCTAATGACACATGGCTTCATGCTAACAGTGCTGTTTTGTAAACACAGCCCAAGTGCTTTTGGAATAGCTCAAGAGACGGGAAAGCTTGGCCCAAATGCAAACATTGCAACACCAGGGCAGAATAGACCGGCTTCTTAATCAGTACCCAAGAACATCTAATCTCCGCTCTCTGTTTCTCAGTATACCATGGAGTGTCAGTGCACCTTACAATCGACGGACTAACTTAGGGCCTGATCTAAAGTGCGGGGGATTTAGAAATGTCTGCCAACCCGGCAGACATCTCTAGTCCGTGGCAGGGACTGCCATCTCTGTGGTTTCCTGATAATGTGTGAAAAGCATGACGATTGCTCTGGCAAACATAACAGTTGCTCGTCAAACTTTTAATAACTGCTTGCTTTTTTAAAAACAAAATTCCAAAAGTGGGATTTTGATTTTTTTTTAAAACTAACCCCCTCCCACAGTATAGCAGTCGGCTCCTATCGTGTGGGGGTCATTTTTTTTTCCCACTGTCCGTTGGTGACGAACAGTAATAAAAAAATAAAATAACACTGTCTACTTTAAATTGGGCAGATAGTGTTATATGTAAACCTCTGACGAACCGCGAACCGTACTGTGATGGGCTGTTAAAGGAGTATGTCAGGGTCATATCCAGAGTGGCTCTGTCGCAACATACTTAAGATCTGCCCACCTGTAAATCAGGACCGAGGGTTTGACGGAGAGAGTACACTGTCACAGTTGCGACAGAGTATCCTCTCAGCCAAACTCTAAATCAGGTCCTTAATCTTGTACTAGATGAGATTTATTACACACAGTCCATTGTCTGATTCTTAGGCTTACAGCATGTGCTGCTGTAATCACATGCTGTGCACACTCTTACCATTTCGTATTGGGCTTTGAACAGTACCATTGGTTTTGCTTCAAAAAGGAGTTTTGGATACGAGGTGACTGTGGTACTTTACCTGATAACTTGCAATGTACCAGGCTACAGACTACCTTAAATTGTTTTTCCTTAATCCGCTTTGGACGTGTTTCAGCTGATCTACCACCAGTGTTCACTGAAAAACAATATTTTATATGCTGAAACACTGATAGTTTGAAGAAATTGAAGCCAATCTGTTTCATCAACCACTTCAGAACCAGACCATGTGACAAGCTCACATAAGAATGATTATTTGGGTAGAGGGTATGGAGAATACAGTATTTAATTTTTCCCATGTTTAGCAGTATATTCCCGTGGAAGAACCAACATTGGGTTTGTAACCTCTGTCTGCCAAGGGACCACAATAAAAGCTACTGTTTGGCGTGCAATGCTTTGAAATCCAGAAAGACCATTAATCACTGAATGGACAGAACATCGGTGCATTCCTCCACAAGCCAGTGCACGGACTCGTACCAAGTCGCCATTTACTGCAGCTACTGAGGACATTGAACAAGTCAACTCCAGCATGAAAGGGGGGCTCTTCCATTAGTCTGGAAGCCCAATAGGAGATTTACATCTGTATCCTCAGCACTACGACTCCGGATACCAAGACCTTCTCAGGCCCTCATAAAAATCTGCACCCAGAACTGGGACAACATCTCTGTTTTCAGGGCTGGGCACAGTGGACCGAGCGCACCACACTCTGCCTCAAACCGAAATTGCTCATCCACGCGCAAAGCTTCTCTCTGGGGATCGATCTTGAAAAGAGCCTTCGCTCCATAGCAAGTAATGTACCAGAGAGCGTCATACCTTGATCATGGAACCTCTGCTTAACAGGGCTTTGACGGGCGTTTCAGTCATTCACTGGCCTATGCACATTCCCCACATTCATTGTGCTCACCCCTTCCATCCCATCCTAGCATCCTTTAACGCACCTTATCATGAGCTTGCTTTTAACATCTATGCTTATTGATCTCATGTCTGCATATTTCTCCGAATATACCCACAGAGGAGCACATTCGGTGTGTCTTGCAGTGACAACATTGCCGAGCTAAACCACAATTAAAGAAACTGAACCCCTTTGCTGGATTTCTTTGTTATAAGGACATACATCTGCTGCACTGGCATTAATGTTTCTACTTCTCTTATTTATCAAGAATCCCCTGTTCATCGCTCATGATCATGGAAGACGTTTTTGACTCTAGCTGATCTGTTAGGTTTTTAGACTTGGGACTTTTTGTGATGGTTTATTTCCGTCTTGACTGCATGAGGACATTAAGGAAAATTAATTTCTGTATTTGTCTAGTTGATTTAAACACAGTAGGCTCATGTTGTCCTCCCTCCGGGGATTCCACTGTAAGCTGCAGTACCTTTGGGCCCATAAACTGCATATTGGAGTAGATTTGAATAAATTTCCTCTGGACCTAAACCTCTTGCATTCTAAAATGCTTGAGTTCTGTTGGCATGAGCTCCATTTGTTTCTGCTTGCAATTGATTTGCAAGGAGATCGTCTGGGGTTAATCTGGAATAGGTTTTGAGTTCATCATTCTAACTTTGTCATCTGTTCTCTGCCTGCATGTGCTTGCTTTAATAGATGCTATGCTAATTGCATCAGCATAGTAATGAGTTTTCTTGCTTATCTAGGCCGGAATGAACTTGTCAATACATTGATTAGTTTGTGTCAGCTTTGTAGATCCCAAGATTGTAGATAGTTGTGATGTAAACTCTTGTTGCTATACATCAGCTCATATGTGAATGCAATACATTACTTAGATTTTTTTTTAAATTCTTTCTTTCTTGTTAAGCTCCTGAAAATATAGCTCTACTGAGCTTCCTTCCACTAGACATTTTGTTCTCTTTCTCCATTTTCACAGGTTATTGCTGATCAAACATCTCCAAAGCTGTAGTGTGGCTGTGGTCACTATGTAAGTGTTCATTCCATCTAAAAAAAATATATATATATTGCTTTGCTTATTCAGGTCCTCAGTCTTTGCCTCCCTTGCCTCGCAACCGGGTTTTAAAATTATTTTATGAGCTATATATGTTGCAGTGTCAATATTCATTCCCACTTATAATCTATTCGGTAGATTTGAGAAATAAGGGGCATATTAGCAAGACCCACGTTAAAATTATCGCCGTTTTAGCGGCAGGAAACTGCCGCTAAAGCGGCGATAATGAGCTTGCTAATATGCGTTATAGAATTCAATAAAGCCCAGGTTAGATGTCCTGCACATCTAACCTGGGCTTCTATTGAATTCCATAACGCATATTAGCAAGCCCATTATCGCCGTTTTAGCGGCAGTTTCCTGCCGCTAAAACGGCGATAATTTTAACGTGGGTCTTGCTAATATGCCCTAAGTTTTTAATAATATGGGATAGGACTGTTGCAATGGCCTAATACAGATACCGTGATTGTTTCTAGCATTCCGACATGCTATTTTGTGGTAAGGATCGTAGCATCTTAATATAGTACAGTGGTGAATCGTAACAGTGAATGAAATACTCTTCAGTATTTGCACAGAAAATGCCTTTCAACACAATATTTTTCTCCAGGCTGTGTGGTAGGTTGCCTTGAGCAACCTGCCAACTCAGCAGTTGAAAGTCTACTTTTAAGGTTTCTCACAGCGGTGGTGGGACTCCTTTATTATTGACAGAATGGTGTAGGACCTTCTGGTAGGGCTGGTCAAGCAATTATAAGACTTTATAACGATCTTAGTATCATAATAGCAGTTGTATGGGGTCATGACATAATCACACTCAATTTACTAAACGTAAATGGGGTCGTTTCAATGAAAGGTTTGAGAGAACTGGCTTAGAGATTTTTTTAATGCATAACTACGTAAAGAGATTAGAGTGGAATATTTCAAATAATGAGATACCAACAAATTATTTTGTTTTTTTTAAGATTGTCATTTCGTGAATGGGAAATATTTGATTGCATAGTCATCATAATTGTAAAATGGCGTGCAGTGGGTGTGAGCATGTGAAGGATATAGGGAAAAAAGGATACATGGGTGAGTTCACCCGGAGTCCTGTAATTATCGGACATGTTAATAACACATTGCTGTGCATTGCACATCACCTGCAGAGCTGAAGTTCAGCTAGGAGCCAGTTTAAGTGCTGCATCAGCTGAATCGTTTATTTCATGGGCAGCATAACAGTGCCAACTAGATAAGAATGTATCTACCACTCTGTTCACCGGATGGGAATAGGCTGCAAGTCTGCCTTTAATGTAGATTTTGGCAGAGACTCGAGGATGTTATAAGTGTCTAGGTAACATGTGAAAGTGTACTCTACAAAAACATATTTAGCAATAACCTAGATTACTAAACTTTTGATCTTACATGAATATCTCCTTGTAAAATTGTTAACCCTCTCCCCACCCAATGCCAGCTTCAAGGCCTGCTAGAACTGCAGTGAGAACAGTTAATTTGCTTAGTCCAAAAATAAGTGGGCAGTGAGTTATGATAGATTTAGGAATTTAATACAAGTGAAAATGTTTCCAGGGAGATAATTATATATGGTCAGGATTTTGCCAGGCAATATGTATGGTCTAGATTTTTCCAAATGTTGTTTTTGCAGTTTAAATAAAAAAAATATTCCACATGGGTCCAGAGGATTTGGGCCTCACTGTTGTGGAAAATGAAATTCTGCTTAGAAGAAAAGGGGGTTGGAATAATGTTTTGTCGACTTCTCTCCAGGATAGATATTTTGTGTTAAATGTAAAAGAAGTGATTAGGATAACCCTGCGTGCGGAGATCAAATAGTACTGAAGAGGTGCTGATTGCCTATTCTTACAACAGTGGATTTGTGGAGATAAAAGCAGTAATTGTTCCTCTGTGGATTAAATTGATTTATCTTTATTTCTACTTGCTATTGGTTTGATGATTGATTGACTTTTTGTTAACGCTCCATTCATGCACACCTGCCATTGTTCTTTAACATATTCTTACGAGTCAGAATTTTGTATAAGGGTTTGCTTATAACTTAGAAAAAGGAGATTCCAGTATGTCCGTGATATCTGGACCAATAATGATTGGTAGAGCAGCAAACACAATATACAGCACACATGACACTTCAACAGCTCTCCACCTCATGATGAACGGACCCTTTGGGACCTAAGGGCCTTCAGCCTCTATTTACGCACAATCATTTCCCTGTGTTTCTTTTTGTGAGCATGAGAGTGATGCAGTGTCAGTAGTACCACTATCTTTCAGCCTTGAATCAAATCTTGCTTCAGTGAAGCACGACTAGTGGCTCCAACCTTACTTTACATCCCGTGACACCACAGTTTTTGGTAGAGCATGGTAACCCCTGCTCCAGGGACAACTCTAATCACTGTAGCAGGAGGAGGTGAATACACCTAACCCTGGAGAAGTTGTACCAGTGTTATCAATCACTGACTGCTGGGAATTTGTAAATATATTTATCTATGAATGTTTGTAGTTCAGAAGCCAATAATCGCCATATACCATAATCATTTTCCAGATTCCATCCAATCTCTGCATGAAAGCAACCACCAATATTGTACAGATATATATATAACAAAATTATTTTCTTTTCTGATGTGGGCCCAGCTTTTAATGTTTACACGGTCTATGTAAGTTTAAAGAAAATTGAAAGGAAAGTGTTGTTTTGTATGTAAATGGATCGATTGAAAAAATGTTATGTACATTTTCGTACATGATTGTATTTTGTATAAAAGAAAGGAATAAAAATTATTTTTGACTGGACATGGTCATCAGCTTTTGTTCCTCATGTGATACTAGGAGACTTTTCATGTGGTGTTGAAAATGTGAGCAGAAAATACTGTAGTGTTTTTGATCAAATATTAAAAAAATTGTAGTCAATATTTTCTTCATAGCTTAGCACTTCGTGCCTGAGATGTATTTTATTACTGAGCATACTGCTCCTGAGTGACCCTTGTGAGGGCTGAATCTAGCAGGCAAAGAAAGACTCCACTTGCAGCAGCCTTGCCAAGTGGCACGCATCAAGGGTCAGACTAACGCAATTTGATAAACCTTCCTGCATTCCCACACTGGAACTTTGTCACACACTTTTTAGGGCTCCTTTGAGCTCAGCAACAGTCTTTCTGTTTTTTGCCACCCAGTGGTAAAAATATCAGTGCAGCTGCTATAAAAGTTTACAGCTAGGATAGATAATAAGGTGTCTAGGAAAAATTTATCTGTTGCACCAATGAGTATACTTTATTATATGTGCCTTATTAAAGGGATTTTTCTGTTTGATTTAATGACCATTAAGTGTCTCTCAAAAGGCATGAAATGTCACTCATAAGCACACGTAAACAATGATAAGGTCACACATATATAATCTGAAAACTTGGCTGCTATGTGGCAGATGACACCTTGCTTGTTTTTTATGTATTTATTGAATTTTAACATAACTAGAGAATTTGTATTCAACCACTTTGATATTTCTGATTGAAAGTCTTTTTTCTTTATACTAATGATCAGCTGCGGCCCGTGCAGGTAAGAGCGGTTGGGCCAGGGGTGGTGGTGGGGTGTGAGGGGGATTTCGGTAACGACGAGGGAAAATGTATTATTTATTTCATTTTCCCTCGTGGTCGTCTGTCAAATCGCCCCCCCACCCGGTCCCACCGCTCTTACCTGCATGGGCCGCACCTGCTAATGAACACTTGAAAGTCCAAAAAGACCTCATTTACATCTGCCAGGAATTTACAAAATAATTCCTGCTAGACATAAATGGGTTTATCACAGTAGGTTTCTCATGCATGAGTGTGGAGAAAGCCACAGTTATATGTCCAAAGCTGGGAGTGGGAAGTTAGCACTACATGGTGTGGTGTACTTTATAGGTTTGGGAAAGCCCACAGTCGTATGTTTCAGGCTTTCACAAACAACAGTCTGACCCCTTTGTGCCGTGGAAATGGTCAGAGATTTACCGTAGAGCTGGAGAAACTTCCCTAACAGAATGAGAAAGGGAATGGTTCACTTCCACATTTGCTGGTGGTGTATGTGACGGGCTTTATTCATAGGGAAGAATGTTTTCCCCATGGAGAAAAAATCTGCATGGATTTGCAATGAATTGTACACTATGTTAAATTCTGCCCAGAGGCACTGAAAACCGGGAGTAAATTTTACATGACATTCCTAGGAGAAGGCCTGGAAATCTGCGCTAGGGGTGAGTTTCTATGTGCACTTCTGCATTTGTCTGTGAACTGGAAAAAAAACGTAAAGTACATTCAGAAAGAGATGTAATTATTCACTCTTACATTTGCATTTTTTTAAAATCAGGCTTATGGTATATTTTGTGAATTTAAACTCAGAAGACGCAATTAAAAATAATGGAATCTGAAATAGATGACACAGCCAAGTGTTTGATAACATGTTCACATCAGATGACGTAAGTTGCCATGGTTTTGTTGATGTCAGTCAATACATATCCATTGGCTTAAAAAAACAACTTGAAAATCCAGTAGAGCCCAAAAACAGTTTTGTTGTGAAATTCCATTTCAAATTTATGAATGTCACTTCCTCCGGAGTGTTATAGGCTTGTAACGAAAAAACTTGGTACTGTTCCACCCAAGAATGAGATTCAAAATCTTCAATGGACCACTTAGGGAGCACACATCAAAAGAAACAACATGAAATTTGAATATGGTGACGTACAGACCCTGAGAATGTAGATGAACTGAGTACAGCCACAGACAATTACTTGTCTGAAATACAGGCACTGTCAAAATCTCTAAAACACTTGAAAAGGCTGAGGAAAGGGAAGTTAATATCCGGATAAGTGGGAGATATTACATTAAAGGAAAAGTTTAACACTTCTGATGAATACTTCTAACTGCAGAGTCCTTACCTTTAGAACATCCCCAGGTGCCAGATTGGATCACCGGTAGGGGGTGTTATGCAGCTCGATGTCGATCCCGTTCCGCTCCGGAAGTGAAGGCTGGCGCAGCATATAAACGCCACTCAAGCATGCAGACGTCTGTTTCTTTCTTTCTGCGTCATTGTGTGTGGATCTGGAGCTAGATCCTAACTTTTTATCGTCGTTGACTAGTTTTTTCTTGAAATTCTTCTCCAGTGTGAAAAGAAAACTACAGTGTTTAAACCTTATTGGAACTGTCACAACCAAATATCTGTGACATATCCCCACGTGCTCGGTCTCTGGTGTTTGAGTTCAGTTTACATGAGAGGAGTGTACTCTTATGCATTTGAAGGCAATTTGGGATCGCAAAGCCAAACTGTACGTCACCGAACACCACAGGAAGTCTCGTGGGCCCTGTTCTCGCTCAAAGTCGAGAGCACTGACCAGTTCACGCTGTTGGGGTCTATCTTGACAGGTCTTCATCGAGGTCCAAGTTTTTCGGGTAAGTCGAAATCCAAAAAGAAACCGAAGTCCAAACAGCCCTCGTTCCAGCCTCGCCACTCATTCTAAGGAGTTGCAAAAGTGTCAAGTTGCTCCTCCATCTATCCATCTAGTTGCAAGGGCATCAAGGTGCTCCTTGGTCTTTCTCCCAGTCCCCCGCAGAAGAGGCGATTCTGCAGCTGATGCCAATGCACCTGAATTTCCAGAAATGTATGTGATGCTGTAATCGGTTGAGGAGTTCAAGGAAACAGTGTTGTGTTTCTTTGGGTCCTTGCTGGCTCCCTCTTGTGCGTCTTAAGTCCCCTCAGATTCCCAGAGGCCAATCTCTGGTTATCGCCAGAGAGCCCACCCTCTGTGCTGTTAATGCCTCCTGAACCTGCTTTGAGTTCAGTTCCAATTTTAGAGCCGACTCCACATCTGGCTTCATGATCCATGCCAGTTCCTGCCACATCGACACCAGCCTTGACGATGCCAACAACGGAGGAGGACGCAGATGCTATTATCCTGTTTGCCTCCAATTCATATCATTCTAAAAAATGACCGAGGTCAGGCCCCAGAACAGTTCAGACACACCTGTCCTCAGTTAACTCTTGACTTGACAAAACAGCCCCTCTACCAAAGAGCTCCCCTTCAGCACTCCAAAAACGTTGAGGATCGGACTTTGACTAAAGTTAAGCTTTTGATGACAATGGTGATGAGGGGGGTGAATTTCCCCCACAATATGATGACAACTTTTATCTGGACCTGCAAGAGGCCAGTGGATTGTACACTTCCCCTAGCACTAAGTTGGGTTCACCTGTAACAACGGAAAAGAACACCATTCGATGTAATCATCAGACGAGCAGTGAAAGTCCTGGACTTACAATTGCCATCTGTTGAGATGAAAAACAACATCCTCACTGAAGTCTTGCAGCCAGGGCCAATCACTTCTATGCCCTTGCTGCCGTTCAAGAAGCCCTGACTGACACTCTCATAGGTACTTGGTATAAACTTTGCTTTTGCCCACCTGTGAACAGATAGGGAGCACAACAACAGAGGCCTGCTCCGGGTGACACTGCCTTCCTGACAAGCACCCTAATCCTGAGAGCCTGGTAGATCAAGTATCTTCCTAGCAGGGTTAATCCCAATACATTCCTTGGATTCCCCCAAACAGAGTTGAAGAGAATTGAGGCATTCAGGAAAGGGATGTACTTCAAAGCTAGCCCAGCCCTTTGGTTAATCAACGCCAGCTACTTGCTGGGTTGGTACTCTCATGCATTATAGGACATGGTTGCGGATATGTTGCCGGCAGTCCTGGAGGAATTCCATGCCAACCTGTTGCAAACTAAGTAGGATGGGCAATACGTGCCAAATAGGTTATCAGATGAGGAGTGGCCAGTACTGTCTGCTTAGGCAGAGCAGTCGGGACTCACCAGAAACAACACAGAGGCAATTATGTAGGCCATCCACTCAGGGGCCCCAATGGACCCAATGATATTGTTAACAAACTTTAAATGTGATATGCAGTACACCCCCCTCCATTGTTTCCTAAACTCTATGTTCGAGGCATGTGAGCTGTAGATCCAATGCTTTGCATACTCCTGCCATCTAGTGTTGTCCGGATGTTTGCAAGTTGTTTTTCTTCGAAGAAGTCTTTCCAGTCACGAGGTAGGTGACTCCTCCTTTCGGTGATGGTGCGCATGGGCATCGACTCCATTGTTAGATTGTTTTTTTCCGCCATCGGGTTCGGACATGAATTGCTGCGCTCCGGTTCGAAGTCGTTTCTCGGGTTCCCCTTGCTGCGCAATCCACTTACCCTCAAAGGTATTGTTTTCGATCGCGTATTCACTTTCTCCGCGTATCGTGTCAAATACAAAAAAACTCTTTTGATCAGGAAACTCGTGGAAGGCCGTCGGGCCTACCCGCGTCGGTCCACCTCGCAATCAATGGAACGGACTCCATTTAAATTCTGCCGTTGGTGCCACGCGAAGTTTCCGCGCACCGACTCCCACGAAGTGTGCAACTTGTGCTTATCTCCGGAGCACAACGAACAGGACTGTGACGTGTGTCAATCTTTCCGCTCTAATAAAACACTCTGTGACAGTCAGGCTCGACATCGGGACATGCAGAGCCAACACACCGGTTCCATTCCAGACCTCTTTGGAGAAGATTCCGAACAAGAGACCAGCGATGCACAAGGGGCCGAGGAAGAACAAGAGTATCCTATATCCGTCTCTGAATCCGGCTCCGATGTGGATGAAGAGATTCCGCAAGGTCAGGGTATGGTGAGTACCGAACCTCCCTTGCCCCAAAGTCCTACTCAGACTAAGAGAAAGGCTCCGGTCCCACCTCTGCCTTCGGGCCATGGTGGCACCGAGAAAATGTTTCCAACGCCCCGCCTTCTGGCTCGGCACCGAAACACACGTTAAAGCCTTACGGCTCGGGATCGAGTCGTCCACACTCGGGCACCGAGCCGAAACCTTCGGGTTCGAAGTCAAAACTAATCTCAGGCCCAACTCCTTCGACACCGAAACCTTCTTCAGATCCGAAATCTTCGGCACCAAAGACACAATACCGAAAACTTCGGCACCGAAATATAAAGATGCTTCGCAACCACCACAGGAGCCCCGTTTCGACACCCCGCCTTCGAAACTGGACTCAAAACAAAAAGAGCTTTATATTAATCCAAAAACTGGACATATGGCAAGCAAATTGCCACATAAACGGAAATCTGAGTCACAGGACACTTATCACATTCCTTTAAAAAGGAAACATGTTGGTACTAACCCTTCTCCTCCTCCTCCTCCTCCTCCTCCTCCTCCTCCTCCATCCCCACAAACACAGCATTACTAATTACTCCTACTAATTCGCCACAACCACATACACCTGATGATCAGGATGATGGGGGCAATGATCCTTCACCTGCAGACCCCTGGAAGGCTTATAATTAGGGCTCCCGGTTTTCCGTTTATTCGGATTTTTACATATAAATACAGACGGAAAACTATTTTTCCTTTGTCTGTATTTATATTTAGAAACGGCAAAAATACTAGTAAATTTTGCCGTGCTGCCGTGCTTCAGAGTTGCCGCGCCACGCCCCTGTTCATGATGCTTGAAATTCCTTTCAGTTCCTCCCAATTAGGGTTTTTTAGTGACCTACTGTTGACCTATTGGCTCAGGGTCTTTTAGTGACGGCCGTGACCCTGAGCCAATCCTGGTCGTATCCAAGCGTCACTGTGTGGGCGTGCTAACACCTCCGACCCGCCCTCATAACTTTTGCTCTTTATTTTGGGGGCTCACCCGCCTATTTTGCATTTTTGCCTGCACTATGGGTTTGAAGACAGACGCCTTCCTGTTGCCACCATCATCAGCTTTTGTTGCTGCCCTCCTCTTGAATTCGGCATCTCCAGGGCTCCGCCGCTCGAGTGAGCTCTGCGCCAGCCCGCCGCCGTTTCTACTGGCAAGGTAAGTGTATTTCTGCGGTCCTCCCCACCCACCGCTACCTGAAAGCCCAGGGGCGGGCCCGCCTCTCCGCAGCAGGAGCCAGTGTGAGAGGGCAGCAGTGCAGGGAACAGTGGCAGTTGTCAGCGAGGAGCAGGAAGTGCTGGGGCCGCTACTCCGCTCTCCCAGGGCCTCTCGCAAGCCCTCGGGCCTCGTGCACCTCGTAGCAGTCTGCCTCGTGCACCTCGCACCCCAGCCTCCGCTTGACAGCTGCGCCCTTCCCTAGCCCAGCTCTACTTGCATGCAAATATAGCTGTCGGCTGCATTTCCGTGGTGCAGCTTCCAGGCAATGCCACAGTGATAGCAGAAAGAGTGCAGGTGAGTTCTAAGAGTAGTTATCCAAAACCAACATGCATAGCCATGAGCAATTGAGGGCTGAACCATAGCAGAAATTACTAGATTTGTCGGCATACGTTTATTTAGAGAAAATCTTCATTCAGAGGTAATATTGTGCGATGGCCACAAACTTTCATACTTTCATATTCAATAGCTTGAACTTCACTGTATGGAATTTAAGTTATCGCCAACCATTTGAGTCCGTACTGAAACACTTATCAAACATTCACCTTCAGATCTCCATACATAGCACACAGCCAGGCATGTTCGTGTTTTGGGAGTATTACTTTAATCCGACCGGAAAATATGTATTTTGGAAGTGGGGTGTGCAGGGGGACTCGCTGCATACCTGAGGCAGTGAGACTGCACATGCAACAGCTCTTCAAGAGAGTGAGTGCGGACAGACGAGTACAGCGCCACACCGAGTGGCCTCATGGCACATGGCCATGCGCTGACGTCTGCAGCTCCCACAATGTGTAATCTCAAAGGCTGCCCGAGGCACTATTCATCTGCGTGCTACAAATTTCACATAATTGACTGCAGATCAGGTTTAGGTTGAGGTTTCAGCAGGGCTGGCTGTTCCTTTCATCCTTCTGAGGACGGTTTAACTCAGCACCATTGTTCAGTTGGATTAGTAAGTGTGCCTGCTTGATTTTGCTCGTAACAAAGCCACTCATAGTCGTAAAAATGTCTCTCATAATTTCACTGAAATTATGAAAATGTCACACATGTCAATCTGAAACCTTGGCAGCTATGGGTTAGTCCACTCCGCTTCCAGTAAAAACAATTGGGCTGACTTAAAGCCATGTTAGAGCTAACGTTTAGCGTGGGGCTCGCTCTGTCACAACCGGTATTTATGTCCTACAGCCTCCTTCCTGGGTCAATTTAAATAAATGTGGAAAAATACTAGTTGAAGCGTCGTCTTTTGCTTGTCACAAAAATAAATGTGGATAAATACAGATAAAATGCCCCAAAAATAAATATGGATAAATACAGACGGAAATGGCAAAAAAATAAATACCATAAAACCGAGAGCCCTACTTCTAATACGGGTTCTCCCACAGATAATGATCCTGACCTTTATCCTACCAAGCCTTCTCCACCAGATGATAATGTAGGCTATATAGAGCTGCTAAGTAGAGCTGCTGAATATCATGGGGTACAATTACATAAGGAGTCCCTAGTGGAGGATTTCTCTTTGAAACCCTTAGTAGTTCCCAAAGATCCACCCACACACTCCCTATGCTTTAAGGCATGTTAAGACATGTGGATGACATATTTAACAACCCGGTTCGTGCACGGATTCTCACCCCCAGGATAGACAAAAAATATAAACCTGCACTATCAAATCCAGCTTTCATTAAAGGCCAGTTACCTTTAGACTCTTTAGTGGTTTCTAATGCCCGTAAACAGGCCATTTCACAGACGTCAGGGGATGCTCCACCTCCAGACAAAGAGTCTAAGCTCATAGACGCCTCCGGGAAAAGAGTAGCCTCCTAAGCTGCAAATTACTGGCGTATTGCTAATACCCAGGCCCTTTTAGCCAGGTACAATGGAGCGCATTGGGACGAAATAAAGCAATTGCTCCAATTTCTGCCAGATGAGCATAAAACCAAAGCCCAAGACTTAGTGCAAGAGGGGAAGCTCATCTCTAATTCTTCCATTAGGTGTGCACTAGATGCAGCTAACACTGCGGCTAGAGCCATCAATATCAGTGTGTTACTAAGAAGACACGCATGGTTAAGGATTTCAGGTTTTAAACCTGAAGTTCAGGCTTCCATTCTTAACACACCATTCGACAAACATCTCTTTGGTCCTGTAGTAGACGCGTCCTTAGAAAAAATGAAAAAGGACACAGACGTAGCAAAATCTATGGAAGCCCTACAGTCCCCTTCCAACCGTGGGTCCTTTCGGCGCACCTTCTATCGTGGGGGGTCCAAAAATATCTCAATCAGCCCTCTTCTTCAAAAGGTTTCTTTATAGGGGCTACAGAGGCAACAATGGCAGAGGTAGAGGTTCCACAACACGCACCTCCCCCTCAAATAAACTTGCCTACAGTTCCCCCCCGACCATTCAACACCTGTCGGGGGATGTCTTTCACAATTCCTCCATGTCTGGCAATCAATAACTACAGACAAATGGGTACTAGAAATTATCCGATCTGGTTATTGCCTGGAGCTTACCAACAATCCTCCAAACATTCCCCCGCGTTCACACAAAATGTCACTGGATCATATACACCTCCTCAAACAGGAGGTTCAGTCTCTCCTTTTAAAGGGAGCCATAGAGCCCGTACCTCTACAATATCACGGGTCGGGCGTATACTCCCTGTACTTTCTAATACCCAAAAAGGATGGCTCTCTCAGACGCATTTTAGACCTCGAAGAGTTAAATCACTACGTACAATCAGATCATTTTCACATGGTGACACTTCAACAAGTGCTCCCACTTGTACAGCAAGGCGACATTATGCCTACTCTAGACTTAAAAGACGCATATTTCCACATTCCAATACATCCTGCTCATCACAAATATCTCAGATTTGTAGTAACGGCGAGCATTACCAGTTCAAAGTGCTTCCATTCGGAGTCCCAGAGTATTTACCAAATGCCTGGCAGTAGTCGCTGCTCACCTGCGAAGACAACACGTTCATGTCTTCCCTTACTTAAATACTGGCTCATCAAAGCCAGCACTTACATAAAGTGTCTCCATCACACTCACATAACACTACAGTTACTGCACCAACTGGGGTTTACAGTCAACGTGTTAAAGTCTCATCTCCAACCTTCCAACACACAAGCATATCTAGGAGCCACTTTAGATACTCAAAAAGCTCTGGCTTTTTCCAATGCAGCCAGAATTCGCAATATTCAGGCTCTAGTCGCTCAGTTTCAACCCACCCACTCACTACCAGCTCGAGTGTATATGCAACTGCTGGAAATGATGGCCTCTTGCATCATAATTGTCCCCCATGCAAGGCTTCGTATGCATCCCCTCCAGGAATGCTTAGCAAGTCAGTGGAACCAGTCGTAGGGTCTTTTGACTGATCTAGGGTTGGTAAAAGGCCGCACCCATCGCTCTCTGCAGTGGTGGAACCCACAAAATTTATCAAAAGGGCGGCCCTTCATAGACCCTGTTCCACAGACAGTACTAACAGCAGACGCGTTGCTCACTGGTTGGGGAGCTCATCTCCAGCATCACACAATTCAAGGCTTGTGGAGCCAAAACCAAAAAACTCTCCACATCTGGAGCAGCTAGCAGTGTGTCTAGCGCTCAAAGCTTTTCAAATTCACGTTCTAGACAAAGCTGTTCTAGTACGCACTGACAACATGACAGCTATTTACTATATACAAAAACGGGGGGACACACTCTCTCCAACTGTCACACCTAGCTCAAGCCATTTGGAAATGGGCCATACACCATAAAATGTATCTCCTAGCAGAACACCTTCCGGGAGTAAACAATCAAATTGCCGACCTTCTCAGCAGACAGAGGCAACAAATCCACAAGTGGGAACTTCACCCTCAAGTTCTCCTCCCATACTTTCAAAGTTGGGGTTTTCCTCAAATAGATCTTTTCGCCACACACGAAAACGCAAAATGCCCAAGCTTCGCCTCCAGGTATCCACACCCGCTCTCCAAAGGCAATGCACTATGGATGAACTGGTCAGGGATATTTGCATACGCTTTTCCGCCTCGCCCACTCATTCCATCAGTGGTTCAGAAACTCAGGCAAACATCCCTCACACTAATCCTAATAGATCCTACATGGGCTCGTCAACCTTGGTTCACGACCCTGTTGGAGTTATCAATAGATCCTCATTAAAAGCTATGTCTCACATCCAGTCTCCTCACACAGAGTCATGGAGAAATCAGGCCCCCAGATCCCAAAGAACTCAACTTAGCGATCTGGCTCCTGAAGTCATAGAGTTTGGAAATCTCAATCTTCCTCCAGACTGTATGAACATTATCAAAGAGGCCAGAAGGCCTACTACAAGAGCTTGTTATGCAGCTAAATGGAAACGATTTGTTATCTATTGCAATAATAACAATATCAATCCTTTGGATGCTTCCATACAAAATATCATCTGTTATTTATTACATTTACAGTGGTCAGAATTAGCTTACACATCCATCCGCTTACATCTTGCTGCAATAGCCGCGTACCTCCAAAACAGACAGCATTTGTCTCTGTTTAGAGTACCAGTTATCAAAGCATTTATGGAAGGACTAAAAAGAGTTATACCACCAAGACTTCCACCTGCCCCAGTATGGATTCTTAACATAGTCCTTACACGGTTAATGGGTCCACCTTTTGAACCAATGCATAAATGTGAACTGCAATTTCTCTCATGGAAAATCGCTTTCCTCATTGCAATTTCTTCACTGAGTAGAGTGGGGGAGCTACAGGCACTAACCATAGAAGAACTTGTCTTCCAGCTTCACAAAGACAAAGTGGTCCTTCGTACCAACCCTAAATTTCTACCTAAAGTAGTATCTGCCTTTCACATCAATCAATCTGTTGAGTTACTGTGTTCTGTCCTCAACTAGATTCCGTGGCAGAACATGCTCTACACACTTTAGATGCTAGAAGAGCTTTGTTACATTACTTAGAAAGAACAAAACCATTTCGTAAGACAAAACAACTTTTTGTTGCTTTTGCTCCTCCTCACAAAGGCAATCCTATATCTAAATCAGGTATTGCTAGATGGATTGTTAAATGTATTCAAACATGTTATACGAAAGCAAAGAGAACTTTAACAATTCCCACTAGAGCGTATTCCACTTGCAAAATAGGGGCTACTATGGCTTTCTTAGGAAACATTCCCATAGTTGACATTTGTAAAGCTGCAACATGGTCTACACCACACACATTCACCAAACACTATTGTGTAGATGTGTTAGCAAGGCAGCAAGCTAATGTAGGCCAAGCAGTACTTAGAATACTCTTTCAGACAACTGCAACAGCTACAGGTTAGCCACCGCTTTGGGAGAATACTGCTGTATAGTCTATGCAAAGAATGTGATCTACAGCTCACATGCCTCGAACAGATAATGTTACTTACCCAGTAAGCATCTGTTCTTGGCATGTAGAGCTGTAGATTCACATGCGCCCATCCACCTCCCCGGATACCTATACCTGTTGCAGTTTCTTCTTATCTTATATACATACGCATGGTCATCTCTATTCTACCTTTACTAACTCCATTTTCACCCTCTGCGGGAAAACAATCTAACAATGGAGTCGATGCCCATGCGCACTATCACCGAAATAAACATGTATTGGCCTAGTAATCCTGTGCAGAGGGCATGCAATAATTTGTAATTAATACTGTGTATACCACTCAATATTTTACCTTAGCTGACAGTGAAAATGTTTAAATCTACCTTTCACGCCAGTTTGGTAACAGCTGTGCTAGTGAATGCTAAATACAGCATTTAGCGTCTGACACTTTCACCTGTTGTCATAAGTTCACGTCCCCTGTCTGAGCACAGTTATCCAATGTGGCCTTCACATTTCAAAGTAATTCTCCAGAAGCATGACTGAGGGTGCTTCCACCCTGATATTTGAAAGGTAGGATCTAAACTTTGCCTTTTATTTTGTATTTCTGTGCAGTGCGATCTCTTTCTGCAAAAAGGCAGGAAATGTAGTCCACATGTCTCCAGAACTACTCTCTTCTTTGCATAACTTTGAATAGCCAGTGTATTTGGGACATGTTGCAGCCATTAGGCCACACTAAAAATCGCATTTTAGTTTTGTCACTAAGATGCAGGGATATTGGCATTGTTACAGCTGAAAATCATGTTATTTTGTACACGACATACTTGCCCATTTAGGAACAGAAATCAGAATGTGCACTTTTCACACGTTGAGGAAAATAACACAGAAAAGTAACAGCAACATAAAAGCTATTGCCTTACATTGTAGGGTATCATGAAAAGAAAGTCCGGAAAGTTTTATTGGAAATAGTTATATTGCTTATATTTTCAGTAGTTCTATTAGCCTCTATAAAGATCATAAAAATGCAAAAACAATTTTAGTAAAATTAATTTTAAAATTAATTTACATGTATGTTGAGAAAAGTTGTGGTAGTAGGTCATATTTAGCCTTAGTCATCATTGAATACTAATCACTGACAATTTTGTTGCTGTTTCTGTATATAAAATGTATAATTTATTTCATTAAATTTAATTCTGATGTGGAGTTTATTTCATTCAAAGCTATCAATTGCCTTTAAATACATGTATTTGTAACACTTACAAAACTTCTTTTGAAACTAAGCACAAAAGGATTGTCACCCCTAAGTAAGCTTTACAGAAGCATAGACATTTTTGTTTTACCCTTTAGAAATAAGGAATCATTTACCTAAAAACCACAAATGTGCTTCCAGGGGAAGAAATAGGAAAGAAAGTTGCGACGTTCATCATCTTTTATCCAAAATAATGAAACAATATTTCTAAACTTTTTAGTCTTGTTGCCTTTAATCTAGTGCTTTCATGTGCCATTTCATATTAACTTATAACCTAGTTGCCCAAGTCTTCCATTTACAGCCTGTGTCTTGGTAGGCCCTGGCTTATTTATCTAGCTGTCTTTTATGACTAGCAGATGTCAGATTCCACAGCTTTGCAGGAAGGAATGCATCCCGTTCCAGGGCTCATAAATCCTGTCTGACAATTAATGACACAGGGCCTGTATGATGCTATCTGTTCCTGAGATCGGAAAGTATAGATGGGACTGCCATTTAAATGCAAGTCTTCCAGCTGTCCAGTGGGATGTGCAGGGAATGTGAGCCCCACACTAGAAGTCATCAGCAGCACTTAGTTTTATGTTCCTGTATCCCAGAGGGCGACTGTTAAGCTGCGCCACATTCCACAGATCACACTTGTTTACACAGTTGGTGCAGAATTTGGGCTTACCTCGTGCTAGTGGGGTCCTTTCTCTGGAGACATTCCAAACTAATACAATAATAACCTTAATGCCGAATGACAGCAATGTGTTGTATTCTAATGTCCTCACTGAAACCCAAAAGGGCAATAAAACTACTTATTACCCTCCTCTGCTCAGAAGTGCGCCTTTGAACAGCTCATCAGCTGTTAAAGCTCTCTTGCTGGTGATGGAAATAAACCCAGTTCATTCTATTAAAAACCAGGCATTCCACGCCAGTCAAAATCTCGTTTTCGGTGGGATAAAAGGAGGACTCTCTTTTAGCAGTTCACCCCACTGCAGCCACCAATCATTCATATATTGTGAATCCCTTTAATATTTAATATCATCTATCTAAGGAGAAGCAAATCTACGCTACGTCAAGGATAAATTCAACTTGAGCTTTTCTATTTTTATTAACAATTGTCCATGGTGTATACACTATTGACATTTAGTTTACTTGAAATTTCATTATAAAGTGCTGTACCATATGCCCAGGGCCTGTAATAACTGTAAATTAAATGTCAGCAGTGGGCTGCAGCACTTTGTTGTTCCATTCGCACAAGTAGCCTTTCAAACCTGTCTCAAGCCTGCCATTGCAAGGCCTCTGTGCGCACTTTACTGCTACTTCGACTTGGCATTTAAAACTACTTGCCAAGCCCTGAACTTCCCTTTCACTACATATAAGTTACCCTTAAGGTAGGTGCTAGGTAGCTAATAGGCAATAATAATAAAAGGTGGGACACCTATTTTTAAGTTTTACATGTCCTGCTTGTGTGAAACACACATTCGTTTTTCCCTGTGAGGCCTACTCCTCTCCTATGGAGTGCCTTTTTCCTGATAAAGTTAGTTTTAACATTACTATGTTAAAATAATAATTATTTTTATTATTTTGAGTTTTATATAGCGCTAACTATACCCAAAGGTATCAGAGCGCTTTACATGTTATGTGATAACGTTTACAAGAGGTATATAAAACATGAACAACCCTGCATACATTAATCATGTACATAAACAAACACAAAACATTTTCTCAGAACCATAGAATAATGTATGCAGCATCCATTCTCTTTTTATATGGAATGCTTGGCATTTCTGCCTCTAGTTTAATTCTATTTTTCACCATTCTGGGGCATACAATAATTGAAGTTTTACACATCTAGACTTTGTTACAGCTACATTTTACATACTAGTGCGCAAACTACTTAACATATTTTATAAAATTCAAATTCTTACCTTTACCTGCAGGGCTATCTGGTGATGAATTTGAAACTTTTCTCTGTCCTGCCAGCTCTTTCAACAACTTTCCAGTGGGCTTTACCACCTTACTGTTTCCTGAGAGACCCACTCCTGTGAAATGTGCTTCTCACTCACATTGTGCACTTAAACCCTGAAAGATGAACACAAAAAAGTCTCCTGTAAGGAAAATATCTATTGAAATACAGTCATTGATCAATATCAAAATATTGGCGCAACCTACCAATCATATTTAGCCTTAGTCATCATTGAATACTAATCACTGACAATTTTGTTGCTGTTTCTGTATATAAAATGTATAATTTATTTCATTAAATTTAATTCTGATGTGGAGTTTATTTCATTCAAAGCTAACAATTGCCTTTAAATACATGTATTTGTAACACTTACAAAACTTCTTTTGAAACTAAGCACAAAAGGATTGTCACCCCTAAGTAAGCTTTACAGAAGCATAGAAATTTTTGTTTTACCCTTTAGAAATAAGGAATCATTTACCTAAAAACCACAAATGTGCTTCCAGGGGAAGAAATAGGAAAGAAAGTTGCGACGTTCATCATCTTTTTATCCAAAATAATGAAACAATATTTCTAAACTTTTTAGACTTGTTGCCTTTAATCTAGTGCTTTCATGTGCCATTTCATATTAACTTATAACCTAGTTGCCCAAGTCTTCCATTTACAGCCTGTGTCTTAGTAGGCCCTGGCTTATTTATCTAGCTGTCTTTTATGACTAGCAGATGTCAGATTCCACAGCTTTGCAGGAAGGAATGCATCCTGTTCCAGGGCTCATAAATCCTGTCTGACAATTAATGACACAGGGCCTGTATGATGCTATCTGTTCCTGAGATCGGAAAGTATAGATGGGACTGCCATTTAAATGCAAGTCTTCCAGCTGTCCAGTGGGATGTGCAGGGAATGTGAGCCCCACACTAGAAGTCATCAGCAGCACTTAGTTTTATGTTCCTGTATCCCAGAGGGCGACTGTTAAGCTGCGCCACATTCCACAGATCACACTTGTTTACACAGTTGGTGCAGAATTTGGGCTTACCTCGTGCTAGTGGGGTCCTTTCTCTGGAGACATTCCAAACTAATACAATAATAACCTTAATGCCGAATGACAGCAATGTGTTGTATTCTAATGTCCTCACTGAAACCCAAAAGGGCAATAAAACTACTTATTACCCTCCTCTGCTCAGAAGTGCGCCTTTGAACAGCTCATCAGCTGTTAAAGCTCTCTTGCTGGTGATGGAAATAAACCCAGTTCATTCTATTAAAAACCAGGCATTCCACGCCAGTCAAAATCTCGTTTTCGGTGGGATAAAAGGAGGACTCTCTTTTTAGCAGTTCACCCCACTGCAGCCACCAATCATTCATATATTGTGAATCCCTTTAATATTTAATATCATCTTTCTAAGGAGAAGCAAATCTACGCTACGTCAAGGATAAATTCAACTTAAGCTTTTCTATTTTTATTAACAATTGTCCATGGTGTATACACTATTGACATTTAGTTTACTTGAAATTTCATTATAAAGTGCTGTACCATATGCCCAGGGCCTGTAATAAATGTAAATTAAATGTCAGCAGTGGGCTGCAGCACTTTGTTGTTCCATTCGCACAAGTAGCCTTTCAAACCTGTCTCAAGCCTGCCATTGCAAGGCCTCTGTGCGCACTTTACTGCTACTTCGACTTGGCATTTAAAACTACTTGCCAAGCCCTGAACTTCCCTTTCACTACATATAAGTTACCCTTAAGGTAGGTGCTAGGTAGCTAATAGGCAATAATAATAAAAGGTGGGACACCTATTTTTAAGTTTTACATGTCCTGCTTGTGGGAAACACACATTCGTTTTTCCCTGTGAGGCCTACTCCTCTCCTATGGAGTGCCTTTTTCCTGATAAAGTTAGTTTTAACATTACTATGTTAAAATAATAATTATTTTTATTATTTTGAGTTTTATATAGCGCTAGCTATACCCAAAGGTATCAGAGCGCTTTACATGTTATGTGATAACGTTTACAAGAGGTATATAAAACATGAACAACCCTGCATACATTAATCATGTACATAAACAAACACAAAACATTTTCTCAGAACCATAGAATAATGTATGCAGCATCCATTCTCTTTTATATGGAATGCTTGGCATTTCTGCCTCTAGTTTAATTCTATTTTTCACCATTCTGGGGCATACAATAATTGAAGTTTTACACATCTAGACTTTGTTACAGCTACATTTTACATACTAGTGCGCAAACTACTTAACATATTTTATAAAATTCAAATTCTTACCTTTACCTGCAGGGCTATCTGGTGATGAATTTGAAACTTTTCTCTGTCCTGCCAGCTCTTTCAACAACTTTCCAGTGGGCTTTACCACCTTACTGTTTCCTGAGAGACCCACTCCTGTGAAATGTGCTTCTCACTCACATTGTGCACTTAAACCCTGAAAGATGAACACAAAAAGTCTCCTGTAAGGAAAATATCTATTGAAATACAGTCATTGATCAATATCAAAATATTGGCGCAACCTACCAATCAGATGTTCCACTCACTATACCCTAGAAGGGTGTATTCTTCTGGGAAAAAAATCCTCTCCTGGCACAGGCTCTTCTGTGTGGATTATAATCCTCCGTAAGGATAAGCCACTGTCAGTGTAATATTACTGACACAAAGTAACTTAGTTACTTCTCAGTCCCCTGTTTCACTTCCATCTATATAGGTACACCTCAATCTCCTATTTCACTGTCAACTACATTCTAAGCGTTAAAAGGCCACAGCGGCAAGGTATTCAGTTACCTGTGTGACATTTAACGCATCCCACTTCTGACAACATGTTTGTTGCGGAAATAAATACTTTTGCACCCTCCCAGGAGCAACGAAAGAAACACACACAGCACTGCAGTTTGCTGAGGAACAAATGAAATGTATTTGTCTTTATACATGCATTCTTGTTGGCCAGCAAGAAAGAAGCCAGGTCACAAACAGGTGCTCTTAGCCTGCTTCTTTCCTGAGTGACTGGTTTCTGGGTCATATGTGCACTTAGTAATGCCACCCTAGCAGAACTAAAAGGGACATGGTGCAAAATATGGTAAACAGAGAGATGCAAGATTGGCACTGTGCCAATTATACACTGCACCAATTATAAAACAGACTTGTAGTGTAAGCAGAAATTAACAACCCGATGAGCAAGCTAACAAGGTAGTGAGGAAAAGAAAGTGACCTCTAAGTTGGTTCTGAACAGCTGCTGTAGCTTGTCCAGGCAAGGTCAGATGAGTCTTAAGTGCATAATAATGGAGATATATATATTGTTCCCCAACGAACAGCCACGTCCCCATGCAAATGAGGGAACGTCCTCCGATGACAGCGCTGGCACTTTATGTGCACCAGCGCAATCAGTATTACCGAAGGGGACGCACAAGCACCTGCGGCCCCTTCTGTAATACCAAAGTGCCCCGGGGGCGCGCGAAGCGGGCGTAAACATCCGTTTCTTCGGGGCACTTCGATAATACGGCTCCAGGTGTTGTAATGTTTAATGTGCTGTAAGAGTTCAGATGACTTCTGATTATGAAGTCTACGTTTTTGGGAAACATATGAAATAATGAAGTCTCTACCTGTTGCTTTAAAGGATCCCAAAGTAGTTGCGGAGATCGCCCGGGGTATCATTAAAGAGAAAGAATTCCTGATCAAATGATTCAAAACTTTGAGTAAATGAGATAGATAAAAGAAGAGTTATTAAACCACTATCTATTATTACCTTTAATAACAGGGATAAATCTATAAGATGCGAAGATGGGGGTTTAGAGACAAAAAGGTGGTTTGTCCTGGATTGAGAAGAATGTACAGGGGAAAAGAAAGTGTGTTCTCCCAGAGTTGGGTTACAGAACCTTCATCAGAGGTCTATGGTCAATAGTTGATGGGAATTGTTTATGTACTTTAGTAGGGACAAAGGGGATCTTTGAAGGATGATCAAGGAAAGGATCTATGACTAAATTGCAATCACCTCCAAAAATGAGGTAATCATCTAAAATAGACATCAGTTTTTGTGAGACTGCAGGCCAAAAGTGTTGATCACAATGAGTAGGAGCATAAATGTCAAAATTAGTTATAGGGATGTTTTTAATAAATAATTCTACAATAATCCATCTCCCTTCATCATTTTCTTGAGTAGCTAATTGAACATGCTAGGATTTTTTTTTTTACCATTTCCTGCAGAAGAGAAGACTGTACCCACCCAATTCAGGACAAGCTTGTTGACTTCAGATTGTATTAAATGTTTTTCTTGAAGTAAGGCCACGTCTGTATTTACCTTAGCTAAATAAGATAACATTTTCTGCCATTTTATTGGTGAACCAAGCGCCCTAACATTTCAAGAGACGACTTTTAAAGACATTAACAATTATTCACAAAATTAGTGATAAAAGGGTAGTAGAAAAGTAATAATCAACATATTGCAGTGATATAAAATAGTAGAAGGAAAACAGTTCCTCAAGACTTATCAACATAATGAAATGGGATATAGAATAACAGTAAATAAAGCAAAGTGATGCAAAATGAATAGTACATACTCTGCATATAAATAGTTACAGCATAGAGAAAAAAATGAGAAAAAGCAAGAAAAAGAAAAAGTAAGTAAAACCAGAACCAAAAAACAACATATTAAAAGATTAAAAGACAAAGACCAAAGGGACAAAAAAAAACAAAAACATATTGATTAATAGACAAGTATGCAAGGGTAATGGATCCATAGGGAGAAGATGATGCGGTCGGGTACATTGCGGGTCAGAGGAGGGGAAACCGCCAACAGGAAGGCAACAATGGGTGCCTGCGCAACACAGAACTTATCTAAGGGAAAACAAAGAATATGATGAATTGACAAACATGTTGTAAAGAACCATATGACAGAGATGAAACAGGTGAGCATCAACCATAATTTTACAATAAGCACAATGACAATGCGATATGATATATAAAAAACAATATTTATTTATTTGAAAGGTTTTATATGCGCTGGCTAGACCCGTGGGTATCGGAGCGCTTTACAGGAACAGACAGTACAGGAATTAAAACATTTGATCAGGGTAAAGCATAAACAGTCAAATTACAACACCACACTTGAGTTAGATGGACAATCATTTAAAACAGCAATTGGATTAAAAATAAAGAGGGAACGTGGATGAGCAATTTAAGTGAGAGGAGGGAATACGATGAAGCAATTTTACAAAGGTAATAAGAAAATGCAGGTGGAGATCGAGCAGTTGAGTAAAAGGGGGGCTAAAAATATGGGCGGAGTAGTTTGAGATGAGCAGCTTTGGAGGAATAGGTGGGAGAGAACAAGTTTAGGCACAGAGGAGAGAAACGAAGGAGAAGAGATAGAGAGAAGTGATGGGGGGGTATGGAAAGGGGACGACAAGGGGAGGGGGTAGAATGAGGGAGCAGGTAGAAGTTAGAAGGATAGATGTGTAATGTGAGGAGAGAGGGGAGAGAGCAAGGGGGAACACGAAGGATCATCAGTGAATGGGAGGTAGAGAGTAGAGTCTGAAGAGGGCTAAGGACCAAAGTATTTGTTGAGGAGGTGTGATTTAAGATCTTTTTTGAAGCTGCGGTAGGAGAGGTTACAGCGCAAGTCCTTAGAGAGAGATTTCCAGATGTTCGGGGCGTTCCCGGTGAAGGAGCGAGATTGGGTGGATTTCTTATTAAACAGAGGGGGGGACGAGGAGGAGAGCATTGGTGCTTCTCATCAGTCGGGAGCACCCAGCTTTGTTGAGTTTGTTCGTAAGATAAGATGGGGTTTGCTGGTAAAGAGCTTTGTGCCTAATGCATGCAGTCTTGTATAGGCATCTTCCTTCAATGGGAAGCCAATTGAGGGCTTTGAGGGTCGGAGAAATGTGGTCAAATCTTTTGCAGTCAGTGATGAGCCTAGCAGCCAAGTGGAGTACAGCTCTAAGGGGGGCTAAGTGTACTTTAGGTGTTCCGGTGAGGATAGCGTTGCCATAGTCGAGTTTGGAGAGAACTAGGGATTGGACAACCCATTTGAAGTCATCTGATGGAATGAAGGGTTTTATTTTATTGAGGTGTCGGAGGGTGAAAAGAGCACTTTTAGCCGAGTTTTTTTATGTGGTCCTTGAGAGTGAGGTTTTTATCTATCAAGAGTGAAACCAAGTGATTTAGCAGAGTTGGATAAGGAGAGCGAGCAATTTAGGGCATTAAGGTCCGAGATCCAGCTTTGGATGGGGAGTCGGTTGTTTTTTGGAGAAAAGAGAATAATTTCAGTTTTTTTAGGGTTTAGTTTGAGGTGGTTGGAGAAGAACCAGGCTTGGATCTTACTCAGGGTGTTGTTGAGATGAAGTATGTCAGAGTGGGATCTAATCATGTAGTAGAGTTGGGTATCGTCGGCATAAAGGTGGTAATTGATTCCGGTTTTTTTCAAAAGGAGGGTAAGGGGTTCCATAAAGAGGTTAAAGAGGGAGGGGGAGAGAATAGAGCCCTGGGGGACGCCCAGGGAGACAGGCGTAGGATTGGAGAGGCAGTCTTTGATTTTGATTTGTTGCGTTCTATGTTGAAGGAAAGAAGCGAACCATTTGAGGACCTGACCATTAAGGCCGAAGCGAGCTTTAAGTGAATTCAGTAAGGCAGAATGGTTAACAGTATCGAAGGCTGCAGAGAGGTCAAGGAGTATAAGAAGGCTGGTCTCACCATTGTCGAGGGAACCTTGAATGTCATCAACAATGTTTAGCATAGCGGTTTCTGTACTGCAGCCTTTTCTGAAGCCAGATTGAAGGGAGTCAAGTAAATAGAAATTATCAATGTGTTTGTCCAATTGGAGCAATGCACATTTTTCAAGGGCTTTGGATAGAAGTGGGAGGTTAGATATAGGGCGGAGATTATTGAAATCGTTGGGGTCAGCAGTGAGGTTTTTCAGTATGGGTGTGATTTGACAGAGTTGAAGTGAGTCGGGTACGCAACCAGTGGCAAGGGAGGAGTTGATGATATTAGTCCAGACAGGGGCAATGATGTGGTTTAGCTCATGAACAAGGTTGGAAGGGAGGGGATCTTTAGTATGCGAGGATGGTTTCAGTTTAGAGATGATCTTGGACACTTCGAGTTCAGTCATGAGGCGAAAATTATTCCAGGAGGCATTGTTTTTCAGAGGTACGTTAGAAGGGTTGTCATCAGGAGAAGTTGTGGAGGGTAGGAACATGTGAGGATTAAGAGGTTGTGGTGGTGTTAATGAGGGGAGCGTGTTATTGGTAACTTTAAGGGCATAAGGGGGGCTAGACGGGACAGAAGGTAGATGGAAGGATTGGTCAATTTTGGAGATTTTGTCCGTGAGGAAGTTAGCAATTTCCTCACATCTCTCAGTTGAGGCCAACAACTCAGGAGGGGTAGATGACGTTTGTTTTCTAACAATGTTGAACAGTTCTCTGGGCCTATTTTTCGTGTGCTCAAGTTGAGCTCGAAAAAAGGTAGCCTTTTCAGAGAAAATGTGTTTCTTGTAGCTGATCTGAGGAGGGCGAGATGAGAGGGATGTTGTCTCCATGTTCTTTCTGCCAGTCTAAGTTGTTGTCTTTCGTGGTTTAGTTCCGGATTGAACCAAGATTTGAAGGTCGGATCAGTGATGAAGTGGTTGCTGTCAACTACCCTGCACTAACTGTAGTGAAGGAGAATGGTCTACATAAGAAGCATCATCGACTGCTTTTTTTTCCCCCTCACAGAAGGCTTTACTGGCAGGGAACACCATGATGCCCTAGCCAGAGGGGTAGTCGGCTGTTTTATGGATTTTTCCACCTTGTGTCAAGAATCTAAGGCTGGTTACATTGACTTTTTAGGAAACTTTAGAGGGACTTCATGGACGTGCAGGGCGTCTGAAGAAGCTACTCGTAGAGACTTTGATTTTTTTGAAGTGTACAATATTTTTTTACTTTGTACCTTTTGGAGGTTGCAGGGAGAGCACTCTCACAGTTTCATCCCTGAGGGGGAAAACTTATGTAATATTTCACAGCCTTTAGCCTAGTCTTTAGGATATAAACAATAGATAAACGCTCAAGTCATCACCAAAAGGCTAGTTCTTGACACAGATGCTCATGGTCTAAAGAGGGCCTTTTTTTTTTAGGATAATCAGTCATAGTGTAGGTCAGTTTTCTCGCAGTTCCAAAGGCCCAAAAACAACATTTCTTAGCCAAAAAGGCTACGAGTGGGTTAGGAGAACACCCAAGGAAAGAAAATATTAAAAATAAAGAGTTACTTTGAGGAAGACCAGAGTTCACTTGGGAATCTTTGCACGCACACAATGTGCAGTAGAAAGCTGAACTATGGTAGCCACTAGTAGGAATAGCATTCACAGCACTCACATCAGATGTTGCAGTTTTGGCGATTTTCAGTGAGGTGACACTGCAACCAAATGCACTATTTTACAGCATTTCATAACTGTTTCTGGTGTTTACTGTTAAGGTAAATCATATATTCATGAAGGAGATCATAACATATCCATGTGGACTTCACAACAGGAATCTATAAACTTCTGTAGTAAGTCTGGGTCTTCATAAGTTGTATTCTTATTCCTGTAAGTTACTTTAAACAAACATGGATGGAAAAAAAACAAATCTGGCATCCATAGAGCGTAGAATGGGTCTCATTTATAGAAATTGTTTCCGTCAATCTGCAGTAGATTTAGCTACATCTTGAAAAAAATAGAGACTATTGCCGGACCAAGAGATTCGACCTTTACTTTTAGGAGCTCTAAGCACTTGGAGTAAATCTGTATATTCCAAGAAAAGAAGTATAACTCCTCTGGGTCGTAAGGAAGAAAAGCTGTGGAGGTGACCAAGACGATGTGCTTGTTGAATGTTTAGTTTGGTATCCTCTAGGAAGTCAAGAATCTTGGGTAGAAAATTCTGAAAGAATAAGATATGATCTGAACCTTCCAGGTACTCTACCAGTCCATAAATGTGCAGGTTGTTCCTGCAATTGCGATTTTCAAGTTCCTCAGCATGTTTTTTTAAGATGCACTTCTTGAGTTTGAAGATGGTAAACTTGTTGAGTAACAGCTTGAAAGTCACTAAATCTACATTCCACTTTAATGACTCTAGCTTCAATTGAAGCCAATGTATCATCCAGTTTCTGAAGCTTTTGATATGTTTCCTACATAAAAGGTTTGAGTGCTCTAATCTCTTCCAGAAGAAGCTCCATGGAAATCGGTGCAGGCAATTTGACTGGAGATGGAGGATCTTTTTGACTCACTTATGCGTAACATTGGAGGAAGATGCACCACTTTTCCCTACATATTTGACAGAAGAGGGGATTATAGAGGACAGGGTCACATCGACAGACTCCTGCACGGTATGACATTTCTTCTGCATGGTGGCGCAAAATCCTACCGAGGAGATGGAGGTAGGGGGCGGAAGAATTGCAGGCAGTAAAGAATGTCTAGGTAATGAGGCAGATTTGAAAGATGAAATTTGTCTTGAGTTTTTAGTACGCCCCATATGATGACTGAGGAAACCAGAAATAATATGATGTTTGGACACAAGAAAATATCAGAAACAACTAGAGACTGCGGTGGTAATCAAGAACAGTATGTGGAAGCTAAACCGGCGAGAAAAAGAGCACAAAATGGCAGTCGCCCTGTTTCACATTGTATCACCACATCCTGAAATAAAACGAAACTGCTGTACAGTTAAGAAATGTATAAGACGCCTCCACATGCCTGGCAAATTATTGTCATTCAATTATATTTGTAGTTCCACGTTTGTCAAGTTATTTCCTCCTTAAATGAAAAACGTTATGTGTATGCAGCCATGTCTCTATCCTTCTTTAGCATCAAGCCACGCCCCAAGCTTAATACAACCTAACCGGTGTGTATTCATCCCAAACTTTGCGTTGTCACCCTGTAACCTGCCAGACATCTGACCCGTGCTGGAAGTATGGATCTCTTTACCTTTCAAAAATCCCCTTTCTTAAAAAACCGTGATTATACCGGGTAAAATGCATAAAAAAACACAGCGTGTGATAGAAGAGTTTCCTGAATCTGGTAAAACTCTTACCATAGAGTGCTGCCAAGAAACACTGATTGGTCAGATTGTCAGTCATAAACCAACAGAGAATGAAAATTTGCCTAGTTGTAGTGCTGGTAAGTTTCAATTCTATTAAGGACACGGAGGCGAGGATTATGCCTTCTTCCTTCGCTTTATTTTCACAGCAGCACATTTTTAAAAACACCATAACCAACTACATTTCCCATGAACAATAGGGAAAGCAAAAGTCTCAACAGGAGTCCTTCCTCGCTGTCCGCACTCGAGCCAGCCAGCCTAGTCCCTTCACACTGTTTCCTCTTCCTCTTTCTTCGCGCGAACCATTTCCTGTTGGATTTCACGCTTCTTGTTTGGAACCATCATTTCCTGCAAAATAGGTAGTGTCAGAGGACTGAGCTGGAACCAAATGCAGTGTAACACCATCAAACAACAACACATGAGTAACTTCATCAACTCATTACCACATTTCTAAAGGCCCATGAATAGCTTACTTACCTTAGAACGGGGAGGGTCCACATCTTCAGAGGTCATTGGGCGGGATAATCCTCACCTCCGTGTCCTTAATAGAATTGAAACTTACCAGCACTACAGCTAGGCAAATTTTCATTCTATGTCAGGACCGGAGGCTCAGATTATGCCAGTTCAAAGCTTGTCCACTACTAGCCTTGCCACCTCCAGTACCGGTTTGAAATAAAACCTCTTAAAGGTGGAGTCAGAGGACCAATCTGCTGCGCGCATCAGATCTTCCAAACGCGCACCTAGGGAAAAAGTCTTAGAGGCCATCGCTCCTCTCGCCTAGTGAGCACCAAACTGCTTAGTATCGATCCCCGCCTCCTGCATCACCCAACGCACCCATCTTGCGATGGTCGGGGATGAGACTGCTCCATACGGTTTACGTAGCACAATGAGCAGCTGCTTCTCACCCGGAGGGCGAGTTTCCTCAGTCAATTCCTCATAAGCACGGAGGCACTGCACTACACACAGTTTAGGGGAGTCCGGAAATGCTGGGTACGAAATGACCCTGGTATTACTCTTGGTCTTTCTACTTACCGTGAACGATACCCCTTCCGGGGAAAATACCCTGGCTGATATGTCCAAAGCCCTCACGTCTGAGACGCGCCTGCACGAGACCAGGCATAACAGCATTGCCAACTTGGCCGTTACTTCCTTACGAGACAGAAACCTATTTGGTTGCCAAGAAAGAAAAAGGTTCAACACCCGGGTTCACGTCCCAAAGGGCGGAATACCGAGGCTCCGGAGGGAGAGAGAGGTGAATCCCTCTGAGAAGCCGACAAACCAAAGGATGTTCACCCACCGGGGAGCCCTGCACCATAATGTGACCGGCTGAAATCGCGGAGCAGAAGGCATTAATAGACCTATAAGCCAGACCATCCTCCGCCAGACTCGCCAAGAAATTAAGGACGTGGACTACATCTGCCCCCACGGGATCGACACTCCGTCGCACACACCAACGACGCCATCTGTGCCAGGCTGACCGTTATCTCTTGGTCGTGCTGTCCGCCCAAGCCTTGGTGAGCAAGTCCTCAGCTTTTCCCGAAAGGCCTGGGAGCGACCAGCGTCGCCGGAGATCCGCCAGGCCATCATCCTCAACGTTCTCTCCACTACCAGCCGATGGGGAACGAGATCGGGATTGAGGAGAATGTGAGGAACGAGGGGGTGTCGGATTGGAAAATCCCAGGAAAGTTCCAGTAGAACTGGAAACCAGACTTGAGACCTCCACAAGGGTGTGATCAACACCACCTCTGCCTGCTGGCGGCGAAGCAACTCGGACACTCGCGTGATCATGGAGAACGGAGGGAAGACATAGCCGTGCTCTCGCTGCCAGTCCTGGAGAAACGCATCCGTCGCCTCCGCCTGAGGATCTGGCCGCCAACTGAAATATCTCGGTAGCTGATGATCTAGCCCTGATGCAAAAAGGTCGACCGAGAAGGGGACCCATTTCTCCGCCAACTGAGAGAAGACCTGAGGATCCAGCTTCCACACGCTGGCATCCAGGAGGTGACGAGAGTGCCAGTCGGCCACTTCGTTCTCCCGCCCTGGCAGGTATTCTGCCGTCACTGAGATCTGGTTGTCTAGGCAGAAGTGCCAAAAATCTCTGGCTAGGTTCGCCAACATCTCGGACCTGGTGCCACCTAGGTGGTTGATGTACCGGACCGCAGAGATGTTGTCCATCCTGAGAAGGACGCATGATTGTACCTTGTCCTTCGTCCAGCAATGCACCGCAAACGACCCTGCCAGCAGCTCCAGGCAGTTGATGTGCAACGACTGTTCGTGAGTGGACCAGGCTCCACCCGTGGAAAATTCTCCGCACCTTGCTCCCCAACCGGAGCGGCTGGCGTCGGATTCGATGACGATATTCGGAGCAGAACTGAATATCGCTCGACCATTCCACGCCTCCATGTGGGTGAGCCACCATTCCATCTCGTCCCTCACATCGTCTGTCAGAGGTATCAACTGGGAGTACGTCAAACCCTTCCTGAGGTGATGCGCCTTCAGGCGCTGCATGGCTCGGTAACGTAAAGGCCCGGGGAAAATGGCCTGTATTGAGGAGGAGAGAAGACCTACGAGACACGCCAGCTGGCGCAAAGAAATCTGCGTCTTCGCCAAGGTCTGGCGCAGTTCGTGTGTGATCTTCGCCATCTTCCTGGCAGGAAGACTCAGAGTCTACATTGAAGCCTAAAAAGGTTGCACAGTGGACCGGAACCAAAAGGGACTTCTTCTCGTTTATGACAAACCCCAGTCCCTGGAGGAGGTCGACCGCAGTCTTCAACTGGCTGGACAGCCTTCTAGGGCACTGATCCAGAAAGAGCATGTTGTCCAAGTAGACGATCATTCGAACACCCTGCGCGCGCAGGAACTCCACCGCCGGTCTGAGGACCTTTGTAAAGCACCACGGAGCGGAGGATAGCCCGAAAGGGAGCGTGGTGAATTCGAAAACCTGCCCTTCCCACCTGAATTGCAGAAAACGCCGATGAGGGGGAAAGATAGGGACCGTCAGGTACGCGTCCTTCAGGTCGAGCCGGACCATCCAGTCGAGCGGTCTCAGGATCTATCTCGGGCGTTAGGGCAACCTTCCCCTCCAAACTGGGGCAGGGGCACTCCGCCCGAAGGCGATTGCGAGCGTCCTTGTCCATTGGCTTGCGCAGACGGCTCGCCACATACTGGGCATATCAGAGGCCCCCCCTGGGGCAGGAGTGGCCGTCGGGAGCCAAGACCTAGAGGAGCCCGCTTCTTCGTCCGTGTCCCTGGTGGAATCACCATTATCAAAGGGGTCTGGGGAAGCGGTGCGCGGAGGCGTAGGGGCGCAGTCCGCGGGGGCTCCGGGTCAGGCTGCGGGGGCACCTGCGCCAAGAAAGCCGGCTTCAAACGGGCGAAAGCATCTACATCCACCCCTTGAGGGCATGGTTTCTTAGCAGGGGAGAACCAGTAGGTTGAGGCGTAGGAGGGGACTTAGGGGTAGTTGGTGCGGGAGCAGCCCACTTGGCGCACTCTTTCGCTATCTGAGCTGACAGGCGTTGCTCCAACGGCTCCATGGCTTGGTTGACAGCCCTGTAGATGGAGCCATCCACCGCCTGGTCAAAAATCATCATCCCATGGGAGGTACGCCAAGGGATCCTCCTCCTGGTACTGATCTTGCTCCGACTGCATGGTCTTGGGTAAGTATATCGCCATAAGGCACTCTGGAGCACAGGCAGCTTGGTGCTGAAAGCACAACTTTAAAGGCACTACAGGCGCTCTTATAACAGGCTGGGAGGGAGCCCAGACAAATAAGGGTGGCCAAGGGCACACGATTAACGGGCAGAGCCCAAGGGACACACCAGCCCTTAGTTCACAGGGCAGGCACCCTGGACAGTGTCCCACAGACACCACAAGGCACGGTGCAATTACGACCCCGCAGGGTGTTCAAGGATACCTTACAGACTCTCAAGAGGGCGATCAAAATGAAAATCCGGGCAATACAGACCCCCAAAGGATGTAACCCGGGTGGCAGGAGGCAAGGCTGAGATCTCACAGGGCAGCGCTCGTCAGGACTCTAATGCTAGTGCCTGACTCGCGCTGCCCATAGAGAGTGCACAAAGCCCCCTGGCGGCGGGAGGACCACGCCGCACCTCGCAGGGAAGCAGTCACGTAAGGTTCGTTTAAAACGTCCCGTGACTGAAAGGGAATCTGTGCAAAACAGAAAATATACAAAGCGCCAGCAAACGCCACCAAGAATAGCCAAATAACAACCCCCCATAACAGGAGAAGAATGAAAAAACGACTTATCTGCTGCTGAGCAGCGAAGAAAGAGGAAGAGGAAACAGAGTGAAGGGACTAGGCTGGCTGGCTGGAGTGCGGACAGCGAGGAAGGACTCCTGTTGAGACTTTTGCTTTCCTTACTGTTCATGGGAAATGTAGTTGGTTAGGGTGTTTTTGAAAATGTGCTGCTGTGAAAATAAAGCGAAGGAAGAAGGCATAATCTACCTCCGGTCCTGACATAGAATTGTATTCTGGGGAATGTAGTTTCACTTCTGGTATAACTAGAGGTGTCAAGCATGACATGGAGCTGCCTAGTAACATTGTTCTTTATTAACTGCACATTTCCTTTGACATCACTCTCTGCAATCACTCCTGTAGGAACTACAAGTCCAATTATGGCCAGATGGCGTTTTTTTAATATACTGAGCAAATGTGAATAGACACTCACAGACAAATAAAATCAAAATCGTTATTTTCATGATAGTTTTAGCTGCTAAATGGTCCGTGTCTTGTAAGACACAGCCAGTCAGTTTTGGCATTTTAATCAAAAGCAGGATGCATTCCGGAACTAGTATTTTTACATTAAAGTCAGTAGAATGACCTTAAAAATCTAAGTATGCAAAGTGCAGTTATAAAACCAATTTGGCTGATAGTGTCACACATGGCAAAGGTCCAATTGGGTGATGTAAATATGGCAATTTGCAATCAGCTGTTTATGCAAGTTTGCAATCTCACCACCCTTGCCACCCCACACCTTTAAATGAACAATAGATACACTGTGGCTGTCTGTGTTTTTTGGAATGCCATTGCTGTTATCTTGTAAATGTGTATAAATTATTATCCTAAAGCCCCCTGAAGCAATCAATAGGTGGCATCTTGACACTACATGAAACACTCTCGACAACACAATCTTGAGACTGGGCAAATGGCACAATTATGGATTTTCAATACAGAACGTCACACAGCTCTCTGGTTATTCCCATGTCAGGTTTGGGTAGTTCTTTTTGTCTTTGGATTTGAGCACTTGTTGTTCTTTATTTAAAGTGAGCACGCAAACTACATGTGCCAAAATTCAAAGTAAAACCCATGCCTGAATGAGGTACTCCTTGTCAGACACATGACAACTCAAAAGATTTGAGTTCGAAGCAGGGACATACCAATAAACGACATTTTGAGCCTCCAAATAATGTGTTCTCCTTAAGACATATACTGAAGGTGTTTTAATGAATCAACCTTTGCACTGCAGGAGGTGAGCTGCTTCTAGCTGATGTCTTTATGGTGAGTAAGCTGCTGATGGGTAAGAGGGAAGCTGTGTACTTTTGAATTTAGAACCCTCTGTGGTGTGACTCCACATTTTTTCACTCTTTAAATGCATTCAGAATTTCCATGTTCAAATATTATTTTACTCCGTTCTTGGTGTGCACACAAGGATGAGTCCCTCTGGCTTCCAAAACACGGTTTCACACTCGTAGAAGCACTAACTGTATCAGGCCACTGTGTGGCAGAGCCCTGTTTGTACCTTATTCAACTTCTCTTGACTTCATAAACTCTTAATTCATGTATTTCTTCTCATTTAATATTCAAAACGTTTTAATTATTTTCCAATATGTTTTAGAGTTAATTCCAAATGCAAGGAGAGTACACGATGGCCAGTGTGTGTCAGGAGAGGTTTCTCGGTTCAACAATATCAACCATAATGCAATAGCATGATAAGGAAGTAATGATAGAGGCTGACTTCATTGTAACCCTGAATAACAGAGGATAGATGAGTGCTGAGAAGAGGCCAAGTAGGAGCGATTTCTCAAGAGGGCAGGGAGTGGTTTAAAGAATTTGACCAGACAGATATCTTAAGGATCTCTCATCCACATAAACAGACTACACATTCTCAGCAGTGCATAAAACTTAGGCTAGGCTTATTTATTTCATACGAACCCCCAACTCGTGGGTTGAATAAATTATTTGGAAATTGAAGGCACAATCCCTTTCTTACCATCCCCCAATATTCACTACTATTTGATTATCTAAACAACCGAAACACACAGGTAGCTGGAGACATGAGGGCATTACTTATCAAATTTTCACACAACTCAGAGCTGCAAGCCACCTTGCTGCGCTACGTGAGAGGGAGAGGGCAGGACTGTGCCGTATTTAACATTATACAGCACATTCCTGCTCTCTGCCTGTGCTGACGCTGTAGGCAGGATTGTTTTTGTGCAGGAAGGCACAAGTAGAAAGACGAAACAAAACTGATGTCAACATCTGCATGTATGCCATGGATGTGCACTCTTGTAATCTTGTGCTTTAGGTGCTATTAATATACGTGTAACAATGTATTTGCTCTGATGTCCACAAATGCTAAAATAAAACTCAATAAAAAACGACGAAACAACGAGGAGAAATAAAGATTTCTCCTCGTTGCACCTCTGGTGGGGAGGCGCACAATTCTGACGCATTTCCATGTCTACCAGTGTAGGTAAATCTGTAAATGTGTCAGAATGCATGGGTGGATGTGTGGGAATACCCACACTCCACCCTTGGCACACCTCTCTGCCGCAGAGTAATGCAAGGCAGCTGGCTTGATAAATCTCATTTTGGTTTGGCGTGGCCCTTGCGTCTCCTTGCATGGCACAAGGGTGACACAAAACCTTGATAAATATGGGCCTTGTACTACAAGCATAATAGGGAACAGCTCAAAGAGGCACTAGCTCTCTTTCTGTTAGAAAATGACTAGGAGGGGATAGGAAAGGTCACCCTATGGAATCTGCTGAAGGCAACAATAAGAGAGGCCCTTATTTCACTGGCTGCGAATAGAGATCAAAAAGAGAAGTTCAGCAAATTTGAACTGTATGTAAAAGATCAAAAAGAGACAAAATAAAAATTCATGGGTACATGAAATATGGCTTAACTTAACAGCAGCCCAAGCACAACCCAGTGGTCGAACCGGGCGGGATAGGAGGGGCATGATATGCCCATACTTTTATAATTTAAGTAAAACAGTTCCCCTGCTTTTTGAGAAAAGAGAACAGTCCGGTGATGGTTAATTCTGAGAGCTGAATTGCATCAGCAGAATTGTGAGACAGTGAGTCTCCTGTGCTGTGAAACCAAGGGAGGGGCAGACAGCTAAACAACTCTTCTTACTAGGGTGCCTGTTCGCCGGAAAGAAATGTAAATGTGCGTAACTGGTTAATCTACAAATGTAAAGGGTGCTTGGAAGCCGGTATTGGCTTTTTTAGATGCAATCACTTTAACCTTCATGATGACAGTTTTATTGTAAGGGAGTTACCAGCTGAGCTGTGAAGTGTGTGCTTTTAAGAGACAGTTACTGTAGGAAAGTAGGATCTGCTTCTTATGGTTACCCCCGCTTTTTGCACCCACTGTTTTGACTAGTCTGGCTGGGATCCTGCTATTCAGGATCCCAGCCTATCTGCTTTCTCCCTTAAATTGCAACATATGTACTTTGGTACACTCCAGATTGGATACTGGGGTGCCCTTGTAAGTCCCTAGTATATGGTACCCATGTACCCATGGCATAGGTACCCCAGAGGCCTCCCCTGGGCTGAAGCATGTATTATGCCACCCATGAGAGGCCATGCAAAATGGATCTCTAGGTCTGCTACAGCAGCCTGTGTAAGTTGGTGATTGCACCACTTACTTAAGATATAGGTTCACTATATTATATATATCACTACACTTAAAACTTTGTAAGTCACCCCTGTAGCAGGCCTTAACCATCCTGAAGGCAGGGTGCTGGGTTTTGCGTGAGAGGGTGCTCCTGCATGAGCAGGGCCCCTCTGCAGTCTTCGGAGACCATTCTCCCGGGCTGTACGTGATACTACCAGACATATAGGTAGAGGTGCATTATAACATCGTGGTAAATGCTATCTCGAAAACGACTGCAACAAAGTATGTCGTGTTTGGTGTCAAACACCTTGGAATCATACCTCCACACCAGTAACTAGTGTGGGAGGTATGATTCCTCCCCTCAGAACCGAGGTTCTGGGTGTACCCAAGTCTACCGGTACCAACTTTCTCGAGCCTTACTGCACAAAATGGATGCTGCCAGCCACAGACACGAGTCTGCCCTCCTGCTGCTGAGCCAAGCTCGAGCAGGGGAAGGCAGCACAATAGGCATCCTGTCACAGGGAGGTGTAACCACCTCCCAGACAGGATTTAGTGTATTGGGGCTGGGTGGGTGCACTGTCTCAGTGCCAGAAAGTCTGCACTTGGGGCACACTTGGTGTCCCTGTGCATAGTCCAGTTCAAACCATTTCTTGGAGCCATCTGCTCCTGTTCTGGCGCGAAACTGGACAAAGGACATGGGTGTAGCCACCCCCCTGTCCTGTCCCTCCCCTAGGAGGGTCCCTCGAATCTGTCCAACCCTTTCCCGTGGGTATAAAATGGGTTACCTGGCTACAGGACATTAGATTTTACGTGGACAAGATTCTGCAAGAAGATACCACTACACTTCGACCGTCTGGACACGCTGGACTTCGCTGGACCTCCCTTGGGCTCGACTTCATCTTCCCTTGCCGTCCCCAGTCTCGCCTCTGTCCGTGATCCATACAGGCTCCGTGCAGGACCCTGTGGACCTCCAAGACAACAGAAGAATCTCCCTTGGAGTGAAGGAGTCACTCCCCTGCAAACGCAGGCACCGTAATGCATCTGACCGGTTTGCTGACCCTGAGCTCCTGCGGACTCCGAAGGCTCCAGCAACACAGGAGGTGGGTTTCTGAAGGTCTCCGCGGTTGAGCTGCCCTCTTACCAAGTCTGAGGCGGATATCCCTTGTGGGGACCGTACAACCTGTACCCCTGTGCACCATGTCCATTTGCAGCAGCACATGCTTGTTGTCGTGCAACAATTCCGTGCATTGGGCCATTTGTAGCCCTGACCCCAGCGCATCTTTTCTGAGAAGGACTCCTGCATCCTCGCCCTCTGTACCCTGCTAGCTGGTATCCTGTGAAACCGCCTGAGGTCCCCTTGCGACTCCTGTGCCTTCGGCCTGTGGGTCCCCTTGAGGGTCAACTTTGCTTTATTTGGGCTCCCCTGGTTGCTCCAGGTCTTCCCTGACTCCCCTTGCTGTGGTGAGTCTCCTGGTCCTTGCTGGGCCAGATCGACGCTGAATTTGACCATCTATGTTGTTGCCGTTGCCAAGGCTTGATTGGTGCTTCAGCCGGACACCGAACCCTCAGCACTCGACATCCTTCGTGGGACAGCTCGCCTCTGGCTCCTGGTCATCCTAGACATCTCCGGGTCCTCGCAGCTGAAGAGTCAAGCTCACCGTCAACGCACCTGAAGCACCCGACATCGGTGGGCATTCGTCTACCGAGCCCCTGGTCACTCCAAAGTGACCCAGACTCTGTCCCCTCTGCTTTCTGGTTCCTCTCATCTAGAATCCACGTTTGGATTCCACCGGACACTTTTCTTTCTTCCAGCAGCAGCATTTCTTTGTCGACATCCATAGAAAACGACGAGGGTTTCAGACGCCACTTCACACCTATGCACCCGGCTCCTCTGGGATAGGTAACTCTGGTACAAATGTATCCATGGGTGGGGTGGCTCTCCAAACCCTTAGGTTCGAAGGGCTGTCTTCGTAATCTGCTGGGAAGGGTCCTTAATCTCTGATTTTCCAACCGCGACTTTCCCATTGAATTGTACGGAGCACGCGGTCGTGTTCTCACACTGCACCCGTCCTCCGTGGGGTCCCTGCTCACTCACCTTGGGTGGTTCCTTGGGGTCCCAGCGATTCTACACCTTCTAGACTATGTCTAGTCCCGAGTCGTGGGCCTTATACCACTTATTTAGTATATGGTTTGGTCTCCCCCGGGAGTCTACTGTGTATTGTGCTACTTACGTTTGATTCTATGCAACTGTATTATTTGATTTGTGTTCTATCCTCGGGTAGAGGATACTAGAGAGTGTTATATAATAAATACATATTTTTATAACTACTGTGTGGTTTCCCTTTCATTTAACCAATACTATAAGGTTGCATTCTGGTAAAACAAGGTGCTTAACATTCCTTCAAGACTTAGGGGCCAATTCCGATCTCGGCCGGTAGGGCTCCGAATCGGATTCGGCTTTACCGGATCCGAGTCGGAGCCCTATTTCCCGACCGAATCGTACGTGCGTCCGGGCGAGCGAGTACGATGCGTGCGCTCGCGAAATCTCCGACCGACTCGTACGCAGGACCCGACCGCTCCGACGGACTCGCACGGGGACGACTCGCACCGCGCAATGGAGACGTTCCCCGGCCGGGTAAGTACGATGCGCACCTCGACCGCTCCGACCGACTCGCGCAGTCCGGCTCCCAGGAGCTGTCGGAGCCGCACTTTGGGGGTCCGTGTCGGACCCCCCTGGAAGCGTAGGCACGCGAGTCGCACACAGGGGGGAGCCATGGGTCCCCCCTACACGTGCATGTACGGTGCGACCCGCATCGACGTGAACACGCTGTAGGGGGCGCCCTTGTTCGCGTCGTGCCCATTGAGTCAATGGGAGCCCGTGTACGCGTCGTACGACTGGCTCCCATTGACTTCAATGGGAGTCCGACCGAATCGAGTCCGATAGCATACGTGCGCATCGTACTCGTTCGGTCGGACTGCTAGGGTCCGATTCGGTCGGAAATCTCTCCGAGTCCGGCTCGGTCGGAGAGATTTCCGGCCCGAATCGGAATCGGCCCCTTAGCCTGAAGGCTGCTCTCCATAGCTACCACTAGGATAGCTTTCAATAAAGGTTATCTTTGACCTAATCACCATAAGGGTAGTTTGGACTGGTGCAAGGTGCCCACTTTAATTAGTGGACAGCATATACCAGGCCAACTTCTCACAGTTACAAAACAAATTGCACTATGTACAGTCTGGGTATTACTAAAATATATATTTTGGAAGCACTTTATCTTAAACCTTTTTGCACATTTTGTATCAGCCTATCTTATACTGTGTGTAATGCAAGTTTAAAATAATGACTTGCATATTACTAGTGCATTCTGTTTCAGACTGTGACCTCGTAGCACTAAACATACACAAGTCACTATTCAGTAGTGCATCAACCAGGATTCAATTTTGTGGCTCTCTGGTTACAGAGACAGACCTCTGCAGTGCATTAACTAATAGAGGTTTCATAATGAACTGTTTAACTTGCATTTATTTTTCATTTAATCTGTGCCTTATTTTATATGTAGTTAACTGAAAGACCGAAAAAAGTTACAGAATATTTTGTTTTGTTAGCCACGCCTTTGACTCTTCCCCCCACCCCCATTGCTCACGCACCCTGCCCACTTTGCGCACAGCATCATAGTTCCTATACTTTTTTTTTAATGCACTTCGACCACTGGCACAACCCAAGGCCCTGAATAATGATAGAGTGGAATATCCGCTACTTCAGTTAAAGCACAATTATCACCGGGTGGCGGTTTAGCAAAGCTGGTAAATTGCTAGCATTCAAATTAAGAGCCAAACCTAACAAGGATGGGGTTTCAAATATTAAGACTGACTTAGGGCACATTGCAACTGATGAAACTGGTATTAAGCAGGCATTCCACGATATTTATCATACATTCAATGAAACCCATCTCGGATGATATAATTGAGAAAGTCCTACAAAACATGCCTCTTTCAAAGCTTACCACCACACAGACACTCCTTAGAACACCAATCGCAGTGGAGAGGTTAAGCAAGGCTTAAATGGCAAAAGTTTCCATGCCCGAAAGGGTTTACCCTGTTATTCTGTAAGACATACTGTCGGAGCCTCAAAAGGGAGCATTTGCGACAAAAATTTCCCCTTCAATGGGCAAAAACAAATCATACAGGCCCAGATTCTGAAAGGTGTCATGCAGCGCAGCACCCAAAGAGGCTGCGCTCCGTTGCGTGATAGGGATGGAGAAGGAGAGTGCCATATTCACATAGAAATGGCTCTCTCCTCCCCGCTCCCTAGCGCCGGTGCTGATTTCAGCTGCTGAGCGCCACGCACACACCTTAGCTCCATAGTGCTAGGGTGTGTGCGTGAGTCTAGCATAGGTTTTGTACAGGAAGTGTATCCTCCCTTTACAAAATACTATGCTTAGGCAAGTGAAAAAGCTTTTCCTATGTTGTATGTGTGCTGCACAGTGCAGCACACATGCAAAGTCAGAAAAGTACGGAGAAATGAAAACAATTCTCAGTTTAACGACTGCTTTTCTGCGGTGTTAATTTTTGGTGCAAAACCCTTTCTACTGATGTTTGAGAATAGGGTTTAGCATCAAAAAGCATGGGGGGTTGCATGGGAATGCCCATGTGCCACCCATGTAAAGCCCCCGTGAGGCAAAGTAATGCAAAGCAGCTTTGCGTTACTTGTCCATACCAACCAATGCAAATACCAATTTGCATTGGTTTGTGAATCCCCAAAAAGTTTAGTGTTGGTTTAGCGTTACAAAAGTAACGCTAACCCGACGCTAAACTTTTGAGAATCTGGGCCATGGTATCTGGGGATCAGAATATCTTCCTCCCAAATCAAGACAGCAAGCAGGAGCTCTAATGAGCTTGTACAAACATTGCAAAAATACCTTCAGTCCTAGCAGATGAGTGCACTCTCATGGTTGGGAAGCAATTAAAATGAATGAGCTCTTAGATGACTTTTTGTGGTGCAGACTCTGTCACCGCAACCCTTCCAGTACAAAACCTATACTAGCCTTATGCACACACCTTTGCACTATGGCACAAAGGTGTGTACATGGCACTCGGCAGCAAAATTTTGCACCGGCGGTAGTAAGAGGGAAAGAGAGTACCCTACACCTGCTCTCTCCCTGTCACACAACGTAGCGCAGCATTCTTTGCTGCTGCTTTGTGTGACAGATTTGTAAATCTGGTCCTATATGTTGGTGTTGCACAGGACAAAGTGAAAAGCATTGGTGTTTTATGGGAAACATCAATTACCACACAGTCTTTTCTATGCATAACACTAACAACACAGTCACTACAACGCTTATGCCATTACCCCGCATGTCATTACCACCCACAGACCTTTACTACAAATGCCTTTACCACGCATTATTGCTATATGCATTTACCATGAATGCCTTTTTCAGACATTTTTGGTATATGTGTTGTTGGATAAGTTTATAGGTAAGTATATGAGTATGTTTTAATATGCTGGTTTGTTTATATGCTATATTTATTTATAGAATACTAATTTTGTAAAATATTTTAAAATTTACAATAAAAGTTTTAAGGACGGGATGTAAGGGATATAGGGGTATTGGGTGGGGAAGGGTATTAATACATTGGTATTAACTTTTTGACATTTAAATGTAGGATATTTAATAATAGTATTAGTAGTTTTAAAACTGCAACATAAACCTTTAGAGATGGGCTGCAAGCATATAGTGTAATGAGTGGGGAAGTGTATTAATACTGAGGTATGAGTTTTAATACCTGAGTATTAATGTTTAAACATTAATATACTACACATTTGTTATCATACTTAATTATAGTATGAGTAGAATTAACTTGTAAAATATGTAAAATGTTTTATAAAAAAAAAACATTAGAAATCAAATTTAACAAATATTAAAACATTTTTGAAATTGTTATTGTCAAAGATAAATAATCACACCGAGTTTTTAAATTAAAATATTTATTAAAAGTAATTTTTAAATCTGGATATTTTTAAATAAATAGTAAAATGCATAAATTATTTTTCAAAATATAACATATTTTCTTACATAGAGCATAACATACTTTTTAGAATTTTGAAAGTATTTTCCCTACGGTTTCCTATTGATTTCAATAGGGAAAATTGTCCTTTTTTTCTTTTTACTTTAAGGCTTGACGTATGTGGTTTTGCACCTGTTTCTACAGTTGGGGGAATGTCGTGCTCAAGATTGGATGCAAGGAAGAGCAGCAGTCAGGTAAGAAAAATTAACTTTACTTATTAAAACATATTGGTGGCTAAGTTTATTGTAAAAAGAGAAGTGGGAAGTTAGATAGATGTTGTACAGTAAAGATTTGCATTTTATTGATGTTTTAACCACTTTTACATTTCAATGCTGATTGTGTTCGTATGCACACATCGGGATGCTTGTTTTTTTTTCAACTTAGCTTAAAAAAAAGTTGGAAAAAATCATGGTTAGAACTGTTTTAAACCTATCTGAAATAAATACAACATTTTGATTTTTTTGCGTCGTGGTTTTTTACGATTTATAGACTTTGAAAACAAAGACAACGTCTTTGATGGATAAACTCGGGATTTGTGGATGGATTACTGCTGTATGTTTTTTGAGGAATTTCATTTTGAACCTTGGATGTTATTTTGCGAGTTTTTACTTACTGCCTTTTTTTCGGGAATTTATTTTTGGATTTTGTTTTTTTTAACAATTTTGTGGATTGCCAACTATTGGAACGTTGGAGATGGTTGTTTTTTTCCTAAAAAAAAATGGGTGTTGGCCTTTTCCGTAGATTTTGGTTTCACTCTTTGGAGTATTTGATTGCTCAAGACTCTTGGTGACAGGTGGTATGAAATATCACCAAGAGTCAAAGAAAGAAGACAACTACAGGTAGGAACACAAACTATTGTTTTAATTTATTAAAAAAAAAAAAAAATGTCAATTGAATTTGTAAATGTTGATAAAACAGGCCGCCATTTGCGCTCCCTCCCTAGCTAGTATTTGAGGAACAGGTCAGTGCGGATGCCCAGGAAGGTAAAGGCGCTCCACACGCCGCCCGTATAGTTTTTAAAGTGACCACATAAATTTCTGCACTTTGGAATTTTAATTTTGATTACCTGAATTGACGCATTTTTTTATTTTGTGAGGGTTGTGTTGGGGGAAGGGGCTGTTTTCTATACTTTGCACCACAAGTTATTACCCACCCTTTGGTCTGCCGGAGGGAGACTGTTTGAGCGGAAAGGGTAGGGTAATTACAGTTCTGCCTCATTTCCCGCTTTGAGGCTGCCATTTGCGAGGTCAGTGCTCTATCACTCCCTCTCGAGCTAGTATTTGATGAACATGCCAGCACGGATGAGCAGCGAGCGCGCCAAAGGGACGCCAAAGGAAAGCCCATCTGTGCCTGGATGGCGACAGGGGCCAGGACCCTTGATAGTTTGAAATTAGTCCTGATTAAATACTCTAAATTAGAGTTGTTAGAACTTGCCACCACCTTGCCGAAGGCCTGCCATCACGAGTTAGACTTGGCTGTGGATGGGAATAGGTGTGTGTGAACTGTGGGTTCTCACCCCTTGATTGGCGAAAGGCTATCCCAGAAGACAAATAAGTCACACTCTGAGACCTAGGCTAAGTTCTTCTTTATGAACTGCAGGTTGTTAGACCAACATAAACTGGATATGTATGGCTTTCTGGAAGAGCATCAACCAGATGCGGTCTTCCTTACTGAGACTTGGCTCATGGAGGACTCCTCCCCAGACCTACGTCAAGCCATTCCAAAAGGTTTTGCTATTAGAAGTCTGGATAGACAAGCACAGAGAGGTGGGAGAATTGCAATAATCTTTACACAATCATTACAATGCACGTTCTCCGAGCCAAGTATCGAGGGATGTGAATCAGCCTTCTTTTCTTTGTCTCTGACCATGAACTGTACGGTTTCTGGAACCTTAATTTATCGCCTTCCCAGGTCCCGCCTCCAACTTTGGGCCTAATTATGATGTCGAGCGGACTGCCACCGACAGACCTCAGTGGCGATCCGCTGACGTCAGCCCTTCGGTCCGGCTTCTGCATTATGATGCCGGCGATCTGACCCTTGTTGGACAGGGGATAGACCGCCGCTTCCGACAGGATTTACCGATCCCTATGGGGTGGCGGTTGAAATCGCAGTCCTTAATGATGGTGGGGCCAAGACAGGCACCGCTGTTGGAATTACGATGTACCTTTCCAACAGCCTTTTCATGTCGGTCTCACCACCATGAAAAGGGACTTTTGGGGCCCCAAACAGGGCCGCCGTACCTCATGGGCCACTACAAAATGGCCCAGGGGGCACATATAGTGCCCCCACGCACATCCATGCACCACATGGTGCATGGTACACAGTGCTTGGATGTGCACAAAGTGCTCTTTTACACTGCGGCTTGTGCTGCAGCCCTTTTCCAGGGCTGCAGCATAAGCCGCCGTGTTAAAGAGCACTTTTCCGACCGCCCACCTGCGGTCGCATCATAATAGGGCGATCGGACCACTGCCTGCTTGTCTGTCAGTCTCCTGACCAACATGATAGCGGTCAGCGGTCCTACCGCCCGTTATCGTAATAAGGCCCTTTGTTCTGAGGTTAGCAGATGTCTTGTCCCCTCTGGTACTTCGCTATTCCAATTTCACGGTGTTCAGAGATTTGAACCTGCACTTTGATGACAGCACTTGTCTCGCAACTACAATGGTGACTGCAGATCTGGAGGGTTTGCAGCTCCGCCAATATGTGACATCCCCCCCCCACACATAGGTTGGGGCACACTATTTTCTCCTAATCTGGCTGATACAGCTATCTGAAAGAAACACGTTAGTTATAGATTCCTTACCTTAGAATTACCCCCAGGTGTCAGACTGGATCCGAAAAAATTTTCGTCAGCAGTACCCCTGCGCGTCGGTAGGCGTCGTCGGTCAACTCCGCGTCCGTCGTTGGCGTCGTGGTCGCCGCAATGACATCGCGGAAGATACCTAGACGCCGCCCTCGCGCCTGACGTCAGTTCTTTCTCTTTCCGCGCCAGCAAGCGCAGATCCGGGAATAGCGGTACCCCTCGTCATTTTTTGACTGAGTTTTTTTTTACGACTTTTGTTGACATCTTTTCGAGTCGTTCGACTCCTGGTAGCACGAGGGATGCCAGTTCCACTTTTATGGTCTGATCACTTTGCCGTATCCTTTCTGGTTTCCTATGAAAAAGGGCCTGTTAGTCACGCATCTGCCACGCATCTTCGAAATTTTGTTGTGCACTGGCTACCTGCCACCCTACGTTGGATAGGTGTGTTGACAAAGCTTTTGCACAAGTAGATAAATTGATTAATGGAGCCTTACGCCAAATTGCCCCTCTAGAGAATCAGACCTTTCATAGACAAAAACCATTGGCTGAATGGTTAAATGAGGAGTTGCAAGTGTTAAAAAAGAAGAGCAAGCGCTTGGAGCGCCTTTGGCGCAGAGAGTATGATCCCGTTTGAAAAATGGAGGACAAGGCAGCAATAAAAATCTACCATAGCGGCATAAACAAATCTTTCTGTGAAAATTGGAGCAGCCCAAAACTCTTCTCATGAGCTATTCTCGGTGGATAAGTCACTGTCATCCTTATCTTTAGTCTCAGCTTCGGCCACACGAACAAAGGTTGTAATACCTTGACTCAGTTCTTCCTGGATAAGGTGGCTAATATTTACAACTCCTTTTTTGAAGTAGCGAGAAATACCTAGTGTATGAGTGTCTTGTTCAATTGGTCGGAGGACAGCTCTAGGTTGCTGAATTTGAGACCTATTGAGACGGAAGAGCTGACCACACTTTATGCTGCAGTGAAGTCAGGATCTCCGTTGGACCCAGCCTCTTCGTCCATTTTGGAACAAGGCTGGCAGATGGCCCACCCAGTAATGGGTGAGTTGATTAACAGCTCCCTGACCTCTGGCCTAATACCGGGGAGATGGAAGCATGCTATGGTGATTCTGCTTCTTAAAAAAGGGTGCTGGATCCTTCCAAGTGGGAAAATTATCATCCGGTTTCGCTGCTACCTTTAATTTCCAAGATCACAGAGAAGTATGTTAACAAGCAGCTATCAAGCTTCACAGAGAGTCCTGACCCAGGACACAATCGGGTTTCCACCCCTCATACAGCACTAAGTCAGCCCTGCTGCTGGCGACAAAGTCAATTTGGCAGATCTTGGACGCTGGCGATTCTGCAGCACTGTTGATGTTTGATCTCAGTGGCGCGTTTGACACAGCGTCCCACAATATCTTGATAGAGAGCCTCTGGAACTGCGTGGGACATAAAGCATTGGAATGGGTCACCTCTTTTTTGCAGGGTCGCACCTTTCAGGTGTCACAGCAACCCCTCCAGTCAAAGGTGTTCCAACTGAAGCAAGGGGTGCAGCAGGGTTCTTCTTTGAGCCCAACCTTGTTTAACATATACATGCTACCATTGGCGGCTATTATTCGAAAGCTATTGCTTCACCATTGTGTCATATGCAGATGGCACTCCGCTTATCATCACTCTGTCAAAGAATTCCACCCATATGGCCTCTTCCCTGTGCCTCTGCCTGGCAGGGGTTGCTAGATGCATGGACCTGAATTACCATAATATTAAATGCAGAAAAGACAGAGATTTTGACCCTGGGCAATAAGTTGTACATCTGGTCTACTGCAGGGTGGCTTAAGGAGCTGGGTCCAGTACCCGATCCTCAGACTAAGGTCAAGAATCACAGCATTTGGGTGAATGAAAACCTGCCTTTTGACAGTCAAATCACTGCAGTTGCTGGTAAATGCTTTGGACGTCTCAAAATGCTGAGGAAAATGTTGTGCTTCTTACTACTTGAAAGACAGTAGTGCAAGCCTTGATTGTGTTGAGGCTTGACTACTGTACTGTTCTATATCTTGGAGTTACACAGGGTGAGATAAAGAGACTCCAGAGAGTGCAGAACGCGGCGGCCCGGCTCCTACTGAATCTGCCAAGGCGTACGTCTATAGGGACTGCACTTAAGCAGCTTCATTGGCTGCCAGTGAGATTTTTTACTTCGGGATGTAAGGGGGCTTAAAAATGCAGGGGGGTTGGTGGATACCTGTACCTATCACTGGGATACCTCACATGAGGTGTGAAATCACACTATTATTATTATCATTAATTCTGCAGGTTGTTAGTATATGTTAGAAGTGTAAGATGTATGCTTTATTTTCCAGGTAGTCTGAAGCTCCCATCAATGGAAATTGATGGATTTTTGCCAATAGTCTCTCAGCTATTTCTTTGCTTTTTTGGGGTACACGAGGGTTCAGACTACCTGACAATGATTGTGCCATTCTCATTTCCTGGAAACTTTGTTCTTTCTTCAAAATTTCCAGGAAATTATAAATGTTATGATCTTCCAATTGATATGTTATGATCTTCCAATTGATATGTTAAATGAATTGTGCCATCCCTCTATGGCATTTTTTGTTTTTGCACCCCCTTCTAAGCAGGTCCAGTAACAGTTTCACCAGTCAATGGGAAACTTTGGCTTCCTCTTGTGACCCAACCTGCTTAGATGGCCAATCCAAGTGTCCTCAAAGTAATTTAGGAGTGGAGCCAATTTTTCCTCTTTTCGTGTAAAGTATTCCAATTCTGCAATTGATGTGTAGAACTCATTCACACACGCTGGAGGTACAAAACACAAAGCTGTTCGTTTTTTCAATTAATACTGTAGTTTACTGTTTTTACATGTAATCCTCAGCTAAAGATGTCTTTTGAATTTTTCTCCAATATACTTGGGAAATTGAAAATAACATCCTTTAGTTTGCGTGTCAGGGTAAATTTTTGTAATAGTATTAATCATTTGTGATTCAAAATCAATTATAATTTTCCTAGGACTTTTATTTACAGTTTTGGTTTTTACTACTGATAAAAATTCAGTGTATGTTGAATATTGCTTGTCAGGGAGTAAGCTGTACACTAATGGGACCGTTGTGTTGTTTAAATTAGTGAACATTTGGATGGATGAATGGAATGTTGACTTAAATGTTCCATCCGTGATCCAAATTTCAGTGTCTCAAGGGTCACTAAATTAGGGGTTGTGCAAAAGATTAGTATGCTTCTGAGAGGGTTTTCATTGTCATATAGTAGGAAAGGTTCATTAGTATAAGAAACTGTGAGTTTAGGGTGGATACTAATGTCAGAGTAGGATTGTGGTGTTATTCTTTGGGGATTATTCACCTGTTTTTGCCTCTGAACCATTCTCCTTAAATTGATTATTATGGGTATACTACTAGGAACGTACATGGGGGTGTTTTGCGCTACCTCCCTCAAAACTGAGCTACAGGGTTTATTGGAGGTGGATGCTAGCATTTTTAATTGTTGTATGTTCTCCATCACTTCAATCTCCATTGCAGAAGCAGAGTGGTTATTATCTGTGGTCCTTTCAACAGTGCCACCAAGAGTAACTGCTTTGCCTTTGCAATGGGTTGAAAAATACTTCACACACCTCCAATGACTCCTGGGCTCACTTAATCTCTCCTTACAATAAAAATAGCCACCATATTTCAACAGACTGTTTCCTCACAGTGATTGAACACAGTTAGCTTGCTTTGGATTTTTTGTAAATGCAATGGTCTAAAACTGTTTTTTTGGTTGTGGACAATCTGTTTGCTATGGAAAAATGATTTGAATGGTTATTTTAGACAGGCTGTTAAAGATTTAAAAAAAGTTGTTTTCCTTCTGAAAAAAGAGAGAAAGTTAATTGTTATTGGTTGTATTCTGTGAGGAGAAAGTTGTTAGCTTTGGCAGTTTATATTGTTTTTTAAAGAATTACCTGGTGTGTTTTTTTCTCAGTTCCATTGTGGTTCTCAAAACTTTGTTGTAAAATCTTTTGGTTTTCTGGTGTTTTGTAGTACTTCTTGATTGGTTTTCTATTCTAATTTTGAAGAAAAAAACAGGTGAAATATTTGCTGTTTTGTGTTGTTACTACTTTCTTTGCATTTAGTTTTTTTTATAGGAAAACAAACCAGTATTCTGATGTTTCTTTCCTAAGGTGGGATTTGATTTTGCACTGTTTCTGCTTTCTTTTGTTCTTTAATTATCTTTCTTTGCTTTTAAGTTCTGTTGGAAAGAAAAAAAGTAAGTACTCTGAGGAGATAGCATAGTAATTTTATCCCCAAGTCACCGGCCATCACCTTCACTAAGGTAAGTACTTGTCGGAGGTAGAATAGTAATTTTTTCCTCAGTGACTATCCAGCACCTTCCCGGAGGTAAATACCCAGAGGAGTTAGAATAGTAACTTTTCCCCCAGTCACGTTCCAGCCCCTTTCCTGAGGGAAGTACCCAGCGGAGTAAGAATAGTAAGTTTGCTCCCCAGTCACTGTCCAGCGCCTTCTCTGAGGTCAGAACCCGGCGGAGTACGAATAGTAATTTTGCCCCCCAGTGACTGTCCAGCACCTTCCCTGAGGTAAGAAGCCAGCGGAGTTAGAATAGTAACTTTGCCCCCCAGTCACTGTCCAGCACTTCCCTGAGGTAAGTACCCGGCGGAGTTAGAATATTAATTTTGACCACCAGTCGCTGTCCAGCACCTTCCCTGAGGTAAGTACCCAGCGGAATAAGAATACTAATTTTGCCCCCCAGTCACTGTCCTGCACATTCCCCGAGGTAAGTACTCGGCGGATTTAGAATAGTAATCTGCCCGCCAGTCACTGTGCAGCACCTTCCCTGAGGTAAGTTCCTGGTGGAGTTAGAATAGTAATTTTGCCCGCCAGTCACTGTCCAGTACCCAATCTGAGTAGGTGACATGTTTTATTTTTAATAAATAACTTTTCATAATTTTCTTATAAGTAAGGATGATTTATTTACCTTTCATTGGAGAAAAACTAGAAAATCAACCAAAAATGAGGGCTGTAGATAACTTTCACAATGTCTTTAAAATATTAAAAATTTCAGTATAAATTTTGTTTCTGGGATATGATTAGTATTGTGAGAAAACATTATTGGTTACGGTTATACTTAATTGTCTAGCTAGATGGCACTGTTTGGAACTTGCTGTGGATCTCTCTCCCCTGGTCTCAGTGATGTGTGTGGTCACGTCAGAAGGCAGTGTACCACTAGCGACAAAATGATGGACAGCTTCTTTTATATGGTTTTAGAGAGTTAACAATAATTTACATTAAAATATGTGTTGAAAAGTCTATTTTTCAGTTAATTAAAATGTATAGTTCTTTTGTTTGTTGAAAAAAAAGTGTTTTTGACATTCTTCACATTATGCAACAGCCATTTTGGTTTGGGACAAAAGTGATTGCATTGTTGAAATGAAAGAAAGACAAATGTGTATATGTTGAACGTTTTAATCTGTTACATACACTGTTTGCACTATGTTGAGATATGTTTTTAATGTTTTATTATTTAAAGCAGAAAAGGTGGAGAACAATTTTATAGTGCTGCCTTGGTTTGCATTGTTTTGTGTCGCTATGTAACAATCTTTTTGTTATTCGCACAGTGTTGCCTTGGTTTGGGATGGGTTCCGTGGCACAAATATGTTGGAAAAAGTTTTGTGTGGCGTAGCGATGTACTGCTTGGTATTTCAGCATTTTGCATGGTAACTTGTTATGGTGAAAGGAGATGCGCCTCACATTTTACTATTTATATTAATTTTCATTCATTACTATTTATTTTAATTGTATTTAACAGCATTTACCTATAGGGAATTAAAATACATGGTAAACATTACTGTGGTAGTGATATGTGTGGTAAGTGTATGCGTGGTAATGGTACTTATAATGTACCTCTATGTATGTTTGTGGTAAGGACATGCGTGGTAAAGACGTGCATGGCAGTGGTAGATGTGTGGTAAAGGCATTCATGGATAAGGCACGCGTTGTTCCATCATACATCCATGTTATACAAATCAGGCGATTACAGGGACACAAATATGGAAGATTGCCTGACCCCTTAGGATATATAGGGCTTGGAGCCTCTACTCTTCCCTTATGACTAAAGTCACATCAACCGCATGGGATATTTTCATGATTAAAAAAGGGTCTTAAGAGATTCTGACGTCCTGAGAACTCAAAAGATATACTTATTTATTTTATATATACGATCACAGGTCATGGTTGCATAGCGTTTGGAAAATAATCGGCTTTGAAAATATTTCTATGGCAGTAGAGAAAAGAGAAAGAATTTGAGAACCATGTTTGTTGATACTGGTGACAGAATTTGAAGAACTCGCAGTAAGAGTTCTGAGACTTACATCACAGGTTTGTTGTGTGTCGTTGAGGATTTGATAGTTAAACTATGCGTTGCATGTTAACAGGTCCACATATTGTTGAAATTTGATACTATTCCAGTGGATCCTTGCAAACAGGCCAACAATTTGTGAAAAAGGTTACAGCTTAGTTGCTCTAGACCTTGGTGCGAGTGAGGAAGTGGATGCATCTCTGCCTTAGTGCCACAAGCTGCTCTGGTTTGTCAACACATGAACCTCTATGTTGGTTGCCTATGGGGATTGTTCTAACAGTGCTTAATTTGAACCGGTGGTTTCTGGTGCTCAGCACTGGGACTTAATCATCAGCACGGGCTTTTCATGAGCCCCAGTTAAGGACACATTCATTTATGGTAGGCAGTGGGGAGATTAAGTGATTCGCCCAGAATCACTGGCTGTTGGGCCGACGCGGAGACTAGAACCTAGTTCGCCAGCGCCGAAGTTGGCAGCTCTGGCCATTACGCCACATCCTCTCTCCACTTTCATGGTTAGTAGTTGGTTCTGTTTTAGGCAGCGCTAACAGGAGAAATGGGCTGGTGGAAGCTGCTTCCGGACGAGAGCCCCGGCACTTATTTTCTTTTACAAATTAACCGCTGTCATTCCCAGATGGTTTTACATACAGCTCGTTTTAGGAGTGTGGGCTTGGGAAATATCTTAGAAAATGTTGCAATTGAGGTCTTGGAAGATGAGTTCTATCCGTCTTCTCTCTGCTTGGTGAACAAGTTACTTACCTTCGGTAACGATATATCTGAAAGAAACATAGGTTAGTTATCATCATCAGAAAACTTTATTACGATCACCAGGATCCCAAAAAGTACACACAGCACAGATATATAAAAAAAAAAAAAGTTGGAACAGTTCAAAAGACAGGGGTACAATATAAAAAGGGCATAATTTCCCTCAGATAAAAGTGCAACTTATATGTCCCCCTACACATTTTTTTTATTTTTTAAACAATTTCATTTAGGAGTTTGTGCAAAAGAGCAAGTATACAATAAATCGTAACAAATGCGATACTTCATACAGGTATCTTCCCACGCCTAATCCACAGTGCAGACCAAAATCGGGAAAGTCCAAAGACTATCGGTCTTCGGGTATCAGTGCACAGAATTCTCAATACCTCAAGATAGTGGCCCGGGCCAATAAGTCTGCACAAGGGAAGTATCCATTTTTTCCTCAATGATGAATAGTGGGGACAAAAGAAAAGTAAATGAACAATCGATTCTTGGCAAACATTGCAAGCAGGGCACGAATCACTTTGGGTAATACTGCAACACCAGTTCGAACTGTATAAACGTATGGGCAAAGACTTGTAGCAAAACTGCAAAAACAACTTGCGTGCCAACGGTGGAGTGATTTCATCGATGGTTGGTTCAAACAGAGGGACAGATTTAAAAGACAGGAAATCTTTAGTCAAGCCTTTCGAGGGTTCCATCAAATCCATAGCATGTGTTTTTTTCCAGTACTCTTCCTTCAACTTTGCCCTTGAGATATGCAGCATGGTCTCCGGGTTTAACCAAAAGGACTCCAGCCCCAATCTCCCCAATAGTTCGCATAAACAAATAAACCATCTTATTGATGAAGCCTGGGGAAATTTCAAGAGATCCGTCAGGGCCTCCCGGTAGGGCTCTACCTCTTCCACTGTCCATAGTCTATACCAAAACATTAGCAGTTTGCAGTACAATTTGTGCTTGATTTGCCTGTGGGCAAGGTCTAGATACAAAGGTTTTAAAGGAGAGCTCACAGGAAGATCAACCAAAGATCTTAAGAAGCGGTTTTCTACAGTAATTAACGAAACTTGGTTACCAGTTCCCCATAGTTCAGCGCCATAAAGTACCCCTCCCAGCACCTTAGTATTGTAAATTTCAAGTGCAGGGGCAATTTGACGAGATACCGTCTTCCTATGTATTTTACTAATATGGGTACATTGGTGGATTAGTTGCAGCTTTGCCTTTTCCAATTGCGGACCCCAGTTAATAGATGGGGTCAGGCGAATACCCAAATAGTCGAAAACTTCCACTTGCTCCAATTTTGCACTGCCAGCCCATACAGATCTAGTTAAAACCGTTTTGCTACCTTTGTTAAAAATCATATACTTAGTCTTTGACTCATTAAGAACCAAACCCCTGTCATTACAAAATCTTATAAAATCATTTATGAGTTGTTGAAGGCCTTGGGGGGATTTAGAGATTAAGAGAGTGTCGTCTGCAAATAACAATGCAGGCACTCTTCTCAAGCCTATTTTCGGGGAAAATGTTGCAATTGAGGTCTTGGAAGATGAGTTCTATCCGTCTTCTCTCTGCTTGGTGAACAAGTTACTTACCTTCGGTAACGATATATCTGTAAGAAACATAGGTTAGTTATACATTCCTTACCTTAGAATTACCCCCAGGTGTCAGACTGGATCCGGAAAGTTTTTTCGTCAGCAGTACCTCTGCGCGTCGGAAGGTGGCTTCGGTTGGCTCCGCGTCCGTCGTTGGCGTCGTGGTTGCCGGGATGACGTCGCGGTAGCTATTTAGACGCCGCCCCCTCGCGCGCTGACGTCAGTTCTGTACACGACTTTCCGCGCCAGAAACGCAGAGCCATGCAAGACACTGACCACTGGTGCACAAAACTAGGGCCCTAAAAGGATGTCCTTAACCCTAGAAGTCAGTTCGCAGAATGGGGAGGATGGGTGGGGCGGTAAAAAATCTATAACTAACCTATGTTTCTTACAGATATATTGTTACCGAAGGTAAGTAACTTGTTCATCTAAAAGAAACAGTTAGTTATAGATTCCTTACCTTAGAATAGATACCCCAGCAATACCAACCCCAGAGGTGGGTCTGCGAACCAAGTTCACACCAGAAAGTCCTGGAGAACAGAAAGGCCAAAGAAGCCGTCCCTCCGGACTTGGCTGTCCAGGCAGTAGTGTTTTGTAAACGTGTGCAACGATGCCCACGTAGCTGCCTGACAGATGTCATTTAGAGGGACTCCTCGTCCCAAAGCAGTAGTTGCTGCAGTCGCCCTTGTGGAATGGGTGCGGAGCCCCACTGGAGGCTCCTTTTTTGCTAGAGAATAGCAGGCTTTAATACACAAAACGACCCATCTAGAGATGGTCCGCTTGTGTACGGCCAGACCTTTCTTGGCGCCCATGTAGCCAACAAAGAGCTGGTCATCCACATGGAACTGTTTTGTGCGATCCAGATGGAAGGAAAGCGCACGCTTTGGGTCCAGACGGTGGAGCCTCTCTTCCTCTTTAGAAGGATGCGGAGGCGGAAAGAAGGTGGGCAAAGTGATGGTTTGCCCGATATGAAAGGAGGTGACCACCTTGGGAAGAAAGGATGGACGAGTTCTTAGGACAACCTTGTCCGGATGTACAGCCAGAAAAGGAGGCTTGGATGAAAGAGCCTGGAGCTCACTCACTCTACTGGCAGATGTGATGGCTACCAGGAATGCAGTCTTAAGAGTTAAGAGTCGTAGAGGACAGTTGTGAAGCGGCTCAAAGGGAGCGCACATCAAATAGGTCAAGACCAAATTCAAGTCCCACTGAGGCATTACGAAGGGGATAGGAGGAAAGAGATGAGTAATGCCTTTTAAGAAACGATTTACAACCGGGTACTTGAAGAGAGAAGGCTGATCAGGAAGCCGGAGAAAGGCAGAAATGGCTGAGAGATAGCCCTTGATAGTGCCCAGAGCAGATCCCTGCTGGGCCAAAGAAAGGAGGAACAAGAGAACCTCAGAAAGAGGGGCAGAAAGGGGATCCACAGCCACTGCTGCGCACCATGCCACAAATTTGTTCCATCGGCAGGCGTATACCGTCTTAGTGGAGGGACGCCTGGCTGCCAAGATTACATCACAGACTTCGGGAGGCAAGTCGAATGACGTCAACTGCCGCCGCTCAATCTCCACGCAAGGAGGTGGAGGCTGGACAGGTTCTGGTGGAGGACCGTCCCCTGCTGCTGCGACAGAAGATCCTCCCGAAGAGGCAGTCTGGTCGGAGGATCGATGGCCATGTTGAGCAGCTCGGGATACCATACTCTTCGTGCCCAATCCGGAGCCACAAGAATGATTTGGGCCCGGTCGCGCTTGATCTTCTTCAGCACTCTGGGCAGAAGTGGTATAGGTGGAAAGGCGTACAACAGACCGCAACTTCACTCGCGACGAAAAGCCTCGCCTAGCGAGTGCCGCCTTGGAAATTCCAACGCGCAGAACTGCTGACATTGCACGTTCTCTTCGGTGGTGAATAGATCTAACCAAGGCTCTCCCCACTGCTGAAAGAGACCTTCCACCACCTCCGAGTGAAGACGCCATTCGTGATCCATCATGCACCTGCAGCTGAGTTCGTCCGCCCTGGCGTTCAGTGAACCTGTCAGGTGTTGAACCACCAGGGATATGCCCTGATGTTCCAGCCATGTCCAGAGACGGAGAGCCTCTTGACATAGGGTCCACGACCCCACCCGCCTTGTTTGTTGCAGTACCACATGGCAGTGGTGTTGTCCGTGAACACCTGCACTACTCTTCCCCTGACAGAGGGAAGGAATGCTTTCGTGCAAGACGGATCGCCTGAAGCTCCAGAAGGTTGATGTGGAGCTCGGACTCCGCCGGAGACCAGAGGCCTCTGAGCTCTGCCTCTCCCATGTAGCAGCCCCATCCCAGAAGGGACGCATCTGTCACCACTGTGTGTTCTGGTTGGGTAAGGGAGAGGGATCTGCCGTTGACCCAATCCTGGTTCATGAGCCACCACTGCAATTGTCGTGCAGTGCCCTCCGAGATCTGGACACAATCGGAAAGATTCCCCTGATGCTGCGCCCACTGGAACTTCAGGTCCCACTGCAGAGCCCGCATATGCCACCTGGCATGATCGACCAGCAAGATGCAGGAGGCCATGAGGCCCAGCAGCCTCAGGGTCATCCTGACCGAAACCCGGGATAAGGGCTGAAAGATCGGAATCATAGCCCGAATATACCGGACTCGCTGCTCGGGAGGATAGACCCGAAACTGCGTTGTGTCCAGAACCGCTCCGATGAAGAGGAGCTTCTGAGAGGGAATCAGGTGTGACTTCGGCACGTTGATGGAGAACTCCAGCGAATGCAGGAGGTCGGCCGTAGTCTGGAGGTGGGAAACGACTGCCTGGGGCGAGCCCGTCTTCAACAACCAGTCGTCGAGATAGGGGAAGACTGGAACCCCTGATCTGCGCAGATGAGCTGCGACCACCGCCATCACTTTTCGTGAACACCCGAGGGGCGCTGGTAAGGCCAAAGGGGAGCACGGTAAACTGAAAGTGCTCGTGGCCTACCATGAACGGCAGGTAACGCCGGTGGGCCGGCAGGACGGGGATGTGGAAATAAGCGTCCTGCAAGTCCAACCCTACCATCTAGTCTCCAGGGTCGAGGGCAGACAGGACCTGAGCCAGGGTCAACATTTTGAACTTCTCCTTCCGGAGGAAGCGGTTGACGTCCCTGAGATCCAAGATAGGACGCAGGCCCTTGTCCTTCTTGGGCACCAGAAAGTAGTGGGAATAACAACCATGACCTACTTCTGGGGCAGGAACGCGCTCGATGGCTCCCCTGGCCAAGAGAGCCGTAACTTCCTGTTGGAGAAGGGTCAGATGATCTTCCGACATGCGATGGTACTTGGGTGGCATGGGTGGAGGGGTAGCCTCGAAGGGGAGGGAGTAGCCCCTTCGGACTATTTGCAAAACCCACCTGTCCGACGTGATGGTGGGCCAGTGGGGGAGGTGACGGCGAATCCTGCCGCCCACTGGCATGTGATGGGCCTGAAAGGTCGGACTAGGAGGGTTTGGAGGCTGCTGCAGAGGGGGCTGTGGTGGGCTGGCCCGCCCTCTGGCCCCCAGAACCACGTCGGTGGTTCCCACGTCCCCGGCCGGGCTGAGGTGGAGCAGCTTGCGCTGGCCTGTGGCTCTGAAAGGAACGTGTTGGGGCACCCCTTCTGTGGCCACGAAAGGGGCGAAAAGCAGACCGTGCAGGGCGCATGGTGGAGAGGCCCAAGGACTTGGCCGTAGCACGAGAGTCCTTGAAGCGCTCTAGCGCACTGTCTGCCTTGTCGCCGAACAGGCAACGGCCATCAAAGGGCATGTCCATCAAGGTGTTCTGGACATCCCCAGAAAAGCCAGTCGTCCTCAACCAGGCGTGACGGCGAAGCGCCACCGACGTTGAAATGGTCCTACCCAGTGAGTCGGCGGTGTCCAGTCCACAACGAATGGCGAACTTTGCTGCGTCTCTCCCCTCAGCAACAGCATGGGAGAGCACGGTCCGGGCCTCCTCCGGACACTGAGGCAGCACTTGCGCCACCGTATCCCACACGGAGTGGGAATAACGCCCCAAGAGGCATGCGGTGTTCACCGACCGCAGCCCTAAGCTGGAGGAAGAAAACAACTTATTCCCAAGCTGATCCAGCTTCTTGGATTCCCTGTCCGGTGGTGCGGTAGGGAATGCACTTTGGGACGCTGAGGCTTAGACCACCAAGCTCTCGGGGGAAGGGTGTTGGGAGAGGAAAGTGGGGTCGCCCGGAGCCGGGCGGTTTCGTCGGGCAACCATCCTATTTACAGGAGCCCCTGTGGTGGGCCTGGACCAGGTGCCCAAAAGGATGTCCATAAGGGCCTCATTAAACGGCAGCAGGGGCTCCGAAGAGCTCGCTGCCGGTTGAAGCACTTCTGTCAGGAGGTTAGTCCTGACTGCCACAGTAGGTAGCTCGAGGTTTAGGGCCTCTGCCGCCCTACGCAACACCACTGTGTAAGACACTCCCTCCTCCGTAGCCACGGTAGGAGGAGACAACATGCCAAGGTCTGGTGAGGTGTCTAGACCACTGGCATCCCCCAGGTCCTCTCTCCAGTCCTGGTTGTACTCTAACTGAGCAGTGAGAGGGTCCTCAGACCCCTCCCAGTCTTCCTCATCCTCCTCTGGCTGCCAAACTGGCTGAAAATGGCCAGGGTGGAATGCAGGCACAAAAGTACCCATCGGCGTCGGGTCCGGCGTCGGTTGATGCCGGTCTGACTCCGTATCCACATGGAGGTGGGAGCCGGGGTCGACGCCGGCTGTACGGCAGCTGACGCGGTGCCGGTGGAGTCGGCGCCGATGGAGGTGTCACAAGGTCGACCGGCGCCGATCCGGATCCAGGTCTGGATCCATGGGGGCCCTGCAGCGCCGGGGCCGGAGCCACCGGCAGGGAAGGCCTAGGGCCCCCAACCGAGTCCGTGGGGCCCAAAGGCGCACCGGGGGAGTCGGACTGCCCAAAGATGGCATGGATGGCTTCGTAAAACTGACGAAGCTGGGCAGGGGTCGCTCCGGGTACCGGAAAGGGAGGGAAACTCGGAGTCGACCCTTCAGGCTCCACACGCGGAGCCGCGGGAGTGGCACCACCCGCATCCCTCGTCGCGTCAGCCGACCGATGGGGAGAAGTTGAAGAGCGACGATGCTTCTTCGACTTCTTCTTGTGCTTTGACTTACCTGACCCCGAGTGCGAAGACTTGGATGACGAGTGGTGATGGCTCTGTGACCGGTCCCTCGACCTCCCTCGCGACCGGGACCTCGAACGGTGCGGAGCCGACTGCCGGCACTCAAGAAGCTTTCGGGGTCGCTCCCGCAAAGACTTCGGAGCCATGCTCCGGCAGTCGGAGCACGACTTGGGGTCATGGTCGCGCTCCAGGCAAAAGAGGCACACGCGGTGCGGATCCGTTACCGACATCATACGGGAACAGGAACCGCAGGCCTTGAAGCTGGGCATCCCTACGTGCACCAGGAGTCGGGAGTGACTCAAAAAGACGTCGACAAAAGTCGCTCAAAAGGTTCAGTCAAAAAATGACTGGAGGTACCGCTCTCTCCGGATATGCGCTGGCTGGCACGGAAAAAGAAAGAACTGACGTCAGCGCGCGAGGGCGGCGTCTAAGTAGCTACAGCGACGTCATCCCAGGCGACCACAACGCCAACAACGGATGCGGAGCCGACCGACGCCACCTTCCGACGCGCAGAGGTACTGCTGACGAAAAAACTTTCCGGATCCAGTCTGACGCCTGTGGGTAATTCTAAGGTAAGGAATCTATAACTAACTGTTTCTTTCAGATACACTTCTTCCCTTTCCGAAAAGTTGTGAAACTTCACAATAGTATCTTGCGGTTTTTGCTCTGATTGTGTCTGTCACAGATCAACCTTATGGCCTATACCCATTAACACTCTAGGGTGGAGATTATCTATTAGTAATGCAAGCAGATCTTGTATGAATGGCATATCCATACCTTCACATTCCTCTTTGAGTCCCCTAAAACGCACATTTTCCTGGCTAGCTCTGTTCTCCAAGTCCTCCACTTTTTTTCCATCTTCGAGGAGATGGCCTTCACCTCAGTGCCTAATTGCTGTTGTTCCAAGGTCTCTACTTTTGCTTCCCCCCTGCTGAAAATTGCCTCAGTATCCTGTCTTAACTCTTGTATCTTCTCCTTCAAATCTCCTCGCATTTCTTGCAGACGCCTTTCGATGTTATTCTTACGTTTGTCGCGCAGTCCTTGTTTAAAGGTTGCAGCACTCCAGCAGATCTGTCTGGGGGAGAGCCATGTTTAGGTTGTCTGTATTATACATCTGTGGATGAGATTGCATTTTGGCCATCCTCACTTGTAGGTTTCTGTGTGGCTGATACTTATGGGTAGGTGAGTATGTCTTTCTGTGCTTCCTTTCAGCGCCGTCCAGAGCCACCTTGTGTGCCCATGTAAAATGATAGTGTGCCTGTTTCTTAAAGTCACTTTTTGTGATCGCTGCACAATATTGAGTGTCCGCTTTATCCTGCACTTATTGTTTCACTGTTTGAGGACAACGCTAGCACTCTGTGTCCAAGCTGCCAAGTTCTGATGTTTCTTCTGCTGTGCGTGGAGCATAAGGACCTTTTAGAGCTTTTATTTTGTATGGTAGAAAGCCACGAGTTGCATTGCATTAATTACCTTTTCTCAGTCTCTTTTGTCTTGCTTTTTCAGTTCATAAACATTTTGGTCAATTTGCTGTGTGACTTTCAGCTTTGCAGGGGTCTCTTAGGCACTCACTGTGCTAGTTATGCACTCATTTATGCTAAGGTGTGGAGTCTCTCACTCATTTCAACTCGCTGTTGGTGTCGTACCATCTTTTCCATCTCCAAGTGCTTCCCATTGGCAAGTCACCTTTCTCCGTTTCATTCATATTTTAGGCCCCCTCCATCTTTATCAGATTCACCTCGGTCCGCCGCTTTCCTCCTCATTTAGGGCCTCGTTTACTAAATTTTGCAGCACGGCAGTGCAAGCCTTCCTGCTGCGCTGCCGTGCGTCAAAATAAAAGGGCAGGAATGCGCTGTATCAACAAGTTATGGCACATTCCTGTCCTTCTCCCCTGAACCGATGCACAAACAGCAGCCGAGCGCCAACGCAGGCACCCTTGCAAGGGTGCCTGCATTGCAGCAGGGACAATTGTTGTTGTGCAGGAAGGGACCCCTTCATGCACAAAAACAGTTATTAATGGTGTTTTGTTCCTTCTATGTATGCTGCAGAATGCAGCACACATAGATAGAGCAAAAAAAAGAAGGAGAAATAAAAGTGTTTCTCCTCGTTGCGCCACTCGGCATAGGATTCTGACCCATTCCCATGTTTAGGACACTTTGTAAATCTGAAAATGTGTCAATTTCCATGGATGTTGCGTGGCAACAACCACAGCAACACCAATGGAACGCCCCTTTCATGCAGAGCAATACGTGAAAGGGGCCCATATTTACAAGGCCATGAAAAGTCACGGAGGATGACTTTACGTGGCCTTGTAAACCTAGACAGGCACACTGCGCCGCCGATGCGTCTAAAAAAGTGATGCACCGGCGGTGCAATGGGCTTGTAAATGAGGCCCTTAGGGACTTATTTACAAGCCCCTTGCGCCATCGGTTCATCACTTTTTCCCATTTTAAAAGTGACGCACCGGAGGTGCAAGGGGCTTATAAATAAGCCTCTTAATGTGCCATTTCTTTGCTGCTGAAATATATTGATCTCTGGGGCCAGTCACAGCCAAATTTCTGTGTTAAGTGTGAACTACTGTTTTCAAAGATTGGCTCTCAGCCATCTTTTAAGCCACGGGTGCTCTTGTCTGCCCTTTTAATAGCCAATAATCATTCTCCCTTCACAATATGGAGTGTCTTTGGGGGAGCTGCTACCCACCCCATTTGTGCCTACGTCAGATGGGTAAGTTTCTTTCACCAGGTGAGGCTCGTTATAGGGTTTGGGGAGAGCTCTGAGGTGAGGGGGTCTTAGGGTTTGGGGAGAGCTCTGAGGTGAGGGGTCTTATTGCACAGCCAGCATTCGCACTCAAAGGTGTTTTTTTAGGTCAAAGCCTAACATACAGCACTGCTGTCCGGTTTGCTAAAGACATCTTGGGGACATTCGAAAAGCTGACCTAGGAATGCATTCCGCCCATTGCTTACCATTGGCTTTATAGGTTGTAAGCTTGCTTTCTATTTGCTGGCTTTATTTTTTTTAAGCTGTCCACCATGTATTTGTGATTGTATTTATATATCGCTTACTACCCCTGACGAGGCATCTAAGCGCTTCTTATGTCTTCGTCCCTCCGGTGGAGTATAGCCTAATTATTAATGCTCCCTGTATTCTTCAACAAGTGCTCTCTTTCTGCAAACAGGCCTTTAAATTTTGTTCTTATCTTGTCACATTTGCTGTGCATTCAAAGACAGAGGTCAAATGTCAAACTGCCTTCAGAAGGAGCTTGGTGCTTACTTTTCTTTCTCGAGGCTCTATCTGACAATCTGGGGATGTGAAAGGGGGTGGCTTTTTTTCCTTTGATCTTATGTACAGTTTTCCTGTCTTTTTCATTTGCTCTCCCTGCCACTGTCGCAGCTTCTAGGTTTTGCAACCGACTTGACACCTTTGGGTACTGTGCACTCTACAAATTCATTTTACTCATGTACTAAACGACTTTTTTTCTAGCACACAACAAGATTTAAATGTTTATGAATGAACTGTGCAAATATTTTAGAAAATATCAGAATTAGGAAAGCACAAATGAAGCACTTTTTTGAAATTCTAAAGTCCCTTGGAAACAAATATTTGAGTACGATCGAAAGAATTCAATACACTAGGTGCTGCCATTTCCACACATTATCGTTTGTGTATTGTATAGTTTTATCAGTAAAATTGTATGTCTGTGCAATTGTAATGGTCATTTCAACTGAAAATGTGTTGTCTGTAAAGGCAGTGCACTACCACATCATGCATACACCACTTTATGTCCCTCCACTCTGCAACACTCTATGCCACTCCACGTTACTACACTCCATGCCACTTTACTCCACTCTATGACCAGTGGTGGCTGGTGGAATTTGAAACTGGTGAGGCGCGTATGCAGAACGAATCAACTTATGCGAGCGCAGCGAGCGAGCCAGATGGCAATAAGGGGGGCTCGGGGGGGGTTCTTTCCCCCATGAAGAATTTTTTTTAAAATTGGCATCTTTTTGGTGCGATTTTCAGCACTATTTCTGTGATAAATGAACTAAAAATTCAGTTCTTCTAGGCATTCATAAAAGAAAACTCATACATTATTTCAGAGAATTTCTGGGTTGCCAAGCAAGTCTGACTTCTGAAGAGGGCTAGGGTACTAAACAAGACTGCTTTGGCTCTACCCTTTCCAATAGAAAACACTAGTTAGCGATGTGAACAAGTTCAATGGACAAACCTGGGGTCTAGGGAGAGTCCCTCTCCTGAGAAAGAAATTTAAAAAAGATTGGCAAATGGTGCATTTTAACCCCTTGACCGCGATCGGAATTCCGCTCGTGTGCTGGACATTCCGATCGCGGGTGTGGTCGTGACGAGCTCAGCTCGTCATGCGCACAGCGCTACCGCGCAGCATGACGAGCTGAGCTCGTCACAAGCATCGAAGGGGTTAAAGCAAATGAATGCAGCGATAAAGCAAGGCTTATTAACCCCTTCCGTGCTCATGACGAGCTCAGCTCGTCCTGCTGCGCGGTAGCGCTGTGCGCATGACGAGCTGAGCTCGTCACGACCCCACCCGCGATCGGAATGTCCAGCATACGAGCGGAATTCCGATCGCGGTCAAGGGGTTAAGCAGTGGGAACATATAGTCTTGAAATATTAAACACATTAAAAACTGCCCCATATCTTCTTGCATTAATTTGTTCAACAGTTACTGTAATATGTAAATTGTTCTGCATCACAACTTTAGCCCTTTAAAATGTATGCTTGCCCAGTGTCTTGCACTGCATGCAGCATTAACTTTGGAAAAATATGCTCTAACCAGACTTCGGGAAGCACCCACAGCTGCTAGCTGTAACCAGTCATATAGAAATATGTGCAGACAGGTCTTTAAGTGAGATGAAAAAAGTGGGTGCTCCCTATAAAGGAACATGGCAAATACATTTCTGTGATTCCCATAGTGTGCCATCAGACCGGTATTTTGGTTTCTCGCTGAGAAGTAATTTTATCCAGATAAATGGCACAGCAACTGACATACGCCTAAAGCCTGTCAGTATGATTGGCTTTGTCACTGGGTGTTAGCTGTTTAAGATAAATGAGTAACAACAATGATTTCTTATAAATAATTAACATTGAAAGTGTTTAAATTCTGAAATAGTGAGTCTGTGAATTAAATAGCATTGAGGCCTGTGGAAGGAGTTTTGGCCTTCAATTATGTGTGCTTTATGTTAGATATGTATCCTCTTTTTCTCTATATATCTTGTCCATCTGCACATCTTCAACCCCCTCTCTTTCCTCTTCAGCATCCTCTTTTCTCTCTTCCCCGAATGCCCTTCCTCACATCTCTGTCACTTCACCGCCCCCAACATGCACTGCACTCCCTCAAATATAAGCACTTTAATTTCTCTTACTTTTGCTGAGCAAATATTTTGACATCACTGTACCCCCTTCACACACATTTCCACAGAATTTCAGTTGCAAATGGAATACATAAATATTGATCTGTGTGCTCTGCAGAGAGGCCAACCCTCTGACAGGCACTTTGTTTGGCTTTAGCCTTATCGCCTTCGTGCTCAATCAAAGCCCCTCATAAACACCTGGCATGGCTCAAGCCTCAAAGTATGCACAGAAAAAAATACAGATAAACAACAACATTATAAAATAGCTAACTCGTGGCGAATGCAAGATCAAGTAAACATGTAACATAAGAGAGGAACTAAATCGCTGAAATGCATTCCCTAGACGTTTTTAACATTCATTGTTTGCAAGTCAATCCATGTTTTTGGCATCAGTGTTAACTTAGGGGCATGTACACAGGGCCAGTTTTAATGCCATACATCAGAGGACTGGCCACTGATTACACCATTACTTCAATCAAGCTAATAAACCAATTCTGTCCAAAATCAAGCATCATATCGAAAATGACCTTTTACCATAAACAATGGTGTTGGAAATGGGGATCTCTAGATGGCAATGGCTGGCGCCACTGTCCAAATAGGGACCCTTCTCCCCAAGTCAGGGCAAGTGGGCTACCCCCTTTGATAACCCCTGCTCAACCCTGTGGTAACGTAGCACGAGCAGCTAGGCCTATCTCAGAGGCACTGTGTGAAGCATTTATGACCTTGCACAATAAGGCAGTAACGACACCACAAAAGGACACAACTCAAGTAGGTATAGAAAAAAAATAGTATATTTATCTAAGGTCTGGTACGAGACTCTCAGAAGCATTTTAACCAGTCATAGGCATGTAAATCATTAGGGACTAAAAAAAGGCAATACGTGTTCACCAGGACGTGGCACTGACTGAGTTCAAGGCCTAGGACTACGCGACCCGTTGCGCACCAGATACCTGCCATTGGACGGGGACCCAGCACGTAGCTTCTCGAAGAAGCGGAGACGGTGACAGGCGGACTCCCAGCAACCACAGTTCTCGATGGCAGTGGTCCGCAAAGTGCACTCGCAGCGATTCAGGCACTCCAGGACAGGCAGGCCCTCAGCGGCAGCAGCACGCGGCTGCGGCGGCCCGGGCTGGTGGTGGCGATGACTCTCGTCGTGCAGCTCCGTGGTGGGCTCGTGGCGGCAGCAGCGCTCTCCTAGCTGCGGCGGCCCACAGGACGATTCACGATGGCGCAAGGTTGACAAAGACGTGGGCACTCAGCGGCAGCAGCTCTCTCTTAGCTGCGGCGGCCCGCAGGACAAATCCCAATGATGCAAAGTTAGCAAGGGTGGGAGCACGCCGCGGCGGCAGCTCTCTCTTAGCTGCGGCAGCTCACAGGACAAATTACGAGGATGCAAAGTTAACCAGGGTGCGAGCACTCAGCGGCGGCAGCTCTCTCTTAGCTGCGGCGGCTCACAGGCCAAATCACGATGATGCCCAGTTAGCAAGGGTGCGAGCACTCAGCGGCGGCAGCTCTCTCTAGCTGCGGCGGCTCACAGGTCAAATCACGATGATGCACAGTTAGCAAGGGTGCGAGCACTCCGCGGCAGCAACTCTCTCTTAGCTGCGGCGGCTCACAGGACAATTCACGAGGATGCAAAGTTAGCAGGGGTGCGAGCACTCAGCGGCGGCAGCTCTCTCTAGCTGCGGCGGCTCACAGGTCAAATCACGATGATGCACAGTTAGCAAGGGTGCGAGCACTCCGCGGCAGCAACTCTCTCTTAGCTGCGGCGGCTCACAGGACAATTCACGAGGATGCAAAGTTAGCAGGGGTGCGAGCACTCAGCGGCGGCAGCTCTCTCTTAGCTGCGGCGGCCCACACACAGAGTTCACAAAGGTTACCAATCCGCGTTCCTCACAGTAGATCTAGAGGTTCCGGATTACTCGACGGAGGCCTCACCTGCAAGTAGAATTCCTAGCGAAGGAATTCGGGCGGCTGATGGGGTGAAGTCTAATGTCCCTGAGACTTCAGCAGGAGGCGCTCTCAATTCAGGCCCTTGGGTAGTTTCTTCAGCAAGCTTGGTGAAAGTTTCAAAGTCCTTTCCTCTGTCCGCTCGGACAGAGTTTCGTCTTGACATCCAGAAGGAACACCCTTGAAACAGGATTCAGCGCAGCGCTTTATACCTAGAAAGTCTTTGTTCTCTGCAGTCACAAATCACTGCATCCAGTCAGAACCAGTTCGGTGGGGTCGGGGAGCACTTGGTTTACGAGGCGACATCCTGCCCTTTGGGAATCTGGGGGTCTGCTATCAGACGCCCAGTGGGAGATGGAGCCATCATTCACCTTGCCAGGCACGGCCCTGCTCGGATCAAAGAGTCACCCCTCCCCATACTCTAAATGCCGATCTCTCTCTCCGGCCAGGTCTGACCCAGCTGGCCCTGCTGCTTCAAAACCAGACGGCCAATACACACGCTAGCAAAAGCCTACAGGAAAACTTCAGACCAGAAAATACCTCGTTTCTAGTAGAGGCATTTTCGAACACGTGCTACGCTAATAATCCTTACTAAAAGATGCATCTCCATGTTCTGAGCTTACACATATCAAATTCGACGTTCCTATCAGGTTCCTGGGGGCAGGGAGGATTAAGGCATGCAATACTCAGCCTGCACATTCTGGCCTATGAGAACGGGCGGCCTCGCAATAGTGCTGTGACAGAACAGCCCCTATACCATACTCTGAGGCGTCTGTCTGGACAACGAATTCCTTTGAAAAGTCGGGCGCCTGAAGCACGGGTGCAGTGCACATGGCAGTCTTCAGGGCGTCAAAAGCGTTCTTACAGGTGTCAGTCCAGTTTACCTTCTTTGGCTGCTTCTTAGAAGTCAGCTCAGTCAAGGGTGCAACAATGTTACCATATCCTTTGACAAACCTCCTGTAGTACCCCGTGAGTCCTAAGAAGGCTCTCACCTGCTTCGGAGTCTTGGGGGATTCCCATGCCAGGATAGTTTCAATCTTGGGCTGAAGGGGCGCCACCTGGCCGCTCCCTACCTGGTGCCCCAAATACACTACAGAACCCTGCCCAATCTGGCACTTACTGGCTTTGATTGTGAGGCATGCCTTCCGCAGTGCCATCAAAACCTCCCAGAGGTGGCGCAGGTGGTCCTCCCAAGAGGAGCTAAACACCGCAATGTCATCCAGGTAGGCGGCACTGAAGTCTTCCAGCCCGACCAACACCCTGTTGACCAGCCTCTGAAAGGTGGCAGGGGCATTCTTCATTCCAAAGGGCATTACCCGGAACTGGTAGTGCCCATCGGGTGTGGAGAAGGCTGACCTCTCCTTTGCCCCCTCGGTCAAGGCGATCTGCCAATACCCAGACGTCAAATCAAATGTGCTGAGGTATTTGGCAGCCCCTAACCGATCTATGAGCTCATCAGCGATGGGGTGCGCGTCAGTCTTCGTGACTGAATTGAGGCCCCGATAGTCCACGCAGAACCGAAGTTCGGGGGTGGTACCAGGCGCTGCAGCTTTTGGTACCAGGACCACTGGGCTGGACCAAGGACTGCTAGAGGACTCAATCACCCCAAGGGCAAGCATTTTGGTAACCTCATCCTTAATGTAGGCCCTTACCCGGTCAGTCACTCGGTAAGCCTTGTGCTTAATGGGAGGACTGTCCCCGGTGTCCACGTCATGGACACACCAATCAGTGACACTAGGTACCAGGGAGAACAGATCACTGAATTGCCCCACCAGGTGGCGACAATCACCCTGCTGCTCAGGGGTCAGTGTGGTGGAGAGGACCACACCCTCCACTGACCCATCTCGCTCCCCTACACACAGGAGGTCAGGAAGGGGCTCGCTCTCCTCCTCCATCCCAGCATCTGTGGCCAGAAGCATGCCCACTTCAGACCTCTCAAAGTGGGGCGTCAGGCGGTTAACATGCAGGACCCGCAAGGGGTTCCTGGGAGACTGCAAGTCCACCACGTAGGTAACAGGACTCTTGCGCTCCACCACCTCAAAGGGGCCGGTCCAATTATCCTGGAGCGCACAGGGCTCCACCGGGGCATGACCCAAACCTTCTGTCCAGGCTGAAACTCGATCAGAGTGGCATTCTGATCGTGCCAGCGTTTCATCTCTTCCTGGCTGGTTTCCAGATTTGCCTCAGCAAGTTTCCTGAAACGCCGAGTCTGGTTCCTGAAGGCCAGCATGTAACTAAACACATCCTGGGGAGGTTTCCTGGGAGATTGCTCCCAGCCTTCCTTGACCAGGCTCAGAGGCCCTCTTACCGGGTGACCATAGAGCAGCTCAAAGGGACTGAACCCTAAGGACTTCTGTGGCACCTCACGGTAAGCAAACAACAGGCATGGTAAGAGGACATTCCACTTACGCCTCATGGGCTCGCCTAGGCCCATAATCATGCCCTTAAGGGTCCGGTTGAATCTCTCAACCAGCCCATTACCCTGGGGGTGGTAAGGAGTGGTGAACTTATACATTACCCCACACTCCTCCCTCAGAGACTTCATGTACTTGGCGATGAAGTTAGTTCCCCTATCGGACACCACCTCTCTGGGGAATCCCACACGGGAGAAAATCCCCATCAGTGCCCTTCCCACCACGGGGGCCGTCACTGTCCTGAGCGGGATGGCCTCAGGGTACCGGGTGGCATGGTCCACCAAGACCAGGATGAACCTGTTGCCCATGGCTGTCTTGGGATCCAGAGCCCCCACAATATCAATGCCCACTCTTTCGAATGGGGTGCTCACCACGGGAAAGGGCTGTAGTGGGGTCTTAATCTTCCCCCCACTCTTCCCACTTGCCTGGCAAGTGTCACACGTTCTGCAGTGAGCATCGGAGTCCCTGCGCATCTGGGGCCAATAGAAGTGGGTGACCAGCCTCTCAAAGGTCTTGGTCTGCCCCAAATGTCCGGCCAGTGGCACATCATGAGCCAACCCCAGTGGGAAGGTCCTGAAGCGCTGGGTTACCACCAGCACACGGGCTGACCCAGGCTCAGCAACCTTAGGCTCGCTGTAAAGCAGGTCATTCTCCCAATAGACCCAATGTTACCCTGTCTGGTCACCTACTGCCTGGGTGGCGGCCTGTCGCCGCACCCCCTCAAGAGAAGGGCAGGTTCTCTGCTGCTCGCAAAGTTCCTCCCTGGAGGGCCCCCCTTCCTGCTGCCAATGGGTCAGCTCCGGTAGGTCCCCCAGTTCGGCCACTTGTTCCCCTGTAGGTCCCAGGGCATCCCCCTCAAGGTCTGCTCCCTTCGGGACTGTGGGGGCCGGTTTCCCACGCCCCCTACCCCTTCTCTGTGAGGCAGGGGCCTGGGCCATACTTTCAGGCTCCAGACCCTCCTGAACATCCTTCTGAGCTGTCATGGACCGAGTGGTCACACACGCCCACTGAGGCAACCCCAACATTTCCAAATGAGACTTTCTCTCCACCATAGCCCACGGGGAGTTCTCCAGGTCGTTGCCCAACAGACAGTCTACAGGCATGGCGGCCCTCACAGCCACTTGAAGGGTTCCTGTGACCCCCCCCCACTCGAAGGGAACCTGAGCCACTTCACACTGGCTCTCTTAGTTGTCTGCTGACACTACGGGGCAGAATGCATGGGGGACAACTTGCTCTTTGGACACCAACCGGGAGCTGACAGCAGTCACACTAGCTCCGGTGTGCCTGAGAGCCTCCACCCTATGGCCATGGATGGTTACCCACTGCTGGTACTTCTGAGTGTTGGTCGGCAGTGTGGGGTTAGGGACCTTCTCGAAGTCCCCTAGTGAGACAAGGGTTAACTCTATGGGATCCCATCCACCTTGGACCTCCATTTCCTCCCCCCCCCAGGGCTACACTGGCAATCTGGCGGGATGGTGCACAAGGGGATGCATTGGGGTCCCTCTGGGGACACTGGGGATCATACCACCGGTGGCCCACTTGACCACACTTGAAACAAGTAAGGGGCCCCCTATGAACAGGCCTACCTGTCGGGGACACTGGCTTCTTCTCAGGGGGAGGCTGGGACACCACTGCTTGGTTCCCTTGGGAATTACTTTGGGGCCTTCTCTGGAACTCCCTCTGTTTACCCTTGTCCCCCCCACTTTTCTGCTGGGGACCCTGTCCACCTCGGGCGAAGTCTCCCACAAAACCTTTGCGGACCCGGGTGCTCACCCAGCGGTCCGCTCTCCTCAGCAAGCTTCCTAGGGTTAGTCAGCTTGCTATCAATCAGGTGCTGGCGTAGCTCTGGAAAACAGTTACTGGACAAATGCTCCCACGCAAACAAATCATACAATTGCTCGAAAGTTTCCACTTTGCTACCTTTTACCCAGCGATCCATTGCTCTGCAGAAAAAAGACACATATTCAACCCACGTGGTACCCTCTAACTTCTTACAGGTCCTAAACCTCTGCCTGTACATTTCTGGGGTCAAACCATAACGGGTCATCAAAGCTTCTTTCATATGGGCATACACCATCCTGCTCTCCTCAAGCAGGTCCAACAGGGTATCCCTACCATCACTCACAAAGCGCCCCCACAATCCCGCTCCCCAATCCTGCTCAGGGACCTGGTGGGACACCATTGCTATCTCATATGCGGCAAACCATTGCCCAATATCCTCATTCTTGTGAAAATCCTTAATGACATCCTTAGGAATATAAACTCTATTCTCAGGAGTTACTAACGGTATGCTGCCACCAGAGGGGAGACCGGTACACTCCTCGCCCTGATCTCTATCTCCCTCAACATTCTCTCATGTTCCATTCTCATTTTCTCAAGTTCAAATGACAATCGATTTTTCTCAATGTCTAACTTCTTACTCTCAAGGTCCTTCTGACCTTCCAATTTAGCCATCTCCAAACTATGCCTCCTATCTCTCTCCCTGTCCTCCAGCTCTTCTGGGGTCAGGCTCCTTTGGGATACACTAGTACCTGGATTGGAGGGTGTTCTATCTCCCCCCCTCTACTGCGTCATCCGGCTGCCCTCCAGCATTCTCTTCCTCATCCACAGCGGACTCTCTCGCTTCCCACCAGGCCTTCAGCGCCTTGTGGTACTCCTCCTTCCTAGAGAGACCTTTCACGGGGACTGCAAAGTGCTTACAAAATGACTTCAGCTGTTTGGCAGTATAGGTATCTAATCTTCCCTCCTCAAAGGCGAGATCCTCCGAAGCATTGGAGGTTGGCTTTCCCATGTTAGCAGTACTCATGGCTGTGATCAACAATTCAATACTAAACAACCAACTAAAAAAAAATTCGGAGAGAGAAAAAAAATCTGCGCGTGTCTGCGCTTTGGTCTGTACTCACTAGTGGTGTCTACCAGTTATTGTACGTGGATCATAAATGCAAGTTCTGATCCTCAACGCTGCCACCAATGTTGGAAATGGGGATCTCTAGTTGGCAATGGCTGGCACCACTTTCCAAATAGGGACCCTTCTCCCCAAGTCAGGGCAAGTGGGCTACCCCCTTTGATAACCCCTGCTCAACCCTGTGGTAACGTAGCACGAGCAGCTAGGCCTATCTCAGAGGCAGTGTGTGAAGCATTTATGACCATGCACAATAAGGCAGTAACGACACCACAAAAGGACACAACTCAAGTAGGTATAGAAAAAAATAGTATCTTTATCTAAGGTCTGGTACGAGACTCTCAGAAGCGTTTTAACCAGTCATCAGACATGTAAATCATTAGGGACTAAAAAAAGGCAATACATGTTCACCAGGACGTGGCACTGACTGAGTTCAAGGCCTAGGACTACGCGACCCGTTGCGCACCCGATACCTGCCGTTGGACGTGGACCCAGCACGTAGCTTCTCGAAGAAGCGGAGACGGTGACAGGCGGACTCCCAGCGACCACAGTTCTCGATGGCAGTGGTCCGCAAAGTGCACTCGCAGCGATTCGGGCACTACGGGACAGGCGGGCCCTCAGCGGCAGCAGCACGCGGCTGCGGCGGCCCGGGCTGGTGGTGGCGATGACTCTCGTCGTGCAGCTCCGTGGTGGGCTCGCGGCGGCAGCAGCGCTCTCCTAGCTGCGGCGGCCCACAGGACGATTCACGATGGTGCAAGGTTGACAAAGACGTGGGCACTCAGCGGCAGCAGCTCTCTCTTAGCTGCGGCGGCCCACAGGACAAATCCCAATGATGCAAAGTTAGCAAGGGTGGGAGCACGCCGCGGCGGCAGCTCTCTCTTAGCTGCGGCGGCTCACAGGACAAATTACGAGGATGCAAAGTTAACCAGGGTGCAAGCACTCAGCGGCGGCAGCTCTCTCTTAGCTGCGGCGGCTCACAGGCCAATTCACGATGATGCCCAGTTAGCAAGGGTGCGAGCACTCAGCGGCGGCAGCTCTCTCTTAGCTGCGGCGGCTCACAGGTCAAATCACGATGATGCACAGTTAGCAAGGGTGCGAGCACTCCGCCGCAGCAACTCTCTCTTAGCTGCGGCGGCTCACAGGACAATTCACGAGGATGCAAAGTTAGCAGGGGTGCGAGCACTCAGCGGCGGCAGCTCTCTCTTAGCTGCGGCGGCCCACACACAGAGTTCACAAAGGTTACCAGTCCGCGTTCCTCACAGTAGAACTAGAGGTTCCGGATTACTCGACGGAGGCCTCACCTGCAAGTAGAATTCCTAGCGAAGGAATTCGGGCGGCTGATGGGGTGAAGTCTAATGTCCCTGAGACTTCAGCAGGAGGCGCTCTCAATTCAGGCCCTTGGGTAGTTTCTTCAGCAAGCTTGGTGAAAGTTTCAAAGTCCTTTCCTCTGTCCGCTCGGACAGAGTTTCGTCTTGACATCCAGAAGGAACACCCTTGAAACAGGATTCAGCGCAGCGCTTTATACCTAGAAAGTCTTTGTTCTCTGCAGTCACAAATCACTGCATCCAGTCAGAACCAGTTCGGTGGGGTCAGGGAGCACTTGGTTTACGAGGCGACATCCTGCCCTTTGGGAATCTGGGGGTCTGCTACCAGACGCCCAGTGGGAGATGGAGCCATCATTCACCTTGCCAGGCACGGCCCTGCTCGGATCAAAGAGTCACCCCTCCCCATACTTTAAATGCCGATCTCTCTCTCCGGCCAGGTCTGACCCAGCTGGCCCTGCTGCTCCAAAACCAGACGGCCAATACACACGCTAGCAAAAGCCTACAGGAAAGCTTCAGCCCAGAAAATACCTCGTTTCTAGTAGAAGCATTTTCGAACACGTGCTACGCTAATAATCCTTACTAAAAGATGCATCTCCATGTTCTGAGCTTACACATATCAAATTCGACATTCCTGTCGGGTTCCTGGGGGCAGGGAGGATTAAGGCATGCAATACTCAGCCTGCACATTCTGGCCTATGAGAACGGGTGGCCTCGCAATAGTGAACAGTGAAATGGAGGGTAACTCGCTATTAGAACATGCTACACAGACATACTTTCAAAGCTGCTTCGGTGGGTAGTGCAAATCAGCGCTGCCGGCCCACCAGCAGTATTTGGTCTATCAGCCCTGGGCACACGCAGTGCACTGATACTAGGGACTGACAGGTAAACCAAACGAGCCAATTATGATTATTCCAGTTCATACAGTTATCTTTACACAGGGAGCATTCGCGCTGTGTCACTGATTGGCAGTGGCACAGCGCCTAGAGCATCTAAATCCAGCCAACATAAAAGGTCAGAAGAGAAAAGAGGAAGGGAGACCCGCGCCAATGATGCCAGGTCTAACAAATGGTCCTAGAGATCTAGGCATTTACTTCGGCGATGGACTGTGCACTTCATCCAGGAACTGTGCACTGCGCCCTCACAAGTGCGCACTTCAGTCCGGGAGATGCGCTTCACCACACTTCAGTCAAGGAGTGTGCACATCACCACCCAGCTGCACAGTCCACCCAGTGACCGCATGCTTCACGACTGCTCTCTTGAGTCCACTCCTGTCTACTTCACCCCCCACAGCTGCCCTGGACTTGTTCTTCACCCCAGGACTTAGGACCTTAAGCAGGGACTGCACACTTTAACTCATAACTGCGCACTACACCCTCTCAGCTGCGCACTTCAGCTCGTGGCTTGTGCCCCATCGCACTTTGGAGGAAGGATTTTATCTTCACTTCACAACTGCTCACTTTAGCCCACAAATAAGACCTTAGCCCAGCAACTGTTTGTCGTCCTAGGAGTGAGCACAACGGGCTGAACACTTATCTCCGCAACTGTGCAGCAAACCTCGAGTACTACACACTTCAAGACTGCGCCAGGAATGAACACTTCAGCCCGGGAGTCAGACCTGCAGTCCACTCCGGGACTGCGAACTATACTTCAATACCTGCAGCCCACCTCGAGATTGCGCCCTTCATACCACTATGGTTGTTTCGAAGCAGGAGCCATTGTGTTTACCAGAGAGTTCTACTAAGGGAGGTGGGGGCCATAGTTGAAACAGCAGCATTTAGAGTCGGAAAACGTACTTTCTTTACATAAATAAAATCAAAAAATACTTACCCGACCTTGGTGCGCATACTGTGTAGAGCGAGAACGATGGGCCCTGGGGGCATGTGGCAGGTGAGGCAACGCCCCAGCGCCCAAATGGACACACCGCCACTGTCTATGACACTCCACTCTGACACTTTACTCCTTTCTACGCTAAGCCACTCTACACCCGTCCACTCTATGACACTACTCCATGCCACTCCACTCTATGACTTTTTACTCTGCTCTCCCACACTCTACGCCCCTCCACTCTACAACACTATTCCATTCTACAACACTCTACACCCCTCCACTCTACAGTTTACTCCACTCCACACCCCTCCATTCTATTCCCTTCCACTCTGACACTCCATGCCACACCAATACACTCCATGATACTGTACACCACTCCAATCAACACCACTCCACCACTTTACCTCACTCTGACACCTCCACTCTATACTACGCCACTCCACTCCCCTCTATCCCACTCCATGACACTCTAACCCACTCCACTCCACTGCATAAAACTATACAACCCCCACTCTACACCACAACACTATGCAACACTCTATGCACTCCACGACTCTACTCAGTGCCACTCCGAAACTATGCCCCTCTACTCCCCTTCGCTCTGGTACTCCATGCCACTTTATGACACACTACTCCACTCTATGCCACTCCACACCTCTCCACTCTACGCCCCTCCATTCGATGCCACTCCATTCTAGTTTACACCACTCTACTTCACAACACTCCACCCTACTCCAGGACAATGCATTACACGCATCTCCTATCCGCTCTACGCCACTAACTTTTAGCCATGCTGAACAACAACCATGCTGGTGTACAACATGGCTAAAACATATTGGCGAAGCCTATAGCTCTTGCATAGGCGAGACCTATTGGCTTTGACAATGCTTGTTTTTATTTGGAAGTGTGGAGCTTTGTACTCTAATGAGTACACATGCTTTGTAGTCTTCTGTGAGATTTATGCGCCTCATGTCAGTCTGCACATCTTGAAGAATTTTGTGTTGAAGATGTTATGGTAGATGAATGTGAACTTGGCTTTACTGTTTGGTTACTTGAAGATATGCTGTTCCTATACCGGATGTGGTTGTTGAAAATTTCTTAAAATGACCTCTAAGATTGTTCTTTTTGGCCGAACTATAATGGTAACATTGTTATAACTACTGATTCTATGTTTTCTTTGTGTAGGGGACTTGCTAGTTGTGATGTGTTGTTATGCCTTTGTATTTTCAGGCATTTAGAAATAGTGAATTTTGAAAAGAATGTCTTTCAACAAGCAGTCATATGAAGGCTAGAAGGTCTGCTTCCTATAGATCTGTGATGAGAGGGGCTAGTTATTTTTAGCGTGAAATGTTTGCAAATGGTAATGATAGGATGTATAATTGTGAAGTTATTTAGATCAATTTTGCAGAGAACGTTCTTTAGGTTCACTCCCAGATGACTATTAGGGGAAATCTCTGGAAGAGAGAAAGTAGGATAATAGAAATTGTAATGCAGGCCTTTGCAGCTTACAAATAACAAGCATTTGCAATGCAATAGGTCTCGCATTACTGATAGTTTAAGGTATTGGCGTTGCAAATTATAATGCAACTTTCAGTAATGCGAGACCTAGTGCATTGCAAATGCTTGCGTAGTGAGCCAGGAACCAGCATTGTATGTCTCAGTGCAGTACCGCAAGCTGCTCCTAGAGGTCCTTAGTGAGTAAGGCACCAGCATTGTATGTCTCAGTGCAGTACCGCAAGCTGCTCCTAGAAGTCCCTAGTGAGCAAGGCACCAGCACTGCATGTCTCGGTGCAGTACCGCAAACTGCTCCTAGAGGTCCCTAGTGAGCAATGCACCAGCACTGCATGTCTAGGTGCAGTACCGCAAGCTGCTCCTAGAGGTCCCTAGTGAGCAAGGCACCAGCACTGCATGTCTAGGTGCAGTACCGCAAGCTGCTCCTAGAGGTCCCTAGTGAGCAAGGCACCAGCACTGCATGTCTAGGTGCAGTACCGCAAACTGCTCCTAGAGGTCCCTAGTGAGCGAGGCACCAGCACTGCGGACCTCTTTAGGTCACATATGGTACTTCACCCTGCAGAAGATATGGTAAATCCACCCTACCCATAATGCATTGCATGCAAGACAGTACTACAAATACATTAAAATAGCTATGTCCATATATACAATTAGCAGCTTTGAAATGTGACATAAGAATTATTACATTAATTTCGGATTAGGTTGTATTCTGTGTGGAGCTGATGAAGGGAAATATATAGACAGTCTCATATAAATGTGAGATGTTCTAGTGAGTGAAGTAACCACTGCCAGCCTAGCTTAGGACCAAGTGTGTGTCTTGCCTGAAGCCTTTTAAGAAAATAGTGCCTTGAGGCTGTAAATTAAAATCTAGGGAGTAACAACACATGTAACAGGGGGTGTCCTCATGGGAGGTTACAAGAAAAGACAAAGAGGTACTAAGGAGTCACTACTAAGCCCATTGACCAATGAAAAGCCACAATTTACAGAGGACAGGGACAGGAGCCAATTAAAAAGATGGGCAGAAAGTATGCGGAGCTTTATGCCCATATACTGAATGCAGCATGTCTCGAAGAGACAGCGCAAGCGCTGCCTAGGCGAGACCGGAAAACAGCCTCTTGGGCCCAGATGTAGCAATTGTTTAATGAAATGCAGCACAGCGTCCAAATCCACTGTGCTGCACTGCCCAAGAAAACAGCACAATGCAAGATCTGCAATGATTGCTCTGCTCCTTTTGTCATCCCCAAGCTGGCACACAAAAAGCCTGCCATGGTGCAGAGGTGAGTGTGTGGTGGCTAACAGGATTTCTACTGGAGGCATACCTTTCCACTACAAATTCCGATGGGATAACAAACTAAGGGGCATAATTACAAGGGGATTGCGCCACCGGAACCTCACTTTTTCGATGTTCGGAAGGCGCAATGCCCTGCACCATATTTACAAAGTGTAGTTAAGCCACTTTGCATGGCTTAACGCCGCTTTGTAAATATGGTACCCTTTCACGCAGATATTGGTGTGAAAGGGGCGTGCAGTGGGTGTTGCTGTGGGTGTTCCACGCAACCCCATTGCTTTTTGACGCTGCCTCAGATTTACAAGGATGTGTAAACCTGAGGCAGCGCCAAAAATATAAACTATAAACTAATGGGGTCACCCAATCACTGTCCGTGGACCTGGATATCGTGCGATAAAGAAAAACAATTGTTCCTTGGACTCCTTTCTTATCAATAAATCTCAAAACATTTTTTAAATTGCATGCAGAAGCATATTCGGCATATTAATAATCAATATATAATGCACCTTACAAAAAGAAATATAGATAACCACTGTTTCAAACAAAACTGCCTATTTTATTCATAGTATCAGAGAACACATATTAGAGGGCATTGTTATGCAGTTAGAACTAAGGAGGTTGCTCCAAAGGGGAGAAGAGAAGTGAAAAGTGTGCTCTAGTGCGTAGTTGAAAGATCAAGAGATGAAAGAATTTCAAGGAAGGGAGAAGTTTCAATGATTTAACATAAAAAAACTGGTTATAATATTAGCACCAGTTAGTTGAAGCCTGTCCATGTAAACATCATTCTTATATTTAAGATTGTATAGCGTTGCAGAGAAATGTATCATCTGTTGGAGGGGCAGGGTGGTGGTGTCATATGGTAGAGGCCTTGTGTAGGGTGTAAAAGTCGACGTTTCTACCCGTCTATGGCATGAGGGTAATTTAGAACCTCCGCATGCGGGTCTTCCTCAGGACAGGAAAGAGAGGGGCAACCTAGTTCAGGTGCCTGCCGTTGTGAGCCCTGCCGGTCTCTTGAAGGATGAGCCCACGGAGGTCCTCTCGAGCTCTCTAAAGAGGTTAGACAAGGTGATTTGTTCACCAGAACCAGAATACCTATCCGGAGAGAGCCTCTACTGCTGCTATTGTTACTATAAGGACAACACACACCGGCCTATTACCTGCAGGGTCTGTGGCCTACCACATCCACGTTTGGGATGCGGATTATGCACACGTGGGAACTGGCAGCAGGGCCTCACAACGGCAGGCACCTGAACTAGGTTGCCCCTCTCTTTCCTAAAATTGTGACTGATATTGACTCTGGTACGATGTTTTCCTGGGCGAGGAAGGGTATTACGTTGGTCAAAGACCTTTATGATTCTAAGCAAGACCCGATTCCTTTTTCCTCTTTAGCTAAAGACTATAATCTCAGTAATATGGATTTTTATTCCTTTCTGAAACTGAAGGTAGCTTTATCTAAAATACCTTTTTAGCCTGAGTCAACTAACGTTTCGCTTCTCTCTATGTGGTACAGATCAGGTCATATTGCTTCCAAGATTTATAAGTTTTTATCTGCTACGTCGCCCTTACAGTCTACTGTTACACAGGAGAAATGGCTACACCATTTTGAACATGATACTTTTAAACATATCTCACAGGAAACCTGACAGCTCATCGGGAAGTTTTCGCTAAGGAATAAGATTGCTCCTTCTCTTATTCAATCAAAAATTTTTACTCTGAATCTCCTACACTGGACCCCGGTTCGTCTACATAAACTAAAACTTAAAGATAACGATCTTTGTTGGAGTTGCAAACTAGTTGCTGGAACCCATCAACATATGTTTTTTGAATGCTCGATATTGCAACCTTTTTGGGAATTGGTCCACAAACACTTACTGCTAATTTTTGGTATTAATTTTGAGCTCTCAATAGCTTTAATCTTATTAGGCCCATGGGCTGCACCTACCCCGTTACCGCTTGATGATACAGATATGCAATTGCTAGACTTGCTTATATCAATTGCTGTTAAAATTATATTAACAGAGTGGAAATCTTTTAATTCAGTATCGTACCATACTTGGTGGGCTTGGGTATCATTTCTTCGAGGGGCTCATACCTTGGTTGAAGACAGGCACTATACGCCGTCTATTTCTAGTGTGGTTTGGAGGTCTTTGGATAGATACATGGACTTGGCTTTGCAAGGGCTGGTGGCTCAATTTCCTTTTGTGTCTTCCTCTTAAGCTATTTCTCTCAAAGAAGCAGGCGTCCCCATCTCGTGCTTATTCTCTTGATTATTCTCCTCTCTTCCTCCTCTTCTTCTTTACTTTCCTTTTCTTTCCTCTTTCTCTCTCTTCTTTATTCACATTATTTATTTATCTAAGCAATACAACCACTTTCATGAAATTGTTTTTTCTTCTTAATTAATTATTTGGGTATTACATTTAACTTATTTATTACATGAAACATACTTCTATTTATGAATTGCTCATATTGGTATGGTTTATAAGACTTGTTGTATTGTATTATATATAATCTTAATTATCTGTATTCCTTTATTAAAACAATAAAGAATATTGGAACTAAAAAAAATATAAGAATGATGTTTACATGGACAGGCTTCAACTAACTGGTGCTAATATTATAACCAGTTTTTTATGTTAAATTATTGAAACTTCTCCCTTCCTTGAAATTCTTTCATCTCTTGATCTTTCAACTACGCACTAGAGCACACTTTTCACTTCTCTTCTCCCCTTTGGAGCAACCTCCTTATATCTTAACTGCATAACAATGCCCTCTAATATGTGTTCTCTGATACTATGAATAAAATAGACAGTTTTGTTTGAAACAGTGGTTATCTAGATTTCTTTTTGTAAGGTGCATTATATATTGATTATTAATATGCCGAATATGCTTCTGCATGCAATTTAAAAATGTTTTGAGATTTATTGATAAGAAAGGAGTCCAAGGACCAATTATTTTTCTTTAAAAATTAACGCCAAGCAAAAGCAGGTGTTAGATTGGCGCATCAAGGAGAAAAACTTTTATTTCTCCTAGTTTTTGTTCTTTCTATGTGTGCTGCATTCTGCAGCGCACATAGAAAAAGGAAATCGCCTTTAAAGATTGTTTATGTGCAGGGAGGTGTCTCTTCCTTCACATAAACAATGATCCCTGCTACGCAGTCACCCTTGCAATATGGTGCAAGGGTGCCTGTGTTGGTGCTAGGCAGCCATTTTTAACACCAGCGCTAGGGAGAACACAGGGGTGCTCTGTGTTCTTTGGAATAAAGCGCATCCCTGCGTTTTTTAAATGATGCAGCGCGGCGCTGCAAAAGTTGTTGTAGCGCCACACTGCGCAATTTGTTTGTAAGTATGCCTCTAAGAAGGTTCCCAGGCATTGGATGGGTTTTGTGTGCTGTTCACTGCAGCACACAAGCAATGTGTCTTTTTTTGAGGAATCAATATATTTCCCCTTGTTTGCCCCTGCTTCAAGTAGGTATTTCTTTCTGTGCAAAGCCTAGTATGGCTATATTTGGGCTTTGTGTTGATCTGCCCCAGCAATGCCTCCTTGTCGCAGTGTTTAATGCGCTATGAGAAGTTCACCGTTCCAGTGCAAAATATATTTTGCACTGGATAGTACATAGCATGCTCCACTATGCATCTCACTAGCACCAGCTCAGTGCCTTAGTAAATCTGGGCCCTGATCTTGGGCTTTAGTTTTAGTTTCAAAAGGACTGTACGTGTTCGAACTCTCATTTGCTACTGCTCATTCAAATGATCTAAAAATGTGCCAGATCAGGTCAACAGCTTATTAGGTTTCAATCGAATTTTATATCCTAGAGGGGGCACTACAGCTTAGAAACATAGCTAATTAATCTTGACCCTGCTTCACTTCAAATCTCCTTTACCACCAACTGGTTAGATGCACCAACCTCTTCGCTCCCCCTACTCATTTCCAACCTGAGTTGAGTTTGTACACATAGAGGCACAAGGTCACCTTCCACTTGAAACAAATATGCTATTTGGAGGCCTGGTGTGAAGTCTTGGTGACCCCATAATGGCGTGAAGGGAGAGGGATAACTTATTAGGACCCATGTTTTGCTTAAGACTCCCAGAACTCCCATTGTTGTCTACATTACTAGGGACATGCATGATATGGCACTCAGCTATTCCATAGGAATTCACACAGCCTCCCAGAGGGTCTACCTGCTAGTGAGTGATTGGTAAAACAACCCTTTTCTATGTCTTTTCTCATCCATTCCACCAGGTATCTCAATCACACTGCCTGGTAGAACTTAAGGGGCTCATTTACGAGTCCCTAGCATCACTTTGTGCAACCGGAGCGTCACTTTTTTGACGCTCCGGTGGCACAATGTGCCGCAGCATATTTACAATGCCACGCAAAGCCACTTTGCGTGGCTTTTCATGGCCTTGTAAATATGTGCCCCTTTCACGCAGAACACTGCATGAAAGGGGCGTTCTATGGGTGTTGCTGTGGATGTTTCCACGCAACACCCATAGAATCTGAAGCATTCCCAGATTTACGAGGAATCATAAACCTGGGAATGCGTCAGACTCGAACGCCACCCCAGGGGTGGCGTTAGGGAGGCACAACGAGGAGAAATATACTTATTTCTCCTCGTTTTTTCCTCTATGTGTGCTGCATTCTGCAGCACACATAGAAGGAGGAAATCTCCTCCATTTGATTGATTTTGTGCAGGAAGGTGTCCCTTCCTGCACAAAATCAATCATCCGGCAACGCAGGCATCCTTGCAACATGGCTCAAGGGTGCCTGCGTTGGCACAGGGGTCAGTACAGGAATGCACTGTATTCTTGTTAATAAGACACATTCCTGCCCTTTTAAAATGACGCAGCGCGGTGCTGCAAAATTGCTTGCGACACCACACTGCGCCATTCTATTGTAAATGAGGCCCTAAGTATGTAAGTGACCCACAGACCACCTTTATTTTGGTGTAAGAAAGTTTGTCTATCCACGCTTTACTGTTCCATCTCATATAGGAGCCACATAAATCTGTAGCTTTTATATGTCCTTCAGTTTACATCTTCCAGCTATTGCCACTGTGATTTAGGAGTATCTTTAGTATCAGGGCCATCTTACATACTGCTCTTTCCTTACCGACGTTATTATGTGATCCTGTCAATTACAATATTAGCTTTTCTTGGATACCCAACACTATCTCTATCCCCATATATTCTACTATCATCTTGGCCAATTCAGTATGGTAACCACCTTAAGCATGATTTTTTCCTCCTGCACTTAGATTCAAAGTTAAGCCTTCTGATGTAGTTAAATTTACTTTTAAGCCTTATAGTCCAGTGCTTCCCAAACCTTTTAGAACCACAACCTGTTTTTTTAGAACAAGCTTTCACGACCCACCTAGCAGTGGCGTCACTAGGGTTGGTGTCACCCAGTGCGGTAACTCCCGAGTCCGGGGGTGCGGACCGCACCGGGGCGGGTGACACCATCACATGGGGTGACACCGTGAGCCTCTGCTTAAAGCAGAGGCTCACGGTGTCACCCCATGTGATGGTGTCACCCGGTGCGGTCCGCACCCCCCTAGTGACGCCACTGCCACCTAGCTTTAATAGAGATGAGGCGGGTGATTTTTTAGCATTGTATGGTAGCACACTGTCATTTATGGACGGAACATTTTCCATTGAAATGGCCTCTAAATTTGTACAGACATACAGTTTTACTGATAAAACTATACTGAACAAAAATGATAGTGTGTGGAAATCGAGTTTCAGTGAATATCATTTGTGCATCACCAAGTATAATATCTTAATTGGTATCTTAAAATATTTGTTTACAACACACTTCAGAATTACGAAAGAAATGTGCTTCATTTTTGCTTTCCTAACTGCTGATTGTGTACAGTTCATTACAGTTATTAACATTTTGTTGTGCGTTACAAACAATGACATCCTACAGCCTTTCCTTTCACACTCCCTGTACCCAGGAAGATTGTCACATAATTCACTTTATCTTTCTTTGACTGCAAAGAGAGAGGAGTTTGTAAACTCCAATCCTTATGTGAAAACAAGCAGCAATTTGTCAGAAGACATAGCCTGACATTTGCTCTTTGGCTTTGAACCACAGCAAATGTGACAAGATACATACAGAATTTAAAGGCATCTTAGTTCAGTGCTTGGACTTTCACAACCCATCAAAAATCATCTTGCGACCTGGGAAACACAGTTCTAGTCCAAGGTAGATGTTAGTTTCCGCCAATAAGAATTGTGTGGCGGATGCTGGCTCTAAGAGTGTGACCAACATGTCATTCTTAAACATTGTGAGTCAGAATTCATCTTGGCCCAGGACAACTCCACTAATTTACTCTGAGTACTGTGAACTAATGGCTGCAAATACAGTAAGGAAAGTGGGAACACCTGGCATGTGCCTCTCTGTATATTTACCTTTCCCGACAGGTGTCAATTACCCAAAGTCTGATGTATGGCGTCCATATACTACCCAGGACCCATTTCACAGACTGCTTCCCAACTCCATGAACCTAAACATGTCTAGCATAAAGGCCCAGTCTGCTTTGTCCAACGCCCTTTCGAAACCTAAAGATATAAGCACTGCTCTTCCTGTCCCTTCTCAATATATCACATGTAGAACTTCCTTAGTATTGGTACTTGCTCCTCTATTCCGAATGACCCCGTCTTAGTCTGGATGCCTCCGGTGAGGCTTTAGGCTATCTAGTCTAGATGCCAAGATCTTTGAATCAATATTGAAGAAAGAGTTTAGCCATCAGGAATGACAAAGCGACACGTCTTTGTTGGGTTGCATGATTTGGGGAATGGTCGCTTCTGTCATGAATGGCGTTGTCTCTCCTGTTGTCTTAAAGCTATTGTACGTCTGTGAGTATTGTTATGAAGCAAAGGTCTTGGAGAACGAAACAGAAATAACATATGAACCTGGCACTTGTAGAACGAGGCCTCCGATGGTCAACAGGACTCCCTCCTAGGTTATTAGGACTTCCAGAGTTCCTTAATTCGCATCAGAGATCTAAGGGAGGAGCACAGACCCAGAGGAGTCACTTCTCCTCCTAGCCTATTCCTGCTGAATTGAACATAGTGAATGGTAAAAGAACCTAAACTGATGCAGCTTTTCATTTTTTATTTTTTTTTATTTGTTTGCCATTTAGATAGATCTACATACATCTGCGCATTAATGATTCGGATCATCATCCAATATTTTAGCAGGAGTATACATTTCTTCAAACAGAACATAACAGTCAGAGAGCAACATGCTATTCGATAAATGACAAGTATATAACCCGATGGCAGTGTTTCTAGCTAATGTTAGGTCGTGATGTGGTATTCGTGTGAAGGGACTACAGGCGAAGGGTCTCCCTAGTGGGTACAATCAAGCAACTTTCCGTAACTGCATTCTTGGGGGAACGTCACCGGGCCATCTGAGATCTACTGGTTTAATGCTTGTGCCTCCGTATGTCTAGTTTGGCCAGGAGAGCCAGCACCTTCCGCTTGAAGCGTACGTAACCAGTCTAGGAAGGAGCTCCATATATCTTTCGGCCTGGAAGTTACTGGCATCAGTTCCCAGAACGTGGATAGCTGAGTATGGCTAAATGTGACATCTTGTATCCAAGCCTTCACCGTGGGTGCCTTCTTTTTCCCCCAGTGCGTGGGGACCTTGCATTTAGCTAGTAACAACAGCATGGTGTGCAGCTTCCTAGTCCCTACTGCTGTGTCTTTCACATAACCCAGTAGCCCTATAAGCGGCACAGGGTCGTCCAGTGCGCCTAATGAACAAGTTACTTACCTTCGGTAACGCTTTTTCTGGTGGATACAGTATCTGCCTGTGGATTCCTCACTGTGAATATCCCCTGCGCCAGCATTCATAAGGTGAGGAATCCACAGGCATATGTATCCATCAGAAATGTCATGTATTTTGCTGAAAATGGCAGCCCAGTAGGCGGCCACGGGGGGCAGCTCCATGCCATATGTAAAAAGGTGGATGGTGTAAAGCCGCATCTCCAGCACCTCTCATCGGTTCTGATCCCCATGCGGGGTAACTGAGAGGGAGTTCTGTAGTATTGGTGAATATATTTAAAATGTATCAGTCGCAATTTATAGTTTGGGGAAAGCATTGTGAGTTGGCCACAGCTGAATGCCCATTGTTCCTCCGTTATCAGTATGCTAAGTTCTGTGTTCCAACCCTGAAGGGCCTTGGGCTCGACTAATGGGGCGGTGTTCTGCATTGTGCTATATATACGTGTGATAAGCTTGTGCAGTGAGGCGTTCGTTATAATGTGTTCGATGGCTGGCAGTGAAGGCGGGGGTTTGGGGAAGGTTTCGTACATTTGCCGGCACGTTGCCCGAAGTTTGTAATATAAAAAGAGTTCAGAAAAACTCTGCGCATTCCCATCGGTTAAGGCTGGCGGGGGCAAAAATTATCATCGGGGTAGAGATCTGCGAATGTGTTAAAGCCCATAGCTCTCGCTAATGTCACGTTTCCGCCGTCCGCCATCGAAGAGATCGACGGATTGTATGCTAGAGGGGCAGAGGGTGGTAGAGCACTTTCAAACGGGCTCTATTACGAAGTTTATTCCACGCCCATCGCAGGGTCTCGACCTTGTCGATTCTGTCCCGAGGCCGCGGATAGGGCTGGTATAGCGCCACTTGAAGGGGGACCGGCGCCGCCACATCCGTTTCTCCCGCTGTGTGGGGCTGAAACGGGGTGGGGTGCATCCAATAGTGCAAGTATTGGGCCTGTGCACAATATGCATATAGCGGGATATCTGTGGCCCCCAGCCCTCCCTGCGCTAATGGAAGCGTTAACTCCCATGATACTTGCATTTGTTGCCCTGCCCACACCACGGATATTAATAAAGAGCGCATTGTTGTGAACAAAGCTTGAGTGAGTGGAAGTGGGATATTTATGAACAAATACAGGAATTTGGGCAGGACAACCATCTTAGCTATCGCGATTCTCCCAGCTAGGGAACGTGGCTGTTTGGACCATGCATTTATTTTCCCCTCTAGCCAGGAGATGGCTTGGCCATAGTTCATATTCCAAATTTCTTGTACATCGCGGCTAAGCCAGATACATAGGTATTTCACCGGACCGTCCGCCCAACGAAGGGGGTACTCCAGGGCGAATGGTGTTGTCGTCTCAGTGAGTGGAAATAGGGTTGACTTGTCCCAATTGATGGATATGCCCGATAGGCCTCCAAATTTAATGAGTTCTCTGAGGATTGGAGATGTATTTACGGCCGGATTATTAATGTATGAAGTGATATCTTCCGCATAGAGCAAAATCAGGAGCCCTCTTGTGCTGAAGCCTAGTCCCCTGGCTGCGTGGTGTTGTCTCAGCCGCACCGCCAGTGGCTCCATCGCGATGGCAAAGAGGAGGGTAGAGAGAGGGCATCCCTGCCTCGTTCCTCGTGTGATCCGGAAGGGGCTTGACAGCATGCCATTCATTCGGAGCCTGGCGAAGGGTTTAGTGTATAGCAGTCGTATTAACTTCAAAAACACTGGACTTATCCCCAGCCTCTCCAATATGGCAAATAGATGAGTCCACTCCAGCGTGTCAAACGCCTTGGTGGCGTCTAGAAGCGCCGTGAGCGCAGGGATTTAAGTAATGCAACACCGTGAAGAATGTGCAGAGATTATGTGCTGTGGATCTCCCAGGGATGAAACCCGATTGGTCCGGCGGGCTATCAAGGGAAGCAGTAGTTGCGGTCTATTTGCAAGTAATTTTGCGTAAATCTTAGCGTCTATATTGATTAACGATAATGGCCGGTAGGAGTCTCGCTCATTGCTGGGTTTCCCAGGTTTCAACAATGTTTCTATGATCGCTTCGCGCATTGAAAGAAGAAGTATACCGGATGTTTGTGCTTCCTCGAATACTGCGAGTAGGTGGGGGGCTAGAGTTGTCACGTATGCCTTATAACGCGTTGTCAACCCGTCAGAACCAGGGGCCTTGTCTAATGGTAGACTATTAATGACTTTAAGTATATTTTCAGATGTAAAGGGTTCGTCCAGATACTCTCTGTGCGCCCTCCCTAACCACAGCAGCTCTATGGACTCCAGGTATGGTTGGAGGTCTTCTGGAGTTGTCTGATGGGTGGCCGTGTATAGATTGGAATAGAAATGTGCGAAGTGATTTAATATTTCCTGGGGGCCTCTAATGAGAGTCTGGTTCTCTCCTATAATTTCGGTTGCATATGTGGCGTTACAGGGCGCCCAGAGCATGCTTGCAAGGGTTTTGCCTGGCCTGTCCCCCTCCCCATAGCGTCTAGCTTGTGTATACTTGCCTAGAAAGTTCACCTCATGCTGTGCCTCCTCTTCGAATTCTATGATTTTCTCTTTTAGTGACACTAAGAGAGTGGGATCGTCAGTGATGTAGTTTTGTGATTCGATCTCTTTAATGCGTGTTTCAAGGGTGGCTACTGTATTCCTAATAGACTTCAGCACCCCAGCATGACGGACTATGCACTTCCCCCCAAATAACCACTTTGAAGGCCTCCCAAAGAGAGGCCTGCTAGGAGACAGATCCTGTGTTTAATGCAAAGTATTTTTCTATATCCCCCTGTATTTCTTCCCTAAATGCTGCATCGAGTCAGGCATTTGGGGGAAGCCTCCAGCTATACATTCTTTGAGGTGGGTTTGGGATGGTCAGTCGTAAAAGGCAGGGAGCATGGTCTGATAATGTCCTAGGGAGGTTTGCGACGTCTGTAGACCAAGCCGCTGTATCCCAGGATACTAGCCAGTAATCTAACCTGGACCAAGCGTTATGGTGCGCCGTGATACACATGCCCTCGGCCTTGTCCGGGTATCGCTGCCTCCATATATCCGTCAGGTTACAGTCTGAGACTATGGCGTTTAGTGTGTCACTCCAGTTGGGGTGTAGTTTGCAGGATGTCCCCTTCCTGTCTAGTGCGTCATTTAATACTGCGTTGAAGTCTCCGCCCCATATTATAGTATCACACCCGGTTGATTTAATTTTGGCCCATGTGGTCTGGAAGAAGTTGGGCCGATCAACATTTGGCCCATAGATTGCCGCTAGTGTTATCTTCGCTCCTCCGAGCACCCCATATAATATTACATATCTCCCCTCTGGGTCAATATGTGATTCAAATGTTTTCCAATCTAACCCCTGTCGTAATAATATAGCCACCTCTCTTGCATAATTAGAATATATGGAAGAGTAGATGTGTCCCCAACGTTTGTGTTATAGTTTAGAATGGGATGTACTATTTAAGTGAGTCTCTTGCATAAAGCATACATCTATGCGGTGTCTGAGTAGATAGGATTAGACAAGCCTAGTTTTCCTACAATCATTCAATTCCCGGATGTTCCATGTTAAGAAGTTGAAGGTTGTCATGGCGTGTCGGAGTGTATATGGTGGTGAACCGGGATCTGTCTAGACCTTTCAGTTCTCCTCATAATACCGCCGTAGTCTGTTTCACTAGGTTTTAAAAACATCTCAGTACCTAACTTCAGGGTCTGTATGGTAGTGTTGTGCGACCTGAGATGCCGCCATTTGGGTTTGTGCTCATTTAGTGTCGCTCTGACTAGAATTCCAATATAAACATTCCCATCCCACCCACCTCCCACACCAACTCCCCAATCAGGTTGTGCAATGAAACCCCCCCCCCCCTATTAAACAAACTTAACATTACACTCCCGAGGTGGATCTGGAAGCTGGAGATGGGAGCTCTCCCTGGAGGCATGGGTTCACCAGCATACAGCCCTGCTGTTAGGCGGGGTGGCCGAGTAGAGGGAGGAGAGCCAGCAGTCAATGTATATGGGCGCTGCGCCAAAGGCGACCTCCAGTCTCAATTTGATTCTAAGTTCTTTCATGTGGCAATGCCCTTATCACATGTAAACACAGTTCGCATGTAGAAATACAGCAAGTAGGAAACAGTTCTGTCCGTCTCTCATATGTAGAGCCTCACTCGTTGTCACTCAAGCTGGCATCAGAGGTCTGACTTTTCGTGGATTTTGGAGCTCGCTTCTACCCACCCACGTGTTAGGCGAATTTCATTGCAGATTTTGCGTCTGTGAAATGATGAACGGAGCCTTCTTGTGTGATTTTCAATTTGGCAGGGTATAACAGGGCGGACGGGATTTCAGCCTGTAATAGGATGCGCTTAGCAGATACAAATTCCCGGCGGGCCGCCTGCACCGCAGGGATAAAACGAGACTGTGTTTCTCTTCTGGTTGATGCTTCCTCGTTCTCTGGTCAGGCGCAGAATGGTATCGCAGTCTCGATAATTTAGTGGACGAGCTAAAATCGGCCTGGGTGGAGCTCCTACCGGTGGCTTGGGGCCCAGAGTGCGGTGAGAACTCTCGACGGTGAAGACCGCAGAGAGGTCAGGGCTGAACAGTTCACGCAGCAACTCATCCACGTAGTGCTCCATTTTGAAAATGGCAGTCGTCTCCGGAATGCCCGTTATTCGGAGGTTATTCCGACGAGACCTGGCTTCCAAATCATCGTTCTTTGCCCTGATCAGGTTGAGTACCTTGTCCATTTGCAACAATTGTTCCTTTGTCTCAACCTGGAAGTCATGAGAGTCCGAGGAGCGATTCTCTAGCTGATCCAGACGTGTCTCGTGTGTATCGACCTGCTTTTTAACTTGGTCCGGTTGGGAGGGGAGTACATCAAGCTTGGTGTCGATGGTTATCAGACTGGACTTCATTTCCAACAGGAGTGAACGGAGGTCGTCACCTTGGTCTTCTGCTGGTTCGCTGGACGTGCGATCAACGCCCCCCTCTGCCTCAGACTCCATGAGTCTCGTAAGTCTCTTATTTTCGAAAGTGAGTTTAGGCTGTTTGGCATCATGTATGCCCATATTTCTGGATTGGTTGGTCGGGCAGAGATGGGTAGAGGCTACGTGGGATCTATAACTCTGTTGTGTCCGGTCAGCACATGCAGCTCTCAGGGCTTATTGTAGCTCGCAATGTCTGTCTGTAGCACAGGGTATTAAGGAGGGAGCGTCACCCAGCGCGTGGCTCCGTTGCTGGTTGCTACTGGTTGCGTCTCGTCTGGCACGGGTGGTATAGCGCATGTGCGTGAGTGATAACAGGCCTAGTTTTTAGCACCGTGGGTGCTCGCAGTCTGTCTAGTTCACGGGAGCAAAAACGGCACCCACCTTGGGCTGCCGTGGGAATGCGTTGCCGTCCGCTAGCACGCTTATCTTCCCTGCCGCCTTCGCTCCGATCTTGCCTGCATGGTCAGCCCGCCCGGTGTCCTAGGAGCTCTCACGATATTGCCAGCGGGGTTTGCCCCATATGCTCACCTCCGCCGCTCCGGGTAAGCAGCACGATGTTTCTTCACCTTCTCTCCGGCAAGAGCCGGCCTATGCGGACGTCCACGCGCAAGATGGCGGCCCTCTTCGCCCTTCCCTCGAATGCCGGTGGGGTGATGTGGGGGGAGCTGATCTTTTTCAGAACGCGCCTGCCGCTTCGTGTCGTGCTGTCCAGTGCCGGGGTTCTGCTGCAGTTTGCTGCGTGTTTCCAGCTTGTTCGCCGATCGTGGGCGCACCGGGGTACATCCTTCGGGTCTTCCAGGAGGGTTCGGTCGCTTCACCAGCGTCGAAAACGAGGTTTGCCGATGCACAGCCCCCTGAGGAGTGCGTTGCTGTAGATAACAGGTACCGATGGCTCTCTGTATGTGCGGGTATTTTATCTCGGCCGGCAGAGGACACTCAACAAGCGGCCATCTTGCTGCTCGGCGAGACCACGCCCCCGCAAACTGATGCAGCTTTTCAACTGAATCTGTATGGAATGTTCCGTTCATCCTATATCGGAGTAAAAGCCCCTCGCTTGCCGGAAGCATAATTTATTGGTGAGCAATTATCCTAGCTTGCTCCCCCAATTAGATCATTTAAAATTTAGTTGAAGTAGTGCATAGTTAGATCTGTCAATTTTACTATCCCTTCTTGAGATAATAATTCTTCCACATCTGTTGAGGCAAGGTTTGAAAATATTAGAAGCTGGGGAGACTTTGTGCAAATTGGGAGAGGAAGCTGAGCAAATGTGCTGTTTCTGCACACAGAAACGAGGAAGAACATGAACTATTTGTACGCAATTTTTTTTCTTGCATATCAGCATGCAAATTGCGTAACCAGTAATTTACAGACCAGTGTGATCAGGACTGGTTAAGTTATATTGTGAGGTATGATGTGTGTCTACTGCAGGAAACCTGGGCTACAGAGAAAACTTATATAGATGGATATACATCCCTCAGTGTAGACGCCAAGCCAGCCCTTCATTTTGGTAGAGCTAGTGGTGGGCTCTTAACTTTGATTAAGAATGGTCGTTTTAGCACTGTCACTACTATAGAAATAGATTGTTTAGATTTAATGGGAACCTTAGTTACCCTACCGTCTGGTCTTTCTTTGGCAATTTTTAATATCTATGTAAGGCCAACTCGATCTAATGACATGTCTATGACTCTAGCATTATTGGACACTATATTGGATAATTTATCCCCTGATACAAGAATTATAGTGGCGGGCGATTTTAACACCGGTTTTGAACCTTGCTCCCCCTTAACTGAGATTACTGTGGAGGAAGATGAGCAATGGGGAATTCCTAAATTGCTGGTACCCCTGAGGAAAAACCTCACATCATGTGCATTACAGATAGTTTCATTGGTCATTGGCAGAGGTCTTAGAGCCCTAAATGGTCGTACCACCTCTGACCCCCTGTGTGCACCAACATTCAAGAGAGGTATGTGTGCCAGTATAATTGATTATGTATTGATTGATGTTAGAATGTGGCCCCTATTAGCCGATATGAAAATCAATGCTAGGTCCGATAGTGATCATAACTCTCTCGAAGTGGTACTTGCGGGAGAGCTTTTGGTTTCTGGGTGTGCTCTTATCTATACAAACGTCCCTGTAGCATTGGCTACCAATAATCGACGAGCTGTTAGATGGCCGGAAGTTATGGCTAATCCGGATGTCTATTCAAAAGTCTATAAACAGTTTATTACTTCTTTTGACCCTTACGAGGGGACAGATCCAGCAGGAATACCTATCTTATCAGTCCACATGCAGTTGTTTGATGGTCTTCAAAAGATATTCTACAGAGAAGTGACTTTCACGAAGACGGCACATTCTAAGTATCACGACTGGTTTAACCCTGCTTGTAAAGTAGCTAAGAATTCATTAAAAACAGCTATTGATGAGGGTGATAGAGGTAAAATTCGTACCGCCAGAGGTTTTTACAAAACACAGCTCAGAAAGGCTAGAAGAGATTGGGAAGACAAGTTTTGGCAGGACCTACTTGCAGCCAGTAAAATTAAGGACAGTAGATCATTCTGGAAATTGGTCGCACAGAGTCATCCTGAAGGAGTAAAGTATCCAAGTTGTAATATATCACCCGATAATTGGGTAGCTCATTTTTCATCACTGTACTCGCTATGGAAGCCGGATGATATTGACAATGGTACTAATATAGTGGAGGATGTTATCTCACCTTACATAGCGCAAGAACAATATAGTAGCCCTGTCAAATTCAGTCTTGAAGAGACAGCCCGTGCAATACAGTCTCTTAAAATGGCTAAAGCACCGGGACCTGACAAAATCCCAGGTGATCTTTTTAAGTCAGAGCCATTAATCTGGTCAAGCTATTTTAATCTTCTATCAAATGCTATCTCCGCCGGGAGAGCGATCCCTGATTCATGGAGGGGGCCGAGATAATAACTATTTTTAAAAAGGGTGATGCTAATAACCCAGCTAACTACAGGCCAATTAGCCTGTTAGATAATGCTCAAAAAGTTTTTAGTCGTCAAATCCTGAATAAATTAACTGAATGGATGGAAGAAAAAGAAATACTATCCCCTTCCAAGCAGGTTTTAGAACTAAAATTAGTACTGTTGACCAGATTTTTAGATTTACATTATTGTACTGGAAGACTGTGCTTTTACGTAAGGGTATGCTGTATGTGGCTTTTATTGATCTTAAAGCTGCCTTTGATCTTATTCCCCGATCGAATTTGTGGCAGGTTCTTACTAATATAGGTGTTCCCAGCAATCTTGTATATTTATTGAGTAAATTACATGAGAATAACTATGCTCAAGTACGCTGGGGACCAAGTGGAGAACTGACTAATCGTATTCCAATCGAACGGGGGTCAGGCAAGGCTGTGTTCTTGCCCCCACTTTATTTTCCCTTTATTTAAATGATGTGGTTAATGTCTTGGAAAACTGTGTTAATGATTCTCCTGTGTTAAATGGCAGGAAGGTACCAATATTACTTTTTGCTGATGACTCCCTACTTATCTCAAAGTCCCCTATGGGTCTCCAGAACCTGGTTAATACATTTTTAGGTTTCTGTAATGAGAGGGGACTCGAGCTTAATGTTAATAAAACAAAATTTATGATTTTAGGCAAGGGGGTCAAGAAAGGTAAACCGACTATTCGGGTTGGAAATGACGTCCTTGAGAGGGTCGAAAATTTTGACTATTTGGGAGTACGATTTATGGATAGTTTTAATTGGTTAGATCAGATTATGAAAAGTAAACTTCTTATTGAGCACAGGTCAAATGCCATTCTGAGAACACAAAAGAGAACGGTATCATGTGGTATCCCCGGTCATGGAGATTTACCGTGCAAAGGCGCAAGGGGCTGCTCTTTATGGGGCTGAAGTGTGGGGCTATGTTGATGCCAAGCCTCTTGCACTGGTAGAAAACAGCTTTGTTAGGAAAATGTTATGCCTTCCCCAGAGTACACCTCTTATTCCATTGTATTTAGATCTAGGATTGAAAAGAATATCAGACTTAGTGGCTTTGAAAGTGTTGATCTATTGGGTTCGTCTTTGGTGTACACCGGAGCTAGCTGATTATAGAGAATCCCTGACCGATGTTTTAAATATACCAGGTGCTCGATCGCTCCCATGGTTTAAACACGTGTTTTCGTGGTTGAGAATGTTAGGTCTCCGTAGATTTTGGGATGACCCTACTCAACTCAAGAAAGTCGATCAGCATCTTCTTAAAACTACTTATTGGAATTTTATTAATGAATGTGTATTAAGGAAAAATTATGTAGGATCTCTGACTAACAGTTTTCTTGATTTTAAATCTACTCCACTATTGGAAGATTATATGGATTTTATACCCTTTGCTTTCCCTAAAAGTCTTTTTATACAGTTTCGTTTTGGGGACTTTGCCCATAAGATCATTTACTCACAAATGGAATCCAGCACAGTCAGCATTGACTTGCCCAATGTGTAAACAATGTGATGAAAATGAATCACATTTGCTATTTTTCTGTCCGAAGTATTTGTCCCCTCGTAGGAGGTGGATTATTCCGATTTGCCGGGAATTGGGGCTTGTACAATATCGAATAGCATTACGGATTCTAAAAACTAATCTCTCCCTAGAATAGTTGTAGCTGTCAGCAAATATTTAGAGGCAGTTTGGTATAAACGCAATGCAATTTTAAAATTAGATCAGTGTAAGGATTAAGGATGTATTTTATTTTATTGCTTATTTATATTAATGAACTGTTTTATTCTGTTTTGTCTTGCTAGGTGTAACTTTTAGGTACTGTCTGTAGCTGGATCTAATGTACAGTGCTAAAGTAATTATTATCTTTTTATCAACTATGATGTTATTGCTGCTGTTATTGTACTCCACTCTGAAGCATTATGCACTTTAAACATGGACTTATTGCTGCTATTATTGTATATACAATTGTAATGTAACTTGAAGCATTATGCACTTTAAATATGGATACACTGCTGCTATTATTGTTGTTATTGTACACATTTGTGTATTATTAGTTAATTTAATGTACAGGATGTTGGTTGATACTTTGATGGTTGCAATAACCGAATAAAGTTATATACTACAGACCAGTGCTATCACAAATCTGCGAGCGTATAATTTCCACCCACAAAAAGTGAGCTAATTGTGATTGGGTACTTAGTATGCATGTGTTAGACCTGATACTCTTGAGGTAGTGGTTTCCTAAATGTTTTGCTTTTTCCTCATGGGTTTTGTGCATTCTCTTTTTGTGGCCTTAGAACTCTGGGCACTCTCCCACTGTAATGCAGTGTGAAAGTGCGTGCGCCCTCTCTACACGTTAGGAAGTGGTGCTTACCCGATGTTTTTAAACATGTTTCAAGCCTGCCATTGCAGGCCTGTGTGTGAGCATTTGCACTTATGCTCAGGTTGGCCTTTCTAAATCATTGGCCAATGCTGAGGGTGCCTTCCACTAACAACAATGAGCCCTGGGGGGTGTAGCAAGTGATAGGTAAAAGCCAGGGCAGGTACAAATGTGTTGAAGAACCCTCATGTGTTTTCACTACCTATAAGGTTTGCTCTCCCCATAGGTCAACATGGGGGGGAATGGCTGAGATTACTTTAAGCTGCAGTGGTGGCTTACAGCGGAGCAGCCTCATGCTGTTTACTATCATTGGATTCACAATGACAAATCCTCTCCTGTGGCAATGGTGGATTTGTCATTAATAGCTTAGAAATGCTACTTCTAGAAAGTGGGCATTTCTCTGCGCTAAACTCTTTTGTGTGCCTTTTAGTTTGACTCCAGTCCACACTGGAGGCTGGTGGAGTACATCTGTGCATTCCTCATAGACAGCCATAAACATTGGGCATGCAACCGGAATGACAGACCTCTGCCATTTGAGGACCTGGCTGGATAGATTGGAGGAAGGGGTTTTGACAATTGGCCTATGGGTAGCCAGATCATGGTCCCACTAAAGATTAAGATCTGCATTCCAAAGCCTCATGGCAGACAGGACTTAAATTTATGGGAGACGTGGATCAAAGGAAACCCTATGAACCACCCCCTATTTCAAAGGCACACTACAGAATAACTACTGGTGCCATACTTCAGCAGGGTAGAGATACACTGTGGGGATGTGGGACCAGACAGCTGCCCCCCCCCCAATTCACCAAGTGTTCCATTTTGCCCTCAGTGCGGCAAATCAACTGCCCTCTCCTCACCTGGCCCGGCGACTTTGTGTTGTCAGGTAGTATTGCCCGGATCGGGCCTGGTGGTGACAGTAAGTGACTGGGCTGAGGAACACTTCTGAGAGCGATCTGAAGCGGATCGAGAGACTGCATGAATCCCCTGTGTTTTGCAGAACTGGAACTCGTACTGGAAGGTGAAACGAGGGACTTCTTGATTGAACTGGGACAGCCTCTAGCCCGTTTCTGCTCCGCATAAAGTGGGTGAACTTCCCAAGTAGTGGCCAACCCATTTGTCGATGGTTGCCTGGTTACCCTGATAGTTACTCCAGCCTTCTCCCATAGGCCCCTGACTAAGTGTGACTCAGACCTTAAACCAGTATAGTAAGGGGTGGGTGTTTTTGACTCTAACCTATGGGCAGAGTAGTGGGGGGCGTAACTGAGAGGTGTGGGAGGAATTGTGCAACGGAGTCCGCATTCGAATCAATTGACCTGCCAGATATCATGTGCACCGCGTTACAGTGCTGTGCGAGTGTGCTTCATACAGACTTGCCGATACCCTTTGCACCGTGTTGCGTTGCTGTGTGAGTGTGGGCTGCATGAGAACAGCCTGCTATTAGTTGCACTGCACAGCAGTGTCGTTTTACCTGTTTATTTAATTACCCAACAAATACTCCATTTTGACATTGGTTTTACCAGTGTGGCCTTGGACCATGGTGCTGCTGAAAAGTGTTATAAATTTCTGTGTGTACACATTCCTGATATTGTTGTGGCCTGGAGGTTCACCCTAGAAATGTGTGGATTTGAATTGTGTTATTTGCCAGGGTGGATCCAGTTCTGACAACGTTATCGCACCACATAAGGTTGCTGGGGTAAAATAGGATTTTTCCCAAGTGTGCATATTACTGATGTCATTTTAACACTGTGGGGCCTAGTACTGCTAGTAATATTTCCAAGTGTGATGTATGCCCAGAAATACATGATGTTCATGTTGTGTTAATTATTGTGTGTTGAATACAATCTTTATTTACATACACCACGTGTGGAGTCTCTTTTGTGATGCTCAGGGTCTTTGTGTGAGAGTGCTGTGCCAATGCTTTACACATTGACTCTGTGATAAGCCTGACTGCTCAGTGCCAAGCTACCAAACGGTGAGCGCAGATTATACAGTGAGTGTAATCACCTAACCCTGACAGGAGTGGTAGATTCTGCCTGGCTTGGGCATCGCCTCATTCAACCAGAAAGTACCAGTTTCAACATTTGTTGATCAGCAGTGTGGATAGGACTTGCATTTGCACAGCATGGTACAGTAACTAGTTGTGCACCACAACTTCACATAGGCAGAGTGTTCCTTTGGTTTTTAAGGTTTCCCTAAAAGGGCCAGAGGGATAGCTGGGGAGTGGTGATTTTGTTGTTCCTCATAGATCTCTATTTCTACTTCCATCAAGCTGCTAACATGTTTGTGGGCCTAGCTGAGGTAGAGTTTGAGATGGCTGATCTGGAAACCTATACGGTGGCACACCTCAAGGAGCTCTGCCAGGCAAAGGGGGTGTCTGGCGTGGGAAAAGCCAAAAAGGCGGAGCTACAGGAAGCCTTGTGAGCCTGGGCAGAGGCCCACCCTATGGGGGAAGTGGAGGGGGAGTAGGGGAAGGAGTCAGAGCAGGTCCAGATGGACAGCCTGTAGAGGGGGAGGGCCCTCTTCTCCCAAGCCTGGGGGGGGGGGGGGGAGCAAGGGGGCACTCTAGAACCTGCAGCAGTATATCTTCAAGGAGCCTTTCCTCCGAAGAGCTGTAGGACAGGAGGGAAGAAAGGAAGTTAGTTAGAGCTTGCCAGGTCTGCCAAGGAGCAGGCCCTTGCTAAATTAGAGAAGGAGCACGCCCAGGCCAAATTGGAAAAAGAGCAACCTCTGGCTGAAAAGAGACCAGCCATGGAAGAAAAAAAGATGGCCCATGAGCTGAGCCTCAGAGAGATGGACATTAGAGCCCTACAAATAGAGTCAAACAACAGTAATTGTGGCACCACCCCTGCAGTGTCTAACTGTCCGAGTAGAGGTTGAATCCCCCAAAAATATGGTACAAGATTAGCAGGTGGGGGATGGCATTGACAAATGGTTGGCAGCCTATGAGGTGGCTTTGAAGGTACACGGGGTCCCCGAAGAGAGCTGGGGAGGTAGATGCCCCCGTGGAGAGGGACACCTTCCTTACACTGGACATGGGGGACCAGATTAACTACCCTGCCATAAAGACAGTGTTGGTCAACAAGTTTGGGCTGACCCGGGAGAAATATCACCAGGGGTTTAGGGCCAGCCGCAAACTGGCCACACAAAACTGGGTAGCCTTCTTAGACTACGCGGGTTAGGCACTGAAGGGCTGGGTGTTGGGCAGTAAGGCCAATAATTATGAGGGATTGTAAAACTTAGTCTTGAAGGAGCACCTCGTCGAGACCTGTTTCACCAAACTGTGCCAACACCTGGTAGACAGCAAGCTGGTTGATTGCCGGAAACTTGCTGAGGAAGCGCACCTCTGGGCCATCACCAGAGTGTCCAAAAAGATAACCTGGGGGGACTCCCAAAAGGGGGGGGGGGGGCAGGGTCCCCTCCAAAAAAAAGGAAGGGGTTGATAAAAAGGAGGAGTCTTCCTGCACAGCAAAAGAAGGAAGGACAGATCACCTTCTGTGCATCTATCTCCCAGAAGGCTCTTACCAGTGCACCACTGGCAGAAATCTTCCACAGTGCAAGTGCAACAACCTCTGGATTACTTTAGTCCTCTGCACAGATCACCTCTGGCTTGATTGGTGCACACTGTGGACCTTTCTCCTACTGCTTCTCCCAGAGGTCGGCAACGTGACCTGGCAGCAACTCCATCACCACGTAGGCGATTCAGGCCATATGACCGTAGACCATTTCATCAGAGGGCTCAAACCCCTTAATGGTCTCAGAGGCATCAATATCAGGCCAAATCACACTATCAGGGGCGTTGTCCCTCCCATGGTAGAGGCACCCCACACCAGTTCTCTGCCTCCACGAAGACTCCAACAAAACAATGAGCTAAAGCTTCCCCCATTGCAGTTACCCACTCCAGTGGAAGTATCGCCTATCACCTACAAGAGTGACGCAGGATCACAAAAGATCAATGGGTACTAAGTACGTTGCAAAATGGGTACTCTCTATGGTTTCACTACCCACCTCCGGCGATTCCTCTAGTAAAAACCACGTCCCATCATCTGCAACTTCTGCAGCAAGAGGTAGCCACTCTCCTACAAAAATCTGCCATAGAGGAAGTTCCCCCCCTCTAAATGAGGGGAAAGGAGTTTACTCAAGGTATTTTCTGGTCCGAAAGAAAGGTTACAAAGCAGAGGTCAGACCTATACTAGACCTCTGCATTCTGAACAAGTCCATCCGAAGAGAAAAATTTCGCGTGCTGGCTCTCCATCAAATATATCCTTACCTCCAGCAAGGAGAATGGATGAACAAGTTACTTACCTTCGGTAGCGATATATCTGTAAGAAACATTAGTTAGTTATAGATTCCTTACCTTAGAATTACCCCCAGGCGTCAGACTGAATCCGGAAAGTTTTTTCGTCAGCAGTACCTCTGCACGTCGGAAGGTGCCGTCGGTCGACTCCGCGTCCGTTGTCGAGGTCGCCGGGATGACGTCACGGCAGCTACTTAGACGTCGCCCTCGCGCGCTGACGTCAGTTCTGTACACGACTTTCCGCGCCAGAAACGCAGAGCCATGCAAGACACTGACCATTGGTGAACAAAACTAGGGCCCTGAAAGGATGTCAACCCTAGAAATCAGTTTGCAGAATGGGGAGGATGGGTGGGGCTGTAAGGAATCTATAACTAACTAATGTTTCTTACAGATATATCGTTACCGAAGGTAAGTAACTTGTTTATCTGAAAGAAACACGTTAGTTATAGATTCCTTACCTTAGAATAGATACCCCAGCAATACCAACCCCGGTGGTGGGTCTGCGAACCAAGATCACACCAGAAAGTCCTGGAGAACAGAACGGCCAAAGAAGCCGTCTCTCCGGACGTGGCTGTCCAGACAGTAGTGTTTCGTAAACGTGTGCAGTGATGCCCACGTAGCTGCCTGACAGATGTCATTTAGAGGAACTCCTCTTCCCAAGGCAGTAGTGGCTGACGTCGCCCTGGTGGAGTGAGCGCGTAGCCCTACTGGAGGCTCTTTTTTAGCCAGAGAGTAACAAGCTTTAATACACAACACGACCCATCGTGAAATGATGCGTTTGTGTACGGCCCGACCCTTCTTTGCGCCCACGTAGCCAACAAAAAGTTGATCATCCACCCGGAACTGTTTGGTGCGATCCAGATAGGAGAGCGCACGTTTTGGGTCCAGACGGTGGAGCCTCTCTTCCTCCTTCGAAGGATGGAGAGGCGGAAAGAAGGTGGGCAAGGTATTGGTCTGCCCAATGTGGAAGGCAGTGACCACCTTAGGAAGGAAGGATGGACGGGTTCGGAGAACCACCTTATCCGATGGACGGAAAGGAGGTTTTGAAGAAAGGGCCTGGAGCTCGCTCACCCTTCTAGCAGAAGTGATGGCTACCAGGAAAGCAGTCTTAAGAGATAAAAGCCGTAAGGGACAGCTATGAAGCGGCTCAAAGGGAGCGCACATTAGATAAGTTAGCACAAGATTCAAGTCCCACTGAGGCATAACGAAGGGGATTGGAGGAAAAAGATGTGTTAAGCCTTTTAAGAAATGGTTAACTACCGGGCACTTGAAAAGAGAAGGCTGATCTGGCAGCCGAAGGAAAGCAGAGATGGCTGACAGATAGCCCTAGACAGTGCCCAGAGCAGAGCCCTGCTGGGCCAAGGGGAGAAGGAACAAGAGAACTTCAGAAAGAGGGGCAGAAAGGGGATCCACAGCCTTTGCTGTGCACCTTGCCACAAATTTGTTCCACCAGCAGGCGTATACCGTCTTAGTGGAGGGACGCCTGGCTGCCAAGATTACGTCACAGACTTCGGGAGGCAGGTCGAAAGACATCAACTGCCGCCGCTCAATCTCCACGCAAGAAGGTGGAGACTGGACAGGTTCAGGAGGAGGACCGTCCCCTGCTGCTGCGACAGAAGATCCTCCCGATGAGGCAGTCTGATCGGAGGATCGATGGCCATGTTGAGCAGCTCGGGATACCAGACTCTTCGTGCCCAATCCGGAGCCACAATAATGACTTGGGCCCGGTCGCGCTTGATCTTCTTCAGCACTCTGGGCAGAAGTGGTATAGGCGGAAAGGCGTACAACAGACAGCAACTTCACTCACGACGAAAGGCGTCGCCTAGCGAGTGCCGCCTTGGAAATTCCAACGCGCAGAATTGCTGATTTTGCGCGTTCTCTTCGGTGACGAATAGATCTAACCAAGGCTCTCCCCATTGTTGAAAGAGACCTTGCACCACCTCAGAGTGGAGACGCCATTCGTGATCCATCATGCACCTGCGGCTGAGTTCGTCCGCCCTGGCGTTCAGGGAACCTGCCAGGTGTTGAACCACCAGGGATATGCCCTGATGTTCCAGCCATGTCCAGAGGCTCAGGGCCTCTTGATATAGGGTCCACGACCCCACCCCGCCCTGTTTGTTGCAGTACCACATGGCGGTGGTGTTGTCCGTGAACACCTGCACTACTCTTCCCCGGACAGAGGGAAGGAATGCCTTGAGTGCAAGACGAATCGCCCGGAGCTCCAGAAGGTTGATGTGGAGCCCGGACTCCGCCGGAGACCAGAGGCCTCTGATCTCCGCCTCTCCCATGTGGCCGCCCCATCCCAGAAGGGACGCGTCCGTCACCACAGTGTGGTCTGGTTGGGGAAGAGAGAGGGATCTGCCATTGACCCAATCCTGGTTCGTGAGCCACCACTGCAGTTGACGTGCAGTGCCCTCCGAGATCTGGACGCAATCGGACAGATTCCCCTGATGCTGCGCCCACTGGAACTTCAGGTCCCACTGCAGAGCCCGCATATGCCATCTGGCATGATCGACCAGCAGGATGCAGGAGGCCTAGATGCCCAGCAGCCTCAGAGTCACTCTGAATCATAGCCTGAATATCCCAGACTCGCTGTTCGGGAGGATAGACCCGAAACTGCGTCGTGTCCAGAACCGCTCCGATGAAGTGGAGCTTCTGAGAGGGAATCAGGTGTGACTTCGGCACATTGATGGAAAACCCCAGCGAATGCAGGAGGTCGGCCGTAGTCTGGAGGTGGGAGACGACTGCCTGGGGCGAGCCCGCCTTCAACAGCCAGTCGTCGAGATAGGGGGAAGACTGAAACCCCTGATCTGCGCAGATGAGCTGCGACCACCGCCATCACTTTCGTGAACACCTGAGGGGCGCTGGTAAGGCCAAAGGGGAGCACGGTAAATTGAAAATGCTCGTGGCCTACCGTGAACCGTAGGTAACGCCGGTGGGCCGGCAGGACCGGGATGTGAAAATAAGCGTCCTGCAAGTCCAACGCTACCAACCAGTCTTGCGGGTCGAGGGCTGACAAGACCTGAGCAAGCGTCAACATCTTGAACTTCTCCTTCCGGAGGAAGCAGTTGACGTCCTTGAGATCCAAGATAGGACGCAGGCCCTTGTCCTTCTTGGGGACCAGAAAGTAGTGGGAGTAACAACCACGACCTACTTCTGGGACAGGAATGCGCTCGATGGCTCCCTTGGCCAAGAGAGCTGTAACTTCCTGCTGGAGAAGGGCCAGATGATCCTCCGACATGCGGTGGTATCTTGGTGGCATGGCTGGAGGGGTAGTCTCGAAGGGGAGGGAGTAGCCCCTTCGGACTATCTGCAAAACCCACCTGTCCGACGTGATGGTGCGCCAGTGGGGGAGGTGATGGCGAATCCTGCCGCCCACTGGCGTTTGATGGGCCTGAAAGGTCGGACTAGGAGGGTTTGGAGGCTGCTGCGGAGGGGGGTTGGTGGACTGGCCCGCCCGCTGGCCCCCGGAACCACGACGGTTGTTCCCACGTCCCCGCCGCGCGAAGGTTGGGTAACTTGCTGTGGCCTGTGGCTCTGGGTGGGACGTAGCGGGGCACCCCTTCCGTAGCCACGAAAGGGGCGAAAAGCAGACTGCGCCGGCCGGAGAGGCCCAAGGACTTGGCCGTAGCCCGTGAGTCCTTGAAACGCTCTAGAGTGTTGTCTGCTTTGTCGCCAAAAAGGCGACGGCCATCAAAGGGCTTGTCCATCAAGGTGTTCTGGACATCCCCTGAAAAGCCAGTCGAGCTCATCCAGGCGTAGCGACGAAGCGCTACCGACGTTGAAATGGTCCTGCCCAGAGAGTCGGCGGTGTCCAGCCCACAACGTATGGCAAACTTTGCTGTATCTCTCCCGGCGGCCACAGCCTGAGAGAGCACTGCCCGGGCCTCCTCCGGACACTGAGGCAGCACCTGCGCCACCGTATCCCGCACGGAGTGGGAATAACGGCCCAAGAGACATGCGGTGTTTACCGATCGCAGTCCTAAGCTGGCGGAAGAGAAAATCTTCTTCCCAAGGTGGTCCAGCTTCTTGGATTCCCTTTCCGGGGAGCGGTAGGGATGGGGTGTTGGGAGAGGAAAGTGGGGGTCGCCCGGAGCCAGGCGGTGGCGTCGGGCAATCATCCTATCCACGGGAACCCCCGTGTTGAGCCTGGACCAGGTGCCCAAAAGGACGTCGGTGAGGGCCTCATTGAATGGCAGCAAGGGATCCGAAGAGCTCGCAGCCGGCTGAAGCACCTCCGTCAGGAGGTTAGTCCTGACCGCCACCGTAGGAAGCTTGAGGTTGAGAGCCTCAGCCGCCCTATCCAACACCACTGCGTATGACGCTCCCTCCTCCGTAGCCACGGTAGGAGGAGACAACATGCCAAGGTCAGGGGAGGTGTCCAAACCACTGGCATCCCCCACTTCCTCTCTCCAGTCCTGTTCACTTTCCAACTGGTCAGTTAAAGGGTCACCTGACCCCTCCCCGTCCTCCTCATCATCCTCTGGGTGCCACTGTGGTTGAAAAGGGACCCCAGGAGTGAATAGGGGCATGAAAACCCCACCCGGCGCCGGATCCGGCGTCGAACGACGCCGGGCCGGCTCCGTGTCCACATCAGGATGGAGGACGGGGTCGACGCCGGCCGGGGGGGCCAACCGGCGTCGGACGCGGTAGTGGTGCCATCGGAAGCGGCGCCGGTGGAGGCGTAACGAGGTCAACCGGCGCCGATCCGGATCCAGGCCTGGATCCAAGAGGGGCCTGCGGCGCCGGGCAGGAGCTGCCGGCAGCGAAGACCTAGGCCCCCCAACCGAGTCCACGGGGCCCGAAAGCGCGCCGGCGGGGTCGGTTCGCCCAAAGATGGCATGCATCGCCTCATAGTCCCGGAAAGGGAGGGAAACTCGGAGTCGGATATGCAGGCTCCGCGAGCGGGAGGGGCACCACCCGCGTGCCTCGTCGGATCGGCCGACCGACGTGGAGAAGTCGAAAAGCGACGATGCTTCTTCGACTTCTTCTTGTGCTTCGACTTACCCGACCCGAGTGCGAAGACTTCGATGATTTCGAACCGGAATGGTGGTGGCTCCGTGACCGGTCCCTCGACCTCCCTCTCGACCGGGAGCTCGAACGGCGCGGAGCAGACTGCAGATGTTCAAGCAGCTTTCGGGACCGCTCCCGCAAAGCCTTCGGCGCCATCGACCGGCAGTCGGAGCACGACTTGGGGTCGTGGTCGCGCTCCAGGCAAAAAAGACACACGCGGTGCGGATCCGTCACCGACATCAGTCGGCTACAGGACCTGCAAGCCTTGAAGCCGGGCATCCCTCGTGCACCTTTTCGGAGTCGGAGACTCGAAGAAAGAAGTCGACAAAAGTCGAGAAAAAGTTAGTCAAAAAATGACTGAGGTACCGCTTTTCCCGGATCTGCGATGGCTGGTGCGGAAAAAGAAAGAACTGACGTCAGCGCGCGAGGGCGGCGTCTAAGCAGCTGCCGCGACGTCATCCCGGCAACCACAACGCCGACGACGGACGCGGAGTCGACCGACGTCACCTTCCGACGCACAGAGGTACTGCTGACGAAAAAACTTTCCGGATCCAGTCTGACGCCTGGGGGTAATTCTAAGGTAAGGAATCTATAACTAACGTGTTTCTTTCAGATGTGCTCGATAGATCTTCAGGATGCGTATTTCCATGTACCAGTCACCTTACACCACCGGAAATTCCTACGCTTCATGGTAGGGGCCAAACACGACCAGTACAAAGTCCTCCCTTTCGGACTGAAATCGCCCCCTCAAGTGTTTACCAAATGCATGGCAGTAGTAGCAGCTGCTCTACGCCGCAAGGGGCTGTTCATATATCCTTACCTCTACGACTGGCTCCTGAAGAGGTCATCTCCCCAGGACGTAAAGGCACATTACCAAATCTGTCGAATTTTCCTAGACCTGCACGTCAACTCGGTGAAATCAGTTCATCAGCCTACTCAAAGCATACACTTTCTGGGTGCAACACTGTATTCCAGCGTAGGAAAAGTGTATCCTTCGGAGGAGAGACTATCATCTATCACTCTGAAGTTCAACCAGCTTCTTTGCACTCTTCAACCTTCAGTCCTGCACGTTGCCTTGCTCCTAGGGTCGATGGCATCTTGCATCTTCCTAGTTCCCAATGCCAGACTGGGGATGTGGCCTTTGCAACAGGATCTGGGGGACAAATGGGATCAGCGTACGGCTCGATGGAACAACAAGATCCTCCTTTCCCAAACGGTAAAATCCTCCCTCCCATGGTGGACTCGTATGAAAAATCTGTTGGCGGGTGTTCCTTTCCATCAGTCCCCTCCAACGCAATCACTGATAATGGATGCTTCCCTCAGGGGTTGGGAAGCCCACATGGGTCCTCTTCAAACTCAAGGTCTGTGGTCGACCAAAGAGCAGGCATATCACATCAATATCCTGCATCTAGCCCTCAAAGCTTTCTATCCCTCCATCCAGGCCAGCTCCATCTTAATCCAGACAGACAACACGACCACAATGTACTATCAAAACAAGCAGGGAGGGACCTGGTCTCGCCCCCTATCCTTGGAGACTCAAAGATCTGGCATTGGCTTCTGGCCAGACAACTGTCAATTACAGCAGTCCACCTGCCAGGAGATCAAAATGTTCAAGCAGATTCCCTAAGTAGTCACTTCGAAGATCAGCAAGACTGGGTTCTGCACGACGAGGTGTTGGCAGACATTTTCTGGGAACGGGGTCATCCAACAATCAATCTCTTCACACGTGACATCCCAAAAAAAATGCCAAGACTTTGTGTCAAGATACTACCGACCAGGGACAAAAGGGAATGCCCTTTAGATCGATTGGTCATGGGACTTTTTGTACGCTTTTCCGCCACTTCCTCTCATTCCGAGGGTCATAACCAAGCTCTCCCACTCCAGAGCGAGGATGATCCTGATCGAACCAGACTGAAAAGGGCAGTGGTGGTACCCGGACTTTCTACATCTCTCAGAGCGTCCACATAGGAGGCTGCTGTGCAGACCAGATCTACTCTCCAAAATGAACGGGAGAATCCATCATCCCAACCTTTCCTTACTGAACTTGGCTGCATGACTCCTGAGGTCCTTCAATACGGCCATCTAAGACTGCCTCAGGAGTGCATGAACATTTTAAAGGAATCAAGGAGGCTTTCCACGAGGCAATCTTATGCATTTAAATGGAAGAGGTTCCTCATGTGGTCTGTGCAAAAGGGGTTCCAGCAGACCCAAGGGCAGGAGGAGGTAATTTTGCCATATCTCCTGCACTTGGCCAATTCAGGTTTGCAGCCATTATGGCGTATAGAAAATCACCCTCCCAACCATCCTTCTTCCAGCTTCAGGTGGTTAAGGATTTTTTGCAAGGGTTAAAGAAAGTCTTTTTCCCAATCCGCTCCCCCTCTCCTCCCTGGGAGCTCAATTTGGTTCTTTCAAAGCTCATGGGTCCTACCTTTGAACAGATTCACAAAGTGATGCTTCAACATCTCACATGGAAGGCTGCCTTCTTTGTGGCAATAACTGCTGCTCGTAGGGTGAGCGAGATCCAAGCTCTCTGCTCTAAAGAGCCATACACGGTGTTTCACAACAGGGTAGTAATGAGAACCCACCTTGCGTTCCTACCTAAAGTGGTGTCTGACTTTCACATTAATAAGTCCATTTTGCTACCAGGTGACTAATGCAGATGAGGGGTGAAAATCCAAAGCTGTTGAGGTGATCCACTTTATTACAGTGGATGGATTTTAGGGTGGAGCCCGGACCAGGGGTAGATCACGCCAATGCTGTCCATCTAGCTAGGTTTTTCCGACTTAATGAGGAAGACTACCTAGAAGCTGGGTAGAACCCCCCCCACTTTCCGCTGAGTGGGACACATGTTAGACCTGATACTCTTGAGGTAGTGTTTCCCTAAACATTTTGTTTTTTCCTCATGGGTTTTGCTGATTCTCTTTTTGTGGCCCGGAGGACTCTGTGCAGTTTCCCACTGTAATTCAGTGTGAAAGTGCACGCGCCCTTCCTACACGTTAGGAAGTGATGCTTACCTGATGTATTTAAACATGTCTCAAGCCTGCCATTGCAGGCATGTGTGTGCGCATTTACACTTATGATCAGGTTGGCCTTTCTAAATCATTGACCAATGCTGAGGAGGCCTTTCACTAACAACTAGAGCACCCCTAGGGTGAGCCCTGGGGGGGGGGGGGGGGGGCGGAGCAAGTGACAGGTGAAAGGCAGGTACACGTGTTCCCTGCCTAGGTAGTGGAGAACCCCCATGTGTGTTTTCACTACCTAGGAGGTTTGATCTCCCTATAGGTTAACATGCGGGAATGGATGAGATTACTGTAAGCTGCAGTGGTGGCTTACAGTGGAGCAGCCTCATGCTGTTTACTATCATTGGATTCGCAATGACAAATCCTCTCCTGTGGCAATGGTGGATTTGTCATTAATAGCTTAGAAATGCCACTTCTAGAAAGTGGGCATTTCTTTGCGCTAAACTCTTTTGTGTGCCTTTTAGTTTGACTATAGTCCACACTGGAGGCTGGGGGAACACATCTGTGCATTCCCCATAGACAGCCATAAACATTGGGCAAGCAACTAGATCGACAGACCTCTGCCATTAGAGGACCTGGCTGAATAGATTGGAGGAAGGGGTTTTGACACTTGGTCTCTGGGAAGCCAGATAATGGCCTCACTAAAGAGTAAGATCTGCATGCCAAGGCCTCATGGATGACAGGACTCAAATTTAAGGGAGACGTGTGAATCAGAGGGAACCCTCTGAACCACGCCCTACTTCAAAAGCACAACTAACTACTGGTGCCGTTCTTCAGCAGGGCAGAGATACACTTGTAGGGACGTGGGACCAGACATCCTGGACTGCGTGGTGCACACTGCCAGAGGAATCTGTTGTGCACAAGGAGGAGACTGCAATTGGAAGGGATAATGCACCCTGCCTGAATAGTGGCTGGTCTGGGCTGACTACCTGCTGCTGTGTGGCGCCCTGAAGTGTGTTCTCCAAGGGCTTGTCTAGCCCCCTGTTCTTTGTGGAAGTCTCAGGGACATCAAAGACCTCCCATAAGGGACCTACCCTCTCAAGCATCTACTTAGTCTGCTGGATCCTGGGTGCGGTGTGAGTGTGGAGACCAGATTGTTAGTACGAAGCCCCCAAACCGTGCCCGCATCTAAGGAGTGTGGCCCCTGCATTGTGGGGCTTCAGCACGCGCAAGTGTCTCATAAGTGGTGAGCTAATTCACCGAATGTAGGACTCAGTGTGGCGCGCTTCATTGTCCATGCCACATCTCTCTCATGCACCACACCGACTGCATGCTCATTGCGTGCGGTGTCCAATTTACAGGTTGCAACCCTCGGAGGGAGGACACATCAGTAGTAGTGCCTCATTCTACTTCATGTGGTACTACTGAACTTGTGACTGTGTGCGGGACTGGATTGTCTGGTGCAACTCTTATCATCACGCCCCCGACATTGTGCCACATTCCAGGGAGGTATGGCGAACTCGACTGTGGGCTGATTGTGACCAGATTGTCTAGTGCGACTTGTATCATCACGCAAAAGACGTTGTGCCTCATTTCCAGGAAGGTACGGCAAAACAGACAGTGGGTTGATTGGGACTGTATTGTCTGGAGTGACTTGGATAATTGTGCACCAGACTTGCCTCATTTTCAGGGAGGTACAGCAAACCTGACCACGGGTTGATTGGGACTGGATTGTCTGATGCGACTCAGATCATTGTGCACCAGAACTTGTTCCTCATTTTCAGGGAGGTACGGCGAACCCAACTTTTGGTTCATTGTGACCGGATTGTCTGGTGCGACTCATTCATCGCACACAAGACGTTGTGCCTCATTTCCAGGGAAGTACGGAGAACCAGACTCGTGGTTCATTGTGATCGGACTGTCTAGTGCGACTCGGATCAACGTGCACCAGACGCTGTGTATCACTACCCGTGGGGTGCGGGGACAGCGACACCCCCATTCACTGAATGTTCCGTCTTCCCCTCAGTGCAGTAAATCACCTGCCCTCCCTTCACTCAGTCCGACATCTTAGTGTTGCCAGGTGGTATCACCCGGATCAGGCATGGGTGGTGAAATTAAGTGACTGGGCTGAGGAACACTTCAAAGAGCGATCGGAAGGGAGTCGAGAGACTACTTGACCCCCCATGTGCTTCGCAAAACTGGGCTTGTGCCGAAAGGCGAATCAAGGGACCTCTTGATTGAACTGGGATAGCCTCTACCCTGTTTCTGCTCTGCATAAAGTGGGTGAACTTCCAGAGTGGTGGCCAACCCCCCCATTTGTTGACTGTTGCATGGTTATCCTGATAGTTACTCCAGCCTTCTCCCCTGGGCCCCTTACTAAGTGTGGCTCCGGCCTTAAACCAGTAAAGTAAGGGATTTTACTGTAACCTGTAGGCAGAGCAGTGGGGGGGGGGGTAACTGGGAGGTGTGGGAGGGAATGTTTCACTGGGTCCAAAATTCATATTATCAGCTGACCTGCCGGGTATCATTTTCTCCGCGTTACAGTGCCGAATTCGTGTGTGCACGCGAGTGTGCTTCATACGGACTTGCCGATACCCTTTGCACAGCGTTATAGTGCTGTGTGAGTGTGGGAGAGTGTGCTGCATGAGAACAGCCTGCTATTAATTGCACCGCACAGCGGTGTTGTTTTACTTGTTTGTTTCATTAGCAAACCAATCTCCGTTTTGACAGTAGTTTTACCCCTGCGGCTTTGGCCCACGGTGCTACTGAAAAGCGTCATAAATTCCTGTGTGTACACATTCTTGATATATTGTGACCTGGGGTGCACACTAGAAATGTGTGGATTTGAATTGTGTTATTTGCCAGGATGGGCCCTGTTCTGACAACGTATTGCATCGCATAAGGGTACTGGAGTAAAATAGGATTTTTCCCAAGTGTGCATATTACTGATGCCATTTTAACACTGTTGGGCCTAGTACTGCCAGTAATATTTCCAAGTGTGATGTATGCCCAGAAATACATGATGTTCATGTTATGTTTATTAATGTGTGTTGAAAACAATCTTTATTTATATACACCATGTGTGGAGTCTCTTTTGTGACGCTCAGTATATTTATTGTGTGAGAATGCTGTGCCAATGCTTTACACACTGCCTCTGTGATAAGCCTGACTGCTCAGTGTCAAGCTACCCAATGGTGATTGCAGGTTAGACAGCAAGTGTAATCACCTAACCCTGACAGGAGTGGTGGGTTCTGCCTGGCTTGGGCACCGCCTCGGTCAACCCGAAAGTACCAGTTCCAACAGCATGTTATGAATGATGCAATGTGTGAGGTCATAAGCTGCACAAGGTATAGTTAGCTCAGTAAGATAGAACTGGTGAATTTCAGTGTTTTGTTTTGGCTTTTAAACATTACTTTTCATCTCATTTCAACACCTAACTATAAGTTTCCTTTAACCTTTGATTTGTTCTGTGAAAGAAAACAAATATATATATGTATGTGTGTGTGTATATATATCAAAACATACATACACGTGTGTGTGTATACATATAAATATATATGTTATACACACACACACACACACACACACACACACACACACGTGTATGTGTGTTTTGATGTTTGTTCGTATAGCACCAGCACAGCAAAAAGGAAGTGGAGCACTGTGCAGGATAAAACACAGGCATACAATTAGAGAGTGAATCTAGGAGGTGGCGAGGGGGATGATTGTCTGTTAGAGGGGAGAGGGACTATTTATTGTGTTGCAATGTCCTTTAAAGAGGTGTGTTTTCACTCTATACTAAATTGAAAAAGGGTATGAGCGGCCCATTCAGCACTTTACTAAATGGTAGGGTTGGTCAATGCAGTTACAAGAATGATAGCCAGAACCAGGCGGACCCCTTGAATCAGAATAGAAGCTCAGTCCGAGTGCCTGCTTCTACAGGAGGTGTTTGAGCTTGAGGAAGGATCTGTAGGAAATGTTGAAATTATAGGCACAGAAAAAAGGCTTTTGATTTGGAGGCTTCATTTTAAAATAGAGAAATTATTAAGAAAATCAAAACACAAAAGAGGTTTCAAAGATCTGGCTTCATAAACTACATATAGAGGGCATTTGAAACAAAAGGATCAAGCACTGGTAAAGGTCTGGCATTGGCTTCCACCTTTTTGATTTGGTCAATGCTATGGGTTTTGCAAAAACTTGTTGGGCCAGTCTCATCAATCTAAAAAATAAAACACCTGCTAAAAGCCAAAATATGTTTTTGCCTCAAAAGGCACACATTGCCATAGTAGTCCCTAGCACTTAAGGAAACTACTTTGTGTGCAGATATGCTCCTTGTGAAAGGGCGAATGCCGTCACTTAGAGAGAAGTTAGCCAATGACCAAAGTGGGCTGTGTCACTGCCCCGTGTTGTATGCTGCAGTGGGTGAAACGTGAATGACACAATAACAGACCAAATGCATAAACAGGGCTGCCTGGAAGCTTATACTATACATATATTTTAGTAAAATCAAAAGGTCTTGGCTAATGGAACACCTAATACATTTAGTAAAATCAAAACATCTTGACCTAAAAATGTGCAATATCTTATTCTTGTAAGTGGAATAAAAAGCCCAGATCTAACGTTAAAACATCACTTTTATTTAATGACTCAACTATGTACATATATAAAATACAAATTCTGATAGAACTGCATATTTGCCTTTGAGTATGTCTGATTACACAGAAAATGATAAAATCACCAGGTTACCAATCAGTGTGCTTTTAAAAAATGTACTTCATCACAAAACATAACCTGTTTTTCCCTTTTTGATATAATGGGTGACGTTTAATTTTTTTATTTCCAAGATGAATATCAATAATGCAACACATGATAAATGGGAGCAGCCCTTTATCGGTGTACCATACTTGTGCTGCAGACAGAGCCACTGACAGACACAGGAGTTATCAATATATTCTCCACCCAGTTTGCAGTGTGCTTTTTTTTCTTCACACCCTACACAGAAGATCTCACACTTCCTGTCCCGGCCTTGGGCGCAGTCCTGCTCCATCCTTTAGAGTGCTACAAGGCAGCGATATGGGTAGGACTGCAATGCTGGGCAGTAACATGTGAAAGGAAAGCAAGACAGAGGCTGCATGCCAGGCAAAAATACTATTTTACTGCTTGAATTTTTTTTTACTGGGCCTGGCCATAATCAGGACTAAAAATCCCCTGAGCTTGTTGCACATTTGTGCCATCACCCTTTGTAGTGAGTCTGTATTCCTGGACAGTTTAGAGACTGAAAATGGAGAGGGTGGCTGTAGGTAGTTTCAGTTTTTGAAGCAGAAAACATATTCCCCTTTGGTCTGACAGACTTAAAATCTTTCACCTCTAGCATACTTTGTTATAAATATGTGGTTTCTGCAGCATGCTGTAGTACTGTAATCTCTTGTCTGGACAGCTCAACTGCCACCCTCTCCTTTCTTCTTCCCCTTCCGAGCACTTCTGCCCTCTCACATTAAGTAACTACATAGCCTAGGTCTTTGGTCCCCTAAATCGATCTATTGATATGGCATCCCATACTTGCCGGCTCCTGGCATTACCTTACTGTCTCCTCCAGCCACAGGGATTTTTTTTATGCCTGTAGTAAGCTTTCTCAATTAGAACTGCATAATAATACTCCAAATCATCAGGAGCAGCAGCCAAGCATTATTACCTTTGCTGTCTCTCAAAAACACTTACAAAAACATGATATTAATAATATGGGGAGGGGGTCATCCCCCAGTCACACCACAACATTAAGCGAATGCACATATGAACTGTAAACAATTTAAATTCTGCTGTAGCAAACGTCTTCAGGCACCTAGAAATGAACAAGTAAATTACATTAAACTGCATTGAAATTAAAGTAATGTTGACACTTGGATAGTCTTCAAATAAATGCTTGAAAAATGACTTTGGGGTGTATTAATGTAAAGGGACAGTGTCGCTTCAATTTTGCTCAAACCAAGACATGCTTTGAGGAAGAAGTAAACTAGGCTAAGCTCTGACATTTTCTTCCGTTGTTCTGCCAGCTCATCAACGTGACAAACAAAATCATCTAACTGGAAAGAGTAGCCTGGCAGGGAAATAATAAGAAAAAGTAAAGTAGTGTGGGGAGTGAGTGAATGTGTCTGGAGGTGGGAGCAGATTAAAAACAGTTGTGATATTGCAATTGTATGTCTATCCTTGAACAAAGGGGCCTATTTGCGAGATGGTTTGCATCGCTCTTGCATAACGCAACATGGTGCAAGACCGACGCAAACATTAAGCCAGATTTATGAAGCCACGCAAGGCCACTTTGGGTTGCCCCGAGTGGCTCCACAAATCCGGAGTAAGGCAATGCAGCGCAAATCCCTGCGTTGCATTACTCTGCCCTGGCAAGGCTTTCCATGGGCATTGCATGAGTATTTCAACGCAACTCCCATGGTTTTACGCATTCCCAGATTTACCAAAACTATCAAACCTGGGAATGCGCCAAAAAGATATTGCCTTCCCATCTTTATTTCTCCTCATTACTTCCTCTTTCTATGTGTGCTGCCTTCTGCAGCACACATAGCTAGAGAAAAATGCCTCTCAGGATTGATTTTGGACAGAAGGTGACCCTTCCAGCACAAAAACAATCCTGCATGCAACACATGCACCCTTGCACCATGGTGCTTGTGTTGGCGCTAGGCTGCCAAAAGGACGTGAGCCCAAAAGAAAAGGTAGGAATGTGCTGTAGTGCATTGCATTCCTGCCCTTTATCCTTCACGCAGTGCAGCAAGGAGACTTGCTGCGCGGCAGTGCATGACTTTTTCATAAATAGTCCCCCAAGGATTTTAGTTGTCAACACTAACGTAATGGGTAGGGGCGTGGCCACGGAGCAGATGAGGGAAGACGTGTGAGCTCGGAGCTCCATGCCGACCCCAGTGATTATCCTGATTTAGGACCGTGAAACGAGCCCTCGAACGAACTGAGGACAGCTGGGGGACAGCTGGTGGCCGCCGCCGCGATCGCGATCAGCACTAACACCAAATTGGCTGAGCAATCGCCGAAGCAAGCTGGCCGAACCGGACGAAATAAAGATGGCGGCGATGGCGTTGTCCAGAAGCTGGGGGAAGAGCTGAAGACGGCTGTGCAGACAGGTCGGGGACTACGAGGACTAGCGGACCCCGGCCGCTGGTGATTGACCCGACGAGGTGGCCGTCGCCTGGCTGGGGGAGCCGAGGAGCCGGCGCTGTGCATTGCCGCTGCAGCGGCACAGAACGACCCAGAGGCGGCTCGGAGACCGGGGAGCGGACGTCGCGGGTGCAGATGCGCCAGCAAATAACAGGACGTAGCTCACAGGAATCTCCTGGGAACAGACCGGAGGAGCGTCTGCGAAGGTGAGCTACAGTGGACAATACCGCTGGGGGTGGGATCGCAGCGCCGGCTGACTGCCTGCGGCAGAACAAAGGCATTGGGCGAGGTGAACACTGGAGAACTACATCGCCGGTGAAGCCAGGGTCCGCCGGAGGGTAAGGACGCAGGCAGCTGATGAAAGGCGCAGAACAGCAGAGATCAGCGACGCAGAGCCGCAGCCGAGTAGGATCGAAGCGGGAGGCCTGGCGGTCTGGAAGGGGGCGTCGAGGAGCAGCCTAGGGAGCAGAGTGATGGCACACTGAGCAAGGAGAGGTCCGGTGGCTTTGAAAAGGAGAACATCCGCAGGACTTTGCTGGCCACTCGGGTGCAGACGGGTGTACCACTGGGGGGGGAGGCATCGACGGCGCTGCAGAGGAGTGATTGGCCACGGCCACTGCTTGGGGCCTTCCTGGTGCCGTGAAGCGAGGTGCGACAGGGCTGCCGCTAAAAGAGTAGAGTAATAAATAACGAGCCTGCAGTCTGAGAGGCCAAGCAGGCAGAAGAACAGCGAGTAGAGGGCGGAACGGCACCAACCGCAAGGTGGAGCAGGCCCTGGAAGAGGTGGTGACGATAGCGAGGGCTCCAAGAGATTGCAGTAGGGGAAATTCGAACTGTGTCAAAGAGGGGCAGCCTGGATGGGTGATTAGGCGTGAGGAGAAAAGAGAGGTCCGGGGAGCGGGTGGGGGACAGGCCACTGCCCAAAGAACAAGACAACTGCTGCTAACGAGGACGCCACAGCAGGGGACAGTGGCGGAGAACCCACCTGAAGCCGAGCGCAAATACAACGCCCCAATGGGGAAGCCTAAGGGGAAGCTGGGGGGTGCGACCCCCGAGCGGGAAGAAGATGCAGGAGCACCGGATACACAGGGGGAGGCACCGCGCTCAACCGAAGGGATACAGCAGAAACAAGTGGACCAGATACTTAAGGCTATTGCGGACACTAGGGAAGCCTTGCAGCAGGACATAGCACATGTAGCACAGGGGCTTGGGCTGCTCCGGGCTGATCACGCCAAACTCGCCGACAGGGTTAAGCAGGCGGAAGGCACCATAGAGACATTGGTGCCAGGCCAAAAAGAAATGGCAGCCAAGATGGAGGATGTCCAGCGTCGACTCCGAACACTGGAGAGACGGGCCGAGGACGCAGAAGGGAGGAACCGAAGGAACAACGTCCGGGTGGTGGGCCTGCCAGAAGGAGTGGAGGGAGCAAACATGATGGACTACCTGGAGGCCTGGCTAAAACAAGCGGTAGCGCCCGAAGGCCTTACATCATTTTATACGCTGGAACGGGCGCATAGAGTGCCGGCCCGGCAGCTGGCGCCTGGGCGCCCTCCTAGACCAGTGGTGGCTCGACTGCTCCACTATAGGGATAGGGACCTTCTACTACAAAAGGCTCGCACCGCAGGTCCGTACATGGTGGGCAATAGCAAAGTGACGCTTTTCCCTGATTATACGCTTGAAGTTCAGCGCCGTCGCGCTTCGTTCTTGGAAGTCAAGAGGGCGCTCCGCGACGAGGGCCTACAATATTCATTGATGTTTCCGGCACGCCTCAAAATAGCACTGGATAGTAAAACGATCTTCCACGACAGCCCGGAGGAAGCTTGGAACTGGTTGGAGATGCACAAGGCAGGGGAAGCGGGCGTGGTACGAGCACACAACCGAAGGAGCCACGACCGCGCCGGTCAAAGAGGATTCGACGCCATCAATCTACCACACAGAAGCCCTCGGAGACGCAGACGGAGAAAGAACGTACTGCTGCACTGCAGGCAGTCACGACCATCTCGCAAGAGCCAAGACCAGCATCATCAGTGGCAACGGGATCGGAGAAGGGATCACTGCGATCAGACACTGAAGAGTCAGAAGCTGGAAGTGTACTCCTGCCACACGTGACTGCCGGGACAGCCGATGAGATTGTAGATGAGTAGCAATGTGGCTGGGCTGACACGATCACAAGGTTTGAGGGAGGGCGATGGTGCTGGCTATCGGCGTCTCCTTTTGCCCTGAAAAGTGGGCGCATGAGGGAGGGGGGGGTTGTGAAAGAACAGATAGACAAATGTTAAAGCGGTCCCGTTATATCGAAGCCACGGATGGGGCCGACTAGTTTTACTGGGGGTTACGGCGTGGGCAGTAGGAGGGCCACAAGGTCGACTCTCTGAAGGTTCGGGCCTCCCCACCTACGTTTGTGTGGGAGTAGCTCCTAGGTGCTCACCGACGGAGCAGTTTGTTAACTAGTTTGGATGGGTACTAAAGTTGTAGCGCCTGTTCTGGGGAGGGGTAGTTGGGGGGAGTTTGGGGTTGTGGGGTGAGAGTTAGAGCCACTGGTGTGTTCAAAGGTGGGAGGGAAATGGGGAAGAGAAAATGGTCTCAGTATGGGGGCTAGCTGATTTGAAATGTATCACCTGGAATGTACGGGGGCTTCATACAATGCAACGGCGGCATAAGGTGCATGCTTACCTAGTGCGGAGGGGGCCCATATAGCTTTCCTCCAAGAAACGCATATCAACAGTGCGGAGGGGCTAGCACTGAAACGCAGGTGGAGGGGGCAACTGTTCCACACGACTTATTCGGCGTTTGCTAGAGGTGCGCTGATATGGATTAGAGCGGGGATACCATTTCAGATGACGCAACAACTACTGGACCCAGAGGGAAGGTTTGTGGTGGTGACGGGCCGCCTGAATGGGGTAGATGTGATGTTGTGCAGCGTGTATGCCCCTAATGTGGACCAGACTGCCTTTATGGATCGGCTTTCCAGGAACATAGCGCCGTATATGACTAGCTCAGTATTGATAGGAGGGGACTTTAACACCATAGTAGATGTAGAGAAGGATAGGTCCCACCCACCGCTCCCTGGCGCCCCAGTTCACAGACTCTCTAAGGCAAGACGCGCATGGCAAAATAACTGGGGGCTGATTGACACATGGCGCGAGCATCATCTAGAGGAGCGGGACTACTCCTATTACTCCGGCCTTCATGACCTGCATGTGCGGCTTGATGCAATGTTGTGTACGCCAGAGGTCCATGTCAAAGTAATCCATAGTGAATATTTAACTAGGGACGATATCGGACCACAACCCGCTGCTAGTGCGGATAAGATGGGTCCGAGAAAGAGCGACAATACCGACCTGGCGGTTGCGACCAGAAGCGCTGGAGGACCCGGCCTTCCAGGCGGATCTGGGGGAGTGTGTAACCCAGTACTTCCGGGAAAATGGAGGGTCAGCGGCATCAGCGGCGGTGGAGTGGGATGCTTTCAAGGTGGTGATCAGAGGAGCGTGTATTGCAAAAATGGTAGGGGTGCGGAAAACACTGTTAAAAGATGTAGAAGAGGCGGAAAGCCGCTTACGTAAGGCTGAGAGAGCCCGCCCAGAAGCGGTGGATATACAAGGGGAGATCCTAGAGGCTAGAGAGGCAGTGGCCGTGCAGGTGGAGAGATTGCGCGCCTTCGATTATAAAACGTATCAAACGAGGGCACACGCAGAAGGAGACAAGACGGGTGCGCTGCTGGCGTGGCTGGCCAACCCAAACCCCAGGGGTACGCCTATATTGGGACTAACGGCCCCAGGGGGCGGTGTTGTGTATACACAGCAGGGGATCAATGGATTGTTCCAGGACTATTATACCGAGTTATACCGCAGCAAACTGCGGGGGGGGAGACGACACTTCGGAGGAATTCCTCTCCGACTTAACCCTTCCCGCATTAAACCAGGAACAAGCGGATGAATTGGGTCAGGACATCACGCTAGGCGAAATCCGGAGTGCAATCAAGCAGATGGCGCGCCACAAAACGCCTGGGGTAGACGGACTGCCAATCGAATTCTACTCTGTGTATGTGGACCACTTAGCGCCACGGCTACTGATGGTGTATCAGGAGGCGCGGAAGCTGGGTAATTTACCAGTGACCACTCGGGAGGCCATTATCATCCCACTACTGAAACCAGGGAGAGATCCGCTAGACAAAACGGGGTATCGCCCACTCTCAATGTTGACCACTGATTACAAAATATTAAGCAGGATCCTGGCGACTCGGCTCCTACCTCATATGACACACTTGGTGCATGCGGATCAGGCGGGGTTTATCCCCACAAGGAACACGTCTGCAAACGTGAGGCGCCTGCTTCGTATACTGGAGGCGGGGGGCAGTTTGGCAGCCACTGCGACGATCCTTTCGGTCGACATTGAAAAGGCCTTCGATAGCCTGGAATGGCCGTTCCTCTTCCAGGTTATGCGAATGATGGGTCTGGGGGAGTCCTATGTGGGATGGACCCGGATTCTCTACAGCCTGGCGACGGTCAGAGTACGAACAGGAGCGACGATCTCCTCAACCTGCCCTGTGGAGCGGGGGACGCGACAGGGATGTTCACTGTCTCCTCTGCTGTTTGCTCTCGCAATGGAGCCGCTGGCGGCACGCGCAAGGTCGGGGGGGCATTATGAGGGACTAGAGCTACGTGGAGAAACACAATATATTTCACTGTATGCAGACGACCTGCTCGTGTTCCTAGCTGATACTGGGGAGGGCTTATCAGGGGCGACAACATTGCTACATACCTTTGGGGCCGTTTCGGGGCTCCAGGTGAACTGGACAAAGACTTGCCTATTCCCTGTGCATCAGAAGATGGCGAACCCAGGCCAGATGGGAGGTATACGATGGGAACCCCGGTGCTTAACTTACCTCGGGACTAACATCTACCATGCGCAGGAAGACTTACTGGAGGGCAATATAAGCAGGGCTCTGCGCGGGATCAAGGGGAGTATGGCGTTCTGGAGCACACTGTCACTCTCGGTGGCGGGGCGCATAGCACTCTTGAAGATGGTGGTATTACCTCGGTTGTTATACTACTTTCGGACGTTGCCAATCTGGATTCCAGGCTCAGTGTTTAAAACGCTCCGTTCCTTAATGGTGGGGTTTATATGGGGGAACGGCCGAAGGCGAGTGGCCCTGACCACGCTGATGCGATCCCGAGCCGAGGGAGGGTGGGCAGTCCCGGACCTCAAATTGTATTATCTGGCTGCCCAGCTGCAGTGGCTAACGCAAGCAACAGCGAGGGAGTTTCGGGGCCCGGATGGCCGATGGCTCCCACGCCATGTGTTATCATTCATAGTACTCAATCAGCGGCTGCGGCTGGGAATGCTAACGCACGAGGAGCGGGCGCTGCGACAGTGCTGGATCCGCAGCCAGCGACGGGGCGGAATTACTCGGCCGTACGCCCCGGAGATCCCATTGGGCATGTGTACAGCCCTGCCGCATGGAGGGGATTGGTCCGCCTTGGCCAGGTGGGAGGAACAAGGGATACAAATGATGGGGGATTTATGTGAGGACGGTGTCCTTTTGCCCTATCAGACACTGCAAGATAGATACGGCCTACCCAGGGGCGACTTCTTGTTGCACTCAGCCCTGGTGACAGCCATCCAACGTCATTGGGGAAGAGGATTGTCCGAACCGCAGATGACTACCACATGCCAATATATCGTGATGGCGGAGGGGACTGTTAAAGCCGTAACCTGCCTGTACAGGCGGTTGCTCAGTGAAGGAACGCAACCACTGAGTCGGCTGCAGAGGAAATGGGAGACGGATTTGGGAAGGGAAATTTCTGAGGCAGCCTGGACCGAGATAGTGGAGAGGGCATGGAAGAGCACGCGCAATGCTAGATTTCAGCTTATTCACCACTATGTGTTGCATAGGGCGTATCTTACACCGGCCCAGATAAACAAATATTTTAACGTGGATACAGCAAAGTGCCCCGCTGCAACTCGGAAGAGGCAGAACTCAAGCATATGTTGTGGAGCTGTCCGCGGTTGGGAACATACTGGGAGGATGTGGTGGAAGTACTGAGCGGGGTGACCGAGCGGCAGATTGAGCCGGAGATGGGGGTTTGTATATTACATTGGTTTCCGCACACAGCTAGGACGAAAGTTACGAGCAAGTTCATAGACCTAGGGCTGCTGCTAGCTAAGAGAGAATTGACGAGGCACTGGAAATCCAGGCAGGGACCAAATATAGCGAACTGGAAAAAGAGTTCATTAAGTGGGCGACCAGTGAGAGTGCCGTCCGGATGCAGTTGGCTAAGAGAGCTAATCAAGACCAAGCGCTGGAAGCGGCAAGGGCATGGGAGGCACTGGTTGCATTACTGCAGCAGCCTGACCTGGACTCGGAGGAGGAGACAACCGAGGGGATGACTGGCTCACCACAAGCTGAGGGATAGGGGGGGAGGGACCATAGGCAGCCCCAGGCACAGTTGCGGCGGAATCCGGTACGACACTGAGCAGGATTTCTAGCCCAAAGGAGAGAGAGCGACACAACCCCCTGAATAGACCTGAAGGACAGCGAAGGTATCTTTATCCTATGATGGCCACATAACCATGGAACGCACCGGTGGCAAGGGGGAGGGAGGGAACCAAGGGAGGGAGAATTAGATACAGGGACAAGTTCGTGGGGTGTCAACTTCAAGACACAGGAGGGGTGGATGAATAGACGGCTCAGACCTACATGTAGAGCACAGACACTGTGTAATAGAAGTAGGAATAGAAACAGGGACTGAGGAACGAACCGCTGTATGGCACTGTGTTGATGACCGAATTGATTGTATTATCTGAGTTAAGACCAATGTATTTTTTAGTAACAGTGTTAAAGATAATCAATGAATGTTTTGCGTTTGGGAGAAAAATCAATAAAAATATTAAAAAAAAAAAAAAACACTAAACGTAATGGGAACCAGAATTTCTGATAAACAAATGTGTGAGGCACACTTAAAACGTCTTCCTTATTATTATTGCATTCATGAATCATTTGTATGAGATAAGGACAGTCATGGTAAGGAGTTAAATTAGAATGGAAGCACAGATGACCCATCAGTCTCGCTCAGGGGCCAGAAGGATAGGCCATGGCCTTCACAGGAATTCAAATGAACATCCGACAATTCATTCTGCCACACAAGTAGGACAGATGTCAGTTCCTGGTACCTTCGTACCTCTTCTAATGTTTAATAGACAGGGTCTTGGATCCTTTACTGAGTGTACCAAAGAACATACAACCACCAATGTTCTCATAATACCAAGTAACATTTGTTTGGGGAGATGACAAATGGCTGCGAATATGTATAAAAATTAAAAATGTCATGTAAGACATCGTGCCAAACATATATATATGTATACGGGTTGCACTTTCATTTTATGCTAAGCATATGTGCTGCATTTCACATTTAAAAAGTTTTTTTGTGTATTTTTACAGGAGTGGGGCAAGATAAACACCTAAGAAAATACTGCAGGACACACTAGAACATGTTACACACCAATAACAAGCTGCAAAAATAGTTTATGGGTAAGTTACCAGTGACATCATTTGTGCAGCTTGTTATCTGTTACACATTTATGGTTTCTGATCCTTTCTGGTGCCTAGTAGTGAGGTCCAAAACCAATCAGTGAATATCATCAGAGGGAAATTCTCAAACAGCACCCCCTAAGGACAGAGAGTGGATCCAGTCATGTTAGATGCCATGCTCTGAACATTTGGTCACCTGTTTTGCATTAAGAGCAGCACCTTGTGTCTGCTACCTTTGCCTCCTGCATGGGAAAGTGTTATAGGAAAAAAACTCCTGTTGCACCACAAGATTTGTTAGTGCTTTTCACGGTTTGCTTTGGGTAATATACAAAAGAGGTGAATATTTACAGACACCCTATCTGAAGAGGTAGCATTGTGATGCTTGATCCATCTGACCATATTGACAAGCATAAGATTTTAAAAAAGAAGCCATTAAGAAAGGCCAGGATAAAACACCATGTTGGCGCTTAATAGCTACAACCAATGAGCTAGTTTCAAAGTGTGCTGTGGCTGCATCTTTCTGTGAAGATTCCTGACTCGTAGGGAATGATCTTTCAGCCAAGTGTTATCAAAAGCGTCAATTGGCACTATGATCAGGGATAAACCTTAAGTTGATGCCGTGCTCCTCTGAGGTGTCAGTCCAAAAGCCAAAAGAGTTTTGTGGTCCTGACGTCCCTGGTTCTGTGACACACAGTAGTACATAGAATGCCACTGCTTTGAGTTAACCTATTTACATGGAGGTGTATCAGCTGTAGCGTCTACTTCTCTGCATATGCGTTTTTGCAATGCATGCTTCCTATTCAGTCAGATGTATCTGTCACAAAGGTGATTATCAGATGTTGCTGCATCAATGGCTTCCCTTTGAGCATGTTTTACACCAATGCAAAACATTGCTGTATCGAATAAAGGAGGACTTGATTGTCAAAGTTTGCTACTGTCCCGACAGACTCAGTTTTAGTGTGTTTTAAGCATGCCAGGGGAATAGGAAACATACAGGCGGTCACCATTTCCAAGAGTGACTTGGTTGTTCTCACTGTGAGATGAGCTGAGGGTATAAACTTCAGAACAATGCTAATTATTTCTTGCAGAATAAGAATTTTGCACTTTTGTTTGCAGGTCAATTAGTTCTGAAGATAAAACCCAAGACATGGTGCAAGCTTTAGTCTTTTTACATAATTTGAATAAACATAAATGACATAATACAGGTGTGTGATAGGGACAGCAAAGACAGAAATAATTGAAGGGGAAGTCTTCAAGGATTCAATGTCTTCCTCAGTACTGCAGGGAACTCGTCTCTAGTGCTTATGTCCCAAATTGGAAATGACTCGCTTTACCTCAAATATGATGTGTGTTCATAGTATTTATTCATAACACTGAACTTCAATGTGGATTGACAAGAGGTGGTCCTTACAAGAGAATAGGGACACTGAAAGCTAAGGCTGTTGCAGCATCCGTGGATTCGAAGGATACTGCAGTAAAAAAAAAAAATGGTGGATGGGAGGGCTTGCTCTGTTCCCATAGGGAAAATTAACAATATGATAGGGCTCTATCTTCATAAAAGTAAATTATTATCAGACTTTAATAGTCCATATCCTAGATTCTTGATAAAGCATAGGCATGCGGCAATGGAGATGACAACAAGCATCCTTCGAGATGGCTGGTAGAATCATAACATCCAAGTCCGAGATCTGCAACCTTTCTATCCTCATCAAGGAGAACTCTTTAAAGACGATGAATAGGTCGGGGAGACAGATCATGGATCTGGGACATTCACACATCCTGTAGATTTTCAAGTAACTCACTGGCAGAACCCAGACTGGAAACATCTGCAATATAAATAACCGGAGAAGCCACATTAGATATGCCTTGTTTTTGTTGAGACTCTTGTTAGCCTTGGCAAGCTCTCAAAGCAGATAATCTGTATACTTATGTGGTAACAAACCATTGGCAATACCCTCAGTATTTAAATTAAGTACCCGGTGTCAATTTCACGGTTATTACGCAAATCGGCTAGCCATCCATTTGCCTACTAACTTAGCACAACACATTCAATCTCTGTTTTGGGTCATGAGGTCACTTTGTTGTTAGCCCTGTTCATCCGAATCACTCACGCTATAGTGACTGCTCACTTGACCTGCCTGTCAACTGAAATGATCATTTGCCATTCACTCAGGGGTTAAGCAGTTGAGAGCAGTGATGAAAGGCTGGGATAAAAAGCAGAGTTCGCCCACAAGGCAAAAAAGGAAAACTCTCCTTTGGTCTTTCTGACGGGAGAAAGAGGCCTGGAAAGCACCACTAGCAGGGTGATGCCGGGGCAATCAGGATAACTTTTTCCAGAATTCCTTAAGGTTGAGAATGAAAGGGTGAAGGTCTACAGAAAAGTGTACGGCCAGACAGGAGTTAGGTTTCGGACAGCAAGACGCAAAGTGCCAGCATTTTGCAGTTCTTACTCTGATCTAACAGAGGTGTTCCCCTTTATTTGGAAGACTTCTTCAAGAACTTATCTTTAATGATCAATTCAGGATTTTTCTGAGCAAGAACTGATTAAGGCATTGACTTCTGCATTCTACGAACCCATGAGGTCCGACTCGAAAGCCAATAGCAGAAGCAGAATTTTGTAGACTTTTTCATGGGTCCGGGATCTCTTTCATGACTGCCCGTTGAGTACGTGCCAGTAAAGGCATGTGTTCACGCCATGACTGTTTCTGATGTAATTAAGGGAAAAAGACTTAAAGGATGAATCAGCCACAATCATTTACAGCATGCTGATGTCCTATGACGTCCCTTTCTCTCCGTTTCTGTTATTTGGCTCCTTCAATCATCAGATGAGCCATTAGAGCTTTCCATCACAGAAGTGCCTGTTCTGACCGACTGAAGAGAGGATCGTTTCTGGAGCATTACTCCCTTCAGCATGCTCTTTCTTTGGCACCAGAAGGTGAGAGGTAGTTGTGCTGTAAGTGTTTGAGCTAGCTTGGTCTCGCTCCAAACCTGTGATTTCTGGCACCAGCGATGCTTCATTTATTCTTCTACAAGTCTCCTTTACAACTTTTCATTTAAGGTCAAAACATAAAAACATGCACCCTGCAGGCCTACTGGGAAGACCTAGTCCTCTTTTTTGCAGATTTTGATAAGACTTAATTTCGCATTATCATAGTCTCCTTATTCAACCATTTGTCTGCAGGCCTGATATCTAGAAAACATCTGAATTCTTCTCTCAGACATGACATTCTTCCATGAAGAAATAGAAGTGTGCATGTGTGTGTGTGTATAAATATGTACACACACCTTACTCCTTTATGATCGGGTCACTCTTTCTACAGCATATGTGTTTTAAAGAGAGAAAGAAGATAAGCATTTCTAAAAACGTTTGAGAAAAAAAGATTTCTCTTTATAAAAAGTAATCTGGATATGTCGAGATGTTCTCAAGTTTATAAACATTAATGAAGATGTCACAAATGCGGATCACCATAGTCAAGCCACTAAGTAGTTGAGCACAGGCACGTCTTAACCGTGAAGTATAAAGCACTAAACAGATATCAAGCATAGTGATCAATTAATTCCATGCTGAGCAGACAAAGATATCTGAGGGTGGCATCTAACCTGGGAGGATTTTGGGGGTTCTAGTTAATGTCACCACAGGTCTGCTTATAGATAATACAATCCCTCTGTTGATAGCCACAGATACTTTTCAATCTTTTTGATCAGTATCGTAAATCTCACCATCAGGTAGCAGAAGTATGCACAGCATATTTAAGCTATGAAATAGACATTTTGTAAAATCATTTGCATAGGGAGCAAGGGATTGTCGGTTGTCGTCTGAAAGAGAAAGCAAAGGTGAAAGTAAGAGGGTCAAAAGGTCATGTATTACTGAAGTAAGAAAACAGCTTCCCTGAAGAGCTTAACACATGGCTATTATTTCTCACTAAGCAAGAGGTCCAGTAAAGTACTATAATAGTTACAACAAACCCACATGTTGGGCGAAATAACCTTAAGAAATGCAGTTCATTACATTGAGGTTTTCTGACCCTGCATGGCTCAAAACATCCAGATGAAAATTACTGTTCAGCACTCAAATAAGACTGAGCTGTTTCTTTGTTCAATGCATTAGAAATAACCTAAGACTTTGTTTCCTTTTTTTACTGCTAAACTTCAAAAGGGTACATCTGGATTATATTTTTTTTACATTTTGATTAATTAAATTACAAAAATAAAAATCAATGCAGTTATCCTTTATGTATACAACACTGAAGTCTGTACAAAGGTGGTAAAGTGCGTATTATTGGTGAAGGGTAAACGCACAGCGCCTCAGGCTAAGCTGAAGCCTTCGCAGTGGTCAATGGCCCTCGTCAGCTGGGCTCTCATCGTCTCTCTGCTTCTGTATTGAGGCAGGTCCAGCAGGTTATAACAGGTGTGCGCTACTGGCAAGTACTCCTCCCCACATGAGGTGGACTGGATAATGATGCGTAAACTGGACATGCCATATATTGGTATGCGGTCACTGCCGGTCAAAAATACTGGTGGGTCATCGGTCAAACACATGGAAGGCAAACAAAAGAGAGAAAAGAAGCAGTTGTAAGCTTGAAACCTTTTTTGGTACCAAAATGTGTTGTTTTATTTCACATTGGACCTCAATGTGTGTTATTACTGACAATGGAGACATTCAATAACCTTACTTATTAACCCGCAATTGACATAAAATCCAGAATCGCATAGTGTGCAGCAGTGTACACTGATGGTAAGGGACAATAAACAGCACGACTGACCGCCCTGGACGCCACCCCTTTTCCCTGTATATCTATAAAGTGAGCTTTTCGTTGTGAGGGCTGCAGCTGAGGACCTTAATAGCTAGGGACTGCATTCCACGGAATCACATTTGCTGCTCCACTCTTAATTTCTCACTATTCAAATAAATATGTTAGTATTAGGTCCATCTATAGCATGCACCTCCAGAAGTGCCACCCAGGAGAACTAAGCATATGCTCACTAGACTACAAAATTAGACGAGTCAGAATTCAGATATTCAACCGTTGTGACATAAGAGGAAGTGTTCTGTATGCAGACTTAACACTTGTCCTCAGGACAGACACTTTAGGGATTGATACTTCGTGTTCTTTAGCTATTTCAGATGACTAACTCACAGGTACCACCAAGAGTATAGGGCTCTGCATCTATAGCGTTAAAAGCATGGGCCAGGGAAAAAGCAAGTTTGTGTTGCTGTTCCAAACATGTTCCCTGCTTGCCACGAAACTCAAATTTCAGTAGTTCACTAGTCTGTCATTGCATAACCACTCCAGAACTAGAGGAAGAGATCAAAAATGAAATATGGTAAATTGAGTGAGGCAAAGTCCCAGCATTACTAACTGGACACCAAGGTGAATAACTCAACGTAGGACTCCATCTGCTCTTGGCAACAGATTTTGAAGCCGGATGGCAAACATAGCGGGAAAAAAATAAGAATATTCAGTACCATTTCTTAGCAGCAGCACAGCAGACACACATCAGGGTAGAATGGTTGTTAGATGGTGCTCCAAAGGTAGCCAGGAAATACACACCTGATGCAATACTAATGGGTGAATCCTGCTAGAGACCACATTCACTATTCTAGACAGTGGATAGATCTATGCACAGATGTGTCCTCTGTGAAAGAGACAGACCAGCAGAAGAAGACAGTAGTCAAGAGAGGCAAATTACATGTAAGGTCCCTGCTCACATCAATATTACTCGGTTAGGGATAGGGTAAAGTGTAATGTTAAGTTTAGGATCATGGTAAGGGTGGTAGTCGTTTATACGCTAATATATAAAGTCAGGCTAAGAGTAACATTAAGCTTAGGTTCAGGCTTAAAATCAGAGTACGGATTGACAACTTTATGTGTGGGTTTAAGTTTAGCGTTCAACCTTACAGTTAGGATTATACGTAAGGGTACGGTAAGGCTTAGTTTCCATGTAAGTTTACTACAAATGCCACCTATATAAACTCCATTCAGGCGCGCTACCTCAGTTACTTTTCACGACTTTCCACAGCAGAAGTGCGGAACCATAAAGCGCACCGACACTGGTGTGTCCAAAACTAGGACCCTAAAATGCATCACCCGAATCCTAGAAATCTGTCCACAGAGCGGGTAGGATGAGTGGGTCAGAAAGGAATCTACGGCTAGATATAGTCTCTACCAAATAAGGCATTACTGAAGGTAAGTAACTTATTCCTCTGCTAGAGACTTCTAGCCACAGATTCCTTACCTTTGAATAGATACCCAAGCAATGCCATCCCCGGAGGAGGGCTGCAGACTAATATCAGACTAGAAAGTCCTGTAGGACCGAACGGCTGAAGAGCCCATCTCTACATACCTGACTGTCCAGACAGTAATGTTTGGTGAAAGTGTGCAGGGAAGCCCACGTTGCTGCCTGGCAGATATCCAGAACTGGAACTCTGTGAGCTAACGCAGTGGTCGCAGCTTTAGCTCTGGAGGAATGAGCCCGCAAGCCTTCAGGAGGTTGCTTTTTGGCCAGTGCGTAGCAGATTTTAATGCACAGCAACAATCCAGTGAGAGATGGTGTGCTTCTGCACCGCCAGATCTTTCTTCGCACCAACATACCCCACGAAGAGTTGGTTGTCCACCTGGAACTCGTGTGCGGTCAAGGTAAAACGACAACGCTTTTTTTTGGTCCAGACGGTGGAGTCTCTCCTCTTCTTTAGAGAGATGTGGAGGAGCGTAGAAGGTAGACTGGGTGATGGACTGTTCTACATGTATTGGCGTGACCACTTTCGGCAGAAAGGAGGCCCTTGTGCGGAGCACCACTTTGTCAGTGCGGATAGAGACATACAGTGGCTTGGAGGACAATTCCTGCAGCTCACTCACTCTACGGGCGGATGTAATGGCCACCAGGAAGGCTGTTTTGCCCATGAGGAGCCTGAGAGGCCAGTTGTGTGGATGCTCAAACGGAGCACACATCAAGAATGTCAGAACCAAGTTAAGGTCCCACTGAGGCATAATGAAAGGTGAAGGGGGAAAAAGGTGGTCGAGACCTTTCAAAAACCTATGTACAACAGGAGATTTAAACCAGGAGGGTTGGTCAGACAGCCGCAAGAAGGCAGACGGAGCACAAAGATATCTCTTAATGGTGCCCAGTGCAGAGCCCTGCTAGGCAAGGGAAAGAGCACTAAGCAAAACTTCAGAAAGAGGGGCAGAAAGGGGCTCAATAGACTTTTCTGGCAACCATGCCACAATTTTTTTTCAAACTGCAGGCGCATACTGTCTTGGTAGAGGAAAGCCTGGTTGCCAGATTCACATCACAGACTTCAGGAGGAAGGTCGAAAGATGTCAACTGCTGCCGCCTAATCTCCAAGCAAGAAGGTGGAGAGTGGACAGGTTTGGGTGGAGAACCCTCCCCTGCTGCTGCAACAGAAGATCCTCCCGAAGGGGCAGCCTAATCGGAGGATCAACGGCCATGCTCAGTAGTTTGGGATACCAGACTCTCCGTGCCCAGTCTGGAGCCACAAGGATGACTTGGACCTGGTCGATTCTGATCATCCCAAGAACTCTGGGCAGGAGTGGTATGGGCGGAAAGGTGTACAGGAGGACTGAGCTCTACTCGAGCCAAAAAGCTTTTCTGAGCGAGAGCTGCCTTGAAAACTCCAGCATGCAAAACTGCTGAAATTGCACGTTCTCGACAGAGGCGAACAGATCTAACCAAGGCTCTCCACACTGTTGAAAGCAACCTTGCGCCACCTCCAGATGGAGACTCCATTTGTGATTCCCCTAGGCATCGATGGATGAGTTCGCCCGCCTTGGCCTTCAGCGAACCTGCCAGGTGTTGAACCACTAGGGAAATGCCCTGCTGTTCCAGCCATGTCCAGAGACGCAGGGCCTCTTGAAAAAGGGTCCAAGACCCCACCCCGCCCTATTTGTTGCAGTACCACATGGCGGTGGTGTTGTCTGAACACCTGCACTAGCCTCCCTTAGATGGAGGGTAGAAAGGCTTTCAATGCTAGTCAGATTGCCCAGAGCTCCAGCATGTTGATGTGGAGTCTGGACTCTGCTGGAGACCAGAGTCTTCTGATCTCCACCTCTCCCGGATGGCCTGTCAGTTCTGGTTGGGGAAGGGAGGGGGGTCTGCCTCAGACCCAATCACGGTTGGTAGTCACCACTGCAGATCTTTTGCAGTTCCCTCTGAGATCTGGACCACATCAGAGAGATTCCCCTGATGCTGCGCCCATTGGAATTTCAGGTCCCATTGCAGAGCCCGCATATGACATCTGGCATGTGTCACCAGCAGGATTCAGGAGGCCATGAGACCCAGCAGCCTCGGAGTCAGTCTCACCGAAACCCAGGCTAGAGGCTGAAACATCGGTATCATAGCCTGAATATCCTGGACTCGCTGCTCTGGAGGATATGCCAGAAACTGCACTGTGTCCAGGACAGCCCTGATGAAAGGGAGCGTCTGAGAGGGAGTCATGTGTGACTTCAGCACATTGATAGTGAACCCCAGCGAATGCCATAGTCTGGAGGTGGGAGATGACAGCCTGGGGCGAGCCCACCTTTAACAGCAAGTCGTTGAGTTAGGGGAAGACTGGCACCCCTGATCTCCGCAGATGAGCTGCAACCACTGCCATCACCTTGGTGAACACCAGAGGGGCGTTGGTAAGGCCAAAGGGGAGCACGGTGAACTGAAAATGCTTGTGGCCTACTGTTAACTGCAGATCGCGCCAATGGGAAGGCCGGCCGGGAATATGAAAATAGGCGCCCTACAAGTCCAACACTACCATCCAGTCTCCTGGGTCTAGGGCAGCCAAGACCTGAGCTAGCGTGAGCATCATGAATTTCTCTTTTTTTTTTTTTCTTCAAAGTTATGTTTATTAAGGGTTTCCAAAATATTTCGGAAAATAACATCAACACAGTACCCCTCGCAGGAGGATAACCGGTTTAAGCTTAATTACAACTGGGTAGAAAAGCAGCCCCCTGGTTACTGGTCCATCTCCTAGCTAAAGAAAAAAGCACTAAGATAGGTTACAGTTTCTGACAGTCATGGAGTTGAAAACACATTCATAGGTGTGAGCGATGTGGGCTTGTGTTACCACTCGTGCTTCTTCATCCCTCCGTGATGACAGTTGTCCTGTGGTCTCCCAACGAAGGGTGTTACAGAACAATGTAAGGGGCACTTAGAACCAGACGTCTCCCAGTGGGAGAAAAGCAAAAAAAAAAAAAAACCCATTAACGGAAATAAAGACCCCCCCCCTCCCCAATGGTGGCGGCGGCTAAACTCGCTTCCTAGATTCATCTAGCAGTAGTGACACTTGGCTCAGTACTGAAAGAGATGGAGGGCTCTAACGTTAGGGGGGCACACAGCCGATGGGAGACCCCGCGAGAGGAATTGGACCAGGGGACCCAAACGAAATTCAAAATTTTTATAATCATCTCTAAATATTTCAGACATGCGCTCCAGGCTCAGCAGTCTCCAGAGTCGTGAGTGCCAGAGGGAGATAGCTGGCGCCTCCCTCCTCTTCCAGGCGGCCGCCAGAGTGGTCTTAGCCGCCCCGATACACTAGCCACATGATTGTCTTGTCAGCTCGGGTCTGGTGTTCTAGGGAAGGGTCACGAAGTCCCAAAGGACACCTGCCATAGTGGAGGGGACAGGGTATCCCAATATGTCCTTAATGTGGGCCAGTATTTCCTCCCAAAAGGGGCGAATGGTTGGACAATCCCACCAGATGTGTTGAAAGTCCCCAAGCAGTCCACAGCCCCTCCAGCATCTATCAGAGGTGGAGGGAAAAATTTGTTTGAGCTTGGACGGGTGCAGGTACCAGTCCATCATAGTCTTCAGGTGGGCCTCCACTGAAGCTCCGTGGAATGGTTAAGTCGGGTGATGTCGGTCCACAGATGAGACCACTCTTCCTCCGAAACCACCCGTTGCAACATATCCTCCCACATGGACCTGTATCGTGGCCGCGGGGAGCTCACAGTAGTGAGCAGGAAGTTATATATGAATGAGATCGTCCCCTTCATTGATGTAGCCTTGGTGAGGAAGCGTTCAAACTGTGTGAGGGGGCATGTAGCTGCCTCGCGAACCTGCGGAGTGAGCACCCAGTGCATTAATTGAGCATAGTGGTAGCCCTCCGTGTTTCCCAGTCCATAGTCTTGCTTACAGTCACTAAACGTGAGGGGGTCAGAGTGTTGAAACAAGTGTGTTCGAGCCAGGCATCCACCTCTTCTCCAGGCATCAAAGGGTCCCTCATGTAGGCCCGGTGGGAATGACGGGTTAAAATGGAGGGGCGTAAACGGTGAGGGGAACGAGGTCCTTCTATCATCGCCCATGAGTGAGTCCCATACTCTCAGTGTAGTGCGAGTGGGAGTACTAATATAAGCATTCTTAGGTCTGTCTCTCTTAGGGAGCCATACAAGGTCCCATATTGTCCTCCCCGCCACGCTGCGGTCCATATGGAGCCAATGTTTATCGGACTCTGGCTTTGACCATTCAACCAAGACTCTGAGTTGTGCCGCCTTATAATACAACTGGAGGTCCGGTAGGCCAACGCCCCCCTCCCTACGGGAGCGACGTAAGAGAGAGAAAGAAAAGCGCGCCCTCCCCCCTTGCCAAACAAAGCGAAGAATCATGGATTTTACTCGACGAAAAAGGTCCCCCTCTGGTTCTATGGGCAAAGCTTGAAAAATGTAGAGAAGTTTGGGGAGAAGCGTCATCTTCACTGCATGAATCCGGCCCAGCCATGACAGGAAGAGAGGCTTCCATTTCGTGAGATCCAGTTGGATTTTGTTGAGAAGAGCAGGGAAATTAGCAGCGTAGAGTCCTTCTAGCTTCGGAATCAGCTGCACCCCCAAATATTGAATGGAGGACGAGGCCCATGGCAGGGGGGTAAGAGACTGGAGCATGTGAACTTCTGCTCGTGGAAGAGTGAGGTTGAGGATGTATGATTTGGTGAGATTTACTTTAAAGTCGGCCACCGTTTCAAACCGCTCAAGTTCAGCCTGCATACTCGGGAGGGATGTGGACGGACTGGAGAGGGACAAGAGGACATCGTCCGCAAAGAGGGAAATTTTATGCGACTCCCCCGCAAACGGTAGACCCTGGATACTGGGGTTAGCCCTAACCGCCAACGCCAGTGGTTCAATACTTAGAGCAAAAAGAAGGGGAGACAGGGGACATCCCTGTCTAGTGGCCCTAGAGTGGAGGAACGAGGACGACAGGACCCCATTGACCACTACCCTAGATCTGGGGTGGAGATAATTAGCCCGGATCATAGTGAGGAATTTATTTGCAAACCCAAACACCGAGAGCGTGTGAAAAAGGAACCCCCAATCCACTCGGTCAAAGGCCTTCTCGGCGTCGAGCCCCACCAATACCGCAGGAACCCGACGCCGAGAGGCCTTCTCTATCAGGTGGATAATTCGCCGGGTATTGTCGTGCGTTTGCCGGCCCTTAATGAACCCAGACTGGTCAGCGTGAATCAATTCAGGCATAAGGTCATTCAGCCGTTTGGCTATAATGGAGGGATAGAGCTTTGCGTCCAAGTTTAATAGGGCTATGGGCCGATAGGAAGCACAGTGTTGGGGGTCCTTCCCCGCTTTGGGTATGACAGATATCACTGCTTCAGACATAGTGCCAGAGGTCATGCCTTCGTCAGCCATTTTATTAAACAGGTTAGTCAGGTGAGGACTAATGTTGGGGGCGAACGTCTTATAAAAGAGGGCTGTGTACCCGTCTGGGCCAGGCGCTTTATGAGGCTTCAAAGCCGCGATCGCGGTGTTGACCTCGTCAACGGAAATAGGAGCCGTAAGCTGGTCATTCAACGCATCTGATACCTGGGGCAGTGTTAGGGACTGGAGATAGTCCCTCTGGACGTCCGAGTCCAAAGCGTCACCTTTGTAGAGTTTCGCGTAAAAGGTGCCGAAGAGGTCTGCTTTAGCCTCTTCTCTATGAATTAGTTCCCCGTCGGAGCCCCATAAACCTCCTATATATTCTCGTTCCCTTTTGTCTCGTAATTGTCGGGCCAGATGTTTACCAACTTTGTTGCCCTGTGTATAGGATAGGTGTCGTAGTTTAAGGAGTGTGAACTCTGCCCTATTGTCGTAGATCGCCCGAAGTTTCCCTCGTATCGCTGTGAGGTTACGAAGGGACTGTCTGGTGGGGTTCGTTTTGTGTATGTGCTCAAGCTTAGATAGCTCATCCTCTAAAGTTTCCCTTTCTTTCGTCCGTTGCACATTTAGGGCCGAGTTGAGGGCAATGCATCGTTCCCGAAAGACTGCCTTAAATGCATCCCAAGTAATATATCCAGAGGTATCCTCTGGCTTGTTATTAGCAAAGAATTCCGTGATGGTTTCCCTCAGTTTGGTGCAGGCGTCCTTGTCCCAGGTAAGGGTCGTCGGGAAGTACCATCGGGGTGTCGCCGAGGTGTTCCCCTCCCAAGAGAGACAGAGAGTAGGCTATGGTCCGAGACTGAAAAGGGAAATATCTTAGCAGCTTGAAGCGCCCCTTGGAGGGATTGATGGATAAAAATGTAGTCCAGTCGGGAATAAGAACGGTGGACATGTGAGTAGAATGTGTAGTCCCGCGTCTGTGGGAATAGAGTGCGCCAAGCGTCCAAGAGCCCCATGTCATGCAAGCGTCGTTGCGTCTCCTGAGAGAAGGAGCCCACCTCTGAGCGGTGTGTGTGTGCTGTCCAATTCTTTTTGCCACGTCAAATTGAAGTCGCCCATAAGTATCAGTGGCCCCTCTGCAAAATCCGATAATTTCCCCAAAAACGTGTGTAAGAAGGCCGTCTGACCAGTGTTGGGAGCATAAACTGCTACTAAGGTACACAACCTCCCTTTGAGGCGCCCTTTAACCATGACCCAACGGCCATCTCTATCCGTGTGCATTCCCAAGGGCTGAAATTGGGTGGAAGAGCGGAACATGAGCGCTACCCCTCTATGTTTTGTGTGCGCCGAGGATCTGTAGATCAGTGGAAAGTGTTTGTGCCTAAGTTGGGTGTCGTCGGCCCTGGCCAAATGCGTTTCTTGCAGCGCTACAATATCCAGATGGTGATCTAGTATGTACTTCCACACTTTCTGGCGCTTTTGGGGGGAGTTAAGACCTTTAACGTTCCATGTTCCAATCGTGATGGGCATCATCTGTACTAGGTAGAACTACCTGCCCATAGTAGCCATGGACCCATCTCCCAAGGCACGTCCATCACCTGTCTCCAAATAAGCGGGCCGTTCAGAATCGTGTCCCCATTGTTGTTGCAGCTGCCAGCTCGCCCCCAAGCGTCAAACATTAAAAAGCCGCCACCATTTCCCACCCACCCCCTCCCTTCCTTTCCCAAAAAAACGTGAACAAACATGAATCAAAAACAAAACAATATCTTAACGACAATAACTTTCCCTTGGTTGTACAAAAGGGAGATCCCCCCCCACGGGGATCAGGGGGGACGGAAGGTCCCAGGACCCCGTCCACCCCGGCATAATGCTAATGTTTGGCAAAGAATCTTCAAGGTTGCCTAAAAAACATGTCCCAATGCTGTGGCTCTACTGCGGGAGCGCCACCCATAGTTATATGTAGCCTTGATTGGACCCAGAATGCGTCCCTCTCTCAGCGCCTCAGATCCCCGGTATCTCCAATAGCCCCTACCACCCTCCACCCCCCTCCCCCGCAGATGCAAGACAGGGGATCCGGCTATTCAAACACATAGGATCAGGTGATACTCAGCTCCCTCAAGTCACTTATCTGTACTTGGAGTCCGAAAGAAAGGGGTTGCCATCATGTGGAGAAAGTGGGGCCACGGGCTGGAGCAAAACTGTCTCTGCAGAAGTGAAAGGGGTCCAAGAAATCAAGGACAAACAAGGTGTCCCTAGGGCTCTGGGTTACAGTCCGGCTCAGGAAAGGGTCCTCCAGAGCGTCAGCAGAGGAAGGTCAGCGACGGCCCCTGCGCGGGCCCACCGACCACGCAGAAGCCATGGCCGTACCCCGGGAGGGGCCCCCAGTTGCACCTCCGGCGGAGTCGGCCTCTTCGGGTGTGAGGCCCAGTAGGTCCAGACCTTCTCGGAGCTCCGTGATGTGTCGACGTTTGTTCTGGAAGTCGAAGCTGAGTCCGAAGGGGTAGGTCCAACGATATCTGATCTTCTCCTCCCTTAATTTGGTGGTGATGGCTCTAAATGCGTGGCGCCGCGCCAGCGTGGACGGCGCCACATCTTGGTATATCGCCGGTATATCTAGGTTCAGTTACCTCGGCCTGTTTTTATGTACTAAAGATCATAAAAAAGATTAAGTTCTATCTCAACGACAATGGCCTCAAAACAGTAATCTCGGTACTCATTATGTCTCGGGCTGGATTACTGCAACGGACTCTACATGAATGCTCAAAAACAATATATTAACAAGCTTCAGATGGTTCAGAATGCGGCAGCCAGACTGCTCTCAGGGACCTCAAAGTTTGCCCTTGTAAAGGAAGAGATCAAACAGCTGCACTGGCTCCCTGTCAGACACAGAATACGCTTCAAAGCGCTGTGCACTGTCTTTAAAGCCCTTAATGGCAAAGGCCCGGACTACATGCAACGAAAAATTCAGTGGTACATCCCAAGGAGAGCGCTACGATCAATAGGGCGAAGAAAGTCACAATCAGCGTTTTAAAAAAAGCAGGCTGGGGAGGCAGAAGCTTTATTAACAGTGCGTCCAAATCTTGGAACGAGCTTCCTTTCCAACTGAGGAACGCTACAGACCTCCTCTCCTTCAGGAAGGGGCTCAAAACCTGGCTTTTTAACCAATAAGCCTTCTGGCCACCTATTTTTTTTTAGCAGGCAGTGCATAGCGCCAGGACACCCTAGGGTAACAGCGCGCTCTACAAATTTGATTAACATAACATAACAGGAATGGCCCTGAAAGGAGATGGAGCTTGTCGCTCTGGCAGCCTGAATGATCGCCTCCTTGACTTTATATGAATGGAGTTTCGCTAGTATGTCGCGGGGCCTCTTTGTCTCGTCGCCCTGTCTTGTGCCCACTCGGTGAACCCTGTCCAGTTTTATTTTTGAGGTCTGAGGATCTCAGCGAACAGTCTCTCCACAAATGCCTCTAGGTCGGGCCCCTCTGCTCCCTCCTCCAAGTCCCTGATGCGTACGTTCTCTCTTTGAGCCCTGTTCTCAAGGTCCTCCGCCTTAAGCTGTACCTGGTGAAGCTGCTCCTTAAATGTCTGGACCTCCTCGCATCCCTCGGTGGTGAGCCGTGCCTGTTCCTGGTGTTGTGACTCCAGATCCAACACTCTTGTTCCCACCGAGTCCACGTCTTGCTGGAGGGAGGTCAGACGCCCCGTGAGGTCGGCGCGTAATTGCTCCAGTGATGTTGTGAAGTCCTGCCGGAGATCGTTGCGCAGCTCAGTTTTAAAGTCCTAAAGTAGGGTCAGCAAGTCCGCCTTCGTGAAGGCCATGGCTTCCTCCCCGTGCCCCTCTGTGGAGGTCGACGCGCGTCAGGGACTATGAAAAAGTCCGATACCCTGCTTGGCGTCTTGCTCGATACCTTCTTCGGCGGCATAGAGATGAGGCCTCTTTGACCCCGAGCGCTCTTTCCAGAAAAACCAGAGGTTGGTCTAAATGCAGCTTGCGCAGCCCTAAAAATGAAGAGATACCAGTGGGCCCCGAGAAGCACGAGGACACCCAGGGTACACCGGGCCCCTCACCAGGAATCCGCCGTCACTTGTGGCCAGCTGTAGCACATCTAGGAATCATCCCGGGGGCCCAATCTGCTCAAGTGGTGATGGGGCAGACGGCCCGGCAGAGTGAGAGACCCAGCGCGCGCCGGATCCCGCCGTACTTGGCGTTGAGGCGCAGTCTCCCAGAGTCACCGCGCGTCCCAATGTGAGGCCCCCAGCGATGTCCCCCAACGGTGCAGATGAGGCTCTCCGCCTCGGAGGCTCGTTGCTGTGTATAGCTCCGGTAAGGCTGCGAGGGGACCCCCCCAAGGCGAGCAGCAGCGGGAGATAGGGTTCCAAGTATCGTCCAACTAAGCCCGATCGGCAGCGCCTGCGATGCCAACTGTGCTCAATGGGCCCCCCGCCAACGTTCCGGCGCGCACCTCACCTCCGCCACTCCAGCCCAGTCACGGCGTCACCGGGGCCTCGGCCAGGCCTCCACGCAGCACCTCTCCACGTGAGGCTCCGCCGCCAGGACGAGGTCAAATGGAGGCAGATCAGGCAAGTTCAGCCGCCCTCGTTCATGCGGCCACAGGGCTCCGCCAGGTCTCCCGATGTGTGCAGAAGGGCAGCTGGAAGAAAATTATGTCCAGGGGTGCCACAAGCCGGCCCACGCAGCCGGGGGTCAGCAACCGCTCGTATCACTACTCCACCAGGGCCCTGGGGTGGCGGGGGGAGGAGGGAACAGGGCACAGCAGGGCTCGGAGCTCTAGGCCTCGGTCTCCGCTGGCGCGCCTCACCTTCCAGGCGCCATGATGGGGTCAGGCATGGAGCTCGAGGAGGCTCCGCTGCGTCTCACTCCTTCTGACGGCCGCCCCTCGAGCAGAGCCAGTACCGGACCAGCCCCAACCAACATCTGTTCCCTCCGGTTGCAGCAAGACACCGCTCCGCTCCTCACCGGCTGTACTCAGGCTCCGCTCTCCTCAGTCGGGATCCGACGGCCATCTTGTTTTCAGCCGTGGCCGAACAGGACGCGACAGGGCCGATTCAGACGTCGCTGCGGCGACAGAGAGGGCTCATATGGTGCCCCACGCATTCCCCTGACGGGACATGTCGTTTTCAGTGCTCCGCATTGCCGCTGGTCATCAGGATGGACACCGGGATAGTGCGTGGACCGGGAGCCGAGACGGTCTACATCCGATCACCCATCTTGCCCGGCCACGCCCCCGAATTTCTCTTTTTTGAGGAAGAAGTTGAGGGCTTGGGGGTCTAGAATAGGACGAAGGCCCTTGTCCTTTTTGGGGATCAGAAAGTGGCAGGAATAGCAACCACTGCCTACTTCTGGCCCCCCGGACCCTCTCTATGGCTCCCTTGGCCAAGAGAACCATGACTTCCTCATGGAGCAAGGACAAATAATCTTACATCAGGTGGCGGTGAGACGGTGGCATGGAGGGAGGGGTAGTCTTGAAGGGGAGAGAGTAGCCCTTCGGACAATCTGCAAGACCCACCTGTCCATAGTTATGGACTGCCATTGGAGCAGATGATGGCGAATACTACCTCCAATTGGATGCCGATGGTGGTAAAGGGGCAGACTAGGAAGGCATGGAGGCTGCAGCTGCCGGGCGGGCGGGGGATGGACCAGACCGCTGGCTCCCTGACCCATAAGGTCTGTGGGCACTGCTCCCTCGTCCACGCAGAGGCTGGTGAGCATGAGCGGCTCGGCGGCTGTCAGGATATTGGCGCAGTTGGAAGCCCCTTCTGTAGCCACGAAAGGAGCGAAGGACAGACTGGGGGATGATGTGAGGCAGCCGAGAGGCCCAAGTACTTGGCTGTAGCCTGCAAGTCCTTAAAGCACTCCCGTGCGGAGTCTACCTTGTCTCCGAAGAGATGGTTGCCATCTAAAGCATGTCCATAAGAGACGCTTAGACATCCCCCGAAAAGCAAGTCATCCTTAACTAGGCGTGCTGCCTCAGGGCCACGTTCGATGAAACCGATCTGCCCAATGAGTCAGTAGTGTCCAATCCACAACGAATTGTGAATTTTGCTGTGTCTCTCCCATCGGCAACAGCCTGAGAGAGTACTGCCCGGGCCTCCTCAGGAACCTGCAGTAGCACTTGCGCAACTGTGTCCCGCAGTGTGTGCGAGATACAGCTCAAAAGGCACGCAGTGTTCTCAGACCGTAATGCTAGACTGGCAGAAGAAAACATTTTCTTCCGCAAAGAGTCCAGCCTTTTGAATTCCCTGTCCAAGGGAGTGGCAGGGAATGCCCCCTGTAAAGACGAGGCTTGGACCACAAAGTTCTCCAAGGTAGGGTGCAGGGTGAGAAAGTTTGGGTCCCCTGGCGCGTGGCGATGGTGGCGGGCGATCATCCTATTTACAGGAGCCCCTGTTTTGGGTTTGGACCAGGCCCCTAACAGGACGTCAGTGAGGGCATCATTGAACGGGAGTAGGGGTTCCGATGAGGAGATTCCCGGTTGAAGCACCTCTGTCAAGATAACACAACAAAAGAAGCTACTAACAGCACACCATTAAGACATATTAATTATCCAGAAATAGTACTGGTCCAAAATCAAGTCAACTAATAACAGAATTAATCATGCACAATGTGGACGATGAGAAAATATCCAATGTAAGCAAATCAATCCAGTGAGATCATCAGTAGAGATTTCTTATCCTTTATTATTGTCCAAAGGTTAAAAATTCCCAGCACACGATAGCCGACACGTGTTTCGTCTTTACTCAGACTTTTTCAAGGCAAAATTTGGGAATCTTGACAATCTGTAGTCAGAGAACGAGTCCGTCCCTCCAACACATCCACTGTAAGAATTAGGTATCCAAGTGAAGATATCACAACAAATACTGAGAAAGACACGAAAATAGGTATCTTCACCACACCTGACATCCGTCAATATGAAAGATCCCAAGGAAACGGAGCTGTAAAGAGCACTAATATTACCCGCAGGAGTGAGCTCCAATTAATAAAGTAGAAACAGACGAAGACCATATGATAATGGTACACACTGCAAACGTAACAAACGCTAATGAAGTGTAGCTGAAATCCAAGGTACATCCATTGGTCATGGATACCACGGGGTACAACCCTGATAAGTCACCCCTCCAAGGGCGAGTAATCCGTCCGGACACACGTGTAGGTGGTCGCGGGACAATAATAAAGGATAAGAAATCTCTACTGATGATCTCACTGGATTGATTTGCTTACATTGGATATTTTCTCATCGTCCACATTGTGCATGATTAATTCTGTTATTAGTTGACTTGATTTTGGACCAGTACTATTTCTGGATAATTAATATGTCTTAATGGTGTGCTGTTAGTAGCTTCTTTTGTTGTGTTGAGTTATATGCATGTTAAGTCTTAATGTGCAGTTGACACCTCTAGGTAGTAGGTGTGTGAAGCTGATTTAGCACCTGGTTGCCAATTTAGCAACACTTATAGAATATTTCACGCCAATTATTGATGCTTTGAAATACGTGTACTTATTGGATGTGCAGTTTTTTCCCTCAAAGGGAACACTACTACCTGTTTTTTTCGTTGAACACCTCTGTCAAGATGTTGGTCTTGGCTGCCACCGAGGGCCCTCTGCAACACCATTGCATACAAGGCTCCCTCCTCTGTAGTCATGGTAGGGGAAGAAATCAAATCAGTAACTGGGGAAGTATCCATTCTACTGGCTTCACCCAGTTCCTCAGTCCAGTCCAATTAGGGTCTTCTATGTATGGCTGGTATTCTTCAGGGTCCAGCGGGCCCCTCCCATTCCTCCCTGAGTCCTAGCCCTTGGGAATAGGACTCAGATGCTGGCGTCGGAGTTGGAAATTGCAATGGGGATGGTGCTGCCAGTGGGTGGTGCAGGGAGTGCTGGCCTCAGGTCCGGCGCCGGGAAAGGTCGAGATTGTACGACCGGCATTGATTCGGATCCAGGAATGGATCGCTGGAGGCCCACTGGGGCCGGGACAGGAGCCACCGTAGGGGAACCAGATGCACCCCCCCCCCCCAACCCCGCAGGCACGTCGATGGGTGAGACACATGGCCTCATAAAACTCTAAGTTGTGCAGGGGTTGCTCTGGCTCTCGGAAAGTCGGGGAGGTGCAGAGTCTGCACAGGCTCCGAAGAACCATGCCTCGAGTGGCAATGCTCCCTCGTCTCATCGGCGACAGACGAGAAGTTCAAGAGCCCTTCAACTTCTTGCTCTTTTTCTTGTGCCCAAGTGTCCTGAGGACATCGAATATGACGAAGAGGACTTCGGGCTCCGCAAGCGATCCTGGGACCATCCCCTCAACCACCGTGCCCGGCCGCTAGCAGCTTCAGGGACTGCTCCATTAAAGCCTCCGTGGCCATGGCCCGGCGATCGGGGCACGACTTAGGGGCATATTTACAAGCCCCTATCGCCACCACGTCACGTTTGTGATGGCGATAGGGGCCTCCGCCTCATTTACAAGGCAGTGTTAAGCCACTTAACGTGGCTTAACGCTGCCTTGTAAATAAGGTACCCTTTCACGCTTTATTTAGCTGAAAGGGGAGGGCAATGGGTGTTGCGGTGGGCATTCCACCGCAACACCCATTGATTTTGACGCTGCCTCCTATTTACAAGGGCAGCCTAAATAGGAGGCAGAGCCAAAATTAAGACCAGGGAAAACCTGCTCTTAAACAGGCGAAATGAGGAGAAATGCTTAATTTCTCCTCATTTTTGCTGTTTCTACGTGTGCTGCCTTGTGCAGCACACATAGAAACAGCAAATTGCCTATGATTGTTTATGTACAGGAAGGTCCCCCTTCCTGCACATAAATAATCATTTAAAAAAAATGCCGTTTTGCAACTTCTGTGTGTGCTGCATTAAGCAGCACACATAGAAGTTACAAAATGCCATTTACAGATTGTTTATGTGCAGGAAGGGGGACCTTCCTGCACATAAACAATCTTCCCCTCAACACAGGCACCCTTGCACTATGGTGCAAGGGTGCCTGCGTTGGCGCTGGGCTGCTAAATTTAGCGCCAGCGCATGGGGACAGACAGGGCTGCACCATAATCTTGTGAATATAGTGCAGCCCTGCATTTGGGAAGTGGCGGAGCGTGTCGTTCTAGGCTTAACGACACGCTTCGCCACTTTCATTGTAGATATGCCCCCAAGTGTCGTGGTTGTGCTCCAGGCACCACAGACAGATGAGGTGTGGGTCCATCACCGACATTGGTCGGTGACAGGCGCCACAAGGCTCAAACCTTGTCTTACAAGATGACATCTCGACACACCAGGAGGTAATACCTCAAAAACAGTCGATAAACCCTCGAAAAAATTCTGTCAAAAAATGAAGGATGGGTAGCTCTTCTCCGGATCAGTGCTGGCTGGCGCGGAACGAAAAGAACTGACATCAGCGCACCTTGCATGGCCTATATGGGTGCCACAGAAGTCACTTCCGGCACGAACGCCGCCAATGACAAAACGCAGAGCCAATCAACGCCGTCTACTGGCGCGCAGGGATACCGCCCACGAAAAATCTTCCGGATCCATTCTGATACTTGGGGAAATTCAAAGGTAAGGAATCTGCAGCTAGAAGTCTCTATCAAATATGTTTGATCATGATCGTGAGGCAAGATAGTAGCTATGTCTCTCCCACCCCAGTCTCTATTGCCTTGCCTCAATCCCTTCCTCTTGACCAAATACATTCTACCCTACAGTATCAATGCATCCGTACATAAATTAAACATGGGTGAGAACCAAAGCAAATTTATGGGCATTGAAATGTGCGACTCTGTCTAATATGACTTTGTCACAGGCATATCAAGCCAAAACACTTCCACATTATATGCGGTAACATTGTAGGATAATAAGGAAACTGTTCCTTACTAATAACTACTTTACAGTTTATTGTGTTGCATATAAACATTGTGTGCACTTTCCTGTTATCTAGTGCTGGATCCAAAGTAGTACAACTTGTTCTTTCAAAGTCTTTGCTTTCAGGTTCAGACATGCCTTAAATTACTCTTAATCACATGCACTTAGGACAGTATCCGTACTCCACCTACTGATCCCAGCCTCCCAACAACGCAACCCCATCTTTTTATGTGTCTTGGGTCAGCGCTGATTAGCTTCATGTGCAATTCATCTCTTCTGAGTGCTCCCCATGCAGGGCGCATGGCTGGGTTTCTCCTCCTGGACAGTCTCCCCTATTGCAGGCCCAGGAAATTTCTTTCCTTCTTTGAGCAGGCAGGCAAGTAGGTTTCTAAGAGCTGGGCAGACCCACAGCTCTGTCGCAAGTTGCACACGCTTCAGGTGATGCACCCTCACCTCTGGTAGACTGGCTGTTAGATACCAGCTCTCAAGTACTCTGCAGAGCACTCCCTTCTTTGGTCAAGAAGAACCTGCAACTGCAACAAAGTTGGATTGTTAGCGTTCCACCTTTAAAATAATTTTCCAGGGAGAGGATGTTGATCCACTGTCTTAAGTCCAGGAACCGTTTTTTGGTGGCTCCTTTTCAAAGTTCATTTGGTAGCTGCAGTACAGACAGTCTTAAAAGCATATTCTGCTTACCCCCACTCCCCTGCATCAACGATAAGTCAGAGATCAGGACGGACCAGTTTACAATCCACTGCTAAGAAGACTTAATAGCATTTCTAAGGATTGCCTTGTCTCCATCCTTCCACACCTCAATTTCTGGAGCTTTTCCTTTCAGCTCCAAGAATGCAGACAATACACTTCCACTGTCTGGGAAAGCTGTATCCCATCCTTAACCTTTTGGCATGTTTAACCAAGGGCAAGCCAAAATGCATCCCCTTGGATCCCTGGAGCATTTTGAATCTTTCTACCATCCATACACAAATTTCAGATGCTCACGGGATGTCAGCACAAGGGTCTGGGTGTTACATATAAGTAGAACTTTACAAAAGTGGGGTCAGTGGGCACCACTCTCCTCCTTAACAAGGAAGTTCAGCATGGTTCAGTACCATTAATCTTCAAAAATCGTCATGCTGCAACCACCACTTCATGACAACAACCCAGGGCATGAACCATAGGTCATATGTCAATATAGAGAGGAAGCTTTGTGGGTGCTCAACTCCAGGTCACAGAACAGGTTTTGGGCCATGGAATTATCATGACCAGCTCTAGGCCTAAGCACACACGCTAGATGAGTGCATCAGCTGGGCCAACTAAAGAAGTCAGTAGACGAATTTCACATGCATTTGGGCCACTGAGGGCAGGGGTTCATGCCAGTTTACCATGCGGGGGACATTTCCGTCCGAAAAGAGTGCACAAGAAACCAATATGCATCATACAGCCTACCTGGCCACATCAGTTCAGAAATCACATACCTATGCAAGTGAGATGTACAACTGATTGTTTTAAATGTTTTTATGGCCAGTTTAATAATACAGGACTGTCTTCCTGACACCTCAAAGATGAAGAGAGCTTTCTCCTGTCTTTTGTAGTTTAGTGAAAATAGATGCTAATTCTATAGTATGGTTAATATAGAATGATAACAAAAGTTTTGGTGAGATCTCTGGGAATGTATGTACTATTACTATGCCTTTATGTAGCTGCAATTAAGTCCCCCTCCCCTACATTGCTAAGGATTGTAACTTACTCGCTGTAAAGAAATTATAGTTTGGCTTTATCATTAGGTCAGCGCCTCAACCGCTAAGAAGTAATAATGCTGATGGGCACACCTAATAAGTGACTTCTTCTCCCGGAGTATTTGAACATTGAGAATTAGGTCCCAGAATATGATAAAGGTACAACACTATATCAAGACCTCATTATTATGTAGAGAGGAAAGAGACCAAAAAAGAAAAAAAGATTAAACACTTTCCTTCAAGCTTTATGTTCTGTTCACATGTAGGTACATCTAAAATAAAAGAAGAGTTGATGCAAGTCTAACTTGTGGTTGACATGTTTCAACCTATTGCTTGTGCAGACGAAAGGTTTAGGCTTTTGCAAGGACCTAGATTCTTTAATACACTGCCTATCTGGACTACCTGACTTTCAATAGGCCTGAAGGTAAGTGTACTGTAAGGAAATAAGGAGATGTGTAGGATGATGAAGCTTGCCACTCCAGGGCGTCTGAGGGCTCAGAGTCCTCTTAAGTGATGAAGCTAAGGAATTTCCTCCCTCCTCTGATCTTGTACTGGTATATGGACACTAGTACTACTCACTTATAAGTGAGTATTGTTTGTTATGCACTTGCACTTTTAGTCAATCTCATACATTCTCTCTTGAATACATATCTTGTATCTATACCACAATTTTCTCTGTCACCTCTTGATATTCTTCTAGGCATCTACACTATACTGTCTGTCCACCTTGCTCTGTTCTGTGGCTTTTTATCATGAAACCCTTCCTTCACCGCCCGATTCAACCATGATATGTCCATTTAGGGGTGGTTGGCCTGTTTTTAGTTCAGACATCCCATACGGTTATTCATTCATTTTGCATGGGCTGGGTACTACCAGTCAGCATAGCTCATTCCAATGCCACTCTGTGTGACTTGGGATTGGCTGCCATCATTCGATTTGTAACCCATTCTCCATGGAAGCTGGGCTTGGAGGGGTTTCGGAGAAGTGTGGTTTTTCTCAAACAGAAGAGGCTTTAAAGTAGGCAAGTCAAGCTAACAGAGTCGCGTGCTCAGCCAACCTGATGTGTGCATTCATTCGTGTCAGAGGGGGCACACAGTTCAAAAAAATTGCTTATCTAGAACTGGCTTTGTGCTAGTGGGAGGGCCATTCATCCTCTCTACTTGACCCCTCGGGCTGCAGACCAGCCACAAGATTTGAACCAGTGGTGAATCGGCTGCAATTAAATCCAGTGATGGAAGATAAGAAAAATGCTAATTTCCCGCAGTGTGTGGGAGCTTACAAATGGTAGAAGACAGCCCAAATATACCTTGTGTTGAGCTCCCTGCTCCCTGAAGGAGACATCTTGCAGTGTAGACATCTTTAATTGTTGGGTGCAAACATATCTGAGAAGTGTATAATCCTTCTTCTGGATGATGAAGTATACTTATGCAACCTTCAGCTTCCTGGCTTTTTTTTATCCCATATCTGGCTCCAAGTGTAAAAACGTCTTTTTTAACAGAAGCTGAAGATGTTGTGCAGCTTCATCTATGTGGGTGGGACTTTGCCAAAATGTCAGTGTGAGGTCAGCCAAGATCAGGCTCTGTATCAGTTGGCCTACGTTTTCACCATCAATCTAAAGGTTAATTAAGGTGAAATGCCCTTTTTCACACAGGGCTGCTGCTCTCATTTAAGCTGACCGCCCTTAAAGGGTTTGATGTACACAGACCTTGTACAAAGTAGGGCTGATTATGTTTTCAAGGCTAGTCACCTTTTTCGTAGACGGTCCTCAGCCCTTGGATGAACCTCTTTTTCAGGTCAAAGCTCTTGGTACTGGCCACTCTGGCGTTTCAAGCTAAAGATTCCTTTAGGCCAAATTTTGACCAAAACTGAAGCACCCTCCCATGGTCAGCTTTCAGTTCAGGGTATTCATTTTGTTTGACAAGGCAGCCTGAATTTGCATTGAAGCCATTGGTGTTGATATTACTATCTGGGCACCTTCATAGGTGGACCCTGTGAGGTGCATTGTAGGATTTGATGAGGAATTCTGGGTATCTTCCCCTGCCCTAAGGGGGTTCCTTCCCATTCCGCCGCCTCTTCATCCCATTCCTCCTCAAAAGATCCTTAGGATGAGTCAAGAGAACCCACCTGTCACAAAATTGCTTAAGGAGCCCACCAAAATCACTTTAGGAATCTATTAGTTTTCTTCCACTGAAAATCCTAGCTTGCTCGAATGACACCATGTGTTGTCAAGAATCCTGGATAAAAAGTTTGCACAACAATAGGTTCAGGCACTATGCATAACTATCCCTTTCCTGTCAAACAAACCAAAGCTGGTTGATGTTGGAGGAAAGGAACCAATGCTACAATGTTGTTTTAGATGAACTAATATCATGCGTTTTTGTTCTTTTGCTCAAAGTCCTGAAGATATTTTCCTCATTGTGCCAACACTAATAGTCCTTAGCCCAGAGCATATAGATGACACTACAACAGCCAATGGTAAAAAGAAAATGATCTGCGTTAAAGCCTGTGTCTTGGGGCATTGTGGCCATCAGGACAAGAAATAACAGGTCATTAAATGCAAGTCAGAAGCCAAAAAACTAAGAATTTAAAAATGTTTACTATTCCAGACAAGAAGAACAAGCTACTTACCTCTGGTGACACATTTCTGGTGGATATCCTACCTTCCAACAGATGCAAAACCTTTTGAATATACTTAGACACCAGACTGGATCTGGAAGCTTTTTATACATCAATAGCGGCCCAGTATCACCAGGCAAGACCATATGGCTCCACACCACCTCTGGATGTGACAACACAGGACTACACATGGTGCCACACAGAGCCCTGGCATCAGTTTCCCAAACATTTTCCACACTGGACAGAGGATGAAGGTAAGAGCAGAAAAAATGGAAAGATAATGGGCAGCTTACCAAAACCCTAACCAGTTTGGATTATCAAATGTAGATACTAAGAAAGGATTATGTTACTTACCCTGTAAGCATCTGTTTGTTGCATGTAGTGTGTTATGTTATTAATGACACTTATGTAGCGCACAAATACCACTGGTCTATTAGCGCTTACATTAGGACTATCATAACATGTTACTGCCAAGCTTGTTTAAAAAAAAGTCTTCAGCCTTTTCCAAAAGGGAAGGAGAGCTACTTCTTTCCTCAAACTCTCTGGCTAGTGCTGTAGAATAACATGCTTAGCATACTTCCGCCATCTAGTGTTGGGTCTGGATGTGTGCAAGTTGTTTTTCTTTAAAGAAGTGTTTCGAGTCACAGGGTAAAGTGATTCCTCCTCTTGGTGATAATGCGCATGGGCATCGGCTTCATTGTTGGATTGTTTCCCCGCAGGCAGGTGAGAATGGAGTAAACGTGTCAACAAAGAGATGTCCATGCAAGTAAAATAATGTAAATGAACTGCACGGCCACCAGTGTCCGGGGAGGAATGTGGCACATGTAAATCTACAGCAATACATGCCACGAACAGATTCTTACAGGGTAAGTAATTTGTTTGAGGCCTGTCGGACTGTAGACATACATGCTTAGCATAGACTGTAAAGCAGTCCCTCCTAAATAGCGGTGGCTAACCAGTGGGTGTTGCAGTTGTTTGAAAGAGAGTACGAAGCGGACATTGGCTTGTTGGCGTGCTAAAACATTCTCACAATAATGTTTAGTGAAAGTGTGTGGTGTAGACCACGCAGCTTTGCAAATATCAGCTATTGGAATTTTGCCCAGGAAAGCCATGGAAGATGCTACCTTACGAGTAGAGTGAGCCCTAGGTGGTGTGGGCAAAGTTCTTTTACTCTGGCATAACATGTTTGAATGCTTTTAATTAGCCATCAAGAAATGCCTAATTTTTATATGGGCTTTCCTGTGCGAGGGGGCGAAAAAGCAATAAAAAGCTGTTTAGTCTTAAGAAACTATTTAGTTCTGTCAATATAAAGCATAAGAGCTCTTATGTAATCCAGTGTTTGAAGGGCCCTTTCGACAACTGAATCTGGTTATGGAAAGAAAGTAGGTAGTTTACCTGATTATGGTGAAAAGATGAAACCAACTTTGGAAGAAATTTTGGGTTTGTTCTCAGAACCACCCTATCTTTATGTAGTTGGAAAAAAGGTTCCTCCAAGGTTAAAGCCTGGAGCTCGCTGACAGGCCTTAGTGAGGTAATGACCACTGGAAATGCAACCTTCCAAGATAAGAACCGTAGGGAGCATTTGTGCAATGGTTCAAATGGTGGACCCATAAGTCTAGTAAATACAATATTGAGATTCCATGTAGGTGCAGGTGGAACTCTAGGTGGAATTACTCTTTTAAGGCCTTCCATGAATGCCTTAATAATTGGCACTTTGAACAAAGATAGTTGTTGCCTATTTTGCAAGGGGGCAGCAATCACAGCCAAATGTAGACATATGGATGTATAAGCAAGGCCAGAGGTCTGGAAATGAAGAAGGTAACAGACAATGTTTTGTAGAGTTGTGTCAAGGGGATTCATGTTTTTGTTATGACAGTAGAAAACAAACCGTTTCCATTTTGCTGCATAACACGTGCTTTAGTTGTTGGTTAACAAGCTTCTTTAAGAATGGTCATACATTCTGATGGGAGATTTAAATAACCAAATACTATGACTTAAGGAGCCAAATCACAAGATTGAGTTCCGTTGGGTTTGGGTGCCGTATTTCTCAATGGTTCTGAGTGAGAAGATCTGGGTAGAGAGGAAGCTTCTCATGGGGAACTACTGATAGTTCTAGTAGCATGCTAAACCATGGTTGGCGACCCCAAGTGGGTGCTACCAAGATGAGGGTGAGTGACGTTTGCCTGAGCCTCCGAAACACAAATGGAAGAAGAGGGAGAGGTGAAAAAGCGTAGACAAATATTCCTGACCAGTCCATCCATTTAGCATTGCCCTTAACCTGGAGGCGAAGTTGGGGCATTTTGCGTTTTCTGCGGTTGCGAAGAGGTCTATCTGTGGAAACCCCCACCTGTGAAAGTGTGGGAGAAGGACTTGAGGGTGAAGTTCCCATTCGTAAACTTGTTGCCGCATCCTGCTGAGGAGGTCGGCAATCTGATTGTCCTTTCCAGGAAGGTGTTCTGCTAGTAGGTGAATCTTGTGACGTATTGCCAAACACCAAATCATCTGAGATAGGCATGACAACTGTAGTGTGTGTGTGTGTGTGTGTGTGTGTGTGTGTGCCCCCCTTTTTGTAAATAGAACATGGTTGTCATGTTGTCCGTGTGGACCAAGACAACTTTGCCTGTGAGGTGACGTAGAAATGCTTTCAATGCCAAGTGAACAGCTTGTAGATCGAGGTAATTGAAATGGAGATCCAGGTGTTTGGGTTCCCAAAGACCCTGGACTGTTAGATGATGTAGGTGAGCACCCCATCCTGTAAGGGATGCATCTGCTTTGAGAATGATCTGGGGACCAGGTTCGAGAAAAGGGTGCCGGAACACTAGATCCTGTAAGTGACCCTGTGATTGTGACCACTGGCGTGATAGACATTCTTGCAGCAGACGCATGTGCAGCCGAGCATGTGGTACTATCGCAAATGCAGGATGCCATCATGCCCAGGACTTGAATAACTGTTTTGACTGTTATGCTTTAAATGGGTTGGAATTTGTGCAACACGTTTGAATAGTTTGGATTCTGGTGAGATTCGGGTAGGCTAAACCTGTGTGTTGAGCATGGCCCCCCCAAGTATGATTGAACCTGTAATGGTTGAAGATGTGATAATTGTATGTTTATTGTGAATCACAGTTGATGCAAAAGGTTGAGAGTGGTTCAAGTGTGTATTTGACACAAAAGAAGCGTATTGGCTTTTATGAGCCAGTTGTCGAGGTATGGGAAGACATGGATGTTTTGTCGCCACAGATGTGCTGCTACCACTGCTAGGCACTTGGTGAACACACGAGGAGTAGTTGCGACTCCAAATGGGAGCCCTTTGAATTGGTAATGTTTTCCTGCTATAACATATCTGAGGTAATTGCGATGAGCTGGAGGAATGGAAATATGGAAGTAAGCGCCCTTTAAGTCCAGTGCTGACAAAGTCGCCTTGTTGAAGCAATAGAATCACATCCTGAAGAGTTACTATATGGAAGTGTTTTGATAGTATGTAATAATTTAAAGGCCGGAGGTCAAATATGGACCTTAATGATCCGTCCTTTTTTGGAATGAGAAAATTTAGGGAGTACACTCCTGTGCCTTTGATACTGAAGAGCGACTGGTTCTATGGCTCCCTTTAGCAAGAGAGCTTCTACATCCTGTTTTAGGAGATGTTGCTGCTCTACAGAAAGACTGTCTGCGAGTTGGAATGTTTGGAGGTGTGGTGATGAGCTCCAGACAATAACCATGTTGGATAATGTCCAACACCCACTGATCTGATGTTATGGTTTTCCAAGTATTGAAAAGTTGTTGTAGTCTGCCCCCGAAAGGAGTTAAATGGTTAGGGGGAATGAGAAGGGAGTCATTGCTTTGAGGTAAAGGGTGCAGTGCGTGTGGCCGCACCTGTACCACGTCCTTTAGAATTGTTCCCTCTGAATGCACCCCTATAGTATCCGCTAGAAGGGGAAACTTCTGGTACCAAACTGGAACCCAATTTGCTTTAGAAAGCTTGATTGTTACCCGTTTACCACTTTTACAGAACAGTAAACTAGCTGAGGTGCAATTTTTATTTTTTACGGTTGTCAATGCAGAAGGGGTGATCTCTGGTACCAATGAAGAGGTACAGGGACACAAGCTCAACCTTCTAAGAGTGAGGTTTAGTCAAAGATGTTGATTTGGCCAAAGAGCCATCAACATTTTTGGAGGATCTGTTTCTAGGAGCTCTGAGCTTTGGCCCCGTTTGATAGTCAGAGGCCCCCAGTTTGGTAAATTTCAAAGTGGATCATGTTTGAAAAGGTCCATCAGTACCAGAAAACACAAAGCCTGTGGACAGGATGTTTTCGTTCTAAGAAGTCCTTTCAAGTGCATGTATGTGGAGATTACCCTTCTGAACAGGCAGAATAATGCCCCGCATTAAAAGGGACCCACTCCCTAGTACCGGTAGGCAGTGTTGACTTATTCAGTACACTTAGCGTTCATGACACCAAATCCTTTTGATCGATATAGAACAGTTTTCAAGCAGCTAAAACACCTAAAGATTCTTTTGGTACTTATCCCTTACTGGAAATCAACATCGGATTGTTTCTTTAGCACATTCTATGCACTGCTTGAAGTCGGGAACACGGGTGGCAGAGGGAAACAAGTCATTCACTTAATTAAAAACAAGTAAAATTCTGCTCCTCGTAGGAATGGGAGGGCAGAAGAGGTACAGGCTTAGCAGGTGGGGCTCATGCATGCTCTGTTTTGAATACCAGGATGAGGCAGCACTGTAGAGTTAATAAAGGTATGCAATACAATGCCATCCACCGGTTGCTGGTCCAATGAACTTAATGTGATGCACAGACTGTGTGATTATCACTCATTGCTTCAAATAGTCCCATGGACTACACTAATCAAAATTTCAAATGTCACTCAATGCATCAAGGGCACATATATCACATAGATTGCTTTCTGACTTTGCTCTGCAATCAGCTAGGATTGAATGTAAACATGAAAGTTACCAGTGAGATGTCCCGAGGAGTATTGATTTGTAGCTAGTGCATTATCAGAAATAGATATAAAACAGTTAGTTTGGGGAGTTAAACAGGAGGGAAGCTAAGATTTAAGAGTGAAGAGAATGGAAAAACTGTGGCGCAACATGTTTGGGAGTTTTACTAACTATAGAACAAATGGAATTTTGCTTGGCTGTGCAGCAATCTGGCCTGTTTCAGTTTAGAAGTGAAACAACTGTTAGCTTTGTACTGGAGTTCAGCTGTAATCCAATGACTTTGACATATTTCATATCTCTGATGTAAGGAAGAGATAGTAACATTCTTGTTGAAAGAAACAGCAAGAACAGGCTGTCTGCACAGGGACGGAGAGAGAAAGGCATTTTTCCAAGGGCATGTAGGCTAATATGCTCAAACTATAAGAAGACAGCAAATTCACCAGCAATTAAGTCACTGGATGATAATTCCTTCCAGAACACGTCAATATTTATTGGGGGGAAAAAAACCTAACATTTCCATCTGTCATTTTGTGAGCATTAGGACTTACATCTCCAAGGAACGGCTAGTGATTAATCCCCCCCCAATCTAACGTCCAAAGAAAAAGATTTAATGAGTTTTTTTTAACCTTTTGTCAGATGCAGGATATTTGCCAAAAATGATGGATGCCCTGTCTGCCAAGCACGAGGCTACCATACCCATTTAGAGGTGTGGGAGAGCACCAGGTCTGCACCAGTGGAGTTTCAACTGACTTTACCGGTGCAATTATTGACCTATTGCCCGTCCACCACTGGGCTGGCAGGTCAGAGTGAAGACCTTAATCACCAAAGTCCAAAAAGAGACAAGTGCTCCCTGTTCTGCACGTACCCTGCAACTGCAGAGAAGTGTAAATGGTTGGAAGTGTAGACAAGACCTGCTTTTTGCAAATGCAAAAGGTAGGTCATATATCAGACTATAGGCTTTATAGATTGCAGATTCTTAGAAATGCAATGGCGGATGAACTTTATTCATTTTGCCGTGTAACAAGCCTGTGTTGTCGGTTGTCAGGCTTCCTTTAAGGTGAACATACTCTGCTCGGGAAGGTTGAGGTACCAGAATTCTCCGACATCAGGTACTGAATTGCAAGGTTGAGCTGTCTAGGATCCGGATGTCTCACTCGACCTTGCCCCTGCGTAAGAAAGTCCGGCCTGAGTGGGAGTCTCTCGAGAGGGCTGACAGACATCTCTAGGACAGTGGAGTACCAGGGTAGTCTAGCCCAAGATTGGGCTACAGAATGAGAGTTAGTGATGTTTGTCTGAATTTCCTGACAATCTAAGGAAGCAGTGAAAGAGGTGGAAAAGGATTGGCAAATATCCCCGACTATTTCATCCATATCATTGCATTTGGACAGTGGGTGTGGGTACCTGAAGGTGAAGTTTGGGAGTTTTGCGTTTTCTGGGGTGGTGAACAGGTCTATCTGTTGGGTGTCCCAGCGCTGAAAGTACTTATGTAGGACCTTGGGGTGGAGCTCCCACTCATGGATTTGTTGAAGTGTACTGCTGAGCAGTGCTGCAAAGTCTTTGCCCACCCCAGGGAGATGATCAACCATGACGTGAATGTTGAGACAGAATGCCTAATACCAAATCTCCTGGGCTAACTGAAATAGCGGAGGTAAATGTGTGCCGCACTGTTTTCCTATGCTAGAACACGGAGGGCATTTTGTCTGTACTGATGAGGACTACTTTGTAACGAGTAACGTGAATGGCTAGTAGCTCCAGGTAGTTGATGTTGCGACCCTGTTGTTGAGAGGGAATTCCTTGGACAGTCATATTGTTGAAGTGCGCTTCACACCCCATGAAAGTGGCGTCTGTGGTTATGGTCACTTGTGGTACTTGGTCTGCAAAAGGCCTACCTCACAACAAGTTGTTGCTATTCCACCAATGCAGAGAGCAGCATACCGTGGCCTGTACCAGCACAGACCCTCCACTTGGGACCACTTGAGCCACAAGGCACTCTTGACGGGGAGTATATGAAGCCTTGCATGTGGAACAATCGCAATGCATAGGCCATCATCTCCAGAAGGCACACGACAGTCCGCACCATGAGCTGACAACTGAGCTGGAAAAGAGTGAGCAGCTGCTGAAAGGCTGTGACTCTCTGCCAGTTGGGGTAGGCTTTCTACGTGAGTCATTAATAACTGACCTTAAGAAGCGTTGGAACTGAAGAGGCTGTGAGTGGGACATGATGGTGTTTATGGTGAATTCCAGGTTGTGGAGCATGGACACCGACGGTGGTGTGTGTGTGTGCTAGACATTGCAGCTTGCTACTGTTCCTGATCTGATCAACCAATCATTGAGGTAGTGAAAGATGTAAATGCCATTTCCTTTGCAAATGCCCAGCCACCACTGCTAGACACTTTGTAAACACCCTTGGAGTTGTGGTGACCCCAAACAGAAGTATCTTGAATTGTTAGTGTTGTCCACTTACCACAAAGTGAATGTATTGTCGATGAGCTGGGTGGGTAGGTATGTGGAAATAAGTGTTCTTGAGATCGAGTACTGTTATGAAATCACCCAGTGAAGGAGGAGGATGACACCCTACAGAGTTGTCATGGGAAAATGTTCGGATAGGATGGGCCTCAGGTTTAAGGTGGACCTAGGAGAGTTGTCCTTATTGTAGATCAGAAAGTACAGAGAGTAAACGCTGCTCCCTTGGTGTAGTGGGGGCACACTCTTTAAGGTGCCCCTTCTGTAGGAGAGCATGCACTTCTTCTTGAAGGAGGGAGAGGCTTTCTTTGCTGAAAGCATGCATAAGGAGTGGGATGTAGGGCAATATCTATGCTGGACCACAGGCAAATCCCACTTGACAGACGTGATTCCTTCCCAGCGAGAGAGAAAATTGGACATCTTTCCCTTTCAAGTGACATATGATTGGGGTGGGGCAAGTCACTGTTGGGAGGTGGCAGCTACTTAACAGAAGCCACCTTTCCCCTTACTCCTGTTGGAGCCTATATTGAACCCTCTCCCAACTTGCTGGTGAAAGGAATGCTCCTGCCTCTGGTTGTCTTTGCTCCACCTCTGGGTTGCTGTTTATGAAAGGAGCCCCTGTACGGAGTAGTCTGGAGCACTCCCATGCACTTTGCTGTTGCACAGCTCATGCTGGTCCAGCCACGGACACTTTGATTGGTAGCAAGGGTAATTCTGCATGTGTGCCCGTTCCAACACCCATACAGCATTCTCATGGCAAGAAATATTGTGTTCCTCGGCCGCCAAGGGGGTGCGAAGCCCTCGACACCCAAAGGCGTTGACAACTGTCTTTGGTGATCATGTGTCTAGGGAGACAAAAGTTCTTGGAATTGAAAAGAATCTGGTCCAACAGGATACAAAGTAACCGAATGGGACCAATGAAAAACGTGTGAGAAACGACAAACTGGGAGCCTGTTTGGGGTATGTCCAAACTCGATGGCAGAGAAAAACAATATGAGTTGGTACCCATGTGCAATGTACACCAGGAGGAGTCTCGCTAAACCTTGTGACTCGACAGTCTTCTTCAAACAAAAACAAAACAAAGTGCAAACATCTGAGCCCAACATTAGATGGCGGGAGTATGCTAAACATGTGCATCTACAGCCACACATGCTACGAACACAACGTTTCATCAACCAATTTGTATTAAAACTGCCTGCTTTAGCATGCTGATTTCATCTTACATGGTCAGTCTACTTTATTTGAACAGTTTACTAATCTTTTTATAGACCATCTCTACTCATTTGTCATACAAATATGCAGCAATACAGAGGCAGCATAAGTAAAGCAGAACACCCATTCAGAGACACAGAAGCTCTGGAACCGCAGGGGCCATAGTCGAGGTAGCCTCAAGAGAACACTTGTGGAACTCATTGGAGAGGACTTGAGCAGGTATAGAGAGGAGTGTAATAAGGAAGTGGTAGAACAATTGACACCCAAACACTGCAAAAGAACGTGCCATGTAAGAGTACCACTGATTATTCCACTTTGCAAAGCAACAAAACAGCAAGATCAAATTGAAGTAACATCTGGCAGTGTATTAATTGTAGTCTGTTAAGGAAGAAACACGTAGGCTCGTGAACTATATTACACTTACAAAGAAACTTCTTTTTCTGTTCCAGTGGAAAGTTGTGAATTGTCTCCCAGAAAATTCTCACTGTGGGGTGTACGGCTGAATATTCACCTTTATATATTGCACACTGAAAAACATTAAAACACATATTGAATGCCCTGCCATGTTTTAACACACATACATCCAAAGACATAAGAATAAGTAACTTAATTGCAACAATGATTCCACAGCATGAGTATCACCAAATACAGATACATAGTGGAATCATTTCCCATGATTATGGAAGATTATGGAAGAATCCCTTTACACGGTTTTTGTATAACACATCTATTTTGGAGCTGTAATGACAGCTGTGTCAGAACCTGCTGCTGTCAAGGAAATTACAAAAGGCAAAGCTGCCAGTGACCATTGGCAGTTTCCTTTGCAACAGAATCAGAGGTATATCTTAATTTTGTGATGAAGTGCATCACTTACCTGAAGAAATGTTACTGCCTATAGTCATGTGCATTGGAGACAGGGTGAAGCAGCCGGCATTGGGAGTAGGGCTTGGCCTTTGAGCACGCCCTGCATCCACTCGTAGTTTCCGGTGGCCACTATTAGTACCCCTGAATGCACTTTCTCCAGCTATGTGCAGACATTGCTTCCCTGGGCCGAGTTCTTGCGTCCTTGAACCTGAATCAGCTGCTCATGTCCTTAACCAATGCCACTGGGTGCCAAGCACGGTTGTTAACAATCCTGACAATATGTGCCTTGTCCTCATGCTTTCAAACTTACTGTGCGCATTCATCAATCATGTACACTGGACAGTGCATGCATTGCATGGTCTTTGGCCACAGCGGGTGCCTGGGCCTGGTGCACCAGAGAGCCTTTGGCTGTATGCAAAGGGCACTAGGTGCATGCTTCCTCCACATGGAGCGCCAGGCCCTTTCTCAATAATTCACATATATATCAAGCTATGTTAACAGAACAGGCACTCAGAAGACTCAGAAGGAACATCTGCTAATCAGCTGTGATTTGGCAGCTTCTAATGTGTATTGGTTTTTAAATTTCTACCGGTGTTTGTGAACATAGAGTTTTTATTTTTTAAATTTTATAAAGGACCCCTATGGCCTTATAACCTTTCATTATGGCTAGTGGCTCTCGAGAGCACACCACATAAATATTTCCTTTTTTCCCCCATTTTGTCTACAGGGGACACTATGTCAATGCACTTTCACCAACTTTTTGTTATTTTGGTCAAAAATGTTGCACTGCAGAAGATGTCAATCCCTGCAGTGTTTATTTTTCCTTCTGCCAGAAGTAGCAGGGCATCCAGGAAGCTCTCCGCTGCCCGGGTCTTTCTCCTCCCAAGAAGCTGGCAGAAGGAGTATCATGGCATGCCTGCGAGGACAACTAAGCATATTGCTTCTTCAGAGCATTTAACAGATGCTCCAGTCTCCTGAGACCAGGAAAACTGTCAGCTGCACCAATGTCTAAAGATTGGAGCTTTCATGCTCTTGTCTCAGGGTAGCCGGCTGTGGGTGGTGGGTGAGGGATGGGCACGTTAACTGTCTGCCATGGCAAAGCCAGGTGAAGAAGTTTCCGTTCCCTCCTGCCCTATAGGTAAGGCCATGAGGTTAGTTAATTGGGAGTAATATGCACCTTACATCTGGCCCTTCGACAAGTCTGGAAAGAGTTCAATAAAGCATATTCCCTCTCCCTAAGTAAGGCTGCCAAAGAGCCCATAACAGCAAAACTAAACAGTTAAAGGAAAGTTGTTGTTAGTTATTCAAAAGGCAAAAGTAAGCATTTTATACAAAATAGAAACTTCCTAAAAGATGAGCAGTTGAAGTGATGTGAAGGTTATGATCAAAAACTTCAAAGACACTAAAACTCACTATTTTAGTGAGGTATGTCAGAAATTCGCCCCAAGACTCTGCTCATAATGTCACGTCGCACAAATGACATCACTGATATCACATATATCATCTTCAATGATGACATCGCTGGGACTGCAAATCATTGCTCTTATACACATCGGTTAAATGATATTGTAAACACAGTATTGATGCTATATGCACCTTTTGCAAAGACATCCAGATGTTGTTGAAAAGACTAACTGCTGCACTAAGAGTTTACGGAAGCAGTGGAACTGCCTGGTGAGTTCCGCTTAAGGCTGTACCCAGTAGTCTAAGAAGGAAGTGGTGCTGAGCACAGGTCCAAGCCGAAAGCCATGCTCTGTTTCGCACTTAGTTGGCATAGCACAAGGATGAGCCCAATGGGCACCAAAGGGAAGGGCGTTAAGTGAAAGACTGCCAAGAACAGTGTCCAGAAAGTGCTGGGTACATTCAAACACTGAACCTAGAAGTCTCTGTGGGAAGGGCTCCTGAATGCAGAAACTGGATGAAGGCCAGATCCTGCACCAAGACTGTGCTGAACTTAGAGAATGGTCAAACCCAGTGTTCTCTGAAAAAAGGGGGGGCTTAAGCCCCAGTCCTACACCCTGAGCATACCAGACAGAAGGCCATGCCCGGTAGAATTTTGTAGTGGGGGGCTGAGCACCGGGCCTGTCACCGGGCCATGTCACGATAATATCAATGTTGATGTCTCTAGCAATATCATCTGTGTGATCATGTGTGAGAGCAGAAGCAAACTGTGACTGAGTAGCTCTGGTTTTAGTTTGTAACCATAGTGTCCCTTCAAATGAAATTAAATACGGAAACACATACACACATCGTGCACTGGCAGAATATTGAGAAGAATGGCATAATAAAGATGTTGACAGACTGGCACTAACTTGACTAAATACCAAGAATTGTATTATGCTGACTTACTGGCACAAATACATGCTCCACTATCGTGTAACAGAACAGCATGAGCCCCTATTTGTTATCTGTTCCAAATGAACACACATAGGCACAGGTCCTTTGCTTACCTCCTCTAATTCTTGCCAATTGTAGTTGCTGTTCCCCACGACCATAGCTCTCAGTTCGGATGGTTGGAAGAGTTCAAGCACCTTTCCACCACACACCTTCAAGAAACCACTTGAGAATGCTGCAAACGACTCTTCCACCGAGTGATTGAAGACATAGTTCACATAGGCAGCTACAAATTCTTGCCTGAAACAGGAAGAGTGCAGTTGTAGAGAAAAATGGTAGTATAAAGGTACTGGCAGAAAATAAGAAATTAGATGCTATCCTTGTCACAGTCCAGAATACCAAGAGTTTGATAATTCACTGCATTAAGGTCATTTGGAAATTTCACATTCTTTGTAAAGTTCCAGCATCAATCCATTAATCTAGGGATAAACTATTTTACAGGGCATGATGTCTTGATGTGTGCTTCACTATATTTGTTGTATCACATGGCAGAACTTTGAAGTGGCTTGCGCAGTAGTGTGCAGAAAACATTACAGTTGGCATTGTATCTAGCAACACTGCATGATTCCGTAATGCCTCTTGGACTGTGTTAAATAACATACATTTAGCAGCAGGGCTAGAGCTATGGGGGAGGATGTTGGAAGGTGGCTGGCAGTGTTCAGCCAGACTATGTTGACCATTGTACCCCCCTACCCCGGGCGGTTGGAAGCGTTCGTGGGTAAAAACGTAGTTTTTTTTATTTTTAACGCAAGGCTTTCAATTCCTTCATTCAGGAGCTTATTTATTGAATGAGAGGGATAGAAGTATTTGAAGTAAAGTTCTCTAGATCACCAGAAAGAAATCCGTTCTGCTAGTGCTAGCTACAGTTACATTACTTTCTAATTCATCTTTCAGTCTTTCACCTCCATATTCTATACTTTTATGCAAGCTTTTCCTAGTAACTGCACCAACAGAAGTACGAGCTCTGGCTCATGAGAACTAGCTCCGACCATATGAAACCAAACAGAAAACAGGTGAAGGAGGCTAGATAGGCAAAGGGGTGAGAAAAATGAAGGTTAACAGCGTTTGTTGTTTTCCTGAAACCTTTTTGAATGTGAGCATGAGGCTATGTTGTGTAGCACTTTATATGTTGATACTAGTGCGGTTTAATGGTTTGCTTGATACCATGAGTTGCAATCCTAGCTGTCCTTAGACCAGATTGTATAATCCTCTAAAGTTCATCATATCCCCAGCCCTCTGTTCCTGTATCTGCAAAAGTTATTAACAGTACATGCATATCCAGGCATTTTAATTTACATCACTTGCTGACAGACTCAGTGGAAAGGTGCTTCTGTTAAGCATCCTGGACTGTAAACTCCGGAGTAGCCCACACTAACCTTTCAACTACTCTTCAGGTTACAGTTTTCTTGACCCAGCCTTCCCAGCAGGTCATCCTAGTCTCCTATCCCCTGAAGAGGAGAGTCCTAGTTATGCAGTGCTGAAAAGGTCTCCACTGTCCCATCTTAATTAATTTTTACCCGTTTGTCCCTCACCTTTTGACATTTTTATGACCACAAGGCTGTGGTACAGTCCTACGTGGACCCCACACAAATGTATGTCGTCTTTAGTTTTCTATTGTGCAAAAGGACCTGTACTAGTAAACGGGGTGATCTCTTCAAAGAAGTCACTGGGTGTGAAAGAAGGAACGGTTGTTAGGTGTTTCTTGGTGCTGATTTTATAATGGCTCTCTTTTGATGTACTGAGAGGGGCACTCACTTACCTGTTACATGAGCTAATTCGACTTATACCCCACAGGGCTATTCCCATTAGTGCCTGACCCATGGGTGTCCATAGTTCAAGTTTTGGGCCACTCCGCCGGTATTCTACACTGGGTTGCCGGATAATATAATAAAATGCTTAAGGAGACCTCTCTGCTTTGATTATAGGTTGTTGCAGTCATTTGGTCAACCTTTCTTTCATACTACCCCACATTCATTTTGCTAAGTGTATTTGCACTAGTGCACTTGTCACATTATCCATGGGAACCTGAAGGGACTAAAAGATATCAAAAAGCACTGGGGTCAGAGATCTTTAGTGCTTTATTCCTACCAAAACAATAAAGGTACACCCGTGAAACATTTGTTAGTGTCTGTCCATACGTCTGGAAAATAACTTTTTGGCACTGGCTTGGAACAATCTGGCTATGCAGGTGGCAATCTTAACCCCAAGGCCTGTGATGGCTTTCAAAGACAGATTAAAACTGCTAACCAATTTCAGGTCCCTGACCTCTATAGGGAACAATATTAAGTACTTTATATATCATAATATTATTCTTCAAGCCTACAACTTTCATGCATAACTCCTTCCCTAAAGTTGGCTGGGGTGGACTGTGTAGGAGTTCAGGTTATTAGGAATGTGAAAACTGACAGCTTGTGTTTGCACTACATGAAGTGGAACTCTTCAGTTCAGGATTTCCCAGATTTTTGGGCTAGAACCAGATAGTAGGGGTAAAGAGAATATGATTTACCAGTCACACTCCACACACTCCGCTTGAGGCATGTAGAGTTGTAATTTTACATGTTGTGCACTCTCCTACCATTTAGAGTCGAGTTTGTAATATTACATTTTTTTTCTCCAAAGCTTATCTTTTGCATTTGAGCATGTGTAGAACGATTCCTGATCACGCTCTTGAAACGGACAATGCACAAGGACACAGACTGCACCTCAGATTTTGCTATTTGTTCCTCATTTGAAAGTTAGTCTGTGTGTGTTGATATGAGTTTATTGGAGGTAAAGATGCAAGTAGTATTGAAGCATTTGGTAAACCATCCAAGCTCTTCAGGTTGGAGGATGGGTGAATGTCAACTTACACTACTACAACGAACCAGCCAATTGTTACAGTTAACGTTTTCCCTTTATGGCATCTGCTGTGCATAGAGTGTAAAGCAGTAACTCTACTCCATTAAAACAGTGGCAGGCAGAATGTAGTGTAAGCAGTAATTAGCAATGTTTTAAGATGTTTTTGGCAACTTGATTAGCTTGCTTGACATGTATAGTAACAGTTGTGTTTGAAGAATTTATGGTGTTTCATGAATGAATGAACAGACATCCAAGTAGTGGCTTTGCAGATGTCACCTAATGGGATGTTCCCCAGAACAGTAGTAATAGTTCATGAGACGTGAATCAATCTTTGATTGTTTTTAAGGCAAACAAATATAAAATGATCAAGTTAAGGGAGCAACGTGCAGCTTTTCTATTTGCATCCAAATTTGGATAATATTTGCTCACATGTTCAAACCAATTTATTTTCTAACCGCCTCTCCCCATTTTAACATGTTTTTAAAATTTGAGATGATGTTTTCTAGATAAAGAAGCTTTAACCTCCGTAATGCCTAGAAGAATTTGTGTTCTGGACGTAAATAATTCTATAAATTATGGAGCCTGATATTTTACAAAGTTAGAATTACGGTGACTGACTGAAAGATTAAAATGAAAGATTCTTTTTTTACAATCCAAAATTTTGTTGAACAATCAAAATACAAGAAAAAAAAAATCATTTTAAGCAGTCCCCATGGCTTTGGCTTAATATCCTGTGACCCTAACTTGAGGGAAACCATGCTTACTGTTCCTGACACAGATGGTAGCACAGAAGAAAATTAAGTGGTTAGTACACACTGATTTTATACATCAGAATTACTAACAATAGAATAATATTGCATGTGCAAAGTACTTGATTATTCCCCCGAAAAGTCAATGTGGGTCTCTTCGAATCAGTAGTGTGCTTATGTACTACCTTTAAGTGTTTCATTCACTTGAGTATAACAAATCTGAATGCATTCAACAACCACTCGTCAATACCTGCCTTTGAATTCGATTTCCGAAATATTGCACGGAAATGGAAAGAAAGCGATTTTGTTCTGTAAAGTGGACAACTATAACCAATGTAGGACGCAGGCAACTGTCTAACATCAAGTGTGTGTTACAATTAATTTGCAAAAGTTTGTAGATTGGTAAAAATATTGGTGCCACAATGGACTGATTGATATGAAAAGAAGACTCCAGTTTTGGTAGCTTAGCACTACTATGACAGCTACTTACATGCAAGACTCTACAGAGGACATTGCTTAAAGCTCACTAAAGCTGCAGAAATAAGTTTATGTCACTAGAAAGCCATCCTTCCATGTGAGCTGTTGAAAAAACACATGTACAATGGATCAAGCAGCAGTGAGCCCATTAATCTTGTTAGGGCAACATTTAGATCCCAAGAAGGCACAGGCATGATTTTGGGTTAAATAATTATTTTCCGCTCTTCCATAAGCACCTGTATAACTAGAATTCTAAGAATAGATGAGCATTATCTGTTAAGTAGCGACGCAGCCACAGTCATAAAATGTACTTGTACGGAGGTATAAGCCATGGCTGATTTTGTAAGTCTTGAAAGACAGTGAGGAATGTCATGGAGTGAAGCATTAAGCAGGTGCCGATGAAGCGAACTGCTACAAGCCTCGTAAAGAGGCAACATGATTCCTTTGTAAAGAGACACAGTTTGGAAGTTAGAGGGATACGACATTCCAAAATTTCAGATGCCAAACTGCTGAATTTAGAGATTTCGGATTGGGATGTAGATGCAAACAATGCTGCTGACTACGTTCAGTTGATGGGGTACCTTGCAAACAAGATGAATCCACAGTTCCAGTATGAACAAGAACCATGGCTGTAGTGCCTATGTGGGACCTATGACTATATCTGTAATGGGTACTGACACATTTTACGAACTACATATGGTATCAATGGCAGCGGGGCAAGAGTCTATACAAAGATCCCTAACCAATCTCTATCCACAGAGCATATCCTAATGAATGAGGTTGAGGCTATTGGGGGTGTAACTTAGCATTTTTGCCACATACAGCAATCAGATTGATGTGAGGTATCTCCAGCCTTGGAAGTAGCATTTTAAAATGCAAGTGTTGATTTCCCTCTTCTCTGTCTCCTAGTGATTTCTTACCAGGAGATCAGCAACATCATTCTTGGCAAATATTTCACCAGTAGAGGAATTTGATGACAATGAGCCCGTTGCAAAATTGTTGCACAAGTTACTAACTTGTGTAACGATATATCTGTAAGAGACAGTAGTTAGTGACAGATTCCTTACCTGAGAATATCCCCAGGAATCAGGCTGGATCCGGAAAGTTTTTGCGTAGCAGTACCCTTGCGCGTCGGTAGGCGGCGTCGTGCGGCTCCGCGTCCGTCGTCGGCGTCGTGATCGCCGGAATGACGTCGCGGGCAGTACATAGACGCCGCCCCTGCGCGCTGACGTCAGTTCTGTACACGACTTTCCGCGCCAGGAACGCAGAGCCATGCAAGAAGCTGACATAGGTGTCTGAAAAATACTAGGGCCCTGAAAGGGATGTCCTTAACCCTAGAAATCAGTTTGCAGAACGGGGAGGATGGGTGGGCGGTAGGAATCTGTCACTAACTACTGTCTCTTACAGATATATCGTTACACAAGTTAGTAACTTGTGCATCTGAAAGAGACACGTTAGTGACAGATTCCTTACCTTAGAATAGATACCCCAGCAATACCAACCCCGGTGGTGGGTCTGCGAACAAAGATCAGACAAGGAAGTCCTGGAGGACAGAACGGCCAAAGAAGCCGTCCCTCCGGACCTGACTGTCAAGGCAGTAATGCTTTGTAAACGTGTGCAGCGAGGCCCACGTAGCTGCCTGACCGATACCCGTCAGCGGAACACCGCGGCCCAAGGCCGTGGTAGCAGCCGTTGCCCTGGTGGAATGGGCACGCAGCCCAACAGGAGGCTCCTTCTTAGCCAAAGAATAGCAGGTCTTGATGCACAAGGTAACCCAGCGGGAGATGGTTCGCTTGTGCACCGCCCGACCTTTTTTGGCGCCCACGTAGCCAACAAAGAGCTGGTCATCCACCCGGAAGTGTTTTGTGCGGTCGATATAGAAGGAGAGCGCACGTTTTGGGTCCAGACGGTGGAGCCTCTCTTCCTCTCTGGAAGGAGGCGGAAAGAAGGTAGGCAAAGTGATGGTCTGCCCAATGTGGAAGGCAGTAACCACCTTTGGCAAGAAGGACGGACGCGTCCGAAGAACAACCTTGTCTGGATGAACAGACAGAAAGGGAGGTTTGCAAGATAGAGCCTGGAGCTCACTCACCCGCCGAGCGGAGGTGATGGCCACCAGAAAGGCTGTCTTCAGAGTCAGAAGACGAAGAGGACAGTTATGTAGAGGCTCAAAGGGAGCGCACATTAAAAAGGTAAGAACCAAGTTCAAGTCCCACTGAGGCATTACAAACGGAACAGGAGGGAAGAGGTGTGTAATGCTCTTTAAGAACCTGTTAACAACAGGGGACTTGAAAGGGGAGGGCTGATCAGGGAGCCTGAGGAAGGCCGAGATAGCACAAAGATAACCCTTGATGGTACCCAGGGCAGAACCCTGTTGGGCCAGAGAAAGAAGGAACAGAAGGACCTCAGAAAGAGGGGCAGAAAGGGATTCACAGCCTTTGATGTGCACCATGCCACAAATTTGTTCCACCTGCAGGCGTATACCACCTTAGTGGAGGGACGCCTGGCTGCCAGAATCACATCACAAACTTCGGGAGGCAAGTCGAAAGGAATCAACTGCTGCCGCTCAATCTCCACGCAAGCAGGTGTAGACTGGACAGGTTCGGGTGGAGGACCGTCCCCTGCTGCTGCGACAGAAGATCCTCCCGAAGAGGCAGACGGATCGGGGGATCTACGCTCATACTGAGTAGCTCGGGATACCAAACTCTTCGAGCCCAGTCCGGAGCCACAAGAATGACTTGGGCCCGGTCGTGCCGAATCTTCTTCAACACTCTGGGTAGAAGTGGTATAGGCGGAAAGGCGTACAATAGACCGCAACTCCACTCGTGACGAAAAGCGTCGCCGAGCGAGTGCCGCCTTGGAAATTCCAACGCGCAGAACTGATGACATTGCGCGTTCTCTTCGGTGGCTAATAGATCTAACCAAGGCTCTCCCCACTGTAGAAAGAGTCCTTGCGCCACTTCCGAGTGAAGACGCCATTCGTGATACATCATGCACCTGCGGCTGAGTTCGTCCGCCCTGGCGTTCAGGGAACCTGCCAGGTGTTGAACCATCAGGAACATGCCCTGATGTTCCAGCCATGTCCAGAGGCGCAGAGCCTCCTGACAAAGGGTCCACGACCCCACCCCGCCTTGTTTGTTGCAGTACCACATGGCGGTGGTGTTGTCTGTGAACACCTGCACTACCTTCCCTTTGACAGAGGGAAGGAATGCCTTGAGTGCAAGTCGGATCGCCCGGAGCTCCAGAAGGTTGATATGGAGCCGGGACTCCGCCGGAGACCAGAGGCCTCTGATCTCCGCCTCTCCCATGTGACCGCCCCATCCCAGAAGGGACGCGTCCGTCACAACTGTGTGCTCTGGCTGGGGAAGGGAGAGGGATCTGCCCATGACCCATTGCCGGTTCGAGAGCCACCACTGCAACTGTTTTGCAGTCCCCTCCGAGATCTGGACGTGATCGGACAGGTTGCCCTGGTGCTGCGCCCACTGGAACTTCAGGTCCCACTGCAGAGCCCGCATATGCCATCTGGCATGATTGACCAGCAGGATGCAGGAGGCCATGAGGCCCAGCAGCCTCAGGGTCATCCGTACCGAAACCCAGGATAAAGGCTGAAAGATCGGAATCATAGCCTGAATATCCCGGACTCGCCGTTCGGGAGGATAGGCCCGAAACTGCGTCGTGTCCAGAACTGCTCCGATGAAAAGGAGCTGTGGAGAAGGAATCAGATGCGACTTCGGCACATTGATGGAGAACCCCAGCGAGTGCAGGAGTTCGGCCGTAGTCTGGAGGTGGGAGACGACTGCCTGGGACGAGCCCGCCTTCAGCAGCCAGTCGTCGAGGTAGGGGAAGACTGAAACCCCTGCCCGGCGCAGATGAGCTGCGACCACCGCCATCACTTTCGTGAACACCCGAGGGGCACTGGTAAGGCCAAAGGGGAGCACGGTGAACTGAAAATGCTCGAGGCCTACCGTGAACCGAAGGTAACGCCGGTGGGCCGGCAGGACGGGGATGTGGAAATAGGCGTCCTGCAAGTCCAACGCTACCAACCAGTCTCCAGGGTCGAGGGCAGTCAAGACCTGAGCTAGGGTGAGCATCTTGAACTTCTCCTTCCGGAGGAAGCGATTGACGTTCGGAGGTCCAAGATAGGACGCATGTCCTCCTTGTCCTTTTGGGCACCAGGAAGTAGTGGGAGTAGCAACCACGTCCTACTTCTGGGGTCGGAACATGCTCGATGGCCCTCTTGGCCAAGAGGGCCGTGACTTCCTTCTGCAGAAGTACCAAGTGATCCCCGGACATGCGGTGGAATTGAGGTGGCATGGCTGGGGGGTGGTCTCGAAGGGGAGGGAGTAGCCCCTTCGGACAATGTCCAAGACCCACCTGTCCGAGGTGATGGGACGCCAGTGGTGAAGGTGATGGCGGACCCTGCCCCCTACTGGCGTGCTGTGCACCTGAAAGGAGGGACTAGGAGGGCTTGGAGGCCGCGGACGGGTTGGAGGTGGTGGCCTGACCCGCACGCTGGTTGCCCGAACCGCCACAGCAATATCCACGTCCTCGCGAAGACACCTGCTGCGCGGGCCGGTGGCTGGGCTGCTGACGTGACTGGGCGCCCCTTCCGTGGCCACGATAGGGGCGAAAAGCAGAAGGTAGCGGAGGGCGTGTAGCAGAAAGGCCCAGGGACTTGGCAGTAGCCCGTGAGTCCTTAAAACGCTCCAACGCATGGTCTGCTTTGGAACCAAAAAGACCGACTCCATCAAAGGGCATGTCCATGATAGTATTCTGGACATCCCCTGAAAACCAGTGGTTCTCAGCCAGCGTGGCGACGCAGCGCCACCGTCGTTGCAATAGATCTGCCCAGCGAGTCGGCGGTATCAAGGCCACATCGTATGGTGTATTTGGCCGCATCCCTTCCTTCCGCAATGGCGCGGGTAAGCAGTGTCTGGACCTCCTCAGAACACTGGGGCAAAACAGTCGCCACCGAATCCCACAAGGAGTGGGTATATCGGCCCAAAAGACAAGCGGTGTTGATGGACCGCAAGCCAGCACTGGAGGAAGAAAACCCTTCTTCCCAAATTGATCCAGGCGTTTGGATTCCCTATCCGGGGGGCGGTAGGGAAGGCGGTTTGGGAAGCGGAGGCTTGGACAACCAAGCTCTCAGGAGTGGGGTGGACAGAGAGAAACAAGGGGTCGCCCGGAGCTGGGCGATGGCGTCGGGATACGTTCCTATCCACAGGAGCCCCTGTGTTGGGCTTGGACCAGGCGCCCAAAAGAACGTCAGTTAGTGCATCGTTAAACGGCAGCAGAGTCTCCAAGGAGGAGGCTGCCGGCTGAAGCACTTCTGTCAAGAGATTAGTCTTGACCGTCACCGTAGGGAGTCGGAGATGTAAGGCTCCAGCTGCCCTACGCAACACCGTTGCAAAATTGGCTCCCTCCTCCGTAGCCACGGGAGGAGACAGCATGCCAGTGTCAGGGGAAGTATCTAGACCACTGGCATCCCCTAGTTCCTCTGCCCAGTCCTCATCATACTGACACTGCTGTGCCAGAGGGTCCTCAGACCCTCCCAGTCCTCCTGGTCCTCCTCCGGTTCAAAATAAGGAGGAGGAGGGACATTTGGGACCCAAGGTCCCATCGGCGCCGGAACCGGCGTCGAGCGGACGCCGGTCCGGCTCCATGTCCGGAGCCGGAGAGTACATGGGGACGACGCCGCCCGGAGCCCCGGGCGGCGTCAGGAACGGCACCGGAGACATCGACGCCGGCGGAGGCGTGGTCAGGTCGACCGGCGTCGATGGGGGTTGCGGTACCACCGGAGCCGGGATCGAGGCCGGGACCGAGGCTGGAGGCACGAGCGACGCCGGGACCGGAGTCGGCGGCGACGCCGGGGCAACCCCATCAGGGCCCGCGGGGCCCGAAGGCGCACCGGAGGGACCTTGAGGCCCGAAGAGGCGGGCCATGGCCGACAGGAATTCCTGTACTTGGGCCGGATCCGCCCCGAACCCGGGAAGGACGGGTATTGCGGGGGCGACTCCACAGGCATGTCCGGGGCCGCGGGGCGGGGACGGTGCCGGGAGGGGCCTCAGCCGAGTCGCGAGACCGGCGAGGCGAAGTCCTAGAGCGATGATGCTTTTGGACTTCTTGTGCTTAGACTTACCGGACGACGAAGACTTGGATCCCGACGACCGGTGAGGACTCCGCGACCGACCCTCGACCTCTCACGCGACCGGGGCTTGGTGTGGCGCGGAGCCGACTGCCGGGCCTCGAGGAGCTTTCGAGACCGCTCTCGCAAAGCTTTCGGGTTGAGGGCCCGGCAGTCGGAACACGACTTCGTGTCGTGGCCTCGGCCGAGGCAGAAGAGACAGTCCAGATGCGGGTCTGTGATGGACATCATCCGAGCACAGGCGTCGCAACGTTTAAAGCCGGGCATCCCTACGACACCTTGGAGTCGATTCGAAAGAAACAGTGAAAAAATTCACCCAAAAAGTTAGTCAAAAAATGACTAGGGCACTGCTCTTCCCGGATCTGCGCTTGCTGGCGCGGAAAAGAAGAACTGACGTCAGCGCGCAGGGGCGGCGTCTAAGTACTGCCCGCGACGTCATCCCGGCGATCACGACGCCGACGACGGACGCGGAGCCGCACGACGCCGCCTACCGACGCGCAAGGGTACTGCTACGCAAAAACTTTCCGGATCCAGCCTGACGCCTGGGGATATTCTAAGGTAAGGAATCTGTCACTAACGTGTCTCTTTCAGATTGTGGTATCACTGAAAGCTGAGCAGAAAGAGTGCCTCCCTGCTTTTGAGTATAGTACGTGGTGATCATTTGGTCCGGTCAAACCATCACTGTATTATTGTAACGTTTTTTCTGGAATGCTCTCTGTGCTAACTGAACTGCTTTGAGTCCAAGCACACTGATATGCAATTGTGAATCCTTTTGCAACAACTTGCTCCAAGTTGTCATGCCTGGCATGTGTACTCTCCAACTCTGACCCCAGCATTTGTAGTCCCTTGTGGCTGTGGAACTAGAAACAATAAGCCCAATAATAAATTGGTTTTGTTCCACCACTGAAGCTTGTGCTGTACATTGGGCTACAAAACATCTACATTCTTCCAGGCTCCCATTCCCTGAGCCCATTAGTGTGTCAGGCATTCCTGTAATGGGCACATATACAGACATACATACATTTGAAAAAACAACAGCGTATGAAGCCATCAGTCCCCGGAACTTCATCACCTTCCCTACTGTCAAAGGGTGTGATGACTAGTGAAGGGAGAAACAACTTTTAGAAATCCCAACAGTCACTCCATTGTTGAGTATGCATTTGTGGTATCTTAAGTCATGCAGGTTTGCAGAGTAAGGTACATACACTGATTTGCCTACAGGCTGCATCTGCAGCACCCAATGCAAACGTATTCCAGTACTGGAACTGTCTTTTCTCTTTGAAAGATCTTTTGCACTTTCATTTGATGAAGCTTGAGTTGTTCCAACAACTTTTCCAACTCCCCCCACTGGTGCTTCTCATCTGCTTAACAGCCTGTGAATTGGTGATAGGCCACCGCACTGCTGCTTAAACAGACACTCTTATCCACTGGATGAAACCTTGTTTTCTGGGAAAGGGCCAGCCCCAGGACCTTGAACAAATATTCTTTTGCATGCAGTGTGCATCACCATACAGTAAGGGCACTCAAACTCTTATGTTGATGAGATCCTGAGACACAGCTTAAAACGTGTGTCCCATCTTATTTGCGACAGTTTCGTTTTTGAAAGGGTGCTCAAACGTTTTCCTTTGCATTTTTTAGCACCGCCTTCAGCATTTTCGAGATAGTGGTTTGCAATTTCAGTGGGGGATACGGTTTTAATGAGAAAATCATCCTCTCTCACTTGCATGGCCATCCCGTGGTGGAAAGTCACGCTCTAGCTTACTGCGTGAAATGACAAAGAATGTGTGCAAAGGACCATTACTTATGAAAAAGAAAGGAACACTCCCTTCTCCTGGCTTTAAAGATCCTCCATACATCTCTCAAACCCATGAACCACAGCCTTTCAAGTTCAAGGGGCATCTCTGGTTGATATTTCCCTCCCTCCTGTTCTGTCTTGAACCCCATTCCATACATTATCGAAGTCTCCCACTACCACTGTATGTGCTTCAGCAAAATCTGCTAGTACTTGAATAAAAGTCACCAAAGATGTTTACTGTTGTGAATTTGTATCATATAGAGATGAATGCAACTTTAAGCTCTCCATCTCCCAGGCTGGCCTGGAATGTAATAGTCAGTCAGTCAAACCACTTTATTCGGTTGATAAGAACCATAAAAGTATGCAACATATATCACAATTATACAACTCCATATAGTATAAAAAAATTGTTAAAAAATTCAGATTCATGGTACATGGGCATCATAAAAAGGTTAAAAGACACTAGAGACAAAAATTCATATAGGGCAATATAAAATTAATAAACATCAATAATTTATTAAAACATTCAAGAATTAAGTCTTTCTTAATACCTCACCTTGCGTTAGGAATGAAAGCAAGACCGTCACCACATTGTGTCATATATAGGCTGACACATTGTAGATTTGGTGGTAGAGCTTGTCCTTGAATGTATTCTAATTGGTCTTAAGAGATTGATTTTCCGGTAAGCACAACATTAATTTTTGTTTGTACTAGGTATTTTCTTCCTTTTATTACCAGAGCTCAGTACCATAACATTGAAAGTATTAAGATATGTTTTTGCTTAATTCAGGATGTAGGAATGCATTTGTGGTGAGGTGATGTGGTCCTGCTAGCCAAGAACAGCACAAGATTATTTTACTGTCACATACTGTATTTATTTTCATATGAAAAAGGAACAAATTGGTGAAGAAAAATAGCAGACGCGAACCATCCGAATCAGGTGGATAGAAATACACTAAGTCCACATAAAATAAAATGGAAGGGGGATGGGAGCACACTGCTTCACCTCCCAGCACAGTTCGCCCTTAGCATCCTGGTAAATGCAGTTCAGTTTAAATGCTTACTTGAATTTTTGTTGAAGTGTTTCACCAAGGTTGGTGCAGGTTAGTGCTGTTAATCTCTAGACACGTGTTTCTGGATATTATCCTTCATCAGTAGAGATAAAAACGAAATTCATCTGGGGTTGCTGAGAAAGCTGCCACAGTCCTCTCAGGTGTCTGTACATCTCCCTGGCACACAGGTGCATCTCCAAGAGCTCGTCAGCTCAGTGGCTCAAGGGAGCCTTTTTAAACAGAAGGGGGATGGGAGCACACTGCTTCACCTCCCAGCACAGTTCGCCCCTTAGCATCCTGGTAAATGCAGTTCAGTTTAAATGCTTACTTGAATTTTTGTTGAAGTGTTTCACCAAAGTTGCTGCAGGTTAGTGCTGTTAATCTTTAGACACGTGTTTCTGGATATTATCCTTCATCAGTACTGCTGCTCTCTACTGATGAAGGGCTCAACCCAGAAACACGTGTCTAGAGATATACAGCAATGTCTGCACCAACTTTGGTGAAAAACTCCAGCTAATTTTCAAGTAAGCATGAACTGTGTACTGCATTTACCAGGATGCAAAGGGGCGAACTGTGCTGGGATGTGAGGCAGTGTGCTCCCAACCCCCATTCTGTTTAAAAGGCTCCGTTGAGCCAGCAAGCTGACGAGCTTTGGAGATGCACCTGTGTGCCAGTGAGTGGTGCTGTGACCTGAAAGGAATTTGGCAGCATTTCCAGCAACCCCAGATGATTTTTCTTTGCTCTCTAATACTGCTGCTCTCTACTGATGAAGGGCTCAACCCAGAAACACGTGTCTAGAGATATACAGCAATGTCTGCACCAACTTTGGTGAAAAACTCCAGCTAATTTTCAAGTAAGCATGAACTGTGTACTGCATTTACCAGGATGCAAAGGGGCGAACTGTGCTGGAATGTGAGGCAGTGTGCTCCCAACCCCAATGCCACATAAAATAAAATGCATGATTTTACACAGCTAGCTTGATAAATAGGGCCAAAGGATTAATATATTACACACTGCTGTAAAACACACAGGCTTTAGTGGACTACACTGCGCTGCCATCTTGAACTCCCTAGTTTAATTGACTCCCTTTTGAATTAAATGTGACTATCCCCAGTAGTTATGTGTCAGGAAAGGGTTATATATTCTGGAGGGGGGACCCCTACCAACTGAAAAAAGCTACTCTGGTTAGATCAAAACACAATTCTGAGAGAATCTCTGCTCAGCCCATGGTAGCTGCAGTAATCTCTAAAGAGGTGCTCGATAGGTTCCAGCAGTCCCAACAATTTTAAAGTAAAGAGCCCAACAAAATAAAAATATCAAACCAATTTAGAAAACCAAGAAAGATGTAATGAGAAACAAAAGACACTAAGATTATTAAAACAAGTTAGGAGGCACCAAAGGGGAATTAAGTTGCCGTTTGTGGCTGACCGGGACATAGGCATTATTTCAGGAAGCCAGCAATAGACTGAAGGTCGAATACACCATGCAGGTTGTCCTTTGGGCTTAATCTCTTAAGTGGATGTCAAAAGCTTCCAGTGGGGCAAGGCCGAAGGTTGTGGCTGGCAAGGGTCCCTCAAAGTCATCAAGATTCCGCTGAAGTCGTAGGCTTTGGCACCAAAAGCGCTGAGTAGGACAAACCTCGATTTCATAGCCGCTGAGGTCACTTTGAAGGTCAGATAAAAGTTCTGCCTCACACGGACCAAAGTTTTAGCTTCAGACTTAGTTACGTCTTCGGAAGGAAATTAAAATCCTCCAGTGGGTGAGCCTTTTTTTTTTTTGCCGGACTAGGATACCTCAGTACCTTGTTCCAGTCCCACGCAGGCAGAGAAAATGACTAAGTCGTACTTTTCTTTAACTGCTGGAAAATTTCCTTCTGGTCAGTCCTGCAGCCTCTAGCTCCTCAGGGCAGGCTGTTAGGCACCAGTGTATTTTCACGTCTCTTGCAAGGTCCAGTCCTCTGTGGTCAGCAGAGCCCTCTCGAAGTCAGAAGTCTTTTTCCTTTTTGCTTCCCAGAAACAGGCAAATAGTATGCCAAACAACTGGACCTTGGAGAGCAGTTTCAGTCCCTGGGTGCCAGCAGGAGTCATTCTTCTACCAGCAGGCCCTTCTACAGGTGATGTCTTCCCAGGTCTACGAATGTTCTGACGTAGTGGTGGTGGTGGCCGCGGCACCATATTTATCCTGGGCACTAGCCAGTTACTATAAATCATACCACCCATTTCTATTTTATTTTCACAGTCCCCTGCAGCACTTCCCTGTTGACCTACTGTAAAATTGCCATGGAGCTCCTATTTCCATATGGCAAATCAATCTGCCACCAGGCAAATCTTTAATTAGCTCCTTAGCCATATCCCTTTTTAGATGAGCTCTCATCACATTGGACAGGGTCCAAACGAATAAGTTACTTATCTTCGGTAATGCTCTTTCTGTTGGATACTGTACAGAAACCACACAGTCCTCGCCTTAGAATACTCTCGAGGTGCCAGACCAGATCTGAAGATATTTCATCACAATAGTGCTCTAGTGAGCTGCTCGGTGGTGCTGTGGTGTTATATGTTAACCTTGTACTGCCCCGGAAGTGACGGAACCGAGCTGCATATAGGCGCCACCCCAGCGCTCTCAGGTTAGTTTCTTTTCCCTTTCTTCGTCCTCAGATACAGTGAGCGTACAACAGTGTACCTTTTTAGAGGCTACACTACAGAACGGCAAAATGGAACGGCAATGAGGAATCTGTAGTTGGAGTATGCACCAGAAAGCACATTACTAAAGGAAAGTAGCTTGCTCTTCTGATGGATACTTTTAACCACAGATTCCATCATTTTAGAATATATACCAAAGCAGTACCTCCCCAAGGTGGAAGGTCTGTGGAGCTGACTCTGATTAAGAAGTCTTGCAGAACTGTGCTGGTGAAGTAACCTTCCTGTCAAACCTGGCTATCAAGGCAGCAGTTCTTTGTGAATTTATCCACCAATGCCCACGTCGCAGCCTACCAAGGGCAGGCACTCCTTGAGCCAACACAGTGGTAGCAGCCTTAGCCTTGGTGGTATTGACTCCGACCTTCTGTGGACTGCTTCCTGGCCAGTGCATGAGACATCTTAATGCAGAGGACTAGCCACTTTGACAAGGTCCTCTTCTGCACAATCTCCCCTTTCTTTGCTCCAGGGAACCTCACAAAAAGTTGATCATGCACTTAATGGTCCTTGGTACAATCTGTGGGAAAACTTAGAGCCCCTTTGGGGACCAATCGATGGAGCCTCTCCTCCCCTTTCAAAGGCTGAGGGGAGCAAAGAATGCTGGTCGAGTGATGGTAGACTGCCCAACACGGAAGGAAGTCACAACTTTAGGGAAGAAAGCTGCCAGAGTGTTCAGCACCAATTTGTATAAATTGGCAACCATGAAGACACTCTGGCTCTCAACCATCTCCAGAGATGCAAGTCCACCTGGCACAGGGCCCAAGACCCCACCCACCCACCCACCTTGTCGTAGCACCACATAATGATGTGAGAACCTGCACCACCCTCCACATGATGGACGACAGCAAGGCCTTCACAGTCAGATGAACAGCACGCAGTTCCAGACGTCTGATGTGGATCTGGCCCTCCACTGGAGACCAGAGTCCTCTGATCTCCACATCACCCAGGAAACGACCCCCTGCTCCCCCAAACCCCGCAGCGATGTGTCTGTAACCACTGTCAGCTCTGGGTGGAGAAGGGAGAGTGGCCTACTGCAGGACAAACTAAGGTCGGTTAACAACATAGTAGATCCTAAGCTGCCTCTTCTGCGATCAAGTTGTGTCAGAAAGTCAGCCTTGGTGCTGGGCCCACTTTGATTTAAAGTTAAGTTCCACTGCAGGGCCAACTTGTATGACCTGTTGTGATGCTAAGAAGCCAGGAAGCCTAAGAACCACCCTCACCTGGATCCAGGAGCAAGCCTGAAACATCAGGATCGTAGTCCTGGACTCTTTGCTGCAGAAGGAAAGCCCTGAACTCTACCATATCCAGGACCACCCCAACTAATGTAAGCCTCTTAGAGGAACTCAGGAGGGACTTAATCTTGTTGATGGTGAACCCTAGCAATGTTAGGAGTTCACCATTTGTTCGGCGGTGGTCCATGACTGACTGAGGTGATCTCGCCTTCATCAGTCAGTCGTAATGGTATGGAAACACAATGATTCATAACATCCAAAGGACAGTGACCACCGCCATCACTTTCGTGACTGTCTGAGGGGCGCTGTTCAGGCCAAAAGAGGGCACAGTAAACTGAAAATGCTCCTGGTGCACCTTGAACAGCAGGCAAGTCTGTTGGCGGGCAGAACGAGTATATGAAAACACATGTCCTGCAGGTCAAGGGACACATCCAATCCCTGGGTCCAAAGCAGAGCGCATCAGGGCCAACATAAGCCTCTTGAATCAGTCTGTCCATTGGACAGCGGTCAAAGTGAAGACAGGTATGAGGAGCCATCCTTTTTGGAATGAGGAAATCGCAAGAATAACAACCCCCACCTTTCTCCAAGTCTGGTACCTTCATTATGACTCCTCTGGAAAGAAACAGGTCCGCCCTCCTGTCAGAATATGGACAGCTGCTCCTCCGAGATCAGGTTGGGAAGGCTGCCTTTGTCTATATGCCAGACCTTTGAAGTAGCACATACATTTCTAACTGGTGAAATTGTTTGCAGGGGCCAAAAGCCCTAAGGAATGCACTATAGCTCTAACATTTTTGAAGCATTCCAAGGTGAAATCTGGCTTTTCAAAGGGCATGTCCATCAGTGAAGCCTGCACATCACCACAGAGCCCAGTAGACCTCCATCCAAGCATGCTCACGATGACAAGGGACATTACAAAGGCCAAAAAGGGAGTTCCAGTGTACAGTAAATGTTTTAGAAGTGAAGCACCGGCGCTTTACTACTGTTCAGCATTGGTGCAGTGCCAGAGTCCTGAAGGCAGAGAAATTAGGCAGGCAAAAATAGGGTCATTTCTCACTGTCTGCTTTCGGGACCAGCTGGATAAGAAGGTCACCACAGTGTGAACATCTAGAATTAATCTGCACTCCAAAGACACCAATTTTAAGGCCTTTCCACTCAAGAAGTAAGGATGTTTTTTCAGATTTACCACGCTGAGCAGTCATTGCTCTAGCTCCTGTCAGTTTTGTGGAGGATGTAAGTGCAATCCAGCATATTGAACTGGGTTAGTTTGAGTCAAACACTGCAAGTAACTCTCTTGGCGTTTATGTCCTCACCACAATCTGATTGTCACTTCCTTTTTGCGTCCAGTGTTTTTTTCTTCCAAATCTATTCAGTTTATTTATAAGACACGAACACATTAAAATATTTAACCATACTAACAATTACAGTAGCTATCTGGTCTCGTAAAGGTGAAACAAGTTCAGTATAAATCTCAACCAAAACATAAGAAGGCATATCAAATGTATACACTGAACATTTGCTGCTCTACACATTGATCAATCAATATCCTTAAGACCATAAGGGTGAAGAATTAACATTGAGTGCAAACCGAACATGTAGACATTATATAAGCATTAGTAAATCGCAAAACACTGAACAATCAGGCATATGGCTTTACTTCCTTAAATCATCAAGAGTGAGCAGATACAGCAGCATAAGATCTGATATTTCTTGTCATGCTCTCCATTCCCTGGCCCTCCAACCTCTAGCCCCCAAAATGCCTTCAAGATATTTTACAATAGCCAAACAACTTTACCCAAGTAACTAGGCTTTTGCTGGCCAGTTAACCAACATCCTGAATTATTTTCCCAACCCCCGCGCCAGACTCTCCTGCAAGATACTTATCACAAGAAAAATAACAAGGCTGTCCTCTCATTTTCTCAACTCAACTCTCAGTGACCCCCAACAAAAGATAACAAATAATGCAATTAAAAATGACTATAATCTAAAGGCTACCCACACATAGTCCCAAAATTTCTCCAACTGGTGGGCGTCAATTAATTACTTGCTGTGAAACTACTTTTTTCAGTAAGGTTGTTACGATGCAATATTGTTTGAAATTTCATTCCATCACTTTCGTATTCATCCCTAGGCTCCTTTTGTGAGGTTATTACGGACACGTCCTGAAATACGGCACACACAGCCAACAGTATGCCTTCCTTCACTACAAAGTAGTGAAACATTGCTAAAATCGGTTGCATAGATGTTTTGTATTCTCTCTGAGAACCCTGTCCAGTATTATTCCCAGTGTCCTAAGACAGTCAGGAGTTCCCATGCTCCAACTTTAACAACAGGTGTTGTTTACCACTGGTGTACTGGGGCCACAATACTATTAGACCAAAAAGTAGTAAACAAAACACCTTTCTTCCAGAGAGATGGTTTTTTGATGAGAAAAAGCTTCCATCTCCTTTGCTGAATCTTATGAGAATTCACAGTGAGTGGGAATTTGTTGGTGGAAGGGGGTAACCAGGAGTTGCTTGGATACTTCCTTTTCCCAAATTTGGGTACTTCATTTTCTAGGACTCTCCGTATATAGATATGACTTCCACCCTTCTTCATCACTCTTAGGTAACCTGGTCATGTCATAAGAGGGGTTTTATGCGCTACTCCTCATGCATTCAAAGTTACCCTTTCTTTCCACTGCCCTTCGAGCGAATTCATCTTCACAACATAGTTTAAGCATATTAACTGCTTCTTTAGCTCATGTATTGGTATTCCCTGTCCACTTTGCCATACCCTACCAATTTTTGTAGCCTCTGACGTGTATGAATCTCCATCACAGTGCTGGAGCCAAGCTCCTGCACTACAGATAGAAACACGGGTCACAGCTTGGGTCAGAGTTAATAATAAGGTAAGAAAGGTGGATAGAGTGGCAGTAGAACGGAGACAATCAGGAACTGGCTTGAGATAAATACTCTGATCTACTAACAACAAAGCTAAGGACCTCTCAACTAAAGCCACAAATATATTCTGTTGAGCTCTATCCACTAGACATATTTGAAGGGAATGAGCAATACTTTTTAATGCCTACAATTAATCTTGCCATGTGCTTCTTACCTGTTGTTCTTTGTCACAGTAATTTTGTCTCCCCCAGGCACAAGCATCTTCATTTCGGTCACTCCATAATTCACCCTGCAAATCTGTGTCAAAAGAAAACAGAAAAAACACTTTAAAGATTCTAACACACTGCCCCTTCTTTTACATAAACAGTTTATTTCTTATGACTATTTCTGACATAAACAGGATACTTTACATTACCTCACCAATCAACTTCAGCTACAGTGTCTCCTTTTCAAGATCCAAGCTAAAAATCACTTCAGCGGTAATTATGTACTGGGTGTTGTGAACCCTAGAGCTAAAGACACCACTGGTGTTGGACAACTCCTGCGTATTGGCCCTTACAAAAAACATATTCCTGAAATCCTATAACCTTCAGTAAACGTGGGAGCCCAGACAAACTACAGAAGAAATCAGAGTGTCTGAAAAGTTCCTGAAACAGTTTTTGAAAATAATTCAGAGGAAAGAAAAGTATGTGCATGTTTAGGAGCTCTAAGAAATATTTTGCAACCATAGAATGCAAGAAATAAAGAAGCAAGTTGGTAGATTGTGGACTGAGGTGGGTGCTAGGTGAAAGGAAAGTTGAGATCAAGCTTTCAAACCTGTAAATTTGTCTTTGTATATGCAAACATTCTGCAGTGCACTGTCAGTGCTAGGTAGTGAAACCCAAAGGTCATGATGCAGGGGGCTGAAAACAACAAGTAAGTTGAAGATCTTACCAGAGGACACACACAACCCTTCCTCCATGATCCTATCAAAACATACATTGTCAGCTTCTTAAAGGGCATCTCTTAATTTGCAAATGAACTCACTAGACTGACCCCATCTCCAATTTGTCTAAGGTTTTATGATCACCTTTAAAATTAACATTATGCCTGAGCAACTTTACCTCTTTCAAATGACTGCACCTGTGATCCTACAGGGAAATAATTTACGCTACTTAACTTACTATTAAAGCTTTTGGTGTCCATATTAAAAGCAAATGTATATTGGAATTTACTCAGTGACAACACATTTAGGGACTTTACATTAACATGCTGCCAACATTCTCTATATTGATGAGGAGGTCTACCTACGATTGCCTAGATCCATAAAGATATTGCTGCCTAGGGCAAAGGCAGGAAGCTGCTGCAAGGGAAGGTTCTTAAATTTCTCACTTTTCATTCATCGGTCACTAACTGAAACAGATTTCTCTAATGTACATTACACAGCGGAGAAGGAGAATGCAATATTAGCTAGTTTAAAGAAGGGAAAAATGAGGCATGTCCGATTGATTTCTATAAATTACAACAATCATAGTGGATGATGTAGTTTCCTTCTGAGACCTGCACAGGGTTGAGGTCAAAGCAGAAGTGTTAGGAATGCAGAATGAAACAGTCTGGTGGTATTACATAGTTACTAACCGTTTTTGGGGTGAATAAGGGAGGAAATTAAGTAAGGGGTCAAAAATGTGGCATTCAGCTTGAGAGACAATATTATGTGCAAAGGGATGAACAAATAAAGTGTCTCACATGGATCCTTCATTTTTCCAATAAAACCAACAGAGCACGGTCACATACTAAAAGACAAATTTAGCCATTGATGGATGAGGAGGCTGCAAAGTGCCTGGGGGTTTTAGGCAATGCCTTTGCTGTCCAAGCTGCAGTCCACCCACCAGATTTTGACAGTTCAGCTGTGTTGGCTAGGTTGATTTACCAAATCTTCTGCAGCTGACTTCATGGTACAACCAGGTTTACTATGTCCTAGTGGCATGGCAGAGCATTTTCTTTCCCAGTAACTTAGAAGTCATGTCAAAATCCCTTTCAGAGGGCCACAGGGCAAGCAGGAGTTACACGGTACAACCGTGAAGGTTGTGGCCTTTTATTCCTAATGACCCAGCGCCGACCGACTATGGGTCTTGAGTATCTGGGCCAAGTACTACCCCTTATGCACTTGACTCTCCGTAGTGAGTGGGTCGAGTAGTCCAAGGCTTTCAGGGTGGATGGAGATTGGGAGATGGGGGGCACGTAGAAAGTACAAGTCGTACAAAATCCACAAGAGCAAGTTCCTCCAAGGCTCCATGGCCTGGCAATCAGACTTGCCCGGTCTAGTGAAGGGCTGGGATTCACCTGGCCTGGTCATGCATCAGCGGCCCAGCAGTGAGCAGAAGTCTGGATGGTGTGGCAAGCGTCAATTGTGCTCCTCCAGTCATTTGGTAGGTTTTCCTGAGTCTAGCGGCTGGTCTCAAGTGTTCCTGGGTTCTGGTGATAGAATCGGTGCTCTTTCCTTCGGATCACAATCTACTATGCTGCTCTAGCGCAAGCTGCTAAAGGGAGATAGCCCTCTTTTTTACCGCACCCACCTTACTCCTGGCAGGGGTTACAAAAAGCACATTCCCAGTGACGACTTCTTTGGGGCAACAGCCCTCTTTCTAGTACCAGCGCTGTACCAGAGCAACGTCCCTTATTTTTACTACGACCCCCACCTGGCATAAAGGAATTTCTGCAAAAACAACAATTGATGGACAGAATGCAGAACAATGTCATACATTCACCCCAGTACAGAGATCTGGGCCTAAATCCATCGTTTCTTTTGCTCCCCATGCCATTCCAGTTTGAACCCAGCCATATGCAAATCAGTCCTGACCCTGCACCCAATGGGAACAGTCCAGCCCGAACTGCCAGGCCAGGTCCTCCCTGGACTGGAAACGAGCATCCTAGGACCGGTTTCGGGGCTTCACCCCTCATTAGCCAGGATAGCTTGACTCCAGTGGCATGGCATAAAGGAGTTTCTAACAGCACACTCTGTGTGAGGGCCTCTTTGTGTCTCTACATTGGATGGGCGGCACCCCGCTTCTTCACCGCATCGATGTACCACGACGGCCCATATTTTCACCATTGCCCCCACCTAGCAGGGGTAGTAGTGACAGCACACTTAAGTCTGCTGCCCCTTTGGGACACAACATTGCAAAGGCGACAGCCCACTTCTTCACCACAGCCATGTACCAGGGCTATGGCCCCCTCCTGCATTAGTGGGTGGAAAACAGCAGCACTCGGACGGACTTCCCGATCGGTGCAATGATCCTCAATGTGAGCCCAGTATCTCACACTCTGCTTCTGACTAAAGTACATCTTTCTCTTTAAACAGTCCAGTCTACAGTGACATATACAGCCCATAATATTTGCACACAAGTTGGATTATGGAAGACATTTCACAATGCTTTCAGGGATGCAAATTCACTTCAGACTGGCTTGACCAAATTAGAGGTTCTTACTGGGGCTGTCGACCACCCTCCAGAACTGAACTCTAGATATAGTGGATGGACACAGAGTACACGCCCCCGCCTCAGGTGGGAACAAATGAACATTCCTTGGCCTTTCCTTGCACAAACGCAAACTACTTGCAGGCCAAAGGCTGACCTGGTGGATCTTCCACAAACCAGTTGAGTAACTACAAAGTAATCCTGCTTTTCTATTTTGCATTTGTGTATACAATCCAGGCACACAAAATGAGCTGCACTTGATTGCCCAGGGAGGAAGGGATGAGCAGCAGCATGAACATGGGTGGGGGAAAGGAGAGGCAGTTATCAGCAAGGACTTAATCTGTATTCTATTGTGAACCACCATTTTGAGGCAACACATACACAATCAAGTGTACCCAAACACCTCTTGTACAAGACACTATTACACAAATATGACACTCAGCAGAAGTAGTTTGAGGAAAGAGAAGGGTTCAGGTCATGACAAACTGTACAGATAAATTCCAGGGAATATCAGCAGGTGGCCTTCCCAAGAGGATTAAGGGAAAAATGTCATACCCCTAAATGTTTAATTTGCTGCCAATAATGACCAGTCTGCCATGCTTAAAGGAATTACATTTAGGGTGCACCTTCATTGGAAGCAGAATAGAGCACACAGCTAAACTCAGGAGACTGTTGATTTGAGTCTTCCGAGCAGGAAAAAGTATCTTTCAGAAATTATGAAATTGGGAGCAGGACATCTCAGAGGCATTGTCTCATTGACTTCCAGCCCTAAAGTCCTTACTTACAGAAGGATTATGTACAATCGTAATAAGGAATGTTATCAAATTCACAGGGAACCTATGAATTAGACCTGAGAATAGGCTTTATTCCCAGGAAAATAAAAATAAAGGTTCCCATCACCATTACCAGTTTTAAGTCACTGGATGCTTCAGCCAAGCAGAAAAATAAAAAGTTTGAATTCAAAGCTAAATGCATACGGGATGACAGAGAAAGACTATCAAAGCGATGCATAACTCCAGTGTTTTGACATTCATAATACCAATGGTTATCTGCAATACACCACTCGGCTGTCTTTTTTGGTCAGGAAGGTGAAAAAGGATAGCACATGTCTGGGTTAGATGAAAGCCGATACACATATTGTTGAGGTGCTCAATGAAAAAATGAATCTACAGCACTTGTTCTTATAATAGCATTGGGTAGAACAATTCTCGACAAGTGGTAAATATAAATGCTTACCCCGGTGAGCCATCAATGGCCATAGGCTAGCTCCTCAAAACCCAAGAGGCAAAGCACAGCAGGAAAAGGATTAACACTCAGCATCAGAAAATAAGGGAACCCAAAACTGTTGAGCCATTCAAGAGGCAACAGATGTGTGTCCCTTGTGGCTCTATTGCTATTTGTATGCTTGTAGATGAGTGATACTAAGAGGAAGGTGTAAAGAAATCAGGCTTTAGAGGCAAATGTATCTATCCTCCATGATTACCACTGCTTCAAGCAGTGTATCTGCAGAGGGCCAAATGTACTACCAATTTACACACTAAAGAGTTAGAAGTTATTATAATCCCTGGATCCATGGAAAGTAAAAGGTCTCCAACAGGATGAAAGAATGGGTATGATCAATGTTCCTTGTACAGCTTGCTCCTTTTTTGAGTCCCAAATAAAGTGAAATTACACGACTGTCTCCTACTAATAGGTGCTCATTCAGAACCACAAGAGATCTTCAGACAAATGCTCCTCTGAAGCCACCAACTAGTGGCTAGAAAGCCGGAACAAACATGGAATCCTTCTTGAGGGAGGAGAGGGAAAGGCGGAAGGAACAAGACAAGTGGATAAGCATTCCAATAAAATGTGCAGAAAAGCCAAGATAAATGGCAGCTACTGTGGCAGGGATAGAATGGACTTTTCTATGTGGATGCTGTCTAAAAGAATCATGTGGAAGAGCAAAAATGTTTGGTGATATAAAAAGCATGCTGTATGGTAATGGGAGACACAAACCAATTGTTTAGCTTGGGAATCAATGAGAATACTCCCAAAACTCAAAAGTGCAAGTGAATACAATGGCCAGGGCAGGCAGAGGTGTGTGGTGCCGGGCTCTCCACCCGACATCGAGGCAGCCTCACTCTCACCATCCCTGCGCCAGCAAATTACAAGCAAGTAGGCGAGCGGAGAGGCAGCTTCTGAGCGCCCGCGCAGCTTGGACCCAGCTTAAATTAGCTTTTTCTCCGGTAGGTAATGAGGTGTACGGGACATCAGGGCTGAAGGCCGGCTGCAGGCACCCAGCAGTCGGCGAAGGAGGGCAACAGTGGGCTCACTCTGCTTCAATATGGCTGCTTAGCTCTTTCCCTATCCGGCAGGTTGCAAGGCCGCAGGAGATCGGAAAAGGCATTGAGCCCCCGCAGTTAGATCTGGCTCAAAAATAATTCCTGCTTTTCTGAGTGGGGCGGGAGTATCGGGATGGCAGGACAGGCGGCCGTCTGCAGGCACATCTCCAAACACCGAACGAGATTTGCACCGACAGCGATCCTTAGCCCGGGGGATCTTGCCGGGTTCCTTCCTTTTTGTTTGTCGCCCCTGCATGGTCTTCGCCACGATCAGCTATCTGCGATCAGCATTGTGTTGCGTTGCATTTGCCGAGGGGTGATGAGTTGAAGGGAGGGCTTTTTCAGGGGATTTAAGACATAAAGGCGATCCCTAGCCTGGGAGCTCCCATAAGGAGCCCCTTAGCAGTCGGCCATCTTGAGATACTTCATTACTAATTTTTGTTTAGAATATTTTGTTGATATTCATAAAAACATTGCAAATTTAGATCCATCCTGAAATTCTTCTCTGAATTTCTCACAAGTCCAGGGGTGTATATATATACATTTGGAAAATAACTAGAAATGGAATTCCAGTGGCCCTACTAACTTTATTTTTGGATGAATCTAAGCCAAATTGATTTTCTTTGAATTCCTAAATGCAGTGGCTACACAAAACCCATTGGAGCAGACCTCCATGGAAGCTCCAGATGCAAACATTACATGCGACAGCAAAAAAGCAAAGGCAGCTGAGTGTGCACGAAAGTCAACCAATTCCAAGCATGTATTAAGATTTATTCTTACTGTGAAGTTAAGACAGAACACCTCTTCTAAATCATCATGGGCATAATCCAAAAGCTGCTGAAGACTCCTACAGAGGAAAAAAATAAAACAAATGGTCAGAAATGTTTACAGCAGAATAACTTTAATAACTATGGCTTTGTTAAAACTGCTGTCTGTATGCTTAAGCCAACTGCTAAACAGCTAGCTTGAAATAGCGAATTATGCCAGGACCAAACATTGACCAAGTGGTGAGGAAATCTAACAGAAGACTGAAAAAGCTGGACAATACTGGCAGGTTCCAAAGTAACTGCAAGGTGTGACTGTTGGTTTCATCAGGTCGATAGAATTTGTGTGCTCTGTAAATTTCCTAGCCTGAAACCCTGGTGAGTATAATATGCCTTATTATTCCAAAGAGACAGGTGTCAAATACAAAGGCATTATTCATTTAAGAGGGGGTCATTAAACCAACAAAAAAGATGGTTATTAAGCATCACATCAGAGATACGTTAAAATAGTTATGAAGCAATTATGTACATTTTTGTTAACTAACATAACATAATTCAATATAATATAATATATTATAATTTAATATAATATATACCCACACACACGGAGTGGACAGATAATCACACAGTATTCATTTCATAATGATTATGTCATGAACATGGAGAATATTTACAATAGAATATAATGGCAACTGTGTTGCAGAAAGTTAAATAAGAAAATGTGTTACAGTAAAATAAAAAACACATCTGAACTCTAGGAACTAAAAGCTCTCACCACTGAGGACAACTGTGCCATTCTCCCCTGAAAGTGTGCAAATTCAGTGGACATGTCGTTTGGAGCCCAACGGAGGTGCTCCATGTGCTTGCTGGGATGAGTGTGCACCCAAAATGCATGCCTGAGAAAGTAACAAGTTGCTATTGCCCGAAGACTGGGATGTGGGAGAGACCAAATGACTGTCAGCTGAGACCCAGATGTTGGTCTCAAGCTCACTAGGCCACTGGAACCAAGCTATACCTGGAGGATGAGCCCTAATCAGGGTGAAACCGGTCCTGGTTTACTTGTGTTCTCATTTCGGGAGGACCTGTCCTGGCAGTTTGGACTGGAGTGTTCCCACTGGAGCAGGGTCACGGCGGATTTGGACATGGATGGGTCTAAACCGAGGTGGCATGGTGGGTGAAAAACGATGGACTGGGATACAGTCCAGAGCGATTGCAAGTGGCTGAGATTAATTCAAGCATTCCATCCATCACCTTGTTGTAATTGAAGCCCTAATTGCGGCAGGTATGCCCAGACGTGGGTCCAGTGCTCATGTGCCATTGGAAGCAAGCTATAGCTGGCTGATGAGCAGTTTCAGTTTCAAGACTGATTTGCCTAAGACTGTGTCCAAAATGAGGTGGCATGGTGGGCGAAAAACGATGGACGGAGATGCGGCCCTGAGTGTCTGCCAGTGGCGGAGTTGAATTCAAGCATTCCATCCATCACCTTGTTGTTGCACAGGCCTCTTCACCTTCCCACTGTTGTAGAGATTACAGTTTGTCTCCATTTTAGTTTTCCTGTTTTAACGTAGCATCTTTTTCTGATGGTGGTTTGCACGTTTTCCCCTAGTACGAGGTAGTGCCACACACGCATTTGTTCCTGGTAGATATTGTCACCCTGTAGTCTGGACAATTAGTTTCAGGGTTCACACATGTCCTGGTTTTATTTTTGTGCTCGTAGAAGACCACTCTTTCTCTACAGACTAACTAAAGACATTGTTCTGTTTACTGGTCTCGCTGCTGTGGGCTGGAGGGCGCAGCAGGGTAAAACTAGACATACTTAAACTGGATCTTCACTCAGGGGGACTGGGACTCTTAGATTTTAGACTCTACTTTTTCGCCGGATTGTTACAACACGCTGCACAATGGTGCGCGGTCGACTACAACATGGAAAAAGCATTGCTGGTCGACTGTGGCAACGGAGAGGATCTGCCTAGATATCGGATGATGGGCTCATGCGCCCCCAGGAAATGCCCACACATAATCTGGCAAGTGTCGGCGGCCTAGGAGCAGGCCGTTGTCCGGGTTATCCGTAGGGCACCGTATAGTAATTCACTCCCACTACAATGGCTGCAGGGCTTTCGCCAGATCCAGTCATTCATGGATATTACCAAATGGTATGAGGGGGAATGCACGACAGCCGGGGATCTATATATGAACGGGACATTCCTGTCCTTTGACGAGGCGAGGGAGTGGTTCCAGAATCCTGAGGGACACTTCCTACAATATGCAAAGATGTCATGCACGGACTGCGAGATATGGACCTCCTTCCCAAATGAGCCGGCGGAGTCTCACACACTGGTGCTATTACTCAATCCTGGGTCCAACAGAGGGCTAATCTCGCGCATCTATAGAGCCCTAAAAGAGCACCACATAGTTGAAACCTCCACAGCAAAAGATTGATGGACAGCGGATCTACCAGTCCCACTTACTGAGGGCGAGTGGAAAAAAGCGTTCGCACAGATACAGGAGGTAGCCAGCAACGCTAGGTTCAAACTCACTCAGTTCTACTACTCACACCGCACCTACCTGACCCCCAGAGGCACCCCTCACACTGTCCTAGATGTGGTACCGACCGGCGACATTCTACATATGGCATGGTCTTGCGCCCACCTGCAGCAATACTGGCACAGAATACGTCCGGTGCTCCACTCAGCCACAGCGGTTCGGATAGAGGGATCAATCAACATTGCCTGTTAGGAGTCCTCCCGACACCAAGAAAGGGAATACGCGTGAGATAGAAATTTGCTCTTCTGGGCCTAGTCCTGGCTAAGCAGTGATTGCCATACATTGGACACACACTATCCCTCCAACAGTGGATAGATGGAGCGCGGACATGCGAGAAGGGGGGGTGGCTGAGGAGGGTCGCCTGCGTGCGGTATGCATAGATGAGAATGCAGAACGTGATTTAGAGGACTGGGGGCACATGCTGGAAGGATTGCAGCTACCCGGAGGGGGAGGAGGGTGCAAAACAACAGTTACACCACACTCCTCATACACCGAACACAGCACCCAACAACACTCCTGGGTCTATCACGCAGCATTGACTAGCATTAGAGAGCAGTACAAATTGTCCCTCTGTTATCTATCAGATTAGTATTGATGAATGATTCACAAAACCTGCTCTTATTGATATGTACAAGCTATGTGTGGGATGAGGTTCCGTCGCTAGTCGTTGCCAAGATGTACCAGTTCTTGCTTTCTGTTAATTAATTTTCGATGGATTGTAACAAAATGTTGCTGCATGTATTCCTCCTAGGCGTGAATGATATCAGATCACCACATTGAGAATATAAGCCACAAAGTGAAGAGCACTGGAGCTCCGATAGACTGCTGTAATATAAATTATTGTACAGCCCTTATGGGGTGACTGAAAAATGTTTATGATGACTATGTCCAGTGTTAATTGTGCAATGAAAGTAAGAAAAGAAAAGAAAAAGACATTGTTCTGCACCTCTGGCACAGTACGATAGGGCTGGAGTTTGATTATTTAAACAGCGTCCATGCTGAATTCGGTGAGAGGTACTTCATGCCAAAGTTATCATTGAGCTGCTGTGACTTAGATGCAGCTCTGCAGTCACCGACCTTCATCCTGAGAAGGAAGATAGCCATGCAAGAAAAGTGTGCAGGCCTGCACACTCAGATGGGGTGCATTCGTTTATGCATTGAGGTCGGCTTCCTGACACATTATACCAAGGTATGGGGTTAGATCATTTCAACCGGTCTGGCAGAAGGGTACTCTCGCTATGCTCTTGCTAGTGTAGAGGTATTAGTGACAGATAGGAGCAACATTAGAAACAAGCATTGGCATAGCCAATAGGTCTCGATTTGGGACCTTATAAGTGTTTAGCTATGTAACAGTTGATGTTGTTGCACCAAGGATATTGTGCTGGTTAACTAAACACTTATAAGGTCCCAAAGGCGAGACCTATTGGCTATGCCAATGCTTGTTTATTAATGTTTTAAAAACAAAAATAAAAGGCATTGTTATTTGCAATGTCAATAGGTCAAACTTGCGTAAATGTGAGACCTATTGCATTGCAAATGCTTGTTTTGTAAGGAGTTCGATGAGGAAAGAAGGCTTAGCCAGCAAACAATGAGTGTGTCCTAATGGTGGTATTTTCAATTACGTGTTAACAATTGCCATATACGAGCGCATACAAAGCGCGCACAAACAGGTGGTTACAGATACTGAAACAACTAGATTTCCTAGTATTTTAATTGCGCTGTGTAAATCCATCTGAAAATGCCGACAAAAACCAAGAGGCTGCATCGCAAATAAATAAAAATAGAGAACTTAAAGTGCTTGTTACCAGCTGGAGAAGGAATTTGAGCTTCCACCTCGTTGTAGATTTTGTCCGTCAGTTTCTCTTTCCAGCTTGTGAAAGGAGTCCTTGCAGGTATATTCTAAAGGAATGTTGACTCGAAAGGTGTCTTGAAAACTGACACTTTTTTCCAACTATATTCACTGTTGATTCCTGAAAGTTGCCCTTGAGTGAGTGAATCAGCTAGGAGCGTCCAGCAACATAAGGCCGGTAGGTGGCGCTGTTATATGCAACTTGAAATAGCCCACTAGGAATGCAACTTAAAACTTAGAAACAAAAACAAACAAAAAAACGCGACCGCAAAAGTGAAAGCCAAGAGACTGCGCTGTCATTAGTAACATGACCAAGGAAAGAATGCAGCTAAGAAAAAATGTGGGGGGGGGGGCTAATTCTCCCAGCAATAGGCTGTGGTCCGTCGGCTAGACTGCCGACTTTGGTGCTGGAAACCAGGGTTCGAGCCTCGGGGTCGCGTCCACATCCTGTGATTCTGGGCAAATCACTTAATCTCCCCGTGCCTGAATGTGTAATGTAAATACGGTGCTCATGTAAAGCGCTCCAATACCTTCGGGTCGAGTTCGCGCTATATAAATATGCAACAAAAAAAATAAAAAATAGGCCGAATGGGGATGGAGGGGCTCTAGGAAGGCGTGAAAAACACAACAAAGCCTCATTAACAGGCAAATGGTCTTAAAGACCTGTGAAGTACTCGGGTGCGGCTGTGTGTGTGCCCGGAAGCTGACTCAGCCCGGGCTGCCACACGACAGGGGGGTGGGGGGCTGAAGCCCTTTGAGCCCAATGGGCGTTTACAAATAACCAGCGTACAAGCACACAAAATGTGTATGACGACAGAGTAAAGCAACGCTTGCATAAGGCACCATTAGTCAAAAGCGTACTCAGAGGATAAAAGGTAACCTTAAGAGACAGGTAGTTTGAAATCGTCTAAGGGCACCGTGCACCACCAACAGTCGGGTGTGAGGCGAATAATTGGATAAATCAATACAACATATTCTTCACTATAGAAAGTATTGTGCAGGACCAGCATCCTGGTGGACGGTCACAGTTTAGCTCTCAAGAAACCAAGCCCCTTGGCCCGAGGCTTCGATCTCCCATGAAGATTAGCGCCACTGAACGTGTCCCTTCCAATTTCCCAGTACGACTTCGGGAAGGCGAAGCCAGGCCAGCCCCCTGATTCAGAGAGTCAATCAAAGTGATGAGGATTATGGGTAAGTAGACAGACAGCTCTGACAGTGGAAGCAGTGACTCAAGATCAATTAAAGTGACAAGCCTATCTTTAAACAGCATCGCTTAATGTTGATACCGTGGCATTCTCTATGGAAATAAGAGTCTTAGCATGAAGCATATTCCGAGCCTCTGAACAGTAATCTGAAGCCATCAAAGGCCCGGGACAGAAGCCTGTCCCCTTCTCAGATGTGACTATTCTGTCAGATTCAAGGATTTGAAAGATGACTAATATCTCAGCTGTCACTTTAGGAAATCATAACGTGAGGGCGTGGAGGCAAGTTTCTATCGAATCACTCGTCGCTCTTTTATGAAAATGTGCAATTATTTTACCTACAGTGTTTAATAAAGGTGCACACAGCACACACTTCAAATTATATGAAATGTAAATATTGAATAAAAAAAAAAAAGTGAGTTTGTTGAGCTCGGTGGCTCTCAAGCCGTCGCCAAGCAGCCTTCCCTCCAGTGCATTAAATGCTGTGCATCATTAAACACAATGCGCAGCGTGTCGACTCAGTGAACAGAGAGTTGAAATGTCTCCAGCGTTTTGGGACAAGGTCAGTGTCACTGCTGGGAATGCAGCGTGGTATTGGAAGGCGCTGGGAATCATGTTCTGGCTGCAAGCCCCTGGAGCAGCTTCCAGCTCCTAAAGTGCCTTTCGACGCTGCTACAAATGGGTGAGAGTAGTGGGAAGGAGTACGGACTCGAGTCAGTGGCAAAAAACGGGAAATGTATTTGGAGTGAAAAATCGATGAAACTGTATAATTTTCCTGCACGTGAGTTAAACACGTTTGCTCTTAAGCTTACATCTCAAAAAATATGAAATTAGAATTTCCCCCCGCGTTGTTTAATGGAACCGGATATGGATATCATGTTTATGAATTTGAAAAACAGTATCTATTTGACTGGTTTATCGATTTGTGGAAGAGAAAGAACGTGAGTCATTAGAGAGAAGGAAAAGCTGTATGAGAGAAAGTGTATGAAAGAAAAAACAGAAATAAAGATAGAAAGAAGAATAAAGAAGCAAAAAGTTTAACAGGGAAAAGGAGAGAGTGGCATGCTGCAGTATAGAGAGGCAGGGGGTGTGGGGGGGCAGGGGAGTGGAGGCCAGCAGAGAGCGCGATCTGTGGTGGGGGAGGGGAGGGAATTGAAGCGCAAGCAAGCAAGGCAGAGAGAGGCACGCAAGGCTTAATGAGCCTTGACAGAAACCCACATGGCGGCTGCGCGCGTGCACGCTCGCGTGAACGCAAGCTTGAGGCCAGGAAAAGCCTGTGGTAGCACTTTCAAAAGCCTCTCACTAAATTTCTCACAGAGCAGCACATGCGCTGGCTCAGCGAGACCTAAAAATGAACATGGTTGAATTCTTTGTATTGTTTACAGTTCTAATAATGCTTATAACAATGTGTTTCATCTGCATAATACTCGCAGCTCATGTTTTATTAACAAGGATTAGAACTTTTAAATAAACATTTGAAAATATGGGGGCGTGGCTTGGACAGCCAACATGGCGGACGCTGCTTAACTGAGCTCCGCGCGTCCACGCTTAAGATTCCTGCCAAATCCTTCCGCAATCTTACCCAGTGCAGCACATCGGGCGTCGGAGGGACCGAAATTCAGCCCGGAGCAACATTTGTGGAGTTGCGGAGTGGAGCACCGGCCGCTGGCCGGGTATCACCTGCTGAGGCTTCCCGGGGCGTGGCATGGCCCGGACCTGATGCTGCTGGCCTGCTTCCCTGCCCCTGACGGGGTGTCGCCCGGAGCCATGGGGTCGGATCAGGCCCCCGAGGTGAGGAGGAGTATCCGGCGTGGGGGTGGCCGGGTGTGGGCCGCCGGTGGGGCTCGTTCCCCAGGCCTCATCCCGAGCTCGTGGTGGTGGCGGCGGCGGCCCTGATTGCGGGTGGGCCTCCCGGCCTGGACCGGCCTTTCCCTCTTCGGTGGCGGAGCCCGCCTAGATCTGGGCGCCGGCCGGTGGAGGTGTGACCCCTGTTGGGTTAACAGAAGAGCAGGTGGCGCTGCACGCCGGTCCCGCGGGGCCTCTCCCCCTTCTATCTCCGCACGAGATTCTACTCGCCGGTGGGACACGTCTGGGCCCAGATTTCAGCTGGTGGGCACATTGGAACCGAGCCTCTGCGGGGAGTGGAGGTGTGGTTTCCCGCTCGACGTGGCGCCCTACTGCCTCCAAATCTGGAATCCTGAGAGTGCTGGGCCACTCTCCAGTTTGATCGGTGCCTGGTGGGCCCCGGGGCGCTTTGTTGGTTGTTGCGCCGGGGTCGGCGGCCGCCCCCCTCCCCCTGGGTAAACTACTGCACCTGCTACAGGCCGTATTAGACATACTCCGTGGACATCACCGCTGGGCCTGGACTGTGGGTTGCGGGAGTGCCGCACACCACGATCGGAGCCAGGGGATCAGCCCGGACTCTGAACAGCGGGGCAGTGCGCGCGGCAGGCTGGTGGTCTGGCGAGTCTGGCCCTGGTAGGGGGGCCTACTTGGCTGGCCGTTGCGGGCTGCGGAGGCGGCTAGGCTCAGTGCGGCTTGTGGCTCAGGAACGGCTAGTTTCCGTGAGGACCGGCCCGTGGCGCCCCCCGTGAGTCCCCTGGTGTGACAGATCTAAGACGCCTCACGGCCTTTGGTGACCCTCCCTACAAAATTCACGGAGCCCCTGGCTGTGGAACCTTTGGATCCTTGGATTGTCCATCCCACAGCTCCAATTATGGGGAAGGACAAGCCTGGCGGGGCAGGCGCAAAATAAGGCACCCTAGATCAATATACCACGACGACGAGAGGGGGAGCCACGAGTGGAGCTGTACCAGATAACGCAGCGCTCTTAGCAGCTATCACAAAGGCCAGGGACACACTTGATGCCAAAATTAGTGCAGTAGGATCTGAGGTCTCCTTCCTTCGCCAGGATCTAAGAAAGGCGGTAGATCGCATTCAAGAAGCGGAGGCGCAGGTCTCAACCATTGAAGATACGGTGACCACTCTACAGCAGCGCATCAATAAACTGACAGTGATCTCGCAAGAGCTGGCATCCCGGGTAGAGGATGCTAAGGGCAGCGCCAGACGCAACAACCTTCGTTTTGTGGGTTTCCCGGAGGGCTGTGAGGGTACCTCCATGAACCGTTTCCTCACCCAGTGACTCAGAAATCTCCGACCGGATGATATGCTATCCACTTGCTTCGTGGTGGAGAGAGCCCACCGGGCACTGATGAAGAACCCCTCCCCTGGGGTAAACCCACGGCCCGTTATCGCCAAATTGCTCAACTACGCTGACAGAGACGCAGTACTCCAATTCGCTAGATTGCACAAGGACAAGCTGGTCTTTGATTCCTAGTCAATAATGATATTCCCGGATTATACCCGCCTAGTGCAACAGCAACGCCAATCCTTCATGGCAGCAAAACGACGGCTGCGAGATCTTAATATTCAATACACACTCCTTTATCCCGCTAGGCTACGTGTTGTCTATAACTCCAAGTCCCATTTCTTTGACACGCCTGAAGCTGTTTTCGCTTGGACTGATGAACTAACTCACCTGAAACCTCGTTCTCCGCCGCCACTGGAGTCCGACTCTTCCCGAGGCTCGCAGCGAAATCGATCTAGAAGGACAAAATCAAAGCGGCGACACAGATCCGGATCCGACCGCCCCTCCTCCAGCCCTGAGTGGGCATCTTGAGCAAAACTGATGGCTGGAGTCCTATGGTTTTGGTTCCTGCCGATTGTTTGACATTTAGGAATGCTCTGTCTATATCAGCACTGAGTTAGCGTGGACAATACGCAATGTGGCTGTCCAGCTCCGGACCTTTGTACCCCATGTTGAAGTTCTGGGGAAAGGTTGGGAACCATTGGAGGGGGGACTTTGGGCTCCCCTGTTGGGGGCCTGGGGCGCCCTTCACTTCGACAGATGCTCCTTGTTTATGGCAGTATCGGGGGGGGGAGGGAGGGGGGTTTGCGGGGTGCTTGGCTACGACAGGTTTAGCTCTCACACGTGCAAAGACGCACAATCAGTTTCCCGCTAAGCTAGATACTCGGTATGCACCTACAAGCAACAGATGGCCGCTCAGGCTAGTGCTCCCCCACTGGGAGACCTGACAGTGGTATCATGGAACGTCAGGGGGGTCACTCAACGAATTCAAATGGGGTGCCATTCTCCGCCAGGCCAAGCGATACGAAGCCAACATCCTTCTCCTACAGGAGACTCCTCTATTGGGCACCAAGGCTCCCTGCTTGGCCAGGTTTCGATACCATCTGATATATCAAGCTGGGTTCACGAGGGGATCCCGGGGGACAGCTATTCTCATTCACCGCCGTGTCCCTTTCATTCACACGAAGCATTGGGCGGATCCTGGGGGTAGGTATATCCTGCTATCAGGTACAATATACGGAGAACACATTAACATTGGTAGTATTTATGCGCCCCCCCCCCCCTTCCCTTTCCCTTGGGGACTACCTGCGTTGACAAATTCACCCGTCTATGGAGTGACCTTCCGGACGGTATAACCCTTTTGGGAGGGGACTGGAATGATGTCATGTCGTCACTTGAGAGAAGGCGCGGGTCCAGCTTAGGCCCCTCAACAGATGTATCTAAATTGTCCCTGCTCGCCAGCACACTGAGATGATCCGACATATGGCGTGAATATCACCCCGCCGAGGTAGGCTACACTTATATGTCCACCGTCCATGGTTCCCGTCCTGGTTCCCTACCCTCGATTATATGTTCACGCCACGCTGTTACATTCACAGATTCTCCCAAGTCTCTCACCTCCCCCGGGGGTTGTCGGACCAATCCCCGGTTACTGTTAAACTCCATATGCACTTCCAAAAGCCTCCCTTTAGGTGGCGAATGTCTCCATGGCATCTTCGGGACCCCGACTATTAGGAGTCACTTGCTGGGGCAATCCAGGTGTACCTAGACATCAACGCTGCCTCTGCCCCATCCAAGGTAAACCTCTGGGAAGCTTTAAAACCTTTAAAATTTAAATAGGCCTTCGAAACGCATCGACGCTCTTTCTTGCCATAAATCCATTCGAACGAACATTACCTTAGATGTTGATGAACTACAAGACATCAGGGTTCATTTGTATAATTACTATTATGGGTTATGGCAATTTATGACAAAGATTACTGTCTGTTTTAACTCTTGTGTTGTGTGTTTTTTAATATTGCTTTTCATTGTGATGAATTGTGTTAAGAATTGCATTGATGTAATGATTTTTCCTTATGTGATTTGCGGATAAAAATGTTTTTAACCCTGTATTAATTTTTTCTAATAAACTGCAATCATAATTTTACAAACTGTAGGTTTTTGTGCCAATATGTTGCAAACACTGGGTTTAGCAGTGACCTTTTGGACTGTACGATGAGTGCATGAGAATAGATTGGATGGTATGAGGTTTTTCTTAAATAAGGTGTGAATATAAAATATTCCCAGAGGACGTCACTTTAAAATTTCCACACTTATTAGAGCCAATACAGGACGCACTCGAACGGCACATACTGCCACAGGATTGGCGGCAGGCCGAGATTGTCCTCTTTTTAAAGCCAGGCTGCCCACCGGAAGACCCGTCCTCATATCGTCCCATTTCCCTAATTAATTTCGAGCCCAAACTATTGGGCATGGTCCTAGCTGATGGCCTGTGGGCCTGTATACAAGATCTGATCTATTTAGATCAATCTGGGTTTATGCCACACCGGGCCACTCGCCACAACAATCGGGTCCATAACGCCATGGCTCTGGCCCCGGAGCTGGGGCGTCCCGCAGCCATACTTCTCGCCGATATTGATAAGGCATTTGACTCCCTTAGTTGGGAGTATCTCTTCCAACTCCTTGAAGCTGTTAATTTTGGCCCGCGTTTCCTAGCATACATAAGTTTACTATGTACAGAACCAGCCGCCTCAGTGCGCATCGCTGGTCATCGCTCGGCCCCCTTTCCCATTTGTCGCAGCACAAGACAGGGTTGCCCCCTGTCCCCACTTTTATTTGCCCTAGCGGTGGAACAACTGGCGGTGTGGGTACGCAGTGATCCAGTGCTCCGGGGATTTGAGTGGCCACGGTCGCAACCCGACCGCATTGCGGTATATGCGGACAACGTCCTTTTCTTTATGACAGACCCATGGATCTCGGGGCCACGTGTCCTGCAGATCCTCCGAGTCTTCGGTCAGACCACTGGGCTTCATACCAACCCCTCTAAATCTGTACTGTTCCCGCTGTGTGGTAACCTGGGTAGAGGTACATGGGCGGCCCAGTTGACGCATGCGACGGAGGGATTTAAATACTTGGGTATCTTCATGTCTCCTTGCCCAAAGATTTCATGGGCACATGACATAAATCCACTCCTCGCTGGCCTCCGAGATGAGACAACAATATGGTCATATCTTCCCCTCTCGCTGTATGGACGCTCAGCGATTTTTAAGATGGTCTCTTTACCTAGAATACTTTACAGAACTTCCCGTACCACATACCGCAATCATGGTTCGCACAAATAAACGCCATCCATAATAAATTCCTATGGAATGGAGGGGCAGTTCGAGTGGCACTACAAACCCGTGCACAATCAACGTATTGCGGCGGCATCGAGCGGCGGACGTATATTCTTATTACGCTGCCTCCCATTTATTAATCATAAATGAATGGTGGTATAACACACCAACGGACCTGCCGTTCGCACTGGAGCATGTAGCGATGGAGGGCGTCCCCCTCCTTCGGCTAGTTTACAGTTCACAGAGCCTAGACTTCCTACATCATGCCAGCAGAACAGCGGTTCTTCTCTGGAGGTATACTGCAGGGCAAATGGGGTGGCGTGGGCGCCTGACTCAGGCGACTCCCCTATGGCACGGCACCCACCTGCGCCAGGTGGCGGCTTTAACGGGATTCTGCAAATGGGACCTGGTGGGCATATCCAAACTTGGAGATGTTATGAAGGGCACTACTTTAAAGTCCTTCCAGCAGTTACAGGTGGAATTCCAATTGCATGAAACACAATTCTATAAATACCTTCAAATGCGTCACGCTCTCACTCCCAAGATTCTCACCCTGGACAACCTTCCAGAGTTTCACCACCTTGAGGGCCGCCTTCTCATGGGTAACCTAGGGGCCCATAAAATCCGACAGGTTTATCAGACCTTGACGACACACTCCAGAACGACACTACACAAGACTAGAGGGTCATGGCAGGAAGATATACCAGACTTAACGGATGATGACTGGGCAGAGGCCATAGCTAGTCCCCGGGGCGCGGCCGTGTCCTCTCGATACCGCCTCATCCAATTTAAATACATACACCGAGTATATTATACACAACTCAGTCTTTGGAAGATGGGGGTTATTCAATCCCCCCAGTGTTTACGCTGCGAAAGAGATGAGGGAACATTTATACATACAGTCTGGAATTGTACCGCTATACAGCCCTTTTGGCGTAGAGTCTCAACTTGCCTGGATAGGGTATTATCCTGGGATCTTCCATACGACCCTAAACTATTTTTACTACACAGCACTGATGGGATAGGGGGGGGGAAATCGGTATAAACAACATCTGCTCTTCCTGGCCCTCACTATTGCTAAGCGTGATATCGCTCAGTTATGGAAGGGGACCTCTCCCCCGACATTAGGGAAATGGCGGAAAGAACTAGATAGATGCATGGGTGCAGAGATTTCGGTATTCCAAGCGAGAGGCTGCCCCCAGAAACACAGGAAAATATGGTCCCGATGGGCAACATATCGGGGTATCGATCTCCCCTCCCCTTCCCTCTCAGACCCCCTGATGAGTGAGCCTCCTCACACTTCCTCGACTACAACATGCCACACATTATATCTTATCATCGCCTATACGGGTACTCAAACATACTCACTAAAATGCACGGGTAATGGAACTGTCTGCGCAAAGTTTTTGTTGTTATATATGCAAAGTGTAGTTAATACTGTATACAATCTTGGTACTTTTGAACTATCTTATCTTCAACATGTATATGTAGGGCTGCTGCCCAGATGGTACCATAAAGTCAAAAAAATGAGTTTAAAAAAAAAAAAAACATTTGAAAATGTTGACTAGTATCTTTTCTTGACACCTTGGGCATATAAAAGTAACAAATGAAAGTGTTGGAGCTGTTTCCACGAATTCCTTGGGAATCGGAGTGGTCATGTTCGAGGTTACCGACAACATCTATAAACTCTGGAAGGTTAGGAGTTTAGATGTGGTACTGTGAGCTAGCCAAACCAACGTTTACTTCTAACATGAGTACACTCAGTCTCTATATTGTGAAGTTTTGTTGAACTAACACACAGTCCTAATAAATTTGTGGGAACTGGATAAGAATGCACCACCAACATTCTAGGTTTGGTACCTATTTAATGGGTCTCCAGAGTAGTTTCTTGTGTGTGCGCCAAGGCTCCTTTATCACCTTTGTGCAGAGAAGTCGGAGGTGATAAGAATTTATTGTCCTCAGCTTTAAAAGGAAGCACCTATTTGTGTCTGTAGGTTGATCAAGCTTGATCTTTTAAAAGGACTGTATGCTAAACTGTTTGCTTTTTTAAAAATTCCATTCATTAAATATGGTGCAAGCAGTCATTATTGCTGTTAATTCGAAACAAGCTGTCACTAATCATTTGGCTAGGTATGGGCTCGCCAATGGCTGTGGAGATGTTACCTTCGTGGTTGAGGCACACAAAGTGTATAAATGTGAAGTTTTTTTATTCCTGAGTCAATTACCCAGCAGTCGATGCCAATTCACAAACATTTCCCACATACACTGAGGCTGCAGTTCTGGATGCATATAAACATTATGAATATTTAGAAATACCATTAACTCACCAGGAACATCATAATTGGTTCCAAGGCGCCCTCCCACATTCACTTCTAAATGTAAGACTGGGCCCTCTCAGTAATGAAGAGGCAACCTGATCTGTCTTACCAGGCTATATGCCTTCCTTAACTGCATACAAATGCATTAAACCAGCGTGAAATGCTTGCTCTCTTGAACCATTTGGTTAGGCTGTATCGACAGCTAGTGTAGTACATTATGCGCCCCTTAACTAGTGTCCCAGCCAGGACTCCTCACACTGCACAGTTAGCTGTGCCTGAAATGAATGCAGTTAGCATTAATGCCATTATGGCTAAAATCCCTGCCAAACATGATGTAATTCTGTTTTTGATTGCACAAAAAACAAATCAGATGGAAAGAGTGCTTCTCAATAAGGGACCCCAAGATACATTTAGAATACTCACTATGCATCTTCCACTTGGTATGGTTCCCCCTGTTAAGGAGTGTAATACATGGGATGTACTGTATTTGCTGCCATTTACCCCATTATTCATGGTACTCCTTCAATTGCAGTTTTACCTGAAGTCCTCAAACAGATTCAGGCTGAACATGGAGCCGCCCCTGCTATAGATTTGGGGGATGAACCTCACTGGCAACTTGCCACTGTGTGCTCAATTATATTAAGTAATATTGAAAGGGAGGCAGCTTCTTTGCAGATACGCCAACGGCTCACTTTAGTTCCTGCTGTAGATCAGAAACGCGAGCTACCTAAAATAATTTCTGAAACCTATACATCTATAGGTTGTGAAAGTTTGGGAACCAGGCCTTATAAGCCACAACTTAAAGGCAAATCTGATGCAGATACTTCCAATTTTCAGCACTCCGAGTGTCTGAAAAGTTTTAGTGCTCCGTCCATCATCTTCTTGTGTTTGATTTGATCGCAGAAATTGCCTCTTTGCAATTTAACAATTGGCTTGCACAAGCAGCCGACAAATTAGCCCCCCTGAAAAAAGCAGCAAACAAAAGAAAATCACCTACCTCCCCATGGTTCTCAGAGACTCTCAGAGTAAAAAAACAAGAATGTAGGCGACAGGAAAGGCGTTGGAGAAATGATTACAACGCTCAGGACCTTGCCATTTATAAAACTCTTTTAACTGAATATAAAAACCTAATTAACGCAGAAAAATGCACCTATTTTACTAAACAAATTAATCAGGCAAAGAATTCCACTAGAGAACTCTTTCAAGTGGTTTCAAAACTATCAGGTCCCCCAGAAACAAATTTTATTGAACCATCACAAAAATTCTGCGACTCTCTAGCACAACATTTCCTAAAGAAAGTGAAACAAATCTATGACATCTTTAGCACAAATATTAGCATAGATAACGATTCTCTCATTAATATCTGTCCTTCTGACGCCTATAGCTTCTCTAAATTTGAATTCATCACTAATGATAAGGTTACCACTCTTATCCAACAGACTAAATCAGGCTCCCCCCATGACTCGCTTCCCCCTAGTATCTTCAAGCAAGCCTCCGAGATGCTAGCTCCTTGCCTTGTCAATATTTTTAACACTATGTTCTCGCGTGGTGTTTTCCCTACCATATGGAAAACGGCTTCGATAGTACCTTTATTGAAGAAACCTAGTCTCGATCCCACACAACCTAATAATTATAGACCTATCTCTAGTCTACCTTTTCCCGCTAAATTAGTGGAGAAAATCATGAATGAACAGCTGACTGATTATTTACTAAAAAATAATTATCTTGATGAGACACAGTTTGGTTTCAGAACAGAACATAGTACCGAATCAGCTTTAATTAAAGCCACAGATGAAATTAGAGCGACTTTGGATTCAGGGGAGCGGCCGCCTTGATTTTACTTGATCTTTCCGCGGCGTTTGACACCGTCGACCATGATCTTTTGTTAAATCGTCTAAACTCCATTGGCATCTCAGATAAATCACTTACACTACTCTCATCCTTTCTGTCTGGTAGAACACAATCAGTAGCCTTGGGAAGCTATGAATCCCCGTCGTTCGTCCTCCCCTGCGGAGTCCCTCAGGGATCATCCTTAAGCCCCATATTATTCAACATTTATGTATCTGAACTGCCGAAACTCATAGGAACCTTTGGGCTGGCAGTGACATCATACGCAGACGATACACAAATTGTCTTATCTTTATCAAAAAAATCCGCACCACAAATGCAAAATTTCAAGGATTGCATGCTTGCAGTCAGTTCGTGGATGAACTCTCATTGTCTGAAATTAGATTCAGAAAAAACAGAAGTCATCACATTTGGCAATGTCCTACCTAACTGGTCACAGAGCTGGTGGCCGGATGAACTGGGATCGGCTCCGATTCCAGTCACCAAAGCTAAGAACCGTGGCGTGATTATTGATGATAAACTTAATTTTAAATCACAGGTAAATGCTGTCTCTTCATCATGTTTTTTCTTGTTAAAAACCATTAAAAAAGTACTCCCATTCATCCCCATGCACAGCAGAAAAACAGTGATCTCTTCTTTGATCCTGGCCAAGTTAGACTACTGCAATGGTCTTTACATCAGCCTACCTGAGAAACAACTCAATAAGTTGCAGATGACTCAAAATGCAGCAGCGCGTCTTCTGCTGGGTATTCCTAAGTATTCATCGGTCAGAAATCATCTACATAAACTGCATTGTCTCCCAGTTAGGAATCGCATTATTTTTAAATCTCTCTGCACTACCTACAGAGCACTCCAGAATACTGGCCCCATTTTTTTAAGGCGCCTGTTCTATTGGTACATTCCAAAAAGGCATCTACGCTCCGAAGGAGCTAAACTTCTAGCAACTCCGAGAGTTTTTAAAGCCACATGGGGTGGCAGTAGTTTTAGGGCAGCTGCCCCCAAACTCTGGAACGAACTCCCCTTTGCCATCAGATCTCTTCCAACTCTACTTGCATTCAGGAAGGCCTTGAAAACATGGCTATTTGATAAATAGTCATCTTCATCTTTACAGAAACTGGCATAGTCCACGGGCCAGCGCCAAGACACCCTCGGGTAATCGTGCGCTTAACAAATTTATTAACATAACATAACATCGCCCTAAGTTGGCAGGGTATGCCCAGACGTGGGTTACTTGCTCACTTTGCCACTGGATTCAAGTTAGCCTGACTGATGAGGGGTGTTACGTTATGTGCATAGAGACAGAGTACAGCAAGTATATCATACTCTGCTAGGACACGCTGTAAGCAGCACATGATGATAATTCTTTGCGTAGTTTATGGCTATTCTGAAAACACTATCAGCAGTCTCTAGGGTAACACCTCAGAAACCCCACAGCAGTTTTCCCCACTTTATGATTTATGATGACGACAGACAGCCAGAGACAAAACAGAAGACTGGTAAAAACTGGCTTTGTTACTTGGCAGCTCTCACAACAGAACTACCTGCAGAAACAGGCATCCATCCTTAGCATTCCAGACTTGTGTAAGGTCCAATCTCCATCCTCCCTAATTGTGTGCTGCTAAGGGCTATATGGAAATTACAGGGAGTTTGACCCATCCATCTAGGAATACATATTTTTCTTTCGCCTTGGAGCAAGCTTTGGCAGCTTGACCTAGCTATCTTTGAACTCTGAAGTGCACAAAAGCCTGAAATAGTATAGTAACGTAGGCTTTGGGACACCAGTGGTAATGATAGCACTGGCATCTGTACTTCCAAGTAACCAATGACTCCCCCAGAGTGAAGGACTCACATGAACAGCGTGCAAAAGGAAATATGATCATGCCTTTCCCAAATGAATTCGGATACACCACCCTATTAGCTAGGTTAGTTATCTCTTTCCTTGGAATTACTCGTACAAGTGCTGTAGTCATTGATTGATCAACTGATTTACCAATTTATGAAAATTAGACTGTAAAGGATAAATTGCTTCCATGTAATCCTAGTTCTCTTCCAGGGGGATCCTGATCATAGTCATAAGCATTAACTAGCCATGACCACAAGCACATGTGTGTGTATGTAAAAATGTACATAGTACTTTTAACAACACATTTTATATATATCATCGTGAACAAGGCCGTGAGGTAACGGCTGAAACGTGTTGATGTTTCATTCTTTGGAATAAATGCCAGATAAACAAACCTACCGAGTGCCGATATCGCTTTTTCTCACGAAGGAGGAGGCGTTTCTTTGCACAATATATATATATATTCACAGAAAAAAACAAAGGTTACAGGGGCGTTCTGGTCCGGCTCAGATTTCACTTTTACAATACTTTAGAAATTCAGCAGTTATAGTTATCTGAGCTAACAATAACTTATGCCCCTGCAATGCACTGCTTGTGACCTCACATGTTACATCACTCATGACCTGGTCAGTGACATCACTGATGACATCATCCACTGAACTTCTTTCCTATGGAGTCTACTTGCTTGCTGTCCTTATCTGGAGGGACTGATGAGGAAGAGGCCACATAATGAGTCTTGTGAGCAGCAGCTATTATGACTGAATCTGGCAGAGGATCAGCTGCTTTTAGAGATGCCAGAGTCAAGAAAAGTTGCATTGCTGGCTCCAAAGTTCCTGGAAACAAAGGTAATAATGGTCTTTACACGTTCTATGATGTAGAGTTTTGAAGATTTCTGATGACAAGGTTGTAGGCGCAGGAATATCAATATTCAATTTTGATGCGCCTCTTACCAGAACTTCATTGAATGTTGTAATGTCATCTATCTGGGACACTCTAACTGGTGGTGTGTCCGTTAAGGTAGGAGAGAAATCCCTCACTGAGGATCGAGAAGTGGAGGACCAGGAGGGTGTTCTACGCCTCCTATGCCGTGACCTGGAACGATGAGATCTTCTAGATCTGGAGGTAGATCTGACTCTAGCAGACTTTGACCTTGAACTATGCCTTCAAGGAAACTTGGATCTTCGCTGGGACCTTGACGCAGCCACACGTCTCTCTGATAGTGTTGATGTAGAGTCCAGGGTGAATGCAGGTGGAGAAATATGTTTAGGCGATGGTGTACGCGGGGTAACCCTAGATGGGGAGTACGTGTGCGAGTAGTCTGAGTCCAGACTAGGAGGTACAGGATCTAGCCACTTGCACACGCTTTCCAGCCAACGTGGAGAGAGATTCAGTGGTGTCTCAGAAGGAGGTCTATCTGATGTACATGACCTTGGTTCCACTGATTCAGATGGTAAAAGCTGTACCTCTGATGACATCGAACGACTTCTTGACATCGATCGCACTCAAGATGTAGACTGTGCTTTCGCTGTCGGCTGTTACCTTTCTGGCTGTTTCGGCGTCAACCAGTTTGTTCTGGACTTCGATGAACACAGTGTATCCTTTGACGGCGTAACATCCATCAATGCCAACGGGCATCTCGACATCGACAGCCGATGTCTCTTGGGCGTCAACGGCAATGTGTGCGCTGCAACCGTTGAGTGCTTCAACAGGGATCTTACAGCCGACGAGCGCTTCGACGGCAATGAAGGTCTCGACATCAACTGACGATGTGGCTTGGACGTCAATGGAATCCTTGAGGGCAATGTGTGCCTCAACGGCGAGTATGTTCCGACGTCACTATCGAATTTGACGGCAAACAAACAGGTATTTTCTCAGATTTCGACGTCCTACCTCTCGACGTCTATTGGGTTTGGCGTTTATGATGGCTCTCATGAGATCTTCCTCTGTGGGCTGTTTTTGGCTGAGAGGAGTGCTCTTTGGAGGAAGATTGAGAATCCCCAAGGCCTCCTGAAAATTATGTAATTCCTCTCTCCTGGAATCTAAGCAGCCTTATTTTCTCTCTGTCTTTCAGGGTTCACCTGGACAGCTTCTGGAAATGAGGACAAGAGTCTGGACATAATACAGACTGAGTGAGGATCAGTCGGCACCTTCATGGAGCCTTAAGGTTAAAACCGAGATCTGGTAAGATCTTTACGCCTCTCATATAAAGAAGCAAGAGCATCAAGGATGAGGGCTTTGAAGGAGGAGGCCTGGGATAAATTACAACAGGCAGCAGTACTAAAGAACAGCAGGGATTTCTGGAAAGTAATTAATGCCACTTTCCTAAAAGAGAAACACAGAGATTACCTTAGAAACGCATGTGACTGAGGACACATGGGCGAAGCATTCTGAGCAGGTCTTTGGGAAATCAGGGGAGGAAAAGTATTTAACATCAGGTTTGCCCATAACTGTCCCCAAAAATATTACCCCTTTTGGCTTGGAAGAAATGACATCCGCCTTGAACCAGTTTAGCAAATCGAAAGCTCCTGGACCGGATGGGGTCCCGATCGACTTCTTCCTAGATAATCAGGAGTTGTGGGCCCCTCTACTTACAAATGTTTTTAATGCTATAATCGAAACAGGGGTCCCGCCCTCCTGGAAAAAGACAGTATTAATTCCAAATTATAAAAAGGGGGATAAACCATCCCAATAAATTATAGGCCGATATCATTATTAGATAGCATGGCCAACCTAATGGGCCAATTACTCCTAAATTGGTTAGAGATCTGGGCCTCAGAAAGAAATATATGAATTCCTGCCCAATATGGTTTTAGAAAAGGGAAAGGCACAATCGACCAGTGCCTCAATCTAAACCTGCTAATTGCAAAGTATACTGCAGCTAAGAATGGCCATCTTTATATGGCCTTCATGGACTTATCGGCCACTTCTGATTGTGTGGCCCACTCAAAGCTATGGGCTATAAATGGAAGGCATGGGAATTGAGAGATCAATATTTAATTTTATACGGGAGATGTATTCCCATGCGATAGCCTGTGTCCGTTATGGGAAAGAGGGAGAACGCATAAGATATTTTGGAATTACCCGAGGTGTTAGATAGGGCTGTGTCCTTGCCCCTTTTCTATTTGCATTATACACCAATGCTGTGGAATTGGCCTTAATAGGGTCTACCACAGATGTCCCCTCTATTAAGTCATCCCCTATCCCGATACTCCTCTATGAAGACGATGCAGTGCTGCTGGCATGGACTGGCAATGCGCTGCAGAGGCTCAGAGGAGTACCCAAAATTTATGAATAACTTGGACTTTTGGGTAAACTAATCCAAGTCTTTTCTACTGGTGGCAGGAGTGAGGCAGAGGAAACAGCCAAGAAAGCGGATAGAAGGGAGAAGACTGGAGATGGTGGACACCTTCTCTTATTTAGGGGTCCTATTTGATAGTAAAAAATGTGGAAAGATATGGTGGCTAACAGAGGACTTTTAATGGAAAAAGAGTATTGGGGCCCTTTTTAGATTAATAAAAAAAAACTTGGATCCAAACCAGTTGGCAGAATAAAAACGATCTACGAGGCAAAAACGATATCTGTTGCAACGTATAGGGCCGCGGTATGGGGCATGTCCGATATATCAATCTTACAATGAATAGAGGATAGCTTTCTGAAAAGATTGGTAGGTCTTCCGAAATCCTGCTCCATCTATAATTGCCACTGTGAGCTGGATGTTCCTTATTTAACAGACCAGGTCCGTATGGCTCCAATTTTGTTGTGGCATTCAGTCTGGAGGAAAGAATCATTAAAACTGACTAAAGATATCTTGATGGACTGCTTGAAGTTAGATGGGGTAGTCAAGATAAAGTGGCTTGAATATATTAAGAGCACCTTGCATTCAATTGGTTTACTTTAACTTTTTGGGGATCCGTCTATATGCTTGACGGTCTCAAGGAAGGATCTAAAGGGACAACTATTAGACAAACTGGAAAGAGATAGATAGGAGTTAAACAGAAATAAGTATATGGTTAAACAATACCAATTAGCCCCTAGCATAGACAAAACTGTAACCTCATATCAGTCCTTTGTTACGAATCCACAACACAGATACGTATTATTGAGGTTTCAACTAAAATATATTCCGCTTATGCCAGGATATCCTTCCAATACTTATTCTATTGATGCCCTCCCAGTCTGCACTTGTGATGCACATCCACCCAATGCGATCTCCACTTTATATTTTTCTGTAAGATGTATATCGAGGAAAGGAACAAATATGTCCTCCCGCCCAGCACTTTATTATCTATAGCTCTTGACTGGCCCCTTGCATGTTATTGTCTGGCATCATTCCTCTGGTCCGTTATTAGAAAGAGGAGACTTTACACATAGATTTGGAATATCAGGAAATGAAGGGTTAGAGTGGTTTATATGAGTATAAACACATATGAACTGGTTTTTGTTTTTAAAGCGGATTGTTTTTTAATCTTTGAAATTTATACATACATGAATTGTATATAGCTATTTGTATTTTTATTCTATCTTGATTTTAAAAAAATTAGGACTAATTGTATGTAGAATACTTTTTATGCCGTTGTTGTATCGGCGAAATAGTTTTGTTGATGATGGTAAATTTAAGTCAATTGTTGCCACCATCTCAGTAACTTACCATAGCTGGAACCTCAAATCCTTAATCTAGAAAAATTCAAAGTAATATAAAAAATGGTCACAACCTATCCTACAGGTGCAGTCAGTCATGTCATCTGACCACAACGTGGTTTAAAACAAAAGATGTCAAAAATATGGGCCGGGACGTGGACAACAACAGAGAAGAGTTAGAAGAGAGACTAGAACATGCATACTTCACTCTTCACTCACCAGGAGTCAATTACAAAGCCAAAAAAGACTGAGCGGATTTTGTTAGCAAAGAGTCTAAAGGCTATGTAATGACAGGAACACTGTAACAAGGCCCATTTAAACTTCTACTTTTTGTCATATGCTTGCCCACAGATGTTTACCACTTTCTATTAGAGTAGAGTTTTAGACACATACAGAAGTTTTACCATTGTGTCCACTTCCTATCTAGGCTGACTTATTTTCATTATTTATGTTATGGTCTGGCAGCATGGCCGACTGTACACATTGAGATGAGCTCAGAGAGTATCAGAATCTGACAGGATCCTGTGCACATCGACACACTAAACACCTGATTATATTTGCCTCCCTCACAGCAGCAAAGATTTCAGCACTGCGAACGAGAGATCAGCTAGATCACACAGCTGAGCCTAGCTGCCGCTTCCCCTCGGCGGGGAGGCACAGTGCTGGGGTTTGACAGGCAGATGCAGCCTCCCTAGAGCTTCAGACGCGCTTGGTGTCCTGGAGGGCCCGCTGCTGTGGGGAAACCTACTGAGCAGAGGAGGGTGTACGGCGACTGGTCCTTCCCCTCGCTGCTCTCCACTTCACACCGGCTGATAGTAGATGCTGCACAGCGGATTGGAGGCTTGGGCTTCCTTGGAGATGGAGTAGCCTGCCACCGCGGGGAAGCCTGCTAGACGAGGGGCTTTTGCCTCTTCTCCCCACTAATCCTTTCTCTACTGGACTGGGGATGCCGCAACCCTTGGGCGTGGGCACACAGCCTAGCACCACAATGAGAGGCTATCTCAAACCATTGAAGGAGCCGGAGGGTGGTTGGTCCTAGTGAAAGAGGTGGTAGTGTGGGGGTTGAGGCCTGCGGTGCAGGCGACCGGTCGGTCGGGCACAGGGGGGGGATTGGGTGTACTGTGGGATCCCCCCGGCACCCTGGGTGAGAGCTGCTGTGGAGAGGTCAGGGCCCTGGAGGTTAGAGGCCTGAGGAGCGAGGAGCAGCAGAGCTTGGATCAGAGCCTTGGGAGAGTCACAAGGGCACCCATAACGTTTGGGCTGAGCTGCAGCCAGTGCCCCAGCTGCTGGCTCCTTCAGCCCTGAATCGTATTTGAACTGCACTTGGTGGGGACCTTGAGGGCTGCTGCGCCAGTGCCCGATAACATTATAGAGGGTGCGGTATTGCTCCAGTCCCCGCAACAAATATTCATTGCCCCCCAATGAGGGACTATACAGTCTGGTACTTGCTGTGCCCCCCTTCTAGAGCCCCCATGGATTGAGGTGCGGGGTCGCTACTGGGAGGTCTCTTTGACCATGGCCCTCCTTTTCTCTGTCTGGGCAGGTAGACCTGCCTGTTGTGGCCATGGAAGGAGCCAGCCACTCCGACCTGTACAGCAGACTTGCATTAACCACCAGTATATTGGGGCTACCCGTCGTGGCAAGGCAGAAGATGCTCCAGAGAATGGTGCCGAATTGTCAGAGGCACTGAAACCCGTGAGTGCTCAGATATTAGGCATTGAAGTGTCCCGCAGCACATTAGAAAATAAGATACGCACGCTGTCTGTGGAGATGAACCTCATTAGACCCGACCTGAGCAAGGTCGGCGAGAGATCGCTAAAGGAAAAGGAGATACAGTGCCTGGCATCTGAGGTGGCGAACCTCAAAGCCAAATACCCACTTGAACGCTGTCCGTGCCCTGTGTCATGAATACAAATTGGAGGACCTGAAGGGCAGATCTAGCAAGAGTAATATCCGCTTTGTCGGATTCCCAGAGCGCTTGGAAGGATCTACTCCTGGACTCTTCCTGCATAGTATTACTTAGTGGATTGTGTATGTCACAGTTCAACTGGATTTCTAATTTGTATTGGTGCATTAAAATAAGTTCTTGCACCAAGTGCTTATGAATCTTCCTCCTGCAGCTCTGGGGGAGGGGATAGTGACAGTGGAAGCATGAGCAGCCTAGAGAAAAAGTGGTCTTTCATATTTCCACTTGCCTCACAAATTGTGTTGCACATTAGAAAGGGTGGTAAAACTTTTAAGGATTTAGGTTTCTGCCTATCCATGTTTTGTCACATCCAATGGGCTATAGTTGTAAAAGTTAAACAACCTGGGTAAAAGCTTCACTGCCCTGGTTGTGATACTAAAAGGTGAAAATTAACAAATCCATGGTTCTTCAAAGGCTAAATCAGAGTTATGCAATTTCCAAGCTCTTCTTATTTTAAGTAATTAAAGTTCACTTTTAGTACTACTTTAAGGCTGTAAGAGGGCACATGAAATTGTGATTCAAAGTATATGTGCCTCAATTCAGGATATGACTGTGTAAGAACTGTTAAAATGGGAAGAGCCTAAATGCACAGTATCGCAGTCCAGAGGACCCACAGGCAGGATTAATTTAGCACAGGTTTTGGAACGAGCACACATGAATTAGTCAATAGTGCTTGTGGCAAAATCCTAAATCCTCGCAAGAAGCTTGTTAAAAAAAAAAAAAGTTTAACCATGGGAATATTCGGGTCATATGAAAATAATTTAATTACCTTTAACTGTAGTTCTCCAGAATTGCAATCTTTCATAGATTCACATGCTTGAATCATTCCGCATCGCTGATATGGAATCCCCGGTACCTTAGAAAAGTAATGTCCTAATAGACCTAGAACATGTAGACCTTAGGCCTCTTGGTTTAGTAAAATATCCTAGTTATTATTTATAAAAGAACTAAACTTAGAAGACAACCAATCAGATGACACCACCTTGTAAAACCTTCCTGAGAGAAGCTTTGGGCCCTCAGATTTTCCAAGCGCTAGTGCATACACATAGTACTCTACTGAGATGCATAATGGTGAGCTTTTCCAGGAGAAGCGGGTGGGCCACATGTAAATTTATGAAAGATTCCAATACTGGAGAACTACAGTTACAGGTAAGTAACTTATTTTCTTACTTCATTATTGGAACTTTCATCGATTCACATGCTTGAATCAGAGAAGAGAGCAGTAATAAGAACATTTTGTTGAAATATAACGTAACATGCGTGGAAAGAGAATTCCAATATATGTATACACAGTATGCCAAATGTGCGCAAGAAGAAAATGAATGGTGAGGAAAAGGAAATGGCTAACCTTCATTGGAGAAGATGTCTTAGAGCCGCTTGTCCTACTGCAGCATCTCACATGACTTCGGAATTCAAACAGTAATGCTGCGAGAATGTGTGTGCAGTCTTCCAGGTTGCTGCTCTGCAGATATATGGCAAGGACACACCCGCAAATTATGCCATGGAAGTGGACATGACTCTGGTGGAATGAGCATGGACCTTTGAGGTCAAAGGTTGGCTCGTTTGCTGATGACATAAGAGAATTGCGCTTGATATCCATCTAGAAATGCTTTGCGAGAGGGTAACCTTTTCTTGGTGCGCTGTAGGGTACAAATAGTTGGTTGGATTCGTGAAAAGGTTTGGTTCTGTCGAAATAAAACTTCAAGCATTGATTAACATCCAAAGAGTGCAAAGCACGGTCGGCTGATGTCTGAGGATTTGGAAAAAATTATCTAAGTATTAATGGCTCATTTAGTTGAAAGCACAATTGGACTTTAGGAATAAACTTAGGGTTTGTGTGTAGAATAACTCCATCAGCCCTAAAGTGCAGGGATGGCTCTTGGGTAGTAAAAGCTTGGATTTCACTAACCCTTCTTGTAGACGTGAGAGCATGGAGGAGAACTACCTTCCAGGATAGAAACTTTATATGCGCTTTATGAATAGGTTCGAATGGATGTTTCATTAGTTGCGCAAACACCGTGTTGAGCTGCCATGCTGGAGGAAGGGCTCTTACCGGTGGAAGAGTTCTGAATAATCCCTTGAGGAGCTGCTTAACAAGCCTGCTGGACTATATGGATGGCGTATTAGAGAGCCTCCGGAAACATGAAACGGCCGCTAGATGTACCTTTATGGAAGCGTGAGCTACACCTGTTTGCGCTAGGTGAAGGAGGTAAGGCAAGATCTCTTCTGGGGAAGATGAGATCGGGATGGGGTCTATTTGCCACTGACCTGGAGCTCCTGAAGGTAACCTCCCCAGCCGTCCAAGAAAGCATCAGTTTTTATTCCTAAAGGAGAGGCTTGAGGTAGGAATAGTAGGCCCAGTGCCAGATGAGGTTGCGTCCTCCAAACGAGTGATAAAATCATGAGTTGAGTTACCTGAATTCTGTCATTGAATGTTCCCTTGACTTGCACCCACAGGATGGCTAAAACTTCCTGAAGTGGATACATGTGTAGGCTCCAGTATGGAATGAGATGAATACAGGAGGACATCATGCCTTGTAAAGGCATACGGAAAGTTACCTTCTTTTTGCAAAGGTTTTGCCAAAGCCATTAGCTTCCGAAGTCTCTCCAGTGTGGGATATGCTTTGTTTAGAGTGGTATCCAGTATTTCTCCATGAAAAGGTGGACTGAATTGTCTGGGCTTAGAGACAGACCTAGCTGGTCGAATAGGCGAATACAGGCATTGGTGGATGTTTTTGCGGCCTTGTAGGGAGGGCCTTGATGAGCCAGTCGTCGAGGTAGGGAACAATTTGCTGTTCCGTTGTCTGAGGTAGGCTGCAACCGGCTCTAGGCACTTTGTAAAAATGCAGGGGCTGATTACAGCCGGAATGGCAATACTCAGAACGAATAGTGACTGCCGGCTACCGTGAACCTGAGGAATTTTCTGTGTTTTTGGTGTATGGGTTTATGAAAATATGCATCCTGGAGATCCAGGGACGACATGTAATCGTTCTCGTTGAGGAGATGCAGTTTATCTTGGGTGGTAATCATGCAGAACGATTGTTTCTTGAGGTATTTGTTGAGGCTTCGGGAGTAGAAACCTTTCCCTCTTTAACCAAATGGTACTCTTTCTATGGCTCCTTTCTTTAGCATAGTAACAACCTCCAACTTTAGAAGTTATAGGTGTTTCTGAGGGATAGGTTAAGGAGGGGTTGGAGGTGGGTTTTTATGAATTCTAAAGAATGTCTGAATTGAATTAGGTCAAGACCCATTGTTGTGTGGTAATTTTCTTCCAATGTTTGAGATGATTGGCAATCTTTCTGCCTAGTCTGGATGAGCAGGAAAGGAAGTAGACAGCAGTTGGGGGAAGTCATTCTCAACAGTTAGCTTCTTTGCCCTGCCGTCCTCATTTTCCTCTGAAAGACATGTTGTAGGCAGCCATAGGTGGTTGACGGTGGCACTGGGGTCGAAATTGTTGGTTAGAGGAAGTGTATGGGGGATATCAATACTGTTGGTATCCCCCTCTATAAGATGGATGCCCCTTTTATCGAGCGCCACAAAAAGGCAGTTTCTTATAATGTAAAGTCCTGAGGGACTTGGCTGTATCTGTCTGCCTTTATTGTTTAGAGAGCCTCATCCACATGTTTTCTAAATAATGCTTCCCCGTCGTAAGGCAAGTCTAATATTTTGGTATGCACTTCTGGACTGAATGAAAACACCTTGAGCAAGCCCGGACGTCTCAAAACTGCTACCCCAGCCAGCTGCCTGAATCCAGTGGAAGCAATGTCCATCGCTCAGTCTATTATTTCTGAGGCCGAACGCTCGCCTTCCAGCAATATTTTCTTCCTCCTTGACCTAGTCTAGAAGATTGTCACGATATGCAGCAATATCGCACCACATCTGTCTATTATATCGGCCTAGCAACGCCAGGGAATCAGATTCTCTGACTGCGAGCGCTGACATCGTTGAGAAATGCTTGACGATATTATCGAGCCTCCTACCCTCCTAGTCCATGGGTGCTGAAAGGGGTGACGAGGGATTTTTTTGATCTTCGCAGCGCCGCTTGCAAAATAATAGGGTCTGGTTTTGGGTGCAGGGTCTGGTTTTGGGTCACCTGTGAGACAGGCAGGAGCGTCTTCCGGGGCCTTGTATTTTTTATCCAGCCTTGGTAACACTGGTGGTACTGTAGCTGTATTGCGCATAATCTTTAATCCTTGGTCCCAAATATAATCAATAATGGGCATAGATCTTAATGATTACTTGAAAGGCTCTTTAAACTCATAAAGGCAGTCTTGCTGATGCACTGGCATTGGTAACTCAAAATGTCTGACTGCTCTCTCCAAGAGATTGTGGAATCCTCCTATATCCTCTGGAGACGGCGATGCTGGTGGTGGCAGAATGTAATCATCCCATTCATCTTGTTCATGGTGAATTTCACCTTCTCTTTCCTCCTCAGAAGAGGATGGTTGTTTCAGAGGCACTTCCTGCGACGAGAGGCGCATTACTGGAGAGACCTGTGCTGGAGGTGGAGTTGATGGTTGAACCTGTACTGTAGGTGGTGGAGGGACTGTTTGTTGAGGGAGGGAGGGAGGGAGATGCTGGTGGAAATCTCCTTTTGTAATCTGCCAACAGATTGCAAATCAGACACCACAGTGGTAGGTAGACAAACCATATGCTGCTGGCATTGTTGCTGGTGATGTTGTGAAGGATAATAATAATAATGTTGATCATAATAGTCTTGATCATCTGAATCCTCCTGATGTTTTACATTGAGCTCCGAAGGGCTTCGGGCTGTCCCAATGAGACTGCTATCTTCAGAGTCGTCATCATTTAAAAGATATAAAGGCAACAATGATTGTACTTGACTTGGGGATGTTAAAGATGGTGTCAACCTATTGTGGCTTATTTTCTGTATAAAACTGTTTTTTTTCTCTCTTTGTCATCTGAGTTGTCAACAATGCCGTCGACGAGGGTTTCTTGATCAACAATGCAGGATCCACTGTTGACGGGTTAGGTGTTGTCGATGAGGAGTCTTCAGTGAACTGAAACTACTGTGAAAGCGCCGTCGATGATGGTGGTGGTGGAGCTGCCGTCGACGAAGAGGTCATAGATGAAAGGTTAACTGTCGGCGCAGGATTTGCTGTTTACAAGAGGCTTGCAGTCGACGAGAAGTTTGTCGCCGATGAGAGGTGCACCGTCAATGAGTAATTTTTCCATCAACAATGGTTTTGAGGAGAGGGTAATTTTTACCGTGGACGACAGTGGCGCCCGACTTGTGGACGATGACGTCGATGAGGAGAATGCTGCCAAAGACAACGGCCGTCGAAGCTGCTGACCCATCTTATGAGGTAACTTGGAAGGAGCACCATGATCATGGGATCCCTCAGAAGTTTTCTTAGACGTCTTTTAAGGTGGTTCCTGAGATGAGTGGTCATCTAGAGGTCTCCTAATAGGCGTTTTAAATGAAGACCTTAAAGAGGTGTCACTCTCCTCATCAGAGACAGGATTATCTCTGGTTTTGAGTTTTTGCAGCCACAAGAGAAGCTTCCTTTCATGGTCTTTTAAGGTCTTTGTAGAGAAAGTACGACATGCCTTGCAGTCCTTGGTTTTATGGTCCAGATAAAGACAATATAGACAGTCTTTAATAGGGTCGTCGACATGTAATCCTGCAAGTGCCACAGGATCTGAAGAGGCCTTTTTTAGGGGTCTCTGACATAATGGACATCAGTTTGCTTCACCTTGAAATAGAATACAGATCTGGAAGGTATATCTGTTAAACCAGTGATAAGAAAAGTCTGTCGAAAAACTTTCTGAAGTGCTTTGAGGAACAAAACTGAACAGAGCTCAGTAGAGACTCGCTAGCAAGACATGCGGTAGAAAATCTGAGAGACTGGAACTTCTCTCAAGAAGGTTCTACAGGGTGGTGTCATCTGATTAGTTGTCTTCTAAGTGTAGTCCTTTTTTAAATAATGACAAGTATATGTTACTAAACCAAGAGGCCTAAGGCCTGCATGTTCTACGTCTATTAGGACTTTCCTTTTCTGAGGTACTGGGGACTCCCATCTCGACGACGGGGAAAGATTCAAGCATATGAATCTATGAAAGTTACAATTCTGGAGTAAGTGTGGGTTTTCTTAACTACTACTTGACTACTATCATGGTCTCTATGCATGTATGGCAGGATAGTTGAATTTCCACTGGAACAAGGTATTATTTTGTAACCGTTATATAAAAACTCATGCACATTTTCGGTTTCATAGTGACCCCATTGTAAAGAAATTCACAGTTCAATCACTGCCTTCTCAAATGAAAGTGTAGATGAATAAATTGGTTGCTAGAGGTATAATTGGAGAAAAGCTTCAGGCGGCCACAAGTACATTTCAAATGAGCCAGTTTTTTTCGGGGTAGATGTGTGCCAATTGTATAATTGAGACTGCACCCATTTCACAAAATGTCCCCAAATGTTCACCAATTTGCTGAAATTGACCAAAATGCTTTTTGAAAATGTGTGAAGAAAATATCGGAAACTGATTTTGTTGAAAGAGAAATCTGCAGACATTAATAGTTCCAAAAGCTCAATTTCTTGGAGTCTGCAGATTCACTTGGACATATCTGCAGGGATATTTTGAGGAGAATTGTTATTCATGGACAAATTATTTACAAAATCAGAATTTCCTATGGGCGTTTCAGCATGAGTGTTGAACTTGGAATAACCCTCAGTAAAAATCATTATTCAGTAATGGATAAGGTGAATTTTCTTCTTTGATTGAAAATAAAATCCACAAATTACATTTATGAGGAAAACATACTTCCAATTTATATGGTTTCACATGGCCAATTAAAACACAAAAATCACTTGCAAATTAAAGGTCACCACTGATAATTGAAAACAGTAGCTAAATTGCGCAATTCTACAGAATCTTGAATTTCTCAACATTCTATATATGAAATTAAAATGACTCCTGCTTTGAGACCTTACTCTTTTATTTATATCCATGCATTTCTACTGTCCTTAAATAAACAGATGAGGAAATGTAGGAGTAGTGCATTAAAAATTTCAGTAGCAGAATACTCCCGTTTCTAAACTCCGAAAAGCAAGGTTGAGCTGGTCTGTGCTCCCACCCAATTAAATCTCTATATTATACTCTTCTGCCACTGCCACTGATCAGTGTACCATATCCTATGTATTACAACCTGCCCATCTCACTGCAGGTGAAAGATTAAAGTAAAGAGCCGAAAGACTATAGGTTCCATGCAGCCTCCCTTTAGATGATGTACCTTCCTTCCGTGGGGGAGAGCTCTTTCAAGTCTTCTAAATCAGGCGATGTATCCAAGAGTTTCTTGTAGAGGGCCAATGGGAAGTGCAGGTCCACTACAGTGAAGTTGTAGATTGCCAATCCACATATGATGCCAATCAAATGAAACCAGTTGTGCTCTACAAAACACTTAAAAAGAAATTCAATAATTAGCACTGCAGTAACGCGTCATGAAAAATCAATGCAAAGGAAAGTGGGGTTAGACATGTCGTATGGTTGGATTGGTTTTCAGTGAATTATTTACACAGGATTACAATAGTTGTGTTGTATAACGATTCCATAACAACAATATTAAGACAAGAAGCAAAGAGTTTGTTATTGCCAAATAAAAATAAGGAATTATACGGGGTGGCTGATGAGGTTGTTAATCTAAGTACACCTAAAAGAAAATATGTAAAGCAATAGAAGGGTATGCGAGTGAGAGCGAGAGAGAGAAAATTTAAATAGGTATGTAATATTTGAAGTAAGAGTAGCGTCTTAAACATTAAAAATTAGAAAGCTTTGGAGAGAGGTGATGTTTGCGTTGGTACACAACAGAATTGTGCAAGAGACCTGACAGATGTTAAAGGAAAGTCATTACAGTCCTAAGGGGCTGGCCAGAGCAAACCTCATTAGATAGTGGGGAAGATACAATGTGATACTGGAAGCAGAGTGTTACAGAGCAAGGTGGTGGAGGCAAATGTAGAAAATAGAATAAGGAAAAAGGCACTTGAGGATGAGATATCTGGAACTTTTGGATAATGGAGGGAGATCAATTCTGTTCATTATTATATTTTTAGAAACAGGATTCAGGAAAGGTGAATTATTTACCTTTTACAACTGACAACTGCTGAAAAGTTCCAGATCTTGCATAATGAATAAAACATGAAGTAGATATTTCAAGTTATAATAATGCAAGCTTAGATGCAGGCTCTTTGACGGCGAGAGAGTTGGCCACCTACCTCTTGGAAGAACAGCAGCCTTTTTTGTTGGCTCTGGTCACAGGTAGAGAAACGGTCATATAAATAAATGCAGGCCTACAGTAAAGAGTGTGGCCATCTTTGAGAAGGGTCTAGTCTTGGAAGGAGCCACCTTATTTTCAGTGATCAAAGTTATTGCAATCTCAGCGAACATCAAATCCATACTATTTGCATCTCTCCTTTACCTCTTCCATCAATTGTCATTTAGATCTCCTGGTGTGACTGGATCTCTGTGTAGCAGTTGTCTAGCAAAGATTACAGCGAATAGTAGAGGAGCAATACTGTTGATTCGTTCCAGAGACCATGGTTTTGAGTCTTCATATGGCCAAGTACCTAGATGTATCTAATGTAACCCAATTCTGATTTTGAAATGATATGTTCCTGTAGAAAGAACCCAAATGCCTTATTTAACCCTCGTCAAAAGGTTTCCCTGGGAAAAAGACAGAAAGACCAGATATCAGTCTTCGACAAGGGCACTCTCCCGAAGACCGAGGGATAAGAGGCCTTCCACTGGCATAAAAACTCTTCTGCGATTACAGAATCCCAAGTGACAATCTTAATATACTGGCACAACAGGGCCTAAATTATCTGTAGTAGATGTGAATAATAACGAATAGAGCCACATGATACCAACCACGGTAAACGTATAGAATGTTATTCTTGATATTACATGAAAAATCACAGTGCTCAGATCAGACCCTGGAATTACATTACAGTTTGCGGAACTGGATAAAAATTGTGTTGCCATACAGCACGGAATGAATGCTGTACACATCTCTATAGTGGCCATTTCTAACAACTATGTAAAACTGCTACAAAGAAACAAATACTAGAAGATTAAAAGGCTGGCATATATGAAAAGCAGGGAGAATCTGCTTTTTAAATCTTAAGGCTTATATCAATAACATTGTCCATGTTGTTGATAAAATAAAGATCAAGTGAGAACGTTAAGACAGAGATTTTTCACAATCTAAAAGACACAAGATCTTTCATGAGTGGTCCTAGAAGAGACTTTAGCAATAGGACCCAGTTTTGCAGGACCTTTCATGTATTAAACTTTGCAGATGCAGAAAGAAGTGACCCTAAGAGTCTTTAGAAGATGGGACCTTATAGGAATTTCCAAATTGGGAGATCTTTTGGAAAATGGTGAGCTAACCCGGTTCGCCTCTCTTCAGCGCGACTATCAGATAAACTCAACGCAACATTATAAATATATTCAATTGAAACACACAAGGCGGGCCAAGGTCATAGACGCGAAAGACATCCCAGAATATACCCCTTTAGGAGGATGGCTACTTCAGGAGGAACTCCTAGAGAAAGCAATCTCTTACACATACAAAACTATAAACAATAACATCCCCGACAACTTACAGAAATTAAGACATGGGAATCTGACCTGGGAGACTTAGAAATGGTAGAGTGGGATGCCTTGATGCACCCAAGGGAAGCGGCAATTAAATCAAGGCTGAGACGGATACAGCTAAAAATAATTTACATAGAATCTACTGTGACCGGGAGAGACTACACATGTTTGGAAGGGCAGAAACACCAAGTTGCCTTAGATGTGGAGAACAGAGAGGTACATTCCTCCACATATTATGGAACTGCCCTATTATTCGTAACTACTGGAGACTAATCCTCTACGAACTTGGCAGAATTCTCAAGGTACCCCTGGAAACAGACCCCAAACATGTACTTCTAGGTATTCCCATGGAGATAGACATCCCGAGGGCCCAACTTCGCTACTTCAACTTGAGTTTGGTGATAGCGAAGAGAGATATAGCTAGAAAATGGGGATCTCCAGACCCACCAACCCTGGAAGAATGGAGAAAGGTAATGGACCACTACAGGGTGGCAGAAAAAGTCACGTATCGAGCCAGAGGTTGCCTTAAGAAGTACATTAAGATATGGGGTCCTTGGTGTAAATATCACGCAATGGACATGTTTGATAATGTAACTGAGGCTGAATCAGACTGATTAACGACTATATTGCTGTAACTCTCGGCACTATCACTTGCAATGCATGACCTACAAGAATGCCGATGTAAGACTCCGATGCAATGCGTCAATGTAAATACTTTATTGTAACTATTAACTCGATGCAAGTGGCTTTTTGTTCTCTTTGAAAACACAATAAAAATATTCCCAACCAATAATAAAAAAAGATTGATAGGGCTGACGTAGAGGTTCACTTCGCTCCCTTTCTCCCCCTGGAGCGCCCGTTTGCCTACACCCCCATTTTTGTAGTATACTCCTGCAACTCATGTTACCCAATTTCCAATTAGCTGCTTATGGCAGCGCCAGCCAGAGTGTTTCAAAAGTTACTATTTTGTTCTATTTGATGACGCATACATTGGCTACTCCTCTACAAGACAGGGTGCACTACATCACTCTAGGTTAACATCCATTTTTTTGCTTATGCCCCGCTATACCCTCCATACCATAAGATCTGCTACCAAAATATTATTAGTGTAAACATGATGGAATGTGGGGCGTGGCCTGGCACCAGCTAAGATGGCGGTCTAGTGCGAGTGCTCCACCCGAGCCTCGAGAAAAGCCCGCAATATCCGCACTTTATCCCTTAGCTGGAGCACCTGAAAATCTGCTGAGGATTCTGGAGCATCGCCCCGGGGCAGAGAACTTGTCGTGGTGCCCGAAAACGCTGCATCTACGAGAGATAGGGAAGGGCCTGCTCTCTCAATCGGCCCAGTGAACAGAGGCGGCCGGGGGCGGAGTCACGTAACTGCAGTGCCCGGGCTTAGATCGCGAGGCCCGGGTACACCAAAATTGAGGATTGCTGCGCTGGACTCGACATCGGAGCTCCTACCAGATCCAGCGACTCTGCCCCAGAGAGACCGCGATCGCAGAGACTGCCTCCGGAGGGATCCTGGGGATGCCGTGTTGATGGCCGGGAGCAAGTGGGGACACGTTGGGAGGTAAGACGTGCCTGCGCGGCCCCCCCGGGGCCGAAGCTGAAATCGGGGCGGTTGACAGGAGCAGCGAACAACATCAACCAGAGGGGGCGCGGACATAGAACCCTGAGCACCATCCCTGGGGGAGCTGGCCCAGGACTCTAGCCCTTCAATGTGGGGGGCAGAACCAGGCCACTAGCATTGTGGTGAGAAGTTTGCTCCGACGGGAGCCCCCATCAATGACACCGAGTGGCAGGCGCCAACTGAACCGTCCCTTGGAGCCATCATGACGGCCATCCAAACATTGGATACGACCCTGGAGACGAAGATAGATAAGGTCACAATCGAAATGAATCTGATGAGAGCGGATATGCATAAGACCTCGGAGCGTGTCACCACGGCGGAAACGAACATAGGGGAACTTCAATCTATAATGCGTAATCTGGAAGAGCGCATACAGAAATTGACGCACCAACACAAGCAAATGGCCCTGAAACTGTAAGACCAGGAAGGGAGCGCCCGTCGCAACAACATTAGAGTGGTGAGGGTCCCGTAGGGGGCCGAGGGCCCAAGCATGGATCTTTTCATGGAAGACATTATCCTAAACCATCTCAAGCCGAAAAGACTATCCACCTTTTTCACGGTAGAAAGAGCGCACAGGGCACCGATCCCCAAGCCGAGGCCTGGAGCCCCCCCCCCCCCCCCCGAATAATCATCGTCCGGATCCTGAATTACAGGGACCGAGATGCCATTCTACAAGCGGCCAGGGAGCGGGGGGACCTTCCCTACGAGAACTCGGTCATTCGATCCTTCCCAGACTTCACCCTGAAGGTGCAACAGGAGAGACGTACATTTGACGGGGTGAAACGTGCTCTACGAGAGAAAAAAATAAAATACATGATGCTCTTTCCATCCAAACTCAGGGTAATCGATAACGACAAATCCTGGCACTTTACCACGCCAGCAGAGGCACAGCAATGGTTGGGGAGGCGACCCGAGACACACAGGCGGCAAAGAGAGGTGGACTGGCGGTGTCAGTCAGTCCCACACTAGTTAAATGTCTTCTTGGGCAACAGGCGCTCTGCTATTTGGGATGTGGGTAGTTTTAGACCTACAAGGCAGGGTAGCAGGGAGTGGGGGGAGTTAGCTGGGGTATTGCTACTCATGTTTTACGTTTGATTGTTAATGCTTCAGGACAAATGCTCCATCAAATGCGGTTTGAGACCCAAGATATTTTATTCTGCACTGCTGCGCGAGAGCGGGTAGGCCCTGGTTGGCAGGTGGGGGTGGAAGGGGGGGGATGGGATTCTTCGCCTCCCCAGATGGCTGCTCGTCACACTAGAAAGTTGACGATTCTCTCTTGGAATGTGAACGGTCTGGGGGATGAGATTAAGCGCACTATGGGACTAAAATACCTACGCAGACACTCACCAGACATAGTGCTCCTGCAAGAGGCTCACCTAAAAGGCAATAATTATCTAGCATTGAACCGCTATGGCTACACACTCCGGGTACATGCTGGTTTCACAACGGGCTCCAGGGGTACTGCCATACTCACTAAAAACTAGGTGCCACTTGCAGTAAATCATACATGGTGTGACCACATGGGACGATATGCGACTCTGTCCGGGACATGGGAGGGACGAATTGTGAATATTTGCTTGGTATATATACCCCCACGACTGCACGAGACCACACTCTCGGACCTTAGCAAACTAATACTTGAATTGCCGCGGGGCACCCTGATTTTGGGAGGAGACATGAACGATACGATGGCTATGGACATAGATAGGGAAGTAACCCCTCCCAAGGCATAGGGAGCCTGACCACTGCACACATTTGCGAGGGCAATGGGACTGGTAGACCTATGGCGGTGCCACAACCCCAGGACAAGACACTATACACACATCTCAGCAGCTCATGGGAGTGGCTCACGACTAGACTATATATTCACACATACTACTTCAGCGGGACTCTTTCAAGGAGGGTGCCACAAAGCGTGTGGGATATCAGAACATTCGCCTGTGGAGGTGCAGATGTACGGGCCGGTGCGAGACTGGACCCTTCCGCCGAGATTAGATCACTTCCTATTCAGGGACCAAGAGTTTCGAGAGCGATTTGGGGAGCGCACCGATCAGTATTTCACTGACAACGCAGGCTCAGTGCGATCTAACTGCACACTCTGGGAGGCTTATAAGGTGGTGGCCAGGGGCTTTGTACAGGCGACAAGTGGGGCTATATGCAAAGAAAAACGCGCACAGTGCGAAGACCTCAAACAAGAGATATTGAGTCTTGAGCGGGCGCTGGGCGCGGACTCCAGGACAAGCACTGGATCCAAGCACGCACTCAAACTCAAGCAAAAAGCACTTCGGGACCTAGAAGAAAACGCTGCCCGTGCACATGCGATCGCCACACAAAGGAAGGTATACGATTTGGGAGATAAGGCCAATAAATTGATCGCCTGGCTGGAAAGAAGGGATAAGAGTCGCAACTGGGTCACTGAAATCAGGACGGCTGAGGGTGTACAGGGAGGAACAGGTGCGGACTTGACGGAAGGCTTCGCCGCGTATTACGAGAACATCTACCAGTCACAGACTAAGCGGGGGAGGTAGATTGTTATAAATTGCTACAGGACATGACTTTACCGACCCTGGGGAAGGTAGCTAGGAAGTCATTAGACTCAGACCTCCACGTAGAGGAAGTAGAAAATGCTATACGGGATTTGCAATCCGGGAAAGCGGCAGGCCCGAATGGACTCCCCATAGAGTTGTTTAAATGTGTGGCAGGGAAGCTCGCCCCTCACATGCTCAATATGTTCCTAGGGGCAAGAGACGAGGGCCGACTCCCGGAGGATGTGAGAATTGAGACCATAGTGGTTATCCTTAAGAGTGGCAAGCCCCACGATCTCTGTAGCTCCTACAGACCTATCTCCCTTCTGAACTTCGAAGCTAAAGTGTTAGCTAAGGTCATCGAGAATAAGTTTAGCCCGGTTATACAATCCCTAATTTATCCAGATCAATCTGGCTTTATGAACTAGGCTTAATCTGCGACGCCTCTACGGAGTGATGTATATGACCCAAAAGCAACCTGACGTGCCTGCAGCCCTCCTCTCACTCGATGCGAGGATGGCATTCGACAGTATTGAATGGTCATACCTATTCGCTGTCTTGGATAAGGTAGGCCTAGGCCCGAATTTACAGAGGTGGATACGTCTACTATACACCGCTCCGATAGCGCGAGTCAGTGTAAACGGATCTATTTCCAGAGCCTTTGCGCTCCATAGGGGCACGCGGCAGGGATGCCCGCTATCTCCGATGCTATTTGCGCTGGCGGTAGAGTCACTGGCTGTCTGGATTCGGGGGGACCCACTGGTGAGAGGCATCGATGTCGGGGAGGGGGGCTGGGAAGAACGTATATCCCTGTATGCGGACGACATCCTCCTCTCTACCCATAGGCCCAGACAGACATTCCACAGGCTCATTCATATAATACAGTCCTTTGGGTCATACTCTGGGTATTGCATCAACTGGGACAAATCCCTAGTGTTCTCTTTGGCGGGTGAGCTCCCAGTCCTGACATCGGTGTGTTCGGAGCTAGTGCGAAAGGATAAGTTCAAATACCTGGGTATATGGATTACGAATTTAGAGGTTGAGTTCATACAATTAAATGTGCAGGCGCAATTGGATAGGCGACCAGATGATGCGACTCACAGGAGGGGGGCTACCTGTCTCCCTTATGGACAGAGCTGTTCTTTTTAAAATGATAGCCCTCCCACGCTTACTATACGCAGTTCAGAACACCCCATACCGGATACAGGAGTCATTCTTTCGAGCGGTTGAGTCCGACCAGCATAAGCTACTATTGGGGGAGGGGGCGGACCTAGGATCGCGCTTAGGAAGCTCCAGAATGGAGTGTATGAAGGGGGACTGGCTGTCCCAGATATCAGGAAATATTACTGGGCCTCTCAACTTATTAATGTTAACGGTTGGGCTTTTTCACCGCTCGAGGAACCAGCATATAGGGTGGACCGATTGGCGATGAGCAATGGCAGCTATCTGGCTGAGCTATACCGATCGGGAAGAGGCAGCTCGCACCTCCCGACACACACTCGGACGGTTCTCGACATATGGCATAAGGCAACTAACATGACGGGCTGGAAGGCTAAACTCACGGAGTAGACACCTCTGTGGGAGGGAGACTATTTGAGAGAACTGAAACAATTAGAGGGCTTCCGGAAATGGAGCCTTATAGGGATTGACTTAATGGGGGATGTTTGGAAGGGTGGTAAGATGATTGCATTTGACACTCTACGCGAGGACTTCCAAATGGGGGAGGGGGAACACCTCAAATACCGGCAACTGCGGCACGCACTTCACTGTCATCTGAAAGAAGGGACTGTGATCCCGGAATACTCACCACTAGAGGACAGACTCCTCCTAGACCCCATGATAGATAAAACAATATCCCTCACATATAGGAAGCTCGTGACCAACTCCCCAGACTGTTTGGGTCCCCTGAGGGAGGCCTGGGAATCCGATGTCTGGTTACTGGAGGACGATGACTGGGCTGAGGCATTACAGAGCCCCAGGGAAATAGCCATTAGAGCGCATTTTAGGCTCGTTCAGCTCCGTATTCTCCACAGATCGTACGTCTCACGAATGGTGCAATTCCGTATTGGCAATTGTGTGTCTGAACAGTGCACGAGAGGGTGCGGTGAGAAAGGGTCCTTCTTTCACATACTGTGGTCCTGCCCCAAGATTCAAATGTACTGGGAGGGCCTCATACGCATAATGGAAACAGTGGTGGGAGAAAAGGTCCCGTTAGAGCCTAGATGGCACATTTTGGGAGTAACGGGAGAGATCACATGGCCGCAGTGGTCCAAGACCTGGCTGGCTTTGGCAGGGGGGATAGCCAAAAGAAATATAGCCTGGGCCTGGGGGGGCAACAGAGGCCCCAACATTGGAATCCTGGGAGAATGATATGGATTGGTGCCATAGGGAGGAACAAGTGGTTTATCAAAGCTGAGGCTGCCCACATAAATGGGAAAAGATATGGGGGGCATGGGCACAGTACAGAGACCAATGAGTAGGGCCATGAGGTGGGTCTTGAAGTTTTCCAGAGTCATTATTAAGCACAACTTCACCCTCAACTGTAAAGACGTTAGCAGCAGGCAATTGAATTCGGTAATGGTTGCGTCATGGGGTACTGGGGACATTTGTTTATCCACAAAATATGTGCCTATGTATGTTGTGTATCTGAAGCTTGTTCCTCTGTTTAATAAAAATAATTTTTTTTTTAAAAACATGATGGAATGTGTCTGTCCACTTTATGAACGTTTATTATTGTATGCTGCACAATGTGTGGAGATTCGCGATTAAATGGCAATACATTTTTTTTTTATTTTTTTTAAAGAAAAAGATTGATAGGGCTGGGGAGCTGGTTGATGAGCTAATAGAAGGAAAGAGGGTCCTATCTGAATAAATAGGTGGAGTGGTGCAGACACGGTCTGCAGATGGGTTGTATGTTTCTTAGAAACCCTTCATCTTCAGATCACTTTTGAAATAGAGTCAACTTGGAAAGACTTGCAGGAGTAGGTTCAAAGAATTGCAAAGAGCAGTTTATTGAACTCCCTCTGTATTTCTTTCTTCTGTATTTGGAAATGTCCATCAGACTGGGGCGCTACTGGATTGGAGGTTGATCTGTTTTGCTTTTTAGCTATGTTAAGAAACCAACTACTGGAAAACACTTTATTGGAGGGGATTTCCTTCTTACCCCCATTCCAGGGGTGAATAGGTCTTCAAATAGTAATTCACATGAAAAAAGATGATCAAAGAGATTTCATAAAGACACTAACCAACATCCAGATGTTAGGTTGCCATAATTGGAGAGATTATTTTTTCCTTGGCTATATGACTCTCACAGGTAGCTTTCTCCTTAGTTTCATAGGTGCTAGTACAGGAAGTAATACACACCCAAAACGGGGAAAGGGAAGTCATTGACCCTGCATCCAAGAAGAGCCAGATATTCGATGAGATGAAAACACCTTAACAACACTGAGGACTAAATTCTATGTCAGGACCAGAGGCGAGGATTATGCTATTCTTTCTTCACTTTATTGAATAGCAGCCATTTTAAAGCAATTAGTAAAAAAACTACCATTCCCATGAACCATAGGGAATGAGGCAAAGATTTAACAATAGAGTCCAAGTACAGAGTGTCCATGTGAACCACCAATCACAGGGCTTCAGTCATATCATAGTCCTCGGTCCACTTCAGTTCCCCCTCTTTCTTCGCTGCTTGCAGCCAGATAAGTGCTTCCTTGTTTCTCTCTGAGATTCTGGAATGTTCTTGGCGTTTATGTCTAGTGTTTTCTACATATTTCATGTTAATATTGCCTTCATTGCTTAATGTTCAGCCTTGCTTGATGTATTGAGCTTACTGCTCTGCTGTTATTTTCATGCTGTATTGAGCTTGCTGCTCTGCTGTGTTTTCATGTGATCGCGCCTAGCGGGGAGTTTTACCGCTGCGCGTTTATTTTCTCCTCAGGCATTGCTTTCCTTGTTTTCCCTTTAGGACTTTGATTCGGGTCGCCCGCTACTCGGGTAGACCCGATCCCGGCCGTGGGAGTACCTCAACTCCCTAACGGCCGGTAACTGTGGTGCCAGGCTCGCGGTCCGCTCCTCCGGCCGCCGGTGTGCTCCTCAGCCCGCGGCGCGCACTCTCGGCACTCCGCGCATTCCTCAGCCAAGCAGCAGCGCCGCGGGAGAGCCTTGTCCTGCCTCAGACACCTGTTAGGGTCGGTTGCTTTCCCTGCCATTAGGCAGTCTGTTGTTGGTGCCTCACGCCCCCTTACGCCTGCGTTTGAACCGGGTCAGTATACTGCCATTAGGCAGCGTTTTTTTCCTTGGCACTGGGGGTCAGTATTAGGCCTTTCCGTTCTACGCTCCTTGTGGAGTCAGTATTGCTGGGCCTTTTTCCAGGCAGGTTTTTGTCCTATTATATTCCTTGCACCAGGGCTGTTGGGTCCAGGGTCTCACGGCCCATCAAAACTCGAGCACTGCTCGCCCTATTACTAAGCTGACACCCAGCCCCCCCCCTCATTGTGACACTACTGTCGCCCCATTCCCACTTACCTGTGCAGGTTTTTCTCTCCTCGGGTGCTATGGATGCCTATGAGGAAATCTATCAGGATGATCAGTGGGAGGAGGATCCCCTGTCCGCCCTGCCGTGGGATGACACCTTCTATGATGCGGTGGACAATTCTATCCATACTGCGGTTGCGCAAGCAATGGCGCCTTTGGAAGACCGCCTGTCCCGCAGAATAGAGCAGGCCTGTGACCGGCTGGCCAAGGCTGCGAAAACTGCGCAGTCTTCTGCCCCAACCAGGGACTCTCTGGCTGATAACCAGCCCCCCCCTCCTAAACGCCCCCGAGACACGGGAGTTGACGCTGACGCGTTTGCCCGCCTTAAGCAGGCATTCCTAGCCACTACCAACCCACCAGCGCCACCGGTAACCCCGGGGATTGATGACCAAGCTGCGGCTGATGACGACCAAGGTGTGCCTGACGATGAGGCCAGCCCCTCTCGCCCTTGGCTTCCCTCACGCCCCCCTCAGGTTCCCAGTGAACAAGACCTCTGTGCCGATATGTTGAACCCTAATGATATCCTACACCCTAGGTCCTCGGACTGGGCTCCCTCAGACAAGGTTGCCCAGTATGTGGCGAGTCGCATTCGCCAGCCCCTAGAACCGGGCACGCGCAACTGTCTCCGGGCAGCGTGCCCCCGCCCCTCCTTAGCAGGTAAGGTGGCCGCCACTCCTGACATGGACCCTCGCATGCCCACCTTCCTACAGAAATTTGTCAAAGACCCCAAGAAGGGAATTGATAGATCGTGGCGGGCTTGCCAAGACAAGCTCTTATATACCTTGGGACCCCTCACCAAAATTTTAGATATGGCGGAGGAAGCCAAATCCTCTGGGTCTCATCTCCCCCGAACACCTTTCCTCCTGGGCACAACGGGCGGTGGTTTTTCTAGGGAACGCCAACTACGCCCTGTCCACTGAACAGCGTCGGTCCCTTCTTATTAAGGTAGACCCAAAGTTAGGGGACCTTGCCGATTCTGAAGCGGGCCCGGTCGCCCAGGGCGGGCTTTTCGGGGAACCATTCATTAGAGAGCTGGGGCGTTTCATTGATACCTTTACGTCCCTGGACAGGGCTCAGACCTCCATTCGAAAGGTTTTTCGTCCCCGGGTTTTCCGTGGGGCCGGACGAGGCAGGGGCCGCTCGTCCGGCCGTCCCTACAACAACAGGGGACAAGGCTTCAACCAAGGCCAGTATCAGGATTCTGTACGCTTCGGGAATTTCTACCCGACCAGAGGTCGCCGTGGCAAGAATAGAGGCGGCAGAGGCGGTGGCGCCTCCAACTCTTCCGGTGAGTGTTTTCCCTTCTTCCCTTCTAAGAGTGGGGGGCCGTCTGGCACATTTTTTCCAGGCTTGGACTTCGCTCACGGGGGACGCCTGGGTGTTACAGACGGTTCAGGGGTTTCACATAGAGTTCCAAGGGGATCCGTTGCAACCCAACCGACCGTGTCCTCTCTGCTTTTCGCAGGCAGATGCCGTCTTGGTAGACCAAGAGGTGCGGTCCCTCTTACAAAAAGGGGCAATCGAGGAGTCTGCCCCGCATCCCGGAGGTTTCATCAGCAACCTGTTCCTGGTGGACAAGCCCGATGGCGGCCAACGGCCGGTGATCAACCTTCGGGAGTTCAACGAGTGGCTTGTTTATCGCCACTTCAAGATGGAGGGGTTCACCTCCTCCGCGATATTCTTCGCCCTCACGACTGGTTAGCGCGCCTCGACCTCAAGGACGCCTACCTTACGATCCCGGTTTTTGCCTCCACACCGGAGGTTCCTTCAATTTTTCTGGAAGGGCAGGACTTGCGAGTTCACCACACTTCCGTTCGGCCTCTCCTTGGCCCCGTGGTGTTTCACCAAGGTCCTCCGGCCGGTTATAGAGCGTCTCAGAGCATCGGGAATCCGTCTCATCTTGTACCTCGACGATATTTTGCTGATGGCACAGTGTCCCAGGACACTTGCCTTCCAGCTCCAGATGGCGGTGAATCTACTGCAGAGCCTGGGGTTTGTGGTCAACGAGACCAAATCCACCCTGATACCCGACCAGAAGTTAGTTTTTCTCGGTTTCTTGATAGACTGTCGAGGCTTCTCTCAGCCTTCCAGCGCGCAAAATGACTAAGATTCGTCACGAAATCCGCCGGACGCTGGCTCAGTCTCGGACCTCCCTCAGGCAGGTAGCCTGCATTGTGGGCCTTCTCTCAGCCTCTATCCAGGCTGTTTTTCCGGGGCCCTTACATTACCGGGCCCTTCAGCGCCTCAAGGCGATGCACCTTCGGCGCGGCCTTTCTTACTCACAGAAAGTGCCACTATCGGCGGAGACCAGAGAAGAGCTTCAGTGGTGGCTTTCCAACATGGAAGCCTGGAACGGGAGGGCGATCTTTGGGTCCAAACCCGACATCGATATCGAATCCGACGCCAGCAGGTCCGGTTGGGGCGCGAGATGTGGGGAGTTCACCACGGGCGGGATGTGGTCTCCACAACAACAACAGTTTCATATCAATTGTCTAGAGCTCTTGGCTGGTTCGTTCGCGATCCAGTTCTGGACCAAGGACTCGATACGGTCTTGTGTTCTGCTCAAGATGGACAACATCTCGGCGGTCCGATACATCAATCACCTGGGCGGCACGAGGTCAAAGGCCCTCTCGGACCTAGCGGCAAATTTTTGGCGATATTGCCTAGACCATCAGGTCTCTGTTACGGCGGAGTACCTTCCTGGGCCGGACAATCAAGTGGCGGATTTCCATTCGCGCCACTTCCACGACGTGAGTCTGTGGAAGCTGCATCCGGGGGTGTTTGTGGACCTTCAAAGATTTTGGGGCCCGTTCTCGGTCGATCTCTTCGCTTCCCGGCTGGACCACCAGCTTCCCCGTTTCTTCAGCTGGAGGCCGGACCCTCTAGCAGAGAAGACAGATGCGTTCCTCCAGGACTGGCAGGACGAAGCGGGTTACGCTTTTCCCCCGTTCGCAATGATAACGAGGGTCTCAGCCCAGGTTCGGCGTCAAGGGGCGAGTGTGGTGGTAATAACCCCGATTTGGAGGTCTCAAGTTTGGTTTCCAGTTCTACTGGAACTTTCCTGGGATTCTCCAATCCCACTCCCCCGCTTTCCAGCCCTTCTGCTCAATCCGGACAAAGCTCCTCACCCGCTCATGGTGCAGGGCTCCCTGGCCCTGATGGCGTGGCGGATTACCGGGTACGATGGGCGGTCTCGGGCCTTTCGGGAGCAGCTGAGAAATTCATCTCCAAGGCCTGGGCCGACAGTACCGTTAAGCGGTATCGGTCTACCTGGAGAAGATGGTCCCGTTGGTGTCTGCGACGGGGTTCTGATCCCGTGGCAGCGGATGTAACTTCCGTCCTGAACTTCTTAGCTGGCCTGGCGGAGGACGGTTTGGCCTACCGCACGATTAATACCTTCCGCTCTGCTATCTCAGCAGGACACATCATGGTGGATGGCTCACCCGTTGGGGAACACCCTCTCGTCTGCCGCCTTCTACGTGGTATTCGCCTCTCTCTCTACCTCCGGAACCGAGGTATTCCGTGCTCCGGGACGTTAATCTGGTCTTGAACCTGTTTCTGTCATGGCAACCAAACAGATTCCTCTCACGCAAAGAGCTTTCAGCAAAGTTAGCCATGCTTCTCTGTCTCGTCTCCTGCAGACGTGTGTCGGATGTCCGAGCTTTGGACGTTTCAGGATGAACTTTCTCCCCTACTGGGGTTACGTTTACTTTCCGTAGGCGGACTAAGACGAATACGATGACTATTTCATATCCCGCATTCCCGGAGTCTCCAAAGTTGGGTGTGGTGGCCTGCCTCAAGGCCTACGAGGAAATGGCGGAAGAGTTTCGCCCTCCGGGTGAGCGTCAACTGCTCATTGCTATCAAAAAGCCTCACAAGGCTGTTTCCTCTCCAACGATAGCCCGTTGGGTCCGTTGCGTGATGCAGGAGGCTGGCATAGACCTCCGGGCCTTCGGTGCCCATTCTACTAGAGGTGCAATGGCCTCTAATGCGTTTACCCTGGGAGCACGTCTGGAAGACATTCTGAATGCAGCAGATTGGTCTTCAGACTCTACTTTCAAACGGTTTTACTTTAAACCGGTGATTGATATGACTCGCTTGGTGGTGAGTAAGCTTTAAACTAGCATAATCCTCGCCTCCGGTCCTGACATAGAATGAAAAATTTCCTAGCTAGCGTAACGGAAAGTTTCAATTCTATTAAGGACTCGGAGGCGAGGATTATCCCACCCAGGGTACAACTTCTTGTAGCTTCCCACCCTCGTACCAGGGTAAGTAAACTGTTTAGCCTACTCAGCTAACATGTGCTTGTTTAGACTGTCGATTGCAGTTTCCTTGTTTCTTCCCCCTACAGGGCTAATCCTTAGCCATGGCTGCAGCCTAATTATTTTGTTTACTTCCTTCAGGTGACTCCAGCAAACAGGATTCCTGAAGCGTCCGACATGGCTGGCTACGAGCGATGAAAGAGGGGGAACTGAAGTGGACAGAGGACTATGATATGACTGAAGCCCTGTGATTGGTGGTTCACATGGACACTCTGTACTTGGCCTCTATTGTTAAATCTTTGCCCCATTCCCTATGGTTCATGGGAATGGTCGTTTTTTACTAATTGCTTTAAAATGGCTGCTATTCAATAAAGTGAAGAAAGAATAGCATAATCCTCGCCTCCGAATCCTTAATAGAATTGAAACTTTCCGTTACGCTAGCTAGGAAATTTTTCATTCCCCTATACTGCCAGATTTCAATTAAGAGCTGTATTTTGTTATATAAATAACTGTTGGTTCCCTTTGTCTTGTTGGAAGCTTGAAAACTATATATACAAGAGTTTATTACTATTAGTCATGCATACCACATGAAAAAGGATTTAAATAAGAGTAAGAAACAAAACTGAATGTGGCAGAAAGGAAGTATACAACTATGAGGTTAGACTCATCTACTAGATCTTGTAAAATGATCAAGAGCATATTAAGAGTTTGTTGAATGTTGAGGCAAAAACAAAGATTCTTGGCACTGGGAGTTTTTAGTGGGGGGTCTAGTTGAATATTGGACACTAGAATGGGAAGGAGAATTCATTCTGAACATTATGGAAGCAGAGGAACTGGACACAAAACCTGAAAATTATCAAGGCATTTGAGGAATATCATATAAAGAAACAGTGAAAACGTGTAAGTACCTGCATCTGAAAAAGGCAGCTCGAAGAAGCCAAGGCCATTTATACTCCTACTATGTATGCAAGGTTGGAAGGGTTAACAACACTGAATGAGCTAGGAAAGGGGCTATGGTTTAAACAGATATAGTTCAGATGTTCTCAGAGGTTACTCTTCGGGAGTGTTGTATTAAGACTGCAAGGATGCACTCACCGAAAAAAGTGTCTGAGTTCCCCTTCAGCAACCCAGAACAGCCCCTAATAATTTTTGATAATTGTCCACACCACAACTACCATAAAAATCCATAAAACGAACTCTAATTCCCAAAGTAGGGCAGCTGTGCTGATGTGTGGGATTGAGGTCCAGCTTCACCCAACCCACGACAAATAGACAGTGGCCACCATGGTCTGCTATGCTATCCAATGCCATGCAGAAGAAAGGACAGAAACAGCCCCTGCGTACTGAAGGCAACATTTCTGTCTAAGCCCGTTCCCATAACAGAGATATGGCAGAAAGGGAGTTGCCTCCACCAAGGCCACTCAACGCTGTGTATAAGATTGGAATTACATATTCCTGGATGATTCAGTGTATTGACCGGTCAGTAGCTAGGTCAGAAAACAATATGAGGAAGGAGGCAGTAGCCTATTCTTATTAGGTAAAAGTCATTTACCCATACATACACCCCTCTACCTTTCACAACAAATACAGACAGAAAGTTTCTCTTCCCAGGACATGGAATAAGGGGTGGTGTACACTGCTTATTGCAAAAACCTGCTCTCTGGATGATGGAAGAGGGTAAGGAAGAGAAAGAGGCAGTGATATCCCACCTGAATGATACATCAGTAAAAGGCTAATACCTTCCGGAGGACCCTAGTGCATTGAATGTGTGGAGATAAATCATGTAGCTTGAAAACTAACCCAAAACAGTAAACGCAAACCCATGGATATAGGAGCTGTTGGAGTTCATTATGGGGAACAGGAGTCTAAGGCCCATCCTTAGTTGCATCAATGGGAACAAGTAGAGCAGGGCTTGAAAAATCCACTCGCATTGTCGAGCAAGATTTATTCAGGACGGGCTATTTTTAGGGGCTACTCGCCGTTTCTGGCGAATTGAAAATCCTCTAACTTCAGGGAAGACAAACTGTCTTTTAACCTCTGTCTCTGAAAGCAGGGCAAATGTGACAAGATAACAAGATTTAAAGGCATCTTTATTGCTCACAAAGTGAAAGAGCAATTAAATGGCATTAAATCTCGTTATCCTGTCACATGTGCTGGCTTTCAGAGACAGAGGTAAAAAATGTTAGCTTATCTTATTACATTTATTTTTCTTTCTGTGACTTAAGTTAAAGGATTTTGTAAAGTGAACTATGTGACAACTGACCTGTGCAAAGCATGTTAAATGAAAGTCTGTAAGAGATCAGGCTTTTTTCTAACACAACAATGAAATAGCTAAGTGAACTGTTCAAACATTTCAAATGTATTTCACTAGTTATCAAAGACCCATTTTGTAATTCTGTGATGAAAAAAATATTTTTATAGGATCAAAACAAATTCGAACACTTTACTTGGTGATGTGTAAATTTGAAATATTTTTGCTGGAACCAATTTACAAAAATTGTTTATGCGCTATTATCAGTAAAACTACATATTAGTGGGAAGGTTTTGTGGCCATTTCAATGGAAAATATGCTATCTGTAAATGACAATGCACTACCACATCATGCTTTGGAAATATATATTTATGAAAAGTGAGTTTTAAACATGAAGTGGGAATTATTACTGCTCCTGCCAAGATGACAATGCTTTTAGTGAACTAAGAGGCAAGCCAGGAATAATGTGTACCCTATATATGGGCTTGATTATTATACATGGAGCAAACATTTAGTCTAGTAAATAAAGTTTTTTTGTACAGCAGAAATAGTGAACTTGCATATTTGGAGGTGCTGCCTTATTTGATAATAAAGAAAAAGGTGGCTCCATAAGACAAAATATTTGCCTTGGATCACACAATCTGAGACCAGTTCACGGGTCAAGTACATTACAGTTAGGTCGAGTAGATTATTAAAGTTACTAGACCTGCAGGTCTAGTAACAATTTTTTTTTTTTTTGATAACCAAGTTTATTTATTTTATAGGAAACCAACAGAAAACAACAACACCAGCTTTTAGTACACTAGACCGTTCAAGGCAAATACAAGAGAACATCACATCAGTAAAGAGGCATTGATAAGCAAGACAGGGATAAAAACGGTGCTGCACCCAATCCCAACCTCGAATGTACACTGAGGGTATTAGTCTTCCACCACTCCGACCCACTTGCCCCACATTCTACGAAATTTCTTTGGACAACCTCTTGCCTCATATAGGGGTTGCTCCTGAGCAGCGCACCAGTCCACCCCTCTGCGTCAGCGTGTCATGGTGGGAGCAGTCGATCCCAGCCAGGTGGCCGCAATGTCCCTTTTGGCCACATCAATGCCGTGTTGAGAAAGAGCTTTTCAGCCCTGGAACCATCCAGCCCCTCGGTGACGCCTAGTAGAACATTCATAGGGTTAAGAGGAACCTCCCAGCCCAGAACCTCAGTGAGTTCCCCCGTTACTGACTCCCAGTAGCACGTAATTGCGGGACAACACCACACCATATGATAAAAGTCAGCCTGCGGATGGGTACAGCGGGGACACGATGCATCAGATCGGAGACCAGCGCGGAAGAGACGCTGCGGCGTAAGATAAGCAGTATGAAGATAATATATTTGAACCAAGCGCAGCCTTGCTGAGGCCGTGACTGTCTTGGGAGCCATCAATGCGTCTCTCCAGTCAGCATCGTCAAAAGACCCAAGCCAACCCTCCCATCTGTCTCTGAAGTGTGAGAGTGTGTTAGGGGTGTTATTGATGAGGGAACGATAAATGCGAGAGATTTCCCCCTTTCCCCAAATTACCGGTCATGGTCTGGGCTTCGGACAGACTATATTCGGGTAGGGAGATGCCATCTGAAATGTTGGAACGAAGGGCATGGCGTATCTGAAGGTATCTGTAGAACTGGGAAGCGTGAAGGGAATAGCGTGTTTGTAGTTCTTGAAAGGTGTGGATGTGACTCCCACCCCGGATGTCGCCCAGCTGGGAGATACCAATGAGGTCCCACGCGCTAAAGCCCGAGAGGTTAGCAACCTCGCGGAGCCATGTGCCGCACCACAGTGGGGTATGTTGGGTCAGTTTATCCGACCATTGGGTGTGGCGCAGAGCCGCTCGCCAGGCCAAAAGCACCCCGCGGGTGACCTCAGGCATGGTTTGGGGGATGGTGCTCCCGTAGAGCATAGCTTGAAGATTAGACAGGCCCATGGTGTGCAATTCCAAGCGGTATGCCGGGTCAGACCAACCACCATTAAACCAGTCGTGTACGGTGAGGAGCAGAGTTGCTAGATAATAAAGGTAGAGGTTCATCATTCCCAGACTGCCGTCAAATGGCGGAATCCGGCACTGGGCAAGAGCCAATCGTGGCCTCCGACCCCCCCCCCACAGGAATTTGATGGCCATGCTGTCCAGCTCTCGAAACCACGACCGCGAGAAGGAAAGGTGTGTATTCTGGAGCACATAAAAGAACCTAGGTAGGACCATCATTTTAAATAAGGCTATGATACCCATAGGGTTCAGTGGCAGAGTTTGCCACCTAAGGAGGTCAGCCGGGGCCTTCTTCACTAATGGGGTGACGTTAAGCGACCATGCAAGATCAGGGAGGAGGGCCATCCAAATCCCCAGGTATTTGAAGGACTGTCGTCGAAGGGGTATTGATGACTGCCAGTCAAAGCATTCCCTTGATAGGTGAAGGGGGACCAGAACGGATTTGGCCGAGTTCAAGCGGAGGCCGGAGGTTTGCTCGAAGAGATTCAGGGCCCGGAGGCATCGGGGTCCCGACCGCGCCGGGTCTGCTAGGAATAGTAGGACGTCGTCCGCATAGAGGGCGATCTTATCTTCCTCTAAATTAGGCCATCTCCAACCCGTGAGGAGCCGGTCAGACCGAACAAGACAGGCAAAGGGCTCCATCGCCAACGCGAATAGAAGGGGTGAGAGGGGGCATCCCTGCCTCGTGCCTCTGCCGATGGGGAAGGGATCCGACAGGGCTCCATTGACCAGCACCTGGGCCCCAGGTTTACAATAGAGAGTCTTGACCAGGCCACAGAAGGGGGTCCTAAAACCCAATTCCATCAAAACCTCTTCCAGATAACGCCAGTCCACCAAGTCGAATGCTTTCTCAAAGTCTATGAGAAGGTGGGATAAATACGGGGATAACTGTTGCCGGTTTGCTAAAGCAAGGTGGAGGCGTCTAAGACAATGCCGGGTTCCCCGGGAGGGCATAAACCCGCACTGGTCGGAGTGGACCAGTTTGGCCAGATGCGGTCGTATGCGGTTAGCTAGGACCGAGGCAAAGATTTTGAGCTCCGAATTAATGAGGGAAATAGGACGGTAGTCGGGGCAGTGCCTCGAGGGAGGTTGGGACTTCGGGATCACCACAATAGTGGTGGTGTCCGTCTCTGGACGGAAGGAGCCCCGATCAGATGCCTCCCAGTACACCTCTAGGAGGTGGGGGATCAACGCATCCCGGTAGGACGCATAAAACTCCTGCGGGAACCCGTCCGGCCCTGGTGTCTTACCCGCAGCCAGGCGTGAAATGGCATCCCCAACCTCCTCCGGGGTGAGCGGGAGATCGAGGTCCTCCGCCTCAGACTCACTAAGTCGCAGGAGGGAAAAGTGTTCGCGCTGGAGGAGTTCTGGGAGCGAGAGAGTGGGAAGCTGCTCAGAATAAAGAGCAGCGTAGTAAGTGGCAAAGCACTGGGCCACGGCAACGGGGGCTCGGTGGCTCACTGCATCTGAGCCAAGCACCTCAGGGATGATGCGATTGGTCATTGGATAGGTGGCCAGGCAGTGCAGGAGTTTCCCGTTTTTGTCTCCCTACCCATATACCCGCGCCACGGAGGACCTCCACAACAGTTTGGCCGCCTCCAAGGAGGTCTGCCTGATCTCGTCCCTGAGAAACGCAAGTCTCTTGTCTTGGGCCTTGGAGCGTCCCTCCGGAGGCTGAGCCTCAATTAGAACAGCCTGGGCCTCCAGGAGTGTGAGATGGGAATCTTGCTTCGCACGTTTGAGTTTAAGTTGGCCCTTGGCAAAACCCCTGATGGTGGCCTTACCAGCTTCCCATAGGGTGCCAGGGGAGGGAACCGACCCGTAGTTAGCCGTAAAGTAATGGCGGAGCTCATCCCCCACTTGGTCCCTGAAGTCCTTATCCTGAAGGAACCATGCGTTCTGCGACCAAATCGGGCGTGAGGACGCGGGAAGACTGCCCAACCGTATTGCTACTGGGGAGTGGTCTGATAAACCCCTGGGGAGGATGGTGACGTCCTGAATCGTTCTACAGTCCGAGGCCAGCAAAAGAACATAATCTAGTTGTGCGTGTGTATAGTGGGAAACCGACGTGTGGGTGTAGAGTCGAGTGGTCGGGTGTCAGAGCCGCCAGGTGTCACCTAGACCCAGGGTGGCAGCCCAATTCGACAAGAGGGTAGATTGAGCAACTCTGGAGACGCAAGGTGCTGTGGCAGTGTCAAGGTCAGGGTCCATTACTGCGTTGAAGTCTCCCCCAACGATAATCAGTCCCAGAGGCAAGGCGGCAATTAGAGTGGCAAGACGTTGAAGCGTGGAGTTCAATAGGGAGGGGGGAGCATATGCAGTGAGCAAGGTCAGAGGCCGGTCCCCAAAGTTCCCTTCCAAGAGAACAAAGCAGCCAGTCGGATCATGAGTTGCCCTACTCACTGCGAGTGGAAGGCCACGGCGCACCAAGACAGCCCCCCCTCATGAACCCCGGTTGAAGCCGGAGTGCCAGATTCCGCCATAGCCATAGCGTGCCAGGAAGAGCAATGATTGCCCACTAGGTGAGTCTCTTGGACATTATATGGAGCGACGCTCCATCTGCATGATTGCTAGGCATAGCGGAAACGGGCGCATGACACGACACCTGGCATAGGGGGCCAGCGAGGGCAGAGTGATGCAGGTGCAGGGGATAGTGAGTGCAAATGCACAAGATTGTGCCTTATGCGGTTGTCGTACGGTTGAAAATGTGTGCTGGTACAATAAACAAACGAAACAACAAAAACAAATCGGGACAACAGTCCCCCCTCCCCCTCCCTATACTTCGGGAACGGAAGCATCTGTCGCCCGAACAGTGAAAACTAAGGGACAAAAATAAAACGTCTGGGAATGGGGAAGCGTGGAGGACCCCTCCTCATAATAGGATGTTCATGACAGTGTCCATCAGGAGAGAAAGTTAGTAGGTGGCGAAGGTGCGGCCCCCATTCGCCAAGGCAGCTGCATCTGGAGTCCAAAGGCGGAATCAAGCAGGGCCCATGAGAAGCGTCGGGCTGCGAGAAAGATCTGTATCCGGGAGGTCCAACAACGACGGGCGAGGTGAGGCACCCCCAGGGTCCGAGCGGCCCGAAGAGCCAGAGCGCCGCAGCTCAGGACGACCCCCGGAGTGCGCCCCGAATGCCAACGAGTGAGTGGGGCCCAACGGTGAGTCTGAGCGGGCTCGTCTCTGGCCCCGCCGCCTGCGCGATCGATTACGTTGTGGCCGAGGGGCTGGAGCAGTTCGACTAGCACCACCATCGCCAGCAACAGGAGACAGATTGCGGACAGTAAGTTTCAAGGGGCGTTCCTCCATCACCCATGCCCAAGCCGCAACAGGGGAGTCAAAGAAGAGTGTTCTATTTTGAAACACGACCCCCAGGCGAGCCGGGAAGAGGAGCCTGTATTGGATGTTAAGAGCCCGCAGTTTCTGCTTGACATCCCCAAATGAGCGGCGCTGACCCTGTACCTCACGGGTGTAGTCTGGGAAGATCATAATCGTCTGATTTTCATACTTGAGATGCTGTTGCTTACGGGCTTCATTCAGCACAGAGTCTCTATCTTTAAAATTGAGGATCCGCATTATGATCGGCCGGTGGGGCGCTCCCGGTGGCGGCTTGGGCGCCAGTGAGCGGTGCGCTCGTTTGATTGCAAACCATGAGGAGAGGGAACCCTCGGGCATCCATGAGCGCAACCAGCGCTCCACGAAGTCCGCCGCTTGTCCCTGCTCCGCACCCTCCGGAAATCCCACCAAGCGGAGGTTGTGGCGACGGGACCTGTTCTCGGCATCCTCAGCCCGGCGGTGAAGCTCCTGGGTGCAGGATCGGAGGCGGACGACCTGTTCCTTGAGTTGCTGGACCTCGTCTTTCATGGTGGAGATACGGAATCCGGTTTCTTTAATTCGAGCCGTGGCGTTACGGAGGTCCTGCCGGATGAGGGTCACATTGACCCGGACTTCAGCTATCTTTCCCTCCACGGAAGTCTGGGAGGCCTGGACGGCTTGGAGGATGGTGGACAAGTCTGCGGAAGGGGGAGCCTCTCTGTCCACGGTTCCCCCAACCGCCCCGGAGTCCGTGGTTGTGAAGCGGTCCATCTTCGTTTGGGTGGCGGGGGTCTTCGGCACCCTGTCTCTCCCCATGACCGTCGTCCGGCAAGGCAAGAGGTCCAGCGGGAGTCAGGCGCACAGGCGGGAGGGGCAAGAGAACGAGCATGGAGGATGAGAAGAGGGGGGCCCCACCACACAGCGCCCCGCCGTCCGGCCGATGGCCGAACCCTCTACCCGTGGGCCTCTCGTGTACCCAGGAGGAATGCAAGCGTGCCGAGGCGCACAGATGGGCCGGGGTCCGTACCACAGTTCGGAGGCAGGGCTGGTGAAGAAGGGGAACAAGGCACAGCTCACAGGAAATGGGGCGAAGAGCGAGGGACCCCCTCACCACCGCCACCCGATACGGCGGCCGATATTCTCCCCAGAGGCTCCGTCCAGCGAATTGGCAGCGATTCATCAGAAGGAGGCAAGTCCCTCGCACCACGCCGCCGCCCGACCCAGCGGCTGAGGCCCCTCCACGCACCCCCGGCACATCGGGAACACAAGAACTCAGGGGCCGCCTCGGTCAACAGCCGCAGTGCGGGGCACCGTCGCCGGCCAGAGGGGCGGAGCGGCCGAGGCCCCAGGAGCCAGAAGGAGAGAGGGGAGGGGGGGGTAAAGCGCTCCCCGCCGCCCGAATGACGGCCGGAGCCCCCTGCCACCGAGGAGCAAAACGACCTTCAAGCTCCTCACCTCTTCAATGTATGATGGGCTCGCCTCCGGTCCATGCACTCACATCCGGCGCGCAATCACTGCCCGGGAGGGAGGTCTCAATCTCCAATAGAACCCCCGGTGGCGGCAATCCGGGTCCGATATAGCGATGCGGGAAGCGGGCGTGCAGGAGGGAAGCACTCGCCCCCTCCACCGCCGTCCGCCCAACAACAAAGGCCGCCGCCTCACCAGGCCTCCGGTCGCAGCCCAGGACACAGTTCCGATAGCTCACCGGGGCCCCCACCGGGGCAGGGCAGCGTGGAAGCGTCGGGAGGGCGACACCCTCCTCTCCTTACCGCCGACCAACAGCAGTCGATCGCCCACCGGGCTTCAGCCGCAGCAGCGTCGTGGCTCGGGATCTGGCCCAGGAGGTGCGGCGGGCAGGATCCTGCAGCTCTTTCTGCACCATTCACCCAGCCGGGAACATCCACCGGTGGGAGGGGAAAGACGGCGCCGCCAACTCCAGCCGGAGCAGCACCAACAGTTCTCCGGGATCTCCTCACTGCAGACACTCTAGGAGGTGTCCCGGGGTGGAGAACAAGCCGGGGAATCAGGAAAGCGGAGCCGCCATCTTGGGGACGCCGCGAGGCCAAGGTCTCTACAGGGGCCACCCGCGGCGCCCGGGCGCCACACACACCGTCTCTAGAGGAGGCACGGGGCTCAGGACAAGCAAGCAAGCTGCGTGGAAAGGTAGGAGCTCTCCGATGGCGAAGGATTCAAGAGCGGATGACGGAGGGGTCCGGAGCACTTCTAAAGTGCGACCGCCATCTTGACGCTCTTGGCCACGCCCCCTCTAGTAACAATTTTATGATTTTTCGAGCACTGTAGAGAGTGGGTGCCTCCAAACCTTCATTAGTCTGCATGTGTGCACAATAAACCCCAAGGGCAAGGAAGCAAATGTCACTTTTATTTGTTGGGAAATCAAGAACTAGACTACATCCTGTATTCTGCTCCAAGCTCAGAGGTATAAATACAAAAATATAAATTGCAGTAGGCAGACTCTCACATTTACTGCAGCCAGTGGAGTTGGGTACGGAAAATGCATTATTGCAACAACTGTTCATTGAAGAAACAGATGACTGGCGTGAGTGGCTGAAGAATGCCCCTTTTTTGCAGGTAGATTGTTCCGTACCCGAGAACAAAGGAAAGTAAACATATAAAAAGAAAACAAAAAGACCGAAAGGGGCCACTGGTAATACATTCAAAGCCACTATTCATGGACTGGCCTCTGGCCCAAAGAAAAACAATTAGAGAAGCCCCTGGAAAACAAGTTCCGGAAAAGAAGATGAACCAGATGAACCAGATGAGCCTCCAGTATGTCCTCTGAGAGAAAAAGGGCTGGTTTATCGGATAATACCTCAACATAACCAGGAACAATTACTGGCTCCTCAAAAACAATGAGCAGCTGTTCTTCTCTTGGCCCATAGTCACCTGATGGTAGGGCATCAAAGAGCAGAAAAACTAATTCCTCAGAGGTTTCACTAGCCAGGTGTGTATACAGAAATGTCTAGTACAGGCACTAATGTCCTGTCTGTCAGTGAAACATCTACCTGCAAGGCACCACTACAAATTCTTAACATACCATTTCAACTTATCTGGATGGATTCCACTGGCTCACTAGAACCATCAAGCCAATGCACAGAGTACAGACTACTCATGTACCCTTCTCCCCTAAGTGGGCTTGAAAGATAAGATACTGACAGATCAAGGCACTAACTTCATGTCACTCTTCTTACAACTACGTAAACTACTTCATATTGCTCAAATCAAAATAGAGGTCCATCATTCCCAGACCGATGCATTGGTGGAACGGTATAATCAGACAAGAAAGCAGATGCCCCATAAAACTACCATGGCAAATGGAAAGTACTGGGACAAAGTCCTACCACTAATACAGATTTCCCTTATGAGTATCCCACAAGTTTCCATTGGATTTAACTCATTTGAGCTATTGTTTGGACAACAAACACAGAATACAAAGGATATGGCTTGGATGAATGTAACAGAAAGGAGGGAGAAACACCTCCTCGATAGAATTCGCTTTTGACCCTTGGGAACTCCTCCATGCTTTTAATGAATATGTGAATCAGGAATTCTACAAAAGTCTACACAAAGACCAAAGAAGCCAATAGCTTACAAGCTATAATTATGTGCTTGCTGGATAGAATGCAGGCTGCTCTCAGGACACTAGCACATTCTGGGGTTAAGTGACGCCCGTCTTTGCTGTTGCTGCTGCCTTTGCCTTCCTGCGGAGGGGGGGAAGGGTACCAGGACCACGAGTCCCAGCCTCCCAAGTGGCCGCTGCCGCCAACGTCAGCTTTACGCGCCTGGAGGCGCTTTAAAAACCTTTGCGGGCTCCCGGGCAGCGCCCGGGCCAAGGGCGGGCCCATCTGCGCCCGTCCGAGACCGGAGGAGGCCGGGCTGGGCCTGGTCTCTTGGCCCTGCAACCTGGACGTAAGAATCAAGGTACTGCCACAGTTTATACTAACCTTTAGTCTGCAGTCATTAATTCATTAGTCCTCAATTTCCGGGCAATAGTGACTTCCTTGTGTGAGTGACCCAAGATTAAGTATTCATTGCAGGGTACAGGCTTGATTTGTCCTCTTTCCTGTTTAACAGAGCAGTTAATTCCAAACAATCAATCATGGTCAAACGGAACGCGGGAGTTGGGGGAGTGGGGGTTAATAACACGGCAACCATTGAATCTTTTTTAACTAGGGCAGCCAGTGTCATCTCAAAGGAGATAGCCCTGACGGAAAGAAGGCTCTCCCTGGAGATAGACAAATCCACTTCGCCCCAACCTCATGTGGACACCCTAGGAGTAGAAGGAGCTAACCTCGGACCTGCTTTATCACCTGCAGTTGCAGTAGACTCTCATGTTGAAACGGCAAAGACACTGGTGACATTGGTGGAAGATGATTTACCGAGCCCCCCCACCAAGATGAAGAAGTTAGGCTGTAAAAAATCCCCCCCGCAATCCCCCACCAAAAAGCCCTTTAACACCAGCCAATCCTGATGTAGAACATTTCATTGATTTACTCTTACCAAGACTGGAATGTATATTTGATAACTACTTAGCCCCGATACGGAAATAAATGGAGTGTCTGGATGCAAGACTTGATGCTGCTTTCTCGAAAATATCACGTCAACTGGCTGTAAGGGAACCTATTGGTAGCGGGTATACTGATTATGTCGGGCTCGCAAATTTGCAGGAGATAGAAACAGGGTCACAAGACATAGATATAGAGGGCCCGTTAGTAGTGCCCGGTTGCCCTATTCAGGTCCATATTGATCCACAAGACCCCCACAATACTCAAAAGAATGGGAACCAGGACCAAAGGGCAGCCAAAGAGGCTAGGTTGGTAAGTGCGACCCGTAACCCAACTGGTAACCTGCCACACGTGACACAGGTGGGGGATATGGCCCAGGTAGTTTTACCTCGAGGGGCTTTATTAACATGGGGGAGTGCTGACGTAATAAAATCTTCAAAACCCCCAGTGAGCTGTATTGAGACCATTGATTTGCCTCTGGAAGCGGCACCTTTGGCCATAGTCCTGGTGGGTGTCCCTCCGATTACGCAGGGGAGTAAAGAATCTACACTGGACCCGATACATAAGGTCTCACATTGGTGTAATATGAATATTGTTAATGGCCATCGGATATCTCCAGGTATTATTATGGCTAGAAGAGTAGGCTGGGTGGGCCACAGGGTGGGGAAAAACATTGAGGGGGACTGTGTAAACATGTGACATCCTACTCAAGTTAAAGTATTGACAGATTGCGAGCTTAGGGGTAGCTCTAAAACTATGATTAGGATAGCCCCCCTTCAGTATTTTTATCCCGCGATTAATCCTCCTTTCTCTAAAAGCCCCTGGCTCCAGGCACCCAATACGTCAAAGCCAAGTAAGTTCGATAACTGTGGCCTGGTCCTATCTTTATCTAATAGGTATGAACCCCTGCGAAGGCTACAGGGGCTCAATGCCGTAGACTGACAATCATCAGCTGAGGCTGAACGACAGGAGCCAAGAGCACAGGATCTGTCCACTGACAGTAGCTCTGTATTGGAAGTCCAGATTCTGCTCCTCAATTTAGCCCATCCATTTGTTCACCTACCATTAAGTGCTCTACCTTTGAGGCTTGTCCCCATTGGAGTCGATAAGGTTTCTTCGCCAGGAAAAGCAGAACCCTTTTTTCCCCCTAGTATAACATCTACCATGGCAGACCCCACCTGTCTGAAGGTACTTTCATGGAATATCCGGGGTATAGGGACCAAGGGAGATGACGTCCTCTGGCGGAGGACTTTCCAGGAATGTCAACTGATTGCCTTACAAGAGACATGGGATACTGGTGAAGGCTTCTACTTGGATGGGTTCACCTCCTTCGCCAAGCATGCAATCCCCTCTACATTGGGACGAGCCAGGGGAGGACTCCTCTTATTGGTCTCTCTAGAACTATGCTGTAAAACGAACCGCATAGAGCATCCCTCCCCACATATCTTAGCAATAGAGTTGCTTTTTAAGAACCATCACCCGCTATTAGTAGTACATTTCTGTAATTCCTTCACCAGATCCTCAGTAATTGAACATCTAGGCAGCCTGGAGGATTTCTTTGACACCTATAGAAAAAGTAAATCTACCTACTTTGAAATGCTAATTCTGGGCGATTTTAACACACATTTGTGTAACCTTAATTGTAATACAACTATGGCCTATGGGGATTGTATACCTTTAAATACACATTTTGAACACTCAGAATCAGGTAGACTCATAGAAGGGCTTCTCTCAGTAAACAATTTATACTGCCTAGAACAAACAGAAGTGAATATCCCCATTCCTACCTTTACTGGCAGGGGATGCTCTAGTATCATTGACTTCATTATGATCTCAGCCTCCCTAGCTCCTGCAGTCCGTAGCATGGTCACTGTGTGGAGTAACTTTAGCGACCATAACCCTCTTATACTTGATCTACTATATTCATTTGCTTTTTATAAAGTAGAGACTAGGGGCATCTCCAATTCTGATTTCAGCACTAAGGATCAGTCACGCAGATTAAAGTGGACAAAGGTTGTACCTGAAAGGTTTTTAGACAATCGGTATGCGGAGTGTGCTGCTGAGATCTCAGTATGTATGGATGCTAACATGCAGGACAGAGTGGTACTAGATGCTTTTGGATCCCTGACCAGCCAGATAGCTATCAATTTAACTGTCCTGTGTAGGGAAGATGGACATAAAGCGAAGAGGTGGTTTGATGGTACCTGTTCTGTTGCCCATAGAAAGTTAATGTTGGCTCTCAAACAAACACCAAGAAATGAGAGCGAGATTAGGGTATGCAGGAGGGTCTATAAACAGCCATTTATGAGAGGAAGAAAGCTATCAGGGAAAAGGCCTGGGAGGATCTCGGCCAAGCTAGTACGACCTCCGACAGCAATAAGTTTTGGGCTGTGGTTAACAGACCGTTTTTTTCGGAGGCTGGAAATGTAACTGCAGATTGCATCGTAGCCCCAGAACGGTGGGTAGAGTTCTTTGGGGGCATGTATAGTGATGGTGAGCTGGAGAGGACGGAAATACAGGGGGGCCCTAGTTTACCTTTGGAACCACTTCATTTTAAGGCCACTGAGGTACACGCGGCTATCCTTGCTACAGCTGGGGGAAAGGCTCCTGGCCCGGATGGGGTACCAGCTGACTTGTATAAGGCAGACCCCCAGGTTTGTGCAACAATACTAGCATGGGTGTTTAATGCGGCCAGCACATGTGGCTCTCCATCATGGGCGAAGGCAATAATTATTCCAATTTTTAAAAAGGGTGCAAGAGATGATCTTTCCTGCTACAGACATCTCGCTCCTGGATTCCGCTGCTAAAATTATGGGTAAGGTGATCTAGAGCCGTTTAACCTCGTGGCTAGAGAATTTTAATGTTATTAGTGATCTACAGTACGGTTTTATGCAAGGGAGGGGAACACTTGACCAATGTATTAATTTGAGCATGGTGATTGGGAAGTACACTATCGCAAAGAGGGGCACACTGCACATGGGATTTATGGATCTAACATCGGCCTTTGATCGAGTTAACCGGTCAAAATTATGGCAGATTCTGGAAGAGCTGGGTATGGAGCCGAGTTTAGTATTCTTTTTACATTATGCTCACAACAACACCACAGCGGCAGTAAGGTTAAAGGAAGATGGCAGTTTGACTGACTCCTGGGAGGTCAAGCGAGGGGTACGTCAGGGGTGTATTTTGGCCCCTTTAATGTTTACGCTTTACATAAATAAACTTGGCAACATCCTCACTGCGAGCACTAAAGACATTCCAAGAGCAGGGGCCAAATTGGTCCCTGCTCTACTGTATGCTGATGATGCAGTAGTGCTTGCAAAGACTGCTATAAGCCTCCAAAACCTTTTAAATGCTTTTATTGATTTTATGGAGTCACTTGACTTGGTGATCAACTTCTCTAAATCACACACAATGACAATAGGTAGTAAAGTGGCCGCCAAGACTAAGTTCTTCTGTAAGGGAGCTGTACTTTCAAAAGTGTCTACTTTTCCCTACTTGGGGGTGTTGTTTGATGATCACGGGACTTGGGTTGCACAAAGGCAACTGAAAAAGAACACATTGGCTAGAGCAGTTGGAGCTGTATGGGATTTTGCCAAAAGGTTGGGATCTAAACCTATACCCGCCCTACTTAAGATTTATAAAGAAATGTGCATACCAATGGCGACATATGGGTGTATGGGGTTACAAGGACGTGAGGAATATCCAGGGGGTTGAGAATAAATTTATGCGCTGCCTCCTCGCTGTCCCTTCATGTACCCCTGCCTTTATTTTGCATGAAGAGCTTGGCTTGGGGTACATCTCTGATCACATCGCTGCTGCACCACTGGTACGTTGGTTAAGGATTTGGTCGAGCCCCTCTACCACCCTGAACAAGATGGTATTAGCAGACTGTATCTCTCTTGATGGGGCGACTCGTATCCCGTGGCTGAAATATATTAAAGAGCAAATGAGGGATTTGGCCTGTCCAGATTTGTACAGCAAACCCAGACCACTGGGATCGGTAACCACCACGGATGTCAAAATGAAATCTTTGGCCAGGCAGCAGGCGACCAGGCAGGGCTTGGAATTAGCTAAGGCTTCAGTGAGAAGGTATGCCATCATAAGTTTGTCCACACAGTTTCAGCCCTACCTGTCAGTAACTACTAATGCACAACATCGCTTTGTCCTAACAAGATTCCGTTTGAATCAGGTGCCTTCGATTTTAGCCTTTCCCAAGGGATATTCAATGGCAGGTACACTTAAAGCCGTGCCCCTGTGACAACTTCCCGGAACAGGATACTTTGCATTTTATATTTTTTTGTGAATTCTATGCCCCCTTTCGTAAGAAATTTATACTGCCACTATTGAGAGAGACCAACTATACCCAAGTTAGACCTGCACTAATTTTTCTGCAAATGCTACCAACCCCCCTAGTGTGCTTCGGGATCGCAAGCTTTCTGTTGGGGGCCATGAGACTTAGGAAGAAGATGCCCTTGCAGTAGCTATGTAATATTGTTTAAACATGGAATCGGTATTATATGCTTTTTTAACATATTTTATATGTATAATTAAGAGTGTTGTATTTTTATTAATGTATTGATATTTGTTGCTTGTTTTTTTTTTTATATGTCTTCTGAATCAATTGCAGTATTCGTAATTATGTGCTGGATAGACCCTTTGTAATGGACAAGTGTATTCCCTTTCAATGTATTAACCGTATTTTAAAGTTTTAATGTGTCTTAATTGTTTACTTTTATGGCTTTTACTTGCCGAATAAAGTATCTGTGAACTGAACTGAAAGTGTCTAACTGACAATGCCAAAATAGTCTACTTATGATCTTGAATGTTGAGACAGGTATTTTGTCCAAAAATGTTTGGCATTCAATTAGAGAAGGAGACATTAAAATTAATTGACCCAAAGCAAACCCACTTCATCACAGGTCATTTTGGGAGTGATAATAAATGTGAAATAAGCCTTGCTTAAATTGTTGATTTCACCTTTGACACAGAAAAGTCATTTGGCCAACTTTAAGGATCATCTGTAGATTACTGACTGTGGAAAATTGATTTTAGGCTAAAACAATTTTAGAACACTGAATGTTGTGAATTCAAAAGCTTCTATGCTGCTGGACTGGTGTTGTTGCCCTTTTTCTACTGTACATATTTTTGATTTTACTACAGAACCCTACACTCTGTCAAGTAAACAAAATAGCGGGATTCATGAGTTTGCATGTGGTGGTGAGGAATTTAGGACTGCTTAGGCAGTTGATAGTCTAATATTGCTTTCAAACAGTGTCCAACTGTTGGAGCAACTGAAAGCTTATGGTAGGATCTATGGTTTAATGACCAGAAATCATTAACGGAGCTAAATGAGGTATTTTACCTAATTACACTATAATGCCTTAAGACAGATTCTTGCTTAAGGGCATATTGGCTAAGTCAATGAAGCCAACAAGTACTTTGGCATTACATGAGGTGACAACTGTCAATATAAACCTAATACGTGAACAGGTACAGGAAGGAGATTTGAGACTATAGTTCTTGATGATTTCAAAGTATAGTTTATGTATTTTACTATAAAATCATATCTAGAAAAAAACACAGACTTTTGAGAAATGTTGTGAAAAAGGAAAAGGCATGCACACATGCTTCTGGTGCAGAGGAAGGGTAAGAGAGGTGAAACAAAGGAATGGATTGCAAGCGATGCCCACCACGCAAGATAATAATGCCGATACACAATTGAAAAATCAAAAAAATTGAACTATTTTCAGTTTAAAATAATTTTTATTTGTATGTAGACTGAAACATAGCTTAGAAATATCATTATGTCCATGTTTAACGTAACACCACAATCCAGCACTGCCCATGCGTAACGTAACACCACAAACAAGCACTATCACCTTCTGTCAACAAAATCCATACACAATTATCTACTCAAGGATGGCTCCACTGAACAAAGTAACAAGTCTTAGGATGAAACACAACAACCATTACACCAAAATAACATACAAAGAAACTGTACACTCTTAACCATTGAAGTATTGAGTTTATCTAGGTTTTAAACTGTCTACTGGGCCTTAAGTTCAGAATAATGTTCCTATATATCATCTTTCCAGGTCCTTCCTACTTACAAAAAGTCTCTGAGCATAGCTACAATGGTGAAGACCATGTGACTCTTCTCTTCGTGTTTGATATGAAATGCTGGCTGGCTGTCAAATCACTAATTACTCTGTAGGTCAAGTAGTTTTTTTCATAGATGCGCAGCCTAGTTTGGCACTGAATGGCCTTCTGGCTCATGTAGAGGAAAAGTGCTGTTTTCTAATGCTTGGGAAATATTGCCTTTATCGCTTGTCTCCGTTTAGTATTTCACCACAGTGGCTTGCCTCTGTAAGAATTTTACATTTTCTCCCTGCACCACTCCTGTTCCCAGTGCCAGGACTCTCAGGGCCTTTATTGCTTACCACGATTATAGTATTTCATAGTGTCAGCACTTTGTTCTCAAGGTATTCTGAATTTACTAAGTTTTTCCTCAGTCTCTGCCACTTAGCCAATCATAACCCCTAAGGTGTATTTAAACACATATTTACCCTTCAAACACTAGTCACCCATATTCTTAAGCCACCAAGTTCGGTTTGCATATTGCCAACTACTGCTCACTTTTCTACATAAGGCCTCACTATATCCCATTAAGGCTATTCTACTAGCGTCTGCCAATTAAGAAGCTTGTTGCTTCGGGTCGCTCTGATTTGCTTCCTGAGGTATCGAGAATGTCTGTTTCTTTGGGAGTGCATGCTTTAAAACTGTGCCTGTGCCACACACATGCAGGAATCGGGGAATAATTTCTTTTTTAGAGTACATTTAGCATGTAGTACAATTGTTTGAGTAACTCTTTTACATTGCCTGGTTTACCACTGAAAGGTGCAGTCCGTGTTCTACAAGAGCTAAACTGTTTGTCTGCTACAGTGTTGTGATCGTGTTCCCTTCAGTACTGCCTGTGCAAGACCTACACTTGGTACTGCCGTATGCCAATCCGAGGAGCAGCATAGCAGTTCTGTTCAACTGGTGCCATCTCTTATTTTCTACCTGCCCCCTCTGCAGATTCTGTACTTCGCGCCTGCTGCACTCTATTGTTTCAAACAAAAACATGCCTGCACAGCGGTGCAGACCTCCATCTTGCATGCATTCCTCGATTAAGAAGGGGGTCAATTCTTATGTCACAACTCTGCCAAACAATATAGCTGTTGCACTTGGTATTGCGGATGCAACTCACCTTTTCACTATAGTGCGGCTTTTCAGTAGGCTAGCATGCTTGAGATAGAGCCAAACAATTGTTCTTGAGAGATTCTACAGACAAACCTTGGTTTAGATGTAGACTTTACCAAGCACAGAAACTAGTGTCCTAGCCGCCATGGCAGGCAGGTTGCACCTCTCTGCTTAGGATGTCTGTATCCTATCCCTTTGACCTCCACCTGCTCATGCTATGCTCTTGAGACAATACTACACAAGACAGACAGGGTGTGTTGGACCATCAAGCAACCTAACTCTTAGTGTGCAACATGACAAATCAACACTGTCAAGTCTATAATTAAACCAGAAACATCTGCTTGTAAAGGTAGCTTAAAATGGACTGGCAGTAGAATCAAAAACTCAAAAAGACAATTCAATTATGTTATTTACAAATTTACTGTGGTTATGAATGTCTTTAGAGACTCACTGTATCTGAAAACCAGAGTAAGTTGGAATCAGGGTAGCATGTAAACATTCCATAGATTGGATTCAGCAGTTCTTTCAGCAGCAGCAAGAAGAATTCCTTTGTCACTCCTCCATCATCCACAGCTTCCTCGCCATCAAAGATAACCTGAAAAGACAACATGGGGTTTGCAATATGTCAAGAATAACTTGTAGGGAGCCACAGAACACCCCTCAAAATTGTGCCTCGCATGCTCCATGCTCCCTTTCATTCTCTTAAATCTATAAATGCACAAGGGGCACATTGCAATAACTCAGTAAAGATCCATTCATAAACTTCTAGCACCCAGCTCTGCATAAATATGTAGTTGGTACATAGCACTGTTAGAGTCAGATCCTGCCATAGCTTTATCTAAACCTGGAAGTCTACATTCTAACTTAAATCTAGTAAAATCAGAATTACATGCTCTCAATGGAAGAATCAATCGAAAACAGTCATACATGATCCTTAAGAGTTCAAGTCCCTTCCAAAGTGTCACAGTATGCAACGATCCTAAGATTCTACATAGCCCTGACTTCTCAGACAAGAGCCACAAGACCAAGGAGGCATATGTAGATTGATATCAACTGAATCGCCTAGAGAAGACAAAACCTTTCTTCACATGGCCAACTTGTACACCACTATACAAGCTCTTTGACTCTCCTGTGCTGATGACATGAACAGCCCTTTAAACTGGGTTCCAGAGTTAATCTTTGCTTCTCTTAAGGCTACCCTGCTCGCCAAATCAGAAAATAGGACATACAAAACATGACATCACCTCCTCCTGGCTCACTGATCTGAGATTCTCCCACTGCAAGTCCCAAACAAATTATAACTTACATTATCACCTACAGAGCCTTTAACATACGTAAACATCTTGCTCATACTGTCAGGTGGTCAAAGCACAATTCCAAAACTAAATGTCAAACTTCTGGAAATCCAGACTTTCAAAAAGGAAAGGATTAGGAACATGTATTCTTCTGCTACCGATGCAAACTCTGCATTGCCCATGTGCCTATGATTGCCTGTATCCCTACATAATCATCTAAAAACCTGCTGTTGCAGTAGTTTCTGCCACCAACATTACATGCATAGTACTTTCTATGCACAGGTTCACCAATGAGATTGAATCTGCCCACAGGCTCAGATCAAGAACCATGCCCCCTGACACTACTGCTTTGGCAATGAATTTTGCTGAATATTTGTACCCCAAAACAGGTGACACCGCTGAATCACGTAACCTACATACCCCTTTTTCAAAGTACCACTGCTATGTGCAGTGCACAGCTTCCCACTACTGCCAGGTTTGTGCTTAAGCACTACAAATACATAAATTAAATGTAGATATCTTTGTCTACCTTCTGATAATTTCACTCATCTCAATTTCTTTCCAACTAATGTATCACTGTTTTTCAACTAAAAGAACCTTACTTCTTAAAACATGACATTTACATTTCTCTTCTGTGGTCCTGGAACAACCGCATTATTTTAGAAAACACTAGCTTGTCACCTTTGTGGCCACGGCATAGCACCGCTTTTGTTGTTATGTCGATACTTGCTAAACAAGTGCTGGTCTATCACAATTTTATTTGAACAGTCTCAGTACACAATCCACACATAATATGCATCATTGAAAAGGTCTTGGCATGTAATGTCCAGGACAACAGATGTAACACAAATTCTTGACCTAAAGATGGCGTTGACTTTTGCAAACACCAAGCAGGTTTAAGGAAAGAACGTCACAAGGGATAGGTACTGACACTGCAAGCACTTTAAGTCAGTCCGCAGACGACAACAGACGTTTAGAAGAGTACCACTGCCTATGAAACACAATCTTTTTAAAAGTATATGTATAAATTATATATATATATATATATATATATATATACACACACATATATATACATATACATATATACACATATATATACACATATATACACACACACACACACACACACACACACACACACACACACACACACACACACACTTTTAAAAACATCCTAAAGCACTGATGGGTAAAGAGACAATCTGTCATCCAACTCCATTCCCTTCGCCCCAACATATCCAGTGAATGACGTTGTGTGTTCTGATTAAATACATTTTTTTAATTTTTTTTTTTTTTTACACAGAACATCAATGTCATAAGGGATTATATGAAGATGTTGACAGAGATAGATATATATATATATATATATATATATATATACACATACATATATCCTCCAAGTTTCGGTCAGTGACCAAAAAGACAGCTGGCACTCCAGGATGCGAGGTATAATCACATTTTTTACCACACCAAACGCACTGATGCGTTTCAGCAGAAGCCTTTTTCAAAGTGCTCATACTTTTTGATATATCTCCCATAAATACGTGCAAATCACAATTGACACAGAAGAAATACTTCTCACAATCTCTCAACAAAATCCCTAATACACCATGTACAAAATAATGCATTAAAATGTGCAAATATATCAAATAAATAATCAATTCATCAATTTCCAAAGAACTTTTCTCTCTCTCTCCATATAACTTCAGATGTAAATATGATCTTCTTTTCTCTTACTATATTATTATATTAAAAACATATCAAAATGTCAATATATAAATAATCAATTATAGTAACATGAAAAAATGTATCTATCCACAAAAATCATTTCACTGGAGTATCATAAATATACACCTTACGCACGGAGAGAATGTATAACATTTCTTAGATGGAGAATGTTATTTAAAATATAGAGCTTTTTTTTAAATGTTTGTAATTTTTTTATATATAACTTTTTAAAGTTTTTAATTTCTTCCCACGGAGCTATTATGAACAAGTGCCCCAATATTACATCAAATCTAGCAGCTACGTCATAAGGCACTAATCTTGTTACATTAAATGAACTGAGAGTCTTTTACTTAACACATTAAATGGATGAAGGGGATTTAAAAATATACTTGTCTGAACAAATCTTTTACTTGATGCCATATTGACCAGAGGTTATTTGCATATAACAATTGTTGATTAATTGAATATAGCGGACTACAGTTAATAAAATAACCTGGGGAGAACCTAGTTGTTCGATGGTGAAAACGGTAAATATTTCCCAATGGGGATCTCTTAGCTCACAGACCCTGAGCTAGAAGGTTATAATTTTTACCCCTTAATTAGACCTATCCTACATGTACTTCCATCCCCTTGTGTTTATTGAGTCCTGCGGGTGTCTTAGTATGTAAATCCAAGATGTACTTTCATTCCAGGCGTCTTAGCTCTGCTATCCTATTTCTCCTCTCATATTAGCTGGATTCTGTCTATAGCGAAGAAGGTTAGTTTAGACACGTCACTCTCATGATGTTCAAAAAAGTGACGCGTCACAGGGTAAGCAAAATTTGCTTTCTTAATGGCTCTCTGATGTTCCAAAATACGCTTCCGTAGTGAAAAGTTGGTACTACCTACATACATGAGGGAAGACGGACATTTGAGCACTAGACGCAATGGTCTGTGTTGCAGTTGAAAAAATGGAGGATCTTTCTTCTTTTCCCATCCAAGCTGGAATATTCATTTAAATATACATATCTATCAATATCTATATCTATATCTATATATATATATATATATATATATATATATATATATATATATATCTGTCAACATCTTTATATAATTCCTTATGACACTGATGTTCTGTATAAAGAAAAAAACGTATTTAATCAGAACACACAACGTCATTCACTGGATATGTTGGGGCGAGGGGAATGGAGTTGGGTGACAGATTGTCTCTTTACCCATCAGTGCTTTAGGATGTTCAAAGGCAGTTCCATAAATGGCCTGTAAAACAACCTGCTGCCCTTTTACAAGATCTATAGTAGGCGGCACCGGGAAGCTTGCCAGCTCCTTGAATTTGGCTGCTCTTTTGAAACTTTCATGCTTTTTATGCTCACAGGTGGATATTGCAGCAGTTGTAGTTAGTTGTTTCCCAAACTCACTGTAACAGTTACTGCTGACAAGCCGTTTATGCTAAGCACATGCATCAATCAAATTCTTGCAGAACCACTGTACTTCCTATAAGCCACATTACCCATTATCAAGTTAACGCCACTATACAGCCACAGCACAAACCCCCACAGTTTACATCGACCTATTACGGCCGGCTCCTTCTTAGTCAAACACGTTTGCAGATTGCTTTCTTTGACTTGTGCATATTACTTAAATGACGTGGTCTTGCTTCATGTTTGATTCTTGAGGCAAAATGCACAGGCCAACTCAGATTCCGAACTCACCACATTACCCTGCCATCCATTATGTGAAGCTACATCCACATTGCGTATTTGGAATGTTGAATGCTCCACAATTAAGCAAGCATATCAATAAATCAACTCAAAACCAAGCAACATTTTTTAACCGTACATTGATCTCCTGAAGTTCACTGGTCACGCATGCAACATGCATAATCAACCACTCCGTTTTCTGCAAGGAGAAAACCCTCACCTTAATTTTTTACCAAAATGTGCATTTGTTTTTTACTGTTTATTAACAACAAGTCACCCCAAACACTGGTTTAGGGTATAAAAAGATCCGATATCACGCAATACACCATGATAACAAAGAATGCCATAAATGAAAATATCTTACTTTCAAAGGTTTCTTCAAGTCGATGTCTGAATAAATACTTAGTTCTCTCAAAGCGTCGCCAACAAGATTGCTCCTACGGACATGGAGAACCAAGAACGGATTCCTGGCTAGCAGAGGCTCCAAAGTAAGAAGCATGAAGACATTTTGTAAATTAGCTCCATTGATAGCTACCTGCAATACGAGGGGGAAAATTAAATTAAAAATATATACACAACGAGAATCAAGAGACTTGAAAATCTACCACAAAACACAGCCATGTAGACCAATTAGCATAACACAAACAACTTTAAAGACCAAGTAACAGGTTTATCTGGGGCAAAAACTAAAACTTTCATTTACAAATAAAGAAGACCACACAATTACCAATTGAAATTTGGCAGACTGGGTTACCAACCTTAATGATAAAGCAACTCACTGACCTAGTACTATTTCATACTATTTTCACTTATTTTGACTGATGAACTTCACTGGGGAATGTCTGAACCAAAGAAGAAAACTTATACATTTAGTTTAAACCTCCTCTATATACACCTTTATAATATATAACCCACTCCTCCAGATTGACTCTCGAGATTTAGAGATGCTGAAGAAAACAAGTTACTTACCTGTAACTTTAGTTGTCCAGTATTGGAAACTTTCATAGATTCCCATGCTTGAATCATTCCCCGTCATCGAGATGGGAGTCCCCGGTATATATAAAATAGTAGTACAAATCATTACAAATCAGAAACTAGGCCTAGACCCATTCTAGTTTGTAACATATCCACCTCTTTTTGTAAAAGAGACCAAATAAAATCAACAACCAATCAGATCAGCCTCACCCTGTAGAACCTCCCTGAGAGAACCTCAGACCCTCAGATTTTCGTAGCCGTAGTGCCACCAAAAACCATAAAATGCAGAAGGTCGGGCTTTTGCAGGGGAGGAGGGTGGGTCGCATGTGAAAGTTTCCAATACTGGAGAACTAAAGTTACAGGTAAGTAACTTGTTTTCTTACTCCAGTATTGGAACTTTCATAGATTCCCATGCTTGAATCAGAGTAGCTAGCAGTCATGAGCACATTTCTTTGTGTGTATCAAATCAAACTGATATTAACAATGCATCAATAAGATTAAGGAAAGCAATAAATATCATACATCGCAGTTAAGGCTTTTTTTTTTTTTTAAAGGCAGTGAAAGAAAAGATAACATTAAAATGAAAACATAAACAATATATCCCTGCATGCACTCAGAAATAAGCACCCATATTGCAATCAAAGAATGTGCGAAGAAGGTATAAGGGAAAAAGGAAGGCGGGATGAGAGGGAAAGCTCACCGCTTATTGAAAGAGGTTCCTCAGGACTGCTTGACCCACTGCAGCGTCGCTGCGCATTGAAGAATCCAAGCAGTAAAGTCTTGTGAAGCTATGAGAGCTCTTCCAGGTTGCTGCTCTGCATATGTCCCGGATAGGCACTCCAGCAAAGAGGGCCGTGGAAGAAGAGATCGCCCTCGTGGAGTGAGCACGGACCTTCCCCTCAAGGGGTTTCCCTGCTGCTTGATGACAATATTTGATAGCGCTTGAAATCCAACGTGCAATACCCTGTTTGGAAAGGGGAAAACCCTTACGAGGGGCACTGTAAGCCACGAAGAGTTGGGGTGACTTTCTAAAATCCTTAGTTCTCTGAAGATAGAACTTCAGGCAACGTTGAATATCCAATGAGTGAAGGGACCTCTCGGCCGGAGTCGTAGGCTGAGGGAAAAAAGACTTAAGTATAACTGGTTCATTTAAATGAAAGTCCGAAGGTACCTTTGGGATGAACTTGGGGTTGGTACGGAGTATAACTGTTTCATTCTTAAATTGAAGGAAGGGCTCCTGAATGGTGAGTGCCTGTAACTCGCTGACCCTCCTAGCTGAAGTCAAGGCTAGAAGAAGAGCCACCTTCCAAGAGAGAAATTTCAAGTCTGTTTTATGTATAGGCTCGAAGGGATGCTTCATGAGCTGGGACAAGACCAGATTAAGGTGCCACAGTGGTGGCGGAGGCTTCACTGGAGGGAAGGCTCGAAAAAGGCCTTTCATAAACTGTTTAATAATCCTTGCCGACCAGAGCGAAGGGCCTGAGGATGTTCTCCTGAAGCGAGATATGGCTGCGAGATGAACCTTAATAGATGAATGAGCCAGGCCCGCTTTCTCCAAGGAAAGAATGTAAGGAAGGATTTCATGAGCCGAGGAAGAGAAAGCATTAACTCCCGAATCACAGCACCAGTGGCAAAACCTCTTCCACTTCAACCGGTAGGTTTTGTTTGTACTTTGAGAACGAGCTTGAGAGAGAATGGGCCTGATTCACAGAACTAACTTACGTCAAAATCCTAAACTTACAACAATTTTGGTATTCACAGAATGAACTTACACATTTGGGTATTCACAGAATGAACTTACACATTTGGGTATTCACAGAATGAACTTACAACAATTTTGGTATTCACAGAATGAACTTACAACAATTTTGGTATTCACAGAATGAACTTACACATTTGGGTATTCACAGAATGAACTTACAACAATTTTGGTATTCACAGAATTAACTTACACATTTGAGTATTCACAGAATGAACTTACACATTTGGGTATTCACAGAATGAACTTACAACAATTTTGGTATTCACAGAATTAACTTACTCATTTTGGTATTCACAGAAGGCACTTACTCATCAATGAGTAAGTGCCTTCTGTGAATACCAAATGTGTAAGTTACACAAAATGTGTAAGTTACACAAAATGAGTAAGTTACACAAAATGTGTAAGTTACACAAAATGTGTAAGTTACACAAAATGTGTAAGTGTCTTCTGTGAATACCAAAATGAGTAAGTTTATTCTGTGAATACCAAAATGAGTAAGTTCATTCTGTGAATACCAAAATGGTAGTAAGTTTAGGATTTTGTCGTAAGTTAGTTCTGTGAATCGGGCCCAATGTCTCTACATTCCACAGGGAGTCTTACATCGAGAAATTCTCTGTGCTTAGGAGCCACGCCGATAATTGCAGGGATCGGGGATCCGGATGCAATACTTGGACCCGGGACATTGTCAGCAGAGATGGGATCGGTTCCAAAGGCACTGGATGCTCCAGGGATAGGAGAAGAAGATCAGTGAACCAGTACTGGCGAGGCCAAGACGGTGCTATTAGAATCATTTTGCACGGCTCCGTCTTTAGCTTCTTGAGAAGCCTGGGGATCAGAGGAATGGGGGGAAAAGCGTAAACAAAGGTGCCTGACCATGCCATCGAAAACGCATTCCCCAAGGATCCCTGATGGTGATGCCAGCTTGCGTAGAAACAGCATTTCTTGTTCGCCGGAGTAGCAAAAAGATCTATGGCCGGTGTGCCCATAGACAAAAAATCTCCCCTAGAGTCTGCTGATCCAACTCCCATTCGTGGCTGATGGATTTCAGTCTGCTTAGTGTGTCTGCTGTCTCATTTAGCGTCCCTGGGAGATGCTCCGCCTTTAGTGAGACTCCGTGCAAGATCGCCCATTCCCAGACGGCCTGAGCTTCCGCTGATAGCAGGCGAGATCTTGTGCCGCCCTGCTTGTTGATATAATGCATGGCCGTAGTGTTGTCTGTCCTTATTAAAACTCACGAATTCTTTATCCTTGGGAGGAAAGCCTGTAAGGCAAGGCGAATTGCCCTGAGTTCCAGCAGATTGATTTGTAACAGACGATGGTGGTGCAGCCACCGACCACTTATCTGGAGGTCCTGCAAGACCGCTCCCCAGTCTTCCAGCGATGCATCTGTTGTGATAATTTGAGGAGCTGGGGTGACCATGAAGGAGAGACCTTGGGAAATGTTCTCCTCGCGAGTCCACCATGAGGCGGCTTCCCTCATTGGCGCCGTTATTGTGATCATATCTTCGAAAGATCCTTCCACTTGGTGCCACTGCAAGTCCAGCTGTTCTTGAAGAGGGCGCATTCGTAACCTGCAGTGAGGAATTAGAGGAATGCAAGACGAAATGGATCCCAGAAGGGACTTGTAGAGGCGAACTGAAAGTGACCTTTTTCGAAGTAGGTGGGCCATTGACTTTAGCTTTGCTCGTCTTTCCACTGTAGGAAAAGCCTTGTCCTGGGACGTGTCCAATATGGCTCCCAGGAATTTGGAGCTCTTTGAAGGGCACAAATTTGATTTTTCTGCGTTGAGGGCAAGACCCAGATTTCTGAACAGCTTTGTACAAGCTGCCACCGACCTCTCGGCTGCCGTCTTGGTAGGAGCCTTTAGCAACCAGTTGTCCAGGTAAGGGAAAACCTGGTGCTGTTGTTTCCTTAGAAAAGCTGCCACTGGAGCTATTATTTTTGTAAAGACTCTTGGTGCCGATATGAGGCCAAAGGGGAGGACCTTGAATTGAAAGTGGCTCTTGGCTACTGTGAAGCAAAGGAACTTCCTGTGGGGTGGATGAATGGGAACATGAAAATATGCATCCTCCAGATCTAGAGTGGCCATGAAATCTCCTGAATTTAAAAGACGAAGAATGTCCTGTAAGGAGACCATTCGAAACGACTGTTTGATGAGATAGGTGTTGAGCTCCCTCAGATCTAGAATAGGGTGCCACTTTTCCACAGTCTTCTGAACTAGAAAGAACCGGGAGTAGAACCCCTCTCCCCTTTGTGAGATGGGGACCGGTTCTATCGCCTCTTTCTGCAGCATCTGTTGGACCTCTAAACGCAGGAGACGAAGTTGTTTTGTTGCTGTGGCGCGAGGGGGCTTGGTTGGAGGGGGATGGACAAACTCCAACGTGTGGACGAATTGGATGATATTGAGAACCCAACGATCCGATGTTATGCGTTGCCAATCTTGGAAGTATTGCGATATCCTGCCCCCCACAAGTGTTACATGAGGGGGAACAGTAGACAGAGCCAGGCAGCCGCTATTGGTGCCTAGAGGACTCCTTCCCCTGGCGTCCTGCTCTTCCTTGGTTCGTAGATCTTGAATAAGAGGAGGACTGACCTTGCCGTTGGTTATACTGCGGACGGTAGGACTGCGAGGCAGGCGTATACGAGGAGTACCGGTATTGCTGGTACACTCCTCTGTATGAGGGAAGACCTCTACCTCTTGCACCCCGAAAGGGGACCTTGCGGTATTGCAGCGTCCCTAACGAACACGCAGTGTCCGTGTCTTTTTTAATGTCCTGGAGCGCATCATCTATATGTTTACCAAAGATCAAATGGAAGATCTAAAATCTTGTTTTGAACCTCCGGTCTGAACAAGGTAGCACGAAGCCATCCTTGGCGTCTAAGGACTGCTGCTCCAGCCAGGGAACGGAACGCAGTTGTTGCAATATCCATTGCGCAGTCAATTACCTTTGATGAGGCCCTCTCTCCTTCCTGGAGAATCTTTTTCGCTTCGGCATTGCTGTCCTCAGGCAGTTGGTCTAGATAGGGAGAGAGGTCACACCACATCTGGCGGTCGTAGCGCCCTAAGATGGCTAAAGCATTAGCCGCTTTGATGAGCAGGCTGGACATTGATGAAAACCTTTTGCCAGCATTGTCCAAGCGTCTGCCTTCTTTATCTGGAGGCGTTGTTAGAGGAGCCGCTGGATTTTTAGATTTCCTTTGTGCTGCCTGGGAAATAACCGAGTCCGGCTTTGGTTGGCTCACCAGGCAAGCCGGGCTGTCCTCCGGGGCCTTGTATTTTTTCTCTAAACGAGGAAGCACCGGAACCACTGTAGCTGGGGTCTTCATCACCTTGAGTCCCTCTTCCCAAACGTGACCAACAATAGGGATTGTCCTCACAGACCTTTTAAAAGGCTCTTTAAAGTCGTACAAAAAACATTCCGACTGCACTGATGGCATGGGCAGATCGAACCTTTTAGCTGCCCTCTCTAACAATTTATGGAAACCACCAATGTCCCCAGGTGGAGAATCCACTGGCACTGGAGAAGGGGAAGCAGGAGTAGGGATAATGTAATCATCCCATTCCCTGTCCGGATCCGGGAGATCTGTCTGTCCCTGGTCATCATCCGAGGTATCATCCTGGAGAAGAGGAACTGTAGGTGGTGGATCCACTATCAATTGCAGTGGACGTGGTGGTAGCCGAGGCGTGGAAGGCCCCGCAGGCGGAAGAGCGGGAACTGAAACGAGTTCCTGCACCGGAGAAGGCGTTGGAAACCTCTTTTTATAGTCAGAGAGCATGAACTGTAAGTCCAAAATCAAGGAGGATGGCATACAGACCATCTCCTCCGGATAACCTCCATGATAGTCCTGGGGAGGATCATACTCCTGTTCGTCACCATACCCATCCTCAGAATCCAAGTCTTGGCACTTAACGTGCAGTTCAGAAGGGCTATGTGCATAGCCATATGGACCTTCTTCTTCCGAATCCTCCTCCTCTAGGAGGTGAGTAGGTAGCACTTTGCTAGGGGAAGTGATCTCAGGAGTAATATGACGTTTTCTGATGATTACAGCAGAAATTGTATCTGTCGTCGACGAGGTCGTCGACGATGTAGATGTGGTCATCGTCGGCCCCGTCGACGATACCCTTCGTCATGACCGTCGAAGTCGTCGTCGTTGCCATAGTCGTCATCGTAACCGCGGCCGTCGTCATCCTCGTCGACGAAATCTTCGCCATGACTGATGACGCCGCATCAGACATCACCGCCGTCGACGATGAAAGCTGCACAGTTGGTGAGGGTAAGGAGACTCTCGTCGACGATCCTGTCGTTGGAGACACAGAAGACTGAGGAGATTTTACCTTTTCGCTGCGTGTCGACGAAGACAATGATGGTTTCTTCGTCGACGGCGTCGTCGGCAGCGTCGTCGACGGTGGAATTTTCTTAACATGTTTTCCCTCAGAGGGAACAGAAGAGGGCTTTTTGAAGTCCTTTTTTCTGTGAGGAGGAGAAGATGGAGGAACAGAGCTAGACTTCCTCACTGCCGTCTCTCCTGTAGAAAGTCCTTCCCTCTCCTTTACACCTCGGTGAGGAGATTTGTTTGGACTTTGCCTGTCAGACCCATGAGAGGTCTTTTTAGAGGCTTTCCCAGGACGGTCTTCAGAAGAAGAAGGGTCAGATCTCACCCTTTTTAGAGATCTCCTAGAAGACGCAGCTGATGAGGCCCCATCACTGTCGTCGCTGGAGATAGGCTCCCTCCTGGATTTCAACTTCTGGAGCCAGGTCAGGAGACGTCCCTCACGGTCCTCAAGGTTTTGGTGGAAAAAGTACGGCATATCTTGCAATCTTTGGCCTTGTGATCTGGATACAGGCAATAGATGCAGTCCTTGTGAGGGTCATCCACGTAAAGCCTCTTTTTAGAGCAGGTGGCACAAGCTCTAAAAAGGCCTTTTTTCTCCTTCTCAGACATGTTGAGCAAAGCTGAAGGATAAAGTTGAAGAAAAACTCTTGAAAAAACTCTAGGAATAGATGTAACAAGGAAAAAACTGAGCGGAGCTCAGTGGAGACTCCCTAGCACAACGTGCAGTAGAAGATCTGAGGTTCTCTCAGGGAGGTTCTACAGGGTGAGGCTGATCTGATTGGTTGTTGATTTTATTTGGTCTCTTTTACAAAAAGAGGTGAATATGTTACAAACTAGAATGGGCCTAGGCCTAGTTTCTGATTTGTACTACTATTTTATATATACCGGGGACTCCCATCTCGACGACGGGGAATGATTCAAGCATAGGAATCTATGAAAGTTCCAATACTCGAGTAACAAGTATTATGGAAAGGAACACCATCTTGGATCTACTGAATGATTGCTGAATTCGATAATAAAAGCACATAAAATTACTCAAGTGAGTGACTTGAGTCCACTTGTCCTACAGTTTGTTCTAGTTTTCATCAAAGCAGTGAATGCATGTTAATGCCCAATTTTTCATCCCCTGTCAAGAAGACCTGACCTACGGAGGGCTAAAGAGAACACTTCCCCTGGGGTGAATTCCCTGATCAGAGATAGGTTTAACCTTATTGGTTAACATAGTTATTTTCAAGTGACCACTGGGTGCACTGGGGCATGCCTAGAGCCTCTCTTACAAAGAGTGTAGGACCAGTAAATATAATTACATGCATTTCCATTTACAGTAAACACGAACAATGGTACAGAAAAAAGTGAGCATATGAAAATCGAGAGAAGAGTGCAGGGAGGACCACCGTCTTGACACAGGAGCACCCACATACAACCATACAACCAAATTTGCAACAGAAAATTGGTAAAAACAGCTTGGAATGTGCCTAAAAGCAATTCTAAATGTCACAGCAAGCAGCTATTGGATGGAATGCCTGTGAAGCCTTAGACAGTACTGTAACCTTTGACTCTGGTAAGACAAAAATGGAGGCTCTTGGGTTGGTTGCTTACTAGACGGAACAAAGGAGCCACTTTCAGATTGACACTCATTGCCCAGCACTAGAAACAGATAACACCTTGTGGTGATCCTGGTACTTGTAATCCTTGCTCTTCCACCTTAACAAACATGGCATATAGAGAAAGTCATATAAAGTTTCTGCAGAGCATCAATTGCTATAATGTTGTAAGACTTTATCTGCGTTGTGCCTAGTGAAAGACCATAGTATGCTTCAAACAGATGTTCAGAGAGCCTGAAGGGGTTTGCCCTGTCCATGTAGCATTTCGAATTTTAGAAATGTCTTGACTGATCTATGTTATCTCTTCTGAAGAAGTATGAATCTAGGCTGAAAGACAAGAAGCATACTAAATTGATTTAAGTGAAACCTTGGTAAGGCGCTTTAGAATAAAGGAAGGAATCATTTGAAGCATAATCTTGCGATTGTGGAAGACTGTATATGATTCTTCAAATGAAAGAGCTTGAAGTTCATAAATCCTTCTGGAAGAGGTGAAACCGGCACAAAAGCAGTCTTTAAAGATAGAATATCTATGCCAAAGTATGCCATGCACTCTAAAGGCCCAGATAAAATTTAAATCCCACTGGGAAGGATAATCAATAGGAGTATTGGGATGCAGACGACTACCAAAATGGTGCTTCACAACTTTATTTTTCAAAAATGGCAGTAGGTGTCTGTAAGTGAGCAGCAATGGCTAACAAATCATGTTTACTGGATTCTGTTTGGATTGTTGAACCAGTAAAATAGGTTATTAGAGTTAGACTGTCATTCAAAGAAGACCATAGGAGGCTTATATTTCTTTCTAAGGCCAGATTGCTTCAGATTTTGTTTACTGGTGCAATCCTTTCCCCACATAATGAAATGTATTCTTCCAAGATATGGAAATGTGCCGAAGCTAACATTTCAGGAATAAGACCCTCAAGTTAATATTGGAAAGATGGTGCAATGCTTTTACTATTGGCTGCGGGCCCAGGAGACAGGGAACTTGAGAAATCAGAATGCTGCTCTTCAAGAGGAGCAGGAGTTCCATAAACTAAATTTACTGAGGCAGAAACTTAGCTATGGCTATCAACCTGCAGCCAAGGGATCTTCTGGATTTCCAAAGATGTCCCAAGATTTAAGCATACAAGTGTAAAGAAACATTCGAACCCAGAGGCAGACAATCTTCCAAGTCCTAAACTACACTCACACACTAGACACAGCTGCTTTCCATGGAAAAAGTCTATTAGTGGATAAGGAAAATGCTACTTACCAGTATGCATCTGTTCTTGGCATGTAGAGCTGCAGATCCTCACACTTTGCATTAGATCGCCATCTGGTGTTGGGCTCGGATGCTTGCACTTTGTTGTTGTCTTCGAAAAAGTCTTTTGTAGTCATGTGATAGGTGACTCCTCCTTTGGACAATAGTGCGCATGGGCATCGACTCCATCCTCAGATTGTTTTTCGCCATAATGGGGAGTGATGGAGTTAGTAGAAAAGGAAAAGGATGTCCATGTGTGTATATCTAAATAAGATAGGACTGGAACACATACAGGTCCCGGGGAGGTGGGTGGGCGTGTGAGGATCTGCAGCTCTACATGCCAAGAACAGATGCATACTGGTAAGTAGCATTTTCCGTTCGAGGCATGTGAGCTGCAGAGCTCACACTTTGCATAGACTGTACAGCAGTATCTCCCCTAGTGGTGGTCACCTGTACGTGTTGCAGTAGTTTGAAAAAGTGTTCTAAGGACAGCTTGGCCCACAGCAGCTTGTTGCTTGGCTTGCACATCAACACAATAGTGTTTAGTGAAGGTGTGTGTTGTAGACCATGTGGCTGCCTTACATATGTCTTCTAGGGGAATGTTCCCTAAGAATGCCATGGAAGCCCCTAGTTTGCGTGTTGAGTGCGCTCTAGGGGAATTGATAATGTGCGTTTGGCTTTTTGGTAGCATATTTGGATACATTTAACGATCCACCTTGCAATCCCAGCTTTTGAGATGGGATTACCCTTATGTGGTGGAGAGAAAGCTACAAACAATTGTTTGGTTATGCGAAATAACTTGGTTCTGTCAATGTAATACATTAGGGCTCTTTTGACATCCAGGGTGTGGAGAGCTCTTTCTGCTACAGAGTCTGGGTTTTGGAAAAAGATGGGTAGTTCTACAGATTGGTTAAGGTGGAAAGGCGAAATGACTTTAGGAAGGAATTTCGGGTTTGTCCTGAGAACTATTTTGTTATGATGTATTTGTAAGAAGGGCTCTTGTATAGTTAAAGCCTGGATCTCACTGACTCTCCTGAGAGAGGTGATTGCAATTAGGAACGCGACTTTCCATGTAAGGAATTGAAGTTCACATTTATGCAGGGGTTCAAATGGTGGTCCCATGAGCCTGGTAAGTACTATGTTAAGATTCCACACTGGGGAAGGTGGTAATCTGGGAGGTATGATCCGTTTAAGGCCTTCCATAAAGGCTTTAATGGCGGGGACTCTAAAGAGTGATAAGTGTTGCCTGTTTTGTAAGTAAGCAGCAAGGGCTGCTAGATGCAGACGTATGGATGAGTATGCAAGATTACATCTTTGCAAATGTAGTAAGTAGCAAATGATGTTTTGCGTGGAGGCCTGTAATGGCTGGATATTATTGTTAGTGCAGTAAATAGCGAATCTTTTCCATTTTGCTGCATAGCAAGCTCTGGTATTAGGGCGTCTAGCCTCTTTAATAATGTTCATACAGTCTGGCGGTAGGTTAAGATAACCGAATTCTAGGATTTCAGGAGCCAGATCGCAAGGTTCAGTTGAGATGGATCTGGGTGCCTTATCTCTCCATGGCTCTGCGTTAGCATTGATGGGGAGAGGTGTAGTTTTTGATATGGGACTACTGATAGTTCCAGTAGTGTGGTGAACCACGGTTGGCGTGCCCATGTGGGAGCTACTAGGATCATTTTTAGAGACTGTTGTCGGAGCTTGCGTACCACAAGTGGAATGAGTGGTAGTGGTGGAAAAGCGTACGCAAATCTGCCGGACCAATTCATCCATATTGCATTGCCCTTGGACTGCGGGTGTGGAAACCTGGGGTTGAAGGATGGGCATTTTGCGTTTTGGTGTGTGGCGAACAGATCTATGTCTGGCTGGCCCCACATCTGGAAAAAAGGTAGAAGAACTTGTGGATGTAGTTCCCATTCGTGAATCTGTTGTGTCTGTCGACTTAACAGATCGGCAATCTGATTGTGAACTCCTGGTAGGTGTTCGGCTAGAAGGTATATGTTTTGTGGAATGGCCCACCTCCAAATGTTCTGTGCCAGTTGGGACAGTTGTGGAGAGTGTGTCCCCCCCTGTTTTTGTATGTAGTACATGGCTGTGATGTTGTCTGTTCGGATCAGGACAGCCTTGTTTTGTACGTGGAGCTGAAAGGATTTGAGAGCTAGGAATATAGCTAGTAACTCTAGATGATTGATGTGGAGCAGCTTTTGTTGAGTGGTCCACTTGCCTTGTGTTGTATGATCTAACAGGTGTGCTCCCCATCCTGTGAGTGATGCGTCCGTTGTCAGTATTATTTGTGGAACAGGCTCTAGGAACGGCCGCCCTTTGGACACATTTTTTGTGTTCCACCACTGCAGAGAGCGATGTGTGCGGCTGTCCACCAACACCAGATCTGTAAGTTGTCCGTGAGCCTGGTTCCATTGGTGCGCTAGACACTCCTGTAGGGGACGCATTTGAAGTTTTGCATGAGGGACGATGAAAATGCAAGATGCCATCATGCCGATTAGTAGCATGAACACTCTGGCTGGGAGAGAGTGTTGTATTTGAAACCTGGTGATGAGGGTTTCTATACTGGCTATCCTGGCTGGGCTGGGATAAGCTAGAGCCGTGGAAGTGTTTATTGTGGCTCCCAGATATTGATGTATATGGGAGGGTTGGAGGTGCGACTTGGTGTAGTTGATTGTGAACCCCAAGTTGTGTAGTGTTTGTATAGTCTGATGAGTGTGTTGGACACACTGGTTGAATGATCTGGCTTTGATGAGCCAGTCGTCCAGGTATGGGAAGACATGTATTTGCTGTCTTGGTAGGTGTGCTGCTACTACTGCAAGGCATTTGGTAAACACTCTTGGAGCAGTGGTGACTCCGAATGGAAGTACTTTGAACTGGTAGTGTTGTCCATCGAGTACGAACCTTAGATACTTCCTGTGAGCAGGATGTATGGGAATGTGGAAGTAGGCGTCCTTGAGGTCTAGTGTGGCAAGGACGTCTTGTTGTTGTAGTAAGGGAAGCACTTGTTGGAGAGTGATCATGTGAAAATGATCCGAATGTATATACTGATTGAGGGGTCTGAGGTCTAGAATAGGCCTTAGAGTCCCATCCTTTTTGGGGATTAGGAAATACAGGGAGTAAACCCCTGTGCCCTGATGTAGTAGAGGGACTGGCTCTATGGGGTGCTTTTGAAGCAGGGAAAAAACTTCTTGCTTTAAAAGTATGAGATGGTATGCGGACATTGGACGCTGCTTGGGTGGTATGTTTGGGGGGGCAGCTGTAAGTTCTAGGCAGTAACCATGTTGGATAATTTGTCTCACCCACCTGTCCGTTGTAATGGAGTTCCAGACAGGTAGGAACTGTGCTAGTCGTCCCCCGACAGGAGTGGAATGGTCGGGAGGAAGTGGAGGGAAGTCACTGTTTAGGAGTGGGGGAGGTACGGGTGTTGGTATTACCTCGGCCTCTCCCCTTACTGTTGTTGCCTCGGTAACCACCTCTAAAGTATCCTCTGTTGGGGGATGTTTGGGTGGTATTTCTGTAAGAAGAGGAACTGTCTGTGTTGGTATTTCTAGAGGCTCCTCTGTAGAAGGAGCGACGAAAGGAGCCACGTTGTTGTGGAGACTGCAATGCTCCCATTGATTTGGCAGTGTCAGTGTCCTTCTTCATTTTCTCAAGTGCTGTGTCTACCGCCGGACCAAAGAGTTGGTTCTGATTAAACGGCTGGTTTAAAATGGTGGTTTGAACCTCTGGCTTGAAGCCTGAAATGCGTAACCATGCATGCCTTCTAATGAGTACGCTGGTGTTGACAGACCTAGCGGCGGTGTCGGCTGCATCAAGGGCACACTTAATGGACGCATTGGAGATGAGTTTGCCCTCCTGAATGAGATCATTTGCCTGCGTCTTATACTGGTCAGGTAGATATTGCAATAGGGTTTCTAGCTGGTCATAGTGGGCCCTATCGTATCTGGCCAGCAGTGCCTGGGTGTTGGCTATGCGCCAGTGATTGGTGGCCTGCGCAGCCACTCGCTTGCCAGATGCATCCAGCAATTTTGACTCCTTATCAGGGGCGGAGCGCCCCTGAAGTCTGAGAATTAGCCCGTTTACGAGCATTGGATACGACTACGGAGTCAAGAGGGAGCTGGCCTTTGATGTAGGCAGGGTCATCAGGGGCAGGTCTATATTTTTTGTCGATCCTAGGGTTAAGAATTCTGGCCGTAGAGGATCTTTAAATATTTCAGGAGCATGCTTGATGACTCCTTTAATCATGGGCAACGTCTGTACAGTTCTTTGAGACTGTTCGAAGGTATCTAAGAGGAAATCTTCCTCTGGTGGGTTGGTGTGTATATGTACCCCATGAAAAACAGCAGCCCTGTGAATGAGTTGCCCAAAACCAATGTTATCATCTGGGGGAGATGGTTTTGTTGGATATGGTGGAGGGCTTGGGAGGTCTGGAAGATCTATGGGATAGTAGTAGCCCCAATCGTCTTGTGGTGGGTCATCTGGGTCAGTAAATGCGTCATCAGGGTCACCACCGTCCCCCATGTCGTCCTGATAGTCATGTGGTGGAGATGTTACAGGCTGAGGCGGTGTAACAGGGATGTAGAGAGGAGGGGTGTTAGGGGGAAGGAGAGGAGGAGAAGGAGGCATAGGTGAAGTAGCACAGTCCTTCTTTTCCACAGGGACGGGCTTGTGGCGTGGCACAGTAGTGATATGTCCAGTTTTGGGGTTAATGTGGAGTTAAGCTTGTTTAGGATCGACAGTATCCGTACGAAAAAGCTCCTCCTCCTGGAGATTTGGCTTCGGTGCCGACTTTTTCGGTTCCGATCGAGGTGATGGCTGTTTTGTGTGCTCTTTGGCCTTAGAAGGCGTGGAAGAGTCTTTAGTCTTGGAAATCGGCTCCGAAAGCTTTGGCTTAGGGGCTGTGTCGTGGAGTCTTGGTTTCGACGCCGACTTATCCCCATGCTTGGAGGCGGGCTTTGGAACGGAGGTGGATTTCGGAGCCGAGTGTTCCTTTGGCTTCGGCGCCGAAGGTGCCGGTGGAACTAAAACATGCGGCTTGGTCGGTGCCGAGGAACTGGAAGGCTTGAGTCTTTTGTTCGGTGCCGAGCCGGAAGGCGGGGCGTCCAAAGCATGTTTTCGGTCGCGACTGGGGCCAGCAGGCGAAGTCTTGACCGGTGCCTTCTGTTTTGGTGGTGGGGTTGGGGCAGGGGCAGTCGTACTCACTCGTTGCCCAGGAGTGATGGAACCGTCTGAGTCCTCTGCCTCCGACACGATCAGTAGATCTTCGGAATCTTCCTCCGGGACATCGGGGCCCTCGTTGAAGATGTCGACAGGTTCTGGAGCGGACCTCTGCGCCATGACGTGTCTTCGAGCTCGACGATCCCGAATGGTTTTCTTCGAGCGGAAGGAGGCGCAAGCTGGGCAGGTAGCCTCGTTGTGGTCGGGCGAGAGGCACAGGTTACAGACCTTGTGATGGTCACTGTGGGGGAACTTTGCTCCACACTGGGGGCATTTCCGGAAGGGCGTCCTTTCCATTAGCTGTAGGCCTCACGGCGTCGATGGGCCCAACGGCCCGCGTCGACGGCTGGAAAGGGAATCGAAGAAGAGGCGCGTCGAGATTTCGATGTCGATAGAAGTTTTGATGATGAAAAAACGGTTGAAAGTAAAGTTTCGAACCGGAGCGTCGAAAGTTGCATCCGAACCCAATGGCGGAAAAAAATAATCTGAGGATGGAGTCGATGCCCATGCGCACTATTGTCCAAAGGAGGAGTCACCTATCACATGACTACAAAAGACTTTTTCGAAGACAACAACAAAGTGCAAGCATCCGAGCCCAACACCAGATGGCGATCTAATGCAAAGTGTGAGCTCTGCAGCTCACATGCCTCGAACCCATTGTTTTGAAGACAATCAGTAATTACTTTTGACTGACCTGCCAGACACAGAGTATGAACAGGTTTTCTGATAACTCTCCTTTCCCTCTTCCTGCCACTTTTGGATGGGAATCTATTGGGAGAATGATGCTGTTGTGGGGCCAGTCCGTAACCGGAGTAATAAACTGGTAAAGACTAAGGGCCTTATTATGAGTTTAGCGATGCGGGAGCGGGACCCCCCGCACCAGCACTGCCAAACCCGTGAGCCCACCGCCCGCCAGATCACAACTTTTACAGTCACTGGTGGGCAGTTCTTTGGCGTTCCCACTGAGGAACCTTTTGAAAAAGGCACTGCAATGGGAATGCCAAAGCAAGTTCCTGCAGGGCATGGACTGTGAAGTCCATGCCCTGCAGGAACTGGGGGTTAATGCACACAGGGGGCATGGATCCCCCAGCCCAGAGGAACAACGGGGGCCCTAAATGTTTCTTCACACCACGGTTTTCACGGTGGGCTCACCAGAGTGAAAAGTGAGGTGGGCAGGAAAGTCGTAATTTGCTTGGCAGGCCCGCAGCGGCCCGCCAAGCATTTTGAGGCCTCAAGACCACTGCAAGACCACCAGGAATCGCGGATCCCTGGCGGCATCAGCGGTCCCATGGTGGTCCGACCGCCTAACCTGTTAAAGGGCGGTCGCATCACAGGTGCGGCGGTAGCCACACCGCCACCCTGAGTTTGGTGGTCCATCAGACCGCCAAACTCATAATAATAAGGCCCTAAGAACCAAGTTCCTCTGTGTTTGCTCAAGCAATACTTCGCAACAGCTTTGTATGTGAGGACTTGTACAACTTTGGAACAAGTGGAAAAGAGGGATAAATATTTGGCTCAGTAAAATGGTCTATAAGCTCAAGATGACGGATGTGAAAGTAGATCTCTGGACTACAGTCCAAATAAAAAATAAATCCTACTACCCTCTGATTAAAGGGTGATGTACCTAAACACTGTATGTACTATGATATTTTTGGTTTAGGCCTTCTTACACAGAGAAGCACTTTGGTCTAAGACATAATATTTAAAAGGTGAGAGGACCCTTTAAACTCTCTGGTCAGGCTTCTGGATGGAGTAGCGCATCCTTATGGCACTAATATTTCAAATGTCTATAAAGACTGTGCTATCACCTTATTTGATTTTCCCTATCTATCTTTCATTTAGAGTATGGCAGTGATACACAGCCTATATACACACACAATTTTGTCCTCCACAGTTACTGTAGCAGAAGTGTACGAAACGGATACAGTGTTCAGAACTACTTAAAGAATAAAATTGTGCAAGGAGGTTTCATTCTGTGTTTTAATGGGGCAACAACCTTACCAAGGTGAGCAAACATTGACAAAGCCAATCAGTATAGCCTTAGCAAGGCAAACTCTTACTTTAAAAACATTTTAGCACAAGCATATGCCATAAAATGAAAATAAAAAATTAAGAAAACCTGCCAATCTCTAAAACTGACAGTCATATCCTTGCAATACATTTTTTAAAATAAAAATGAATCGCCATAGCATCTATTTTAAATAAAACCATGCTGATACAAGACACTACTGTTCTGAATGTAAACATATATTTGCATTGATCAATACAAATACTACAAATACATTGAAGTGAACCATTTCGCCCACAAAAAGAATAGGAATATTAGAATTTTAAAAGTTTTGACAAAGAATCTGGCACGTATGTTTTTTAGGAACTATACTGGGTGTGTCTAGTTGAGAGGGCTTTGAGGTTACAGGTGTTAAAGAAGATGAAAAGCAGTTGCACAGACTTTTAAAGGCATATGCAATAGTCTATGATGGAAATGACCAGTAAGACCTACATTTAGGTTAACTTGGTTGATTGACAATGTCCAATAACATAAGAAAATATATTGCTCAGAAGGGTTTATCATGTTACCTGCATCTGCAGCTCTGCATCTGTTTGCAGCATTTTGGTCTTGGCTTGAGCATCAAAGATGAAAGGGTAAGAACAGAGTGTCACAGAGTCCTGAAAGGAAAATGGTGTTAGTATGACTCACCAGCATAGCACATGACAACATGAAACTTCAAAAATATACATAATTACCTGCATGTGTGCTGGTCGAACTTTCTGTGAAGAGAAGGGAGATTTATTTAATGGAATCTTGTATCTGCTTTGATTATATTTATGCTTCTAAAATCAATTAGCAAATTAAGACAGAAAGAAAATATTAACAAACGTAACTAAAAAGAAAATATAAGCGTATACATAACTAAAAAACACAGAGGTAACATATAGCATTTGACTTTTCTGGGTACAGCTAGATTACAGTTTGACCAACACACACAACTCTATAACTGGCTGTAACTACACTGTAACTCAGTGTACTTTCACTGCACAACACTCACACAGCATGGCAGTAAAGTTTAGTACGGTGGAATTTGTGAGGAGTGCTTCTTAAGAAGTACCAAGAATCGGATTGGGCTGGGCCTTTTGCCTTCTGGAACCTAGCTCTACCCGACTGAAGAGCCCTAATAAGGGCGAAACCAGTCTTGGTTGATTGTGCTACGGTTCAGGGAGGACCTATCTGGGCAGTTTGGGCTGGACTGTTCCCAATGGAAAAGGGTCAAGACTGATTTGCATATGGTTGGGTCCAAAGTAAGGTGGTATGATGTGCAAACTAAAGATGGACTGGTGGTGCCCCCAAGTAAATACCAGTGGCTGAGATTCTTTCAAATATGGCATGGACTACTTTTTGGTATACTTCAGATTGTACTTCGACACAGAGACTGATACTCTGCACACTGTAAACAATACCTTCTAGACCACAGATGAAGATGACTACTGATACTGGTGTCTTCTCAGCAGACTTTGCCATAATCAACCATCTCACCCTCAAACACACCCGGGAGTCTCAAATGCGATTCTGTGGCAATGCTCTTCACTAGTGCTTCACCTCCCTTTCCTACCAACACAAGTTTGTTCACATGGGTACCTTCAGGTCACAAAAGTTCCCCTTCACCTGCTGGAATTCTCAGGGTTCCATACTGTCCCCTATCATCATCAAACTTTATTTGGATCAACCAATGATCATAACAGTACAAATACAAAATTATTAAAACCATCCAAATCAATGTCCATTATACTGTTGGGTCCACGAAATTTCAAACAAGGAATCATTCGGGTTTCCCCCTTCCCCATAGCACAGGATACAAAGCCTGCATAAATGTTACAGTGGCTACTCTCTTATCCCGTGAAACCAACATGACAGTGTACCCAGAGGCTCGACAGGCCACCCATCTAGAAGAATAGTGTGCTAAGGTATCAGGATTTGATATCTACAAGGTAGTCTACTGTTCCTAAATCATAAAGACACAAACAATGCGACTGCTATTATAAAGTGTAAATTCTTCTAGTACCCATAGGTGGACCCAAACTGATAGATCTCTGGACCCAAAGAATGTGCAAAATAGCAATGGACCACCAAGTGTTAAAGTGCAATTTTCCATTCAAACTCTTCGGCTGGAATATAAAACAAGCATTGGCATAGCCAATAGGTCTCGCCTTTGGGACCTTATAAGTGCTTAGCAAGAGGTTTTGGTTGGGCCTTAGTTTAAGGCTATGTTGTAGAGCAGTGTGGCTGCTGTGCAGCATGTTGAAAAGTTATAAGACTGTTATAGGTTAAAAGACTGGCCACATTATTTTGTAGGCACATGCATGCATTACCACGTAAAAGGATGCAGGAGCCTTTTTTTTTACTTTTGTGATCCAAAAAAGAATGCAATAGCTCTCGCATTTTTGCTTGAGTTAGAGCTATTGGCGTTGTAAAGGATAATGTCTTTTACCCATGTGTTGTAGAGGGTATGTATGTGGTGTGTAGTGGGATTACGTGAGTTGGATTGGAATTGTTAGTTGTGGAATTGTGTGGCATGGAAAGTTGTGGTGTGGAGTGGGTTTGTGTAGTGGAATTATGTGGCATGGTATACAATTGAATTATGTGGATAGTAAAAATATGGTGTTGAGCATATTGGAATTATGTGGAGTGGGTGTGATGGCGTGCAATTATGTGGAATGGTATTTTGGGGTGTGGAATGGTATGTAGAGGAGTTTAATTGTGTGGTGTGCTGTTGAATTTTGTAGCATGATGTGGAATTATGTGGTTTGGATTGGATGTATGTGGTGTTATGCAATTGTGCTGTTGAGTTGAATTATGCGGTTTGTTGGTGAATTATGTAGTGTGGAATGGAAATGTGTGGAGTTGAATTGTGTGGTGTGGAACTGTGTGACATTGAGTTAAAGAGCAATGTGATAGCGAAATAAGGGAAGGAAGGGAAGAAAGGAGGAAGGAATTAAGAGGAGGAAGGGAGGAAAGATGAGAGGATGTGAGAGAGGAATGGAGGGAGGGAAGGAAGGACGGAGTGAGGGAGACAAAGAAGAAAAAAGGATAGGAGAGGAAGCAAGAAGAAATAAAGAAAGGACTTAGTGAAAGGCGGAAGGGCAAGATATGAGTGACTGGAATAAGTGAAGTTGAAATAAGGGTTGAGGAAATAAGGTTGGGTATACGATTAAGGAGTGAAGAGAGATTAAGACGGGCAAGAAGGAAGAAGGAGGAAAGGAGGCAATGAAGAAAGATAGAGAGGATTCTAGGCAGAAGGGACTGTGGAAGTAAATAGGAAGCAAGGGTTTGAGGGAAGGAGGAATCGAGGAAGGGTGAAGAGATGGTTGATGTGATGAAGAGTGGTAAAAGGAGGAAGGGTTAGGAACGAAGGAAGGTAAGGATGGAAGGAAAGAAGTAAGGGGGATTATGGAGGCCAATAAGGAAGGGAGGAACGAGGGAATAAGGAGGAGAGAGAAACTGTGAAATTAGCTACTTGATATGCATACAACAGTCTCTTAGAGGATAAATTTTTCTGTCTGTCCTGTATTAATGTTTTTGATAATCTAATGAATAAAATACATTATGAAAGCAAACTAGAGGGAGTGACACTCCACAGCAGTTTTAAATATGTCCCCTAAAATTATACTATGCTTGTTATGTATAGCTTACATTGCTGAGGAAGTAAACAGTACAAAACAAGGTGACAATAACAGCAGTTTGATTTTCTAATCACTCGTTTATAAATAATATAGTACTTTGTATCTCGGAAACAATGTCCATCTTAAGTAATAAGCAAATATAGACTCATGTTACCGGTGAGGTGGAATGTGATAGATAAATCAAAATCATGGCTAAAAAGGGTCAAAAATAGCATTTAACTGGGATGAAAGCGCAACATTTTGACGAGAAATTGGATTTTGAAAGCGCTTCTAGTAGGTTTGATGAATTCAAAACTCACAATAAGAAGATAATGCATGACAGCTCTAATTGAGCTAATTCTGCTTCCGACGTGAAGAAATGTGTAAAAACAAAATATGCCCTGTAATACCATACGTCCATTTCCAGTTTTTTTCTTAGCCTTCTGACGCATCTTATAATGTGCATTCGGTGTAGAAATACCTCACGATGATAAGAGTGAGCCGCCTGTCTGAAGGCAGATTTTGATACACTTTTGATTATGCAACCGATATGTGAGCAACTCACATTTGAAATTCTGCCAACAGAAACTTTTATTGCGAAAGTTTGATACATATTTTATAACATGCTGCAGTGGCGATAAATCGACATAAAATAAGCAGGGACCATGCCATCTGGTAAAAATAGAAAGAAAAGAAGTAGCACAGGAGTGGAGAGCATGTGGCGCAGCGGCCGGAGTTGCTGACTTGAGGGCTGGGGATCCCGGTTCGAGTCTCGGGGGAGCAACATCCTGTGATTGTGGGCAAATCACTTAATTTCTCAGGGTGTTAAGTTGCGCTGTATAAATCTGCAGGATCTTGTACTATATTTTGCTCACGAATTCCATGGAAGGTGGCTGCTATATGGGAAAGCGGGAGCAGTCTTCATTTCTTTGTTTAGATGCTGAATGACGAAGCTGTTCTGAGAGCAAGACCCATAACTGAATGATTCTAAATAGGATACATCCTGATTGTATGCTCTCAGGTAGTGTGCTTCCCTGCCCAATCCATCTGCACACCCTGAGCTGAATCAAGGTGCGAGGGAAACGGTCATGACAGGGAATGAGAAGAGAAGCAACCCTGACCCCTCATGCAAATCCATGATCCCCTGTGTATCCGGAGCACCCCCGACAAATAAGAAACCCAGCCAGAGGGTGTGCAGGCATCTCCAATGATTCGGAAAACGGGATCAAGTAACAGAGACACTGTCCCTAAAAACAAACTCATCCTACCCTCGAGTCACGAGGCAGAAGCCCGTATCTAGTGCATAATCGGTTTATTTAAATGGAGGTGAAATAAGCTTAAACAAACCTGACGAAAATAATTATGAAAACGAGAAGCTGATGCACAGCTATGGTAACATATCACCCAATATGAATCCTATTGGAGTTGGGAAATGGAAAAAACCGACACGCTGAGAAAGGTCTCACCATTCCTCAATATGCGCTCTATTGTTTTTGTTACGAAAATGTCTCCACCTCCAGGTTTCGCAACAGATAGTGCAAGGGAGGGAGCAAGGGGGCATATAGTTTCAGGTGAAACAGATCTATTTCACACTGAACACTACAGTGTTCAAAAGTAGAGAGGACGGAGTTCCGCTTGTGTCTGCAAGGCAGCAGGAAAACAGAAGCAGGTATCACAGGAGTGCAGAAGACGTGGCGCAGCGGAGCTGTTGACTTGAGAGCTGGGGATCCCGGTTCGATTCTCGGCAGCGAACATCCTGTGATTCTGGGTAAAGCACTTAAACTCTCCGGTTTATTAATTGGGCTATGTGAATCTATATGAAACAAAAGCGCATGTTAAACAAGCATTGGCCGCGTGAGACGCGCTCTGTGGTGGGGGAGGGGCGGGAGAGCAAGTGACGCGCGGCCGTGAAAGTGACACGGCCGCGCGGCCCCGAGAAGCGATATGTGGTGGGGGAGGGGGGAGGAGCAAGTGAGAGGAAAGACATATGGCGCCTGGAGCATGCGAGGAATGCGCGTTACTGTGCGCGTACTCGCATGCTCTAGGCCAGCCAAAAGTTGTGGTCGCATTTCTGCAAGCCCACTACAAAATGTCTCGCCCAGAGCCAGCGCTGAAGCGCTGGCTTTCAGGGCGAGACCTAAAAATACCAATAGATTTCAATTAAACCACAACAGCAGTTACAAGTTTAAAGAACATTGTTAAAAATCAACCACTAAAACATGGATAATATAAAGGTTAAAAATACATATTAAACTATTTACGAAGGATGATGTGATACGAAGTATGAAAAAGAAGATGACTCAACCGAAACCACCCACATAATCATTACAACAGTTCCTGTTCGCTTGCTTGCATACACTTTGTGCGCCAGATCCAGGACGACAAAGTATCTTGCTAAAGCTAATACCACCGGCCTGGAACTGTTCGTCCTCAACATCCTAAATGCCTCAAAATACCAACTAGCGGCCAGATTCCTGCAGAGGGGCCATAGCCATTTTTAGGTCTCGGCCTGCACCAGCGCTTGCGCTGGTCTGGCCGAGAGTTTTAGTAAGTGGGTTTTGGAAGTGCAAACACTGGCTTTCGGCTGGCGACCAGCTTGAGTTCACGATGGCGTGCACGCGCAGCTGGCATCTGGGTTTCCTATCTCTTCCTCATTTCCTCGTCATGGCTCATTAACACTCTGGACTCTGATGTTTCAATCGCAGCAGCAGCTCACATTACCAACTGAGGGCCCTGGACTACAGTCACATGAAAAACAACAGCGATTAGCATTGAAATGCAAGCTTTTTTTTGTCTAGTTAGAAATATTGCTTCGGTGGGTTGATTTCACCTTATATCGCTATTTGTTTTATATTGGGAGTCACAACCTAATTACCAGTATTTTTGTCTCTCACTGTTTAAAAAAAAAAATATTTATTCGCGCAAAGCACAAAGCTATATTTAAGGTTACTTTTTCCGCGTCACTTCTTCACTCTATTTAAACTCCACACCCCCACTCTTACTGTCTCTCTCCTTCTCTCTCTCCCCTCTCTAATTCTCTCTCTACGTAATTAACTCTCCCCTCTCTATCTTTGTTAGCCTTTCATTCTCTCTCAACCCTTTATCTGTTTCTCTTTCAAACTCCTTCATTCACTCTCTCTCCCCTTCTTTCTCTCTCTCTATCCCGCTCCACTCTTTATTCTATGTACACCCTTTCTCTCTCTTTCTCTCTCACCACCCTCTCTAATTGGGCATTATATCTTCACTCTATCTCTCACTCGGCAAAAACACAGCATCAATCAGAGCCAGCACAGTATCAATCAGAGCCAGCACAGCATCACTCAACGCCATCACAGCATCACTCAGTGCAACAACAGCATCACTCAGTTTAACCACAGCATCACTCAGTGCAACCACAGCATCACTCAGTGCAACCACAGCATCACTCAGCGCAACCACAGCATCACTCAGCGCAACCACAGCATCACTCAGCGCAACCACAGCATCACTCAGCGCAACCACAGCATCACTCAGCGCAACCACAGCATCACTCAGCGCAACCACAGCATCACTCAGCGCCACAACAGCATCACTCAGCGCCACCACAGCATCACTCCGCGCCACCACAGCATCACTCCGCGCCACCACAGCATCACTCAGCACCACCATAGCTTTACTCAGCGACACCACATCATCACTCAGGGCCAACACTGCATCACTCAGCACCACCACAGGATGACTCAGCACCACCACAGGATGACTCGGCACCACAACAGGATGACTCAGCGCCACCACAGCATCGCTCAGCGTCACCACAGCATCGCTCAGCGTCACCACAGCATCACTCAGCGCCGCCACAGCATCACTCCGCGCCGCCACAGCATCACTCAGCGCCGCCACAGCATCACTCAGCGCCGCCACAGCATCACTCAGCGCCAAGACAATATCACTCAGCACCACCACAGCATCACTCAGCGCCAAGACAATATCACTCAGCACAACCACAGCATCACTCAGCACCACAGCAGTATCACTCAGCAACACCTGAGTATCATTCAGCATCACCTCAGCATCGTCTCCGCAACAGTCACCACCACCACCACTACCACCTCAGCATCACTCAGCACCACCTCAGCCTGGTCTCGGAATCTGGCATCTGTTGATTCTCCCCTAGCGTCTGGCCGCTGCTAGTGTTATAATACAGGTACTAGTTCCCACCTTCACCCTCCGATTGTTTATGCCCCCTCAAAAAAAAAGCTTTAACAAACAACCATTGCAATAGGCAGAAACAAGTTGCCAGCATTGCAAGAACAAAAGAAAACTGAGGACATTTTTTATTGTAAATACTTTTTTTAATATGGTCATTCAGTTTTACATAATGCCTTATTGGTCATTTATAAAGTAACAAAAATGCTTCTGACACTTTATTATAACTTTTCAGCATGCCGCACAGCAGCCACACTTCTCTACAGCACAGCTTGAAGACATTGGCAAAGTCAATAGCTCTGGCTAAATACTTATAAGGCCCCAAAGGCGAGACCTATTGGCTATGCCAATGCTTGTTTCCTTTGGCAGGACTGAAAAATAAATGATGGTGTATGTTCCCTGAAGACCCTCTACATGCTGGACAACCATCACCCACCTTTTGTGCATTGGCCCACTTAGTACAAAAGGCGGTCCCTATCATATTCAACCTCTACATGGAACAGCTTGGTACTCCACTCACAGATAACAAAATTAAGATTCACCAATATCAATCAAACAATCAATCAGGGGTTTATAAAGCGCGCTACTCACCTGTGACGGTCTCAAGGCGCTGGGGGGGAGGGGGGCAGCTCCAGATCAGTCGAAGAGCCAGTCTTGAGGTCCTTCCTGAATGTGTGCAGGGTCAGGGAGCGTCTGATGTTCACAGGGAGCTCGTTCCAGGTCTTGGCTGCGATGTAGGAGAAAGCTCTCCCGCCTGCTCTGTTTCTGCGGATGCGGGGGACCTCTGCCAGGGAGAGGTCGGCGGAGCGGAGGTTCCTCTTGGGTACGTGGAAGGAGACTCTCTCGTTGAGGTATTTGGGTCCGATGTTGTTGAGTGATTTGTAGGTGTGGATGAGGAGCTTGAAGGTGACCCTCTTCTCGATGGGGAGCCAGTGGAGGTCTCATAGGTGTTGGGTCTTGTGCTCGTGACGTGGTGTTCCGAGGAAGAGTCTGGCTGCGGCGTTCTGGATGGTTTGGAGTTTGTGTAGAAGAGTTCTGTTGATTCCGGCATATAGGGCGTTGCCGTAGTCCAGTCTGCTGGTTATGAGCGCGTGGGTGACGGTCCTTCTGCAATCGGGGGGTATCCATTTGAAGGTCTTGCGGAGAATGCGCAGGCAGTTGAAACTGGTGGAAGCGACGGCGTTGATCTGGCGGTTCATGGAGAGGGAGGAGTCGAGGATAATGCCGAGGTTTCGTGCGTGGTCTGTAGGGGTGGGTGGCTTCCCGAGGGCGGAGGGCCACCAGGTGTTGTCCCAGGCGGAGGTGCAGGGGCCGAGGATGAGGACCTCGGTTTTCTCTGAGTTGAGCTTCAAGCAACTGTCTTTCATCCAGGCTGAAGATACACAATGCTACATGAAAGTCTTCTCTGCTTCAGACATCCAGCACCACAAACACTGCCTGTACATCATACAGACCTGGATGAACAGCGCTTGCATGAAGCTCCAATTAACCAAGACAGAATTCCTGTTATTTTCCACAAACATCAAAGAAAAAAACAATACTAACCTGGCTTAATCACATGAAACTAGACTGCCCCGAATCCAGACTTTCACCCAATGCAAAGTCACTTGGATTAACCCTCAGACACCAAGCTCACCCTCAAGGAACCATGACACCATTACACCATAAGGCCAAGAGACTGTAGACTAAAGTGTAAAAAAGAAAAAACACAAATCAGCAGGCCTTTTCAGTTTATGCACCCAGTATCTGGAACAACATCTCAGTATCCTTCCTGACAGCACCAACACTGCCTCAATGTAGAAAAGAGTTGAAGCCGTACTCCTTAAAGAACACTACATCACAATACATTAACCATCCACAAGCCAGCTACCTTTCCTATCACTTGTTGACTTAATGCTTATCTTTGACTGTGTACAGGGCTCTGCTGCTTTTTGGCAATGTTGCGCTATAGAATTACCATATATACACATGCATACAGAGTAGGGTTCGATATTTATCTGTACTTGTGCACATTTTGTTCATTAATTGATATGATCCCCTTTCCACCCAAGAGTACTCACCATTCCTGCTTGGTTTAGAAGCCATAGGAGGTAATCTTCCTGGATATCCACCAAGCTCGAAACCTCTGGGATGTAGAATTTGTCGTATTCAACATGTCCGGCCTTCACGTTTACCTGAGATAAGAAAGAAGTAACAACAACAGTAAGTAAAATAAAGTTAATTACTATACAAGATTTGTTTACGTGATCCTAAACTTGTTTACAGAGAACTTCGTAGTTCCCCTACGGGATGCTTAAACTGATTTGGGTCTCACGGTGTGTAAGCTATAATGTATGATAATACTTAACCAAGAGCTAACACATTCTCCCTACAAAAATGCAGAGAAGATCAACAGAGTACTCAAAAGCAAAATGTTGTTTTGAATCAAGAAATAGCTCTGCAAGCCTCTGCACACGAGAAAGAATGGTGTGCATATGGAGGCATGCAAGGTCTCTAGATGTGACTGGTGAGAAGTGAAACAGCTGAAGTGCAGATGAGCTGCATGCTTCTTCTACCAGTTGGAGCCAGTGCCACGGACATGACTGTGGGGAAAACAAATATATTGTTTTATTTTTCATGTATGATTTTAATCAACTAAGTCATGAAAAAAATAATTTGGATAAAAATATGAGATACATATGGAGGACAACAGTTTGGAACAGGAGCCCTTCTGTACCTCAAAGTCACTGATTTCTAAGCATGACATGATCGAAACTGCTCCCACTGCTGGGCGGTCCCATGCTGATGGGAAAATACCCATAACATTTCAAAATAAATTACACTATAAACGGCTTGCTGGTAATTAATTGTTTTATTCAATGGTGAAATATACAAATCATGATTTTAAATACAGGCTAAAACATAAATGTAGAATTAGCTCCAACATTTGTTTTACACTTATGTAGAAGCTGTCTTACCAATGTTTGATAACTAAACCTTTTGAGAGCATTTTTCTATAGGCAAATCTGGAGCTGAGGATAGGTGGTCATCCATTCCTGCCTTTGTAGAAAATAATTGCCATTACAGAACCAGACAGGTTGAACTGTGTTGCATAGCAGCTTTGGTACCTATGAGACAACAAAGCCTTGTAACCCATTAGACAACCAAGCTGGGAGAAAAAACAGAACTAGGGAGCAATAGGATTCCAGGTGAAACCCTTTGTGAGCATAGCATAACAAGTATCCCCCCTTAACAATTTAATGGATAAATGTTTCATGACTCAGGCACACGGTGTAGAGAATCACGCCTGTTTCCCAATTTTCTACAGATAAATTAACTAAAGGACGGGCATAACACAATTTGCCAAAGGTCACATGGGCTAGTCAAGGGGAACCACGAATTTAGAGCAAGGTGTCCTACTTTTTTTCAAATTTGTAAGCGAGCCACAGCAGGCCATGTCTTGGCCCTCCATAGGAGTTCGTTAGTAAAGATCCATTTTAACAAGCAACCCTCTTGTCAAATCAACCCTCTTGTCAAATCTATGTCATATACCTTTGGTCTCTCTCCATTATGGGATCCGAGAGTCAGGGAGTTAAAGCTATGTAGTGTGTTTACATCTCATTGCACACTTTTAAGTAATACTTCCAAGATCGTGCTGCTGTATTATGAGTTTATGCCCGGAGTGAAAGCTGTATACCCATGAGGGCTGATGAGAGATTAAACCCAGGCTGTCTCAAAGCAATGGTTGAAAGAGGCTGACGCAAAAGGTGGAAAGCCAATGATCCCTGAATGGACATGTAAACAATAAGCCAACAGACAGTTGCAGTATCAAAACAGATCGAAAATGACCTCATTGAAAAGAGATGCTCCCACTTGACTGTTTTATGCATCAATGTGAAAGACTTTAATTTGAACCACTAGACTTTTCTCTTCTCGTTCCCAGGGCCTTTGTCAATCCAATTTCAGACATGTCAGGGTACAATGGGGTTTGTTTAAGTTCAAGCAAGCGTGACAGACACCGTCCATGCTTTGAGAAACGAGGAAACACAATCAGTGTACTGGTGTGTCAAAATGGCACAAATCACTGACACACACACACTGACACACACACACACACACACACACACACGTACATCTATCAACCATGAACAGTCATACCTGTTCCAAAGCACAAGCACCTTCTGAGGATTTTTCTGATTTTCAGTACAGCAGCTATATTCTGTTCACAGTTGTGTAAAATTCCCTTATCCCAACACACCTAATCCATCTCCTCCATCTAATCCAGCATACCTTGTGCAATTTCTCTAGTAGCCTGAGAGCAGCAGTGATGTAGCTGGTGAAGAGAACAGGGATCAGCAGTGTCTTTCTTCCATTTAGCAGATACACCACAGCAGCCTTGTAGAGATCAACCAGCTTAAAGAAGTAGCTTGGACACACTTGGGACCACCAGTTATCTAACGTCAAAAGCAAAAACAGAAAACAACTTAATGCAAGAGTAACTGTAACTCTCTCATTGAATAGAACAGGTAATATTACACATCTTGCGACTGGTGGAAAAATGAAACCAACAGAATGTCAGCTGACTCAGAAATCTAGAAATTTTTAAAGAATTATCCTAAGGGAGAAAAAGGAATGAATTGTATGCATATAGGGAAAGTGAGGGATGGAATTAGGAACAAAGACTAGTGAGGACAGAGAACCTAATTTCTTCCATATGTTTTAAACATGTTTAGTATGACTTTAAAGGTACAGGTGCAAGAACCTTTTACCCTAAAACAGCATAGAAGAATTACTGGTCTAGGACCATCCACCAAGAACTACAAGAGAGAGCATATACACTTAAAATTAAATGCATTCGGTAACTTTCTAAGATTTCATCTGCAGTTGTCAAAGTAACTTCCCCTACTGCTACGGGGACATGCAGCTGGTTCATCACTTCCATAGCGCTCTGGTAATAATTATCATCATTATTATTTTTTACACAGTTAAGACTGCGCCGTAGAACATTTTCCAAACCTTTACTTACTAAAATTAAATTCAGAGAATGGTTAGATACTTTGATGTCTGAGCTAGAGTAAGAGGGCTGCTAAGAGAAGGTGCAATATCAGTCGACCGGACAAAATCAATCTACAGCCCATCAATATATATTTTCCTAAGCAGCATTATCAATAGGTCTGTTGTCATCTGTAGGTCAGCTCAAAGTCACCCTACATCCCTTCTGAACTGAGGTTTTACTTATATCTCAATATGTATGAAATTCGATTACACAAACCTGGATTGCCTCCCTTGCAGGTATGGAAACCACACCTGTACCAATAAAAAAAAATATATTTTTGGGTTTCATCCTTGACAAGAGACTCCTCCTGGATAAGCATATTAAAGGTATTGTCAAAGATGCAACAACTGCAAAGGAGGATGTTAGGGAAAACGTTTTGTCCCCAAACAAGACTCTTAAAACTAGTAGTGCAAGCCCTGGTCTTTAACAGAACTGATTCTGGCAATACCCTCTTGGCTGGTCTCCATAAGTCCAGGTAAGCATCCCTCAAAGAAAAGATCCATGAATCTGCTTGTCTTGGGGCTGACACTAGCCTCAAGGATCACATCACCCCAGTGATAAAAGATCTGACTGAGACCTCTTGATACAAGATATAGGTTCAAGCTGGAGCACACATACATGTAGACGATAAACAGAGAAGTACAACAGGGTTGATGAATCCGAGGGAATGCAAAAATTAGGAGTGCTTTAAAAAAAATGATGAAAAAGCTGTGAAGTGACAACCACTGTTTAATGCAATAATCTGAAAGTCATCCATTTACGACACAAACACTAGCAAGTACTAGGGGATGAGAGTTTGCATTTTGGAGCTCGTCAAAAAAGATAGGTATACAGCTTAAGATCATCACCCTTTCCCAATGGTTTAGTCGTATTTTTTATTTGAAATAATTTTAATCAAATTTTGTAGTCCAATGAATATATTACAACGTGAATATACAACAGTACACATTACAAAGTACTTTTAATCTTGCTTTTAGATAGCTTCATATTCTTACAGAAGATTTCTCATATCCCATTTATAACAGATCGCCATTACTATCCGACTTTCACATGTATGAACTATATTAAACAGTAACTTCTTTCTAACATTAAACATTAAACTTATAGCGGTCCAAGGTCAAACAACAGTATCAAATGTGTGGTTCATGAAGAATGTTCATGATTGTCTCCCTCAAATTAGGCACGGCGGAGGGAAAATTACTATGTGCTCACATCAGACTTTCTCCATTATCAAGCCATATATCATAGGGCATATAATTTGGGCATCAGGGCCGGCCATACAGTAGGGTGTGGGTCTACCCTCAAGTTATTTGGTTGCAGCATGGGGGACGCGCCAAAGGACTTGGTGGGGGCTGTGACCCCTTCTGTGTGAGGCTGCTGCTAGGGGAGACTACACTTCCCACCAACCTAAGGGCCTGGAGTCGTGAACACTGAAACTTCGCCCAGGGGGCAGGGCTGCCCTAGATGAGAGCTTTTAGCACTGCTGGCTTCCCAGGTGCGCGGGACACACCCGGGCGAAGTCCAGGCCAAGGGCAGGCCCATCCTGCACCCATCAGCGCCAGGAAGAGACAGGGCAACCCACCTTGGCTCCTTGCTTTTAAGGCCGAGGTTGCAACGAGATTCAAGGACTCAATATACAGTGGACTACGACATATATACCCTTCCACCTGTCTCTACCCTCCTTCTCCTTTTCACTATATTTACCATGGGAAAATGCAAAGCAGGCTCCACTGTGCCACAGGCACACAACAATTAATAGCTTTTTGGCCGGGGCCGTGGGGGTTATCTCCAAGGAGATCGAATTGACAGAGTGGCGGCATTCCCCCTCTGCCAACGAAATACTCATCATAACCCTCAGCTCCAGCTTCTCGTCCACAGGTTGTCATTGTAAACAGAGACTATGTCTTATATGAGGAGGCCCCCAGCACAGTGGCTGCTTACATTGAGGAAGTGCTTAATCCCGCTGAGTTAAGTGGTCTTATGCCTAACGGAGAAAGAGAACCCAAAAGCCCAAGAAAGGTGTTGTAAACAGAGTCGTGACTAACGATCAGTTCACTACGACTCCTATGTACACTGCACTCACCCCTACGATGCTACCAGATAGAGCTATTTGGGAAATTTTAGGAGAGAAGCTTTCTAACCTTATCGACGCCCAAGCTGCAATCAATTCATGATCGTCTTGCCGCAATAGAGTAATCTCTGCGGGTTAGAACTAAAGGTGCCACACTCACTTCATTCAAACGTTAATTGCAGCACTAATTTGTTTAAGGATATTATGTTTATAAGGAGGGTCGGTGGAGTGGGCCCCCTACCTAAAAAGTTCCCCGGGATTGTATTATTGTAAACTTCTCTCACCCAAAACCTCCGAAAGAAATCTTGGCTCAAGCAGGAGAAGGTAACATCCGGGCCTGGGCAATAAGGATATTACCTCTGGGTTTCTTCTATAAGCATTTGAACCCGGTTAATTCTGGCCATGGGATCAGAAAAAAATCTCTTTCCAGCCCTTGTACCACGCTAATCAACTCCTGTCTAGGAATAGATTCTCTGCTCTATTCGGCCTCGAGGACAATGATTGACGCAAGGTTGCGGGGCAGCATGGTACCTTCAGTCCTGGAACTTCAGTCTCTTCTCCCTTTGAGACTTTTAGTTTGTGTCCTTTGTATTACCCAAACAAACTAGGTCTCCCGACTGGGCAGTGCTATATAGCCCGACAAACCGATCTCCCCGTGCCCAATAGATGAGTAGGTACTTCCGGAGAATAGGGGGGGAGGGGGGCTAACAAGCTCTGCTGAGGTAACACAAAGTGGACCATGACGTCAAGCCATCTTCTCATCCCCTGGGAACTTTTAAATTGTTATGATGGAATGTGCCAGTTTGGCCTCTAAGGTGTTATTTGAAGATTGCTATAAGATTATTAATAACTATGACATCATACATCTGGAAGAGACTTGGGGTACTGGTGACTTACCCTTTGACAGGTACATATATTAAAACCTCCATGCCTGTCCATCGCCCTCTGGCCGAGCCAAGGGGGGTTTGGCTACTTGGTTTAAGATCAGCATTGATTGTAACATTGAGCAGTTGTCTCTGGGGGAGGATGGAGGGCGGGGGGGATATGCAGGCGTTTGTTCTTAAGTGGGGCCCCAACTTTGGTTTGGTGATCCTAATTTTTTTTAACCATGACTTCTCAGCCAGAAATAACATGATTCTAGGGGGTATCTCTTACTCACATTCTTGGCTTCTCATGACTTGGAGAGTGTGGTCACTAATTCCTCATCAGGCCATGTCCTGACATACTGGTAGGGGCCTGGTGTCACCATTGATTACATTTTTATTTCTAGAAATGTACAACCACTGGTTAATGTAGGGTGAGGTCTTGCCTGTCATATACTGTGACCATAATCCTAAATCGCTCACATTGAATATACCGGGAGAGAGACCAAGGGGAAAACTGGACAGAGGTAGCCTATTATTACATAAGACGTCGGGCATAGATTAATCTGGCAGATTGCTAACATAGATAGTTTCATGAGCAAAACTCTTTAGGGCTTTAGGGGGCCGATTAACACCTGCTTAGATGAAGAAGTAGGTCCAGAAGCTAGGCTAATGAGCATTTCTGATTTAAACTCACATATCAAGGAGCTGCTAATTAAGCCTGTTGAAAATAATATGAAGGGCAGCGATTCCTGGTTTGATAAGGTATGCAGAGAAGCCAAAAAGCTGAGAAGGGAATTGAAATGCTCCCCCACGGATCAGGAAGAAATAAGAGCCTGTAGAAAGGCCTATACCCAGGCTCTGAGGAAGAGAAAGGCTAACGAGAAAGAAACAAAATGGGAATCATTGGTGCACTCTTGCCAAGTAAAAGGCCTGCAGGGTTTCTGGAAAGCCGTACGCGACGGCCTTTCCTGGGTTCAGCTTCGAATAAAGTCACATTCCAAATATGTCCAGAGGAATGGGTGCCATTTCAGAAGGGTTTATCACTCTAATGACATTACCCAGCAAAGTGGCGCTGTTGATTATATACTGCCGTTGATGATTCAACTTTCCCAAAAGGAGGTATTTGTTGCTATAAACAATAGTCCATCCCAAAAAGATCCTGGCCCTGACGGAATACCTATGGACATATATAAGGCTAACCCAGAGCTGCGGGCCCCTTTGCTTACTAACCTTATTAATTTGGCATGTAAGGTAGGGTTTCCATCCTTCTGGCGCTCTTCTATCATCATGCCAGTCTTTAACAAGCATTGGAAATGCAATAGGTCTCGCATTTTTTTAAGTTAGAGCTATTGGCATTGTAAATGGCAATGTCTGTTACCTACTAAGGGAGGATGGAGGGAGCAGTTGGTGTCGGAGTGCCAAAATGGTCTGTTGGAGAGTGACTGGCCAAAAGTAAACCAAACAAGCAGCGACTTTTAAAAGAAGCATTTTTGTTACCTTTATAAAAACCAAGACGACATTATATACAACTGAACAACCTGATTAAAAAAAGATTTTAACATAAAAAAATGTTTTCTATTTTTTTTCTACTTATGTGGCACAGTGGTATTATGTGGAGTGTATTTGTTGCATTGAATAGAATGTAATTATGTGACGTGTACTTATGTGGCACTGAGTGGTATTATGTTGAGTGTATTTATGTTGCATTGAGTAGAGTGTAATTATGTGGCACTGAGTGGTATTATGTGGGGTGTATGTAGCATTTAGTAGAGTGTAATTATGTGGCATGTAATTATGTGGCAGTGAGTGGTATTATTTGGAGTGTATGTTGCATTGAGTGCAGTATAATTATGTAGCATATAATTATGTGGCACTGAGTTGTATTATGCGGAGTGTTTTTTTGTTGCATTGAGGAGAGTGTAATTATGTGGAGTGTAATTATGTGGCACTGAGTGGTATTATGTGGAGTGTATGTTGCATTTAGTAGAGTGTAATTACGTGGTGTAATTATGTGGTACTGAGTGGTATGTGGAGTGTATTTATGTTGCATTGAGTAGAGTGTAATTATGTGGCATGTAATTATGTGGCACTGAGTGGTATTTTGTGGAGTGTATGTTGCATTTAGTAGAGTGTAATTACGTGGTGTAATTATGTGGTACTGAGTGGTGTTATGTGTAGTGTATTTATATTGTATTGAGTAGAGTGTAATTATGTGGCGTGTTATTTCGTGGCACTGAGTGATATTGCTAGGGCATGGCACAGTTGTGAGTATCTAAAAAACTAAGACCTGTACAGGCCAAACTCTTCCTGCAGCACCTGATAGGACTTAAGGTGCGCTCCCTGCCAGACGTCTCCTACCTTGGAGATCCCAATCTTACCCCACCCATCGTGTTGGAAACAAACTTTGAGCCAGCCGTATTTCAGATATACGCAGCTGAAAATGGAAGTTAATATAGTGCGGAAGAGCACAAAACCAACAAAAAGATTTAAAATATACAGAGGCAATCGCAGCACGGAAGGGGCAGAGAGCAAAACGGCAGAAGGGGTAGAGGTGCGGCATGGCATCAAGTTAAAAAGCTATATATTGTACACTATGTTTTCACAAGTTGACCTAGCCGTTTAGAAGTTGAAAGGTCATGTGTTGGAAACAAACTTTGAGCCAGCCGTATTGAACATTTACGCAGCTGAAAATATACGTTAATATAGTGCGGAAGAGCACAAAACAAACTAAAAGATTAAAAATATACAGAGCCAATCGCAGCACGGGAGGGGCAAAGACCAAAAGGGCAGAAGGGGGTAGAGGTGCGGCATGCGGCGTGGCATCGAATTGAAAGGCAACTGACACGGCCTGCATCCCAGACACACACAGCATTTCCCTTGCGGGAGCGAGCAGGGGCACCATCTGTTTTCAAGATAATTAAACACAGATGGCGCCGATGCTCGCTCCCGCAAGGGAAACGCCAAACGTGCACGCGTTGCAATAGAAAGCAATGCAAAACGTGCATGCTTTTAGCCAAAATGCTGATCGATTCCAAAAGGTCCCCTCCTATGCAGCGCATGCGCGCTGCGTAGGCGAGACCTAAAAAGGGGTCCCCTTCTTGAAATAGCGCTGCAAAGACTGTTTGTAAAGTCCTTTGAATTGGAATTTATAGAAGCTGCTTTTTAGTTGGCAAATCACTCGTCCCCTGTTTATAGAACAGTCAGTAGCCTAGAAACATTGTAAAATCCATCAAAACATGTTTGTTATAATCGTATAGGGTATGACCAGCATGTTTAAAATGCACAATGTAGCACTATTTTCTGGTATTGGCTCTAAGGATAGTTTTTCCCCATTGTTTGAAGTTAGCCCCGCCTCCATTAGTTGATATATTTGCTCCCCCACCCCCCAAAGTGCAGGTCTAGTTACGCCCCTGGTTAAGGTTATACTTTGAGTTTGCACTATATATAGTACAAGGATGACCACTTAAGTGACAACCTGCTCCATCCGTCCCACACTCTGTGCAGTAATTGTGCCTCACAAGCTGCCTATCCAACCCCATCAGCTTTACAACTGACTCACCATTCGAGCGCACAATGCTCTTTACACATACATAGTAGTAGGAGGTTTACGATTTGCTCAAAACACAGAATGTGGGGGCGTGGTCTGGCCACGCGAGAAGATGGCTGCTTAGATCCAGAGCTCCGCGCTGTGGGGGGGCCCCGGACGGAGGCAGCGGCTCTTCGGCGATTTTGGAGCAGCTTCTGAACTGCTCTCCTCACAGCGCAAGGACCGAGGAAGAGGCAGTGTTATTTTTATTCAGAATGACAGTCCCTTCTGCGCGCTTCAGCCTACGCAATTAACTGCCTTCATACTGGACGGAAAATCACCTCACAGATTGCGTGAGCAGAGCTGAAGACCGGAAGGGCTGGAGGTGAGGCGACGACTTCTCTCTGACTGTGGAGAGCAGTTCCAGCTGATTTATGGCTTAAACATTCAGCGCTTCACACGCTGTAACAAAAGGCTGCCTAATGAGGTGATTTGCACAGCTTCAGTATTTCCGTCAGTAGAAACTGTGGAGCTTGAGAATTAATAGAAACATTGTATATGACGGCTTCCACCTAAACTTCTGTGCAGTGCTACTGAGGTAATTTGAGTGTGCTATTTAAAACGTTTGTCTTCCTGTCATGTAGCATTAACCCTGCTACAAACTCCAGTCATTCACGAAAGTAAGAAATGACATATGCTTTATTTTGGATGACAGGAGCCCTTGAGGAGACTTTATAATTACTGTGGCTGGCTCTTCAGATGGAAACTATTTTCAGCTCCGTTTTTTCCTTTGTGAATACTTGTTAAACTGGAAATATAAACTATTGAAGCAATGTGACGAAGTTAAAGAGGATTTAATTGAATTAGGTCCACTACTGAAATTCACCACGCTGCTGCTACATACTGACAATGCCTGAGGTGATTTCATGTGTTTCTGCCTATTACCCATGATATTTTACTCAGTGAGGAGACTCTTAATGGCAGACACCTGAGTGAAATTGGCGAAGCACGAAAAATTAAGGCCTGTCACATGAGCACGTAGCTGAGGAGACAGCGGAGAATACGTCAAACGTCCTCTAGCTTCATGACTGTTCTGTGGCTGTGTTTTGAAGTGCGCTGCCTTCTGTCTATGAGTTTCTATTCAGACAGAAATATTTCCTGGAGGTCAAACTTAGTAGGCATGTCAATATAATATATCAGGTGAAGAATTATAATATTGGTCACATATATAGTGCTCAAAGGGGGAACCTATGACGAATACATACCCAAGGTGTTTTTATACTTTTGCCGTTACCCTGACTTCTTGGTGAAGCAAAAGAACATTGCCTGTAGTGGTGTTATTTTAAGAGGTAACAAACCACTATACTATAATATATTCTATTGAGGTGAATATGCCAGTTTGAGATTTTACCATTTTTTCTGTCTGCTATTTTCCTATACTAAGCTGAAGCTCTTCCCCTGAATACTTTTAAGTGCAACGCTGAAGTCAGCATATATGACTGTACATATACAGTAGCGGTGGTTATGATCGCTATGATGCAATCCTAATTCAATGCATGTTGCATGAAATGAGGTGACAACATATACCTAATGAAATGTGACCCTTTCTGTATATGTTTTACTGCCTAATATAGCGTTCGCTCACACATTAAACCTCACCAGATATCAAGCATTGAAGTCATAGGAAAAGATATATGACATTCTGAAGTGGTGGGAATTGATATTCAGTCTTGACTCTTGTGGATAATTACTGTCACTAAGATATATTTGATAACTCTGTGCACAGAAACGTCATTTTAGAAAGATATTACAGAGGTCAAGATACAATTTTGTGCGCGGCTGTGGGGCTGATATTAATGTCAAACATTAAAAGTGACAGTAAACTCTCTACGCCACTTCTATTTGCTGACGTTCTTAAGCAATCAAGCAAGATGTCTGGCAAAGGATCTGCTCCTGCATCAAAAGAACCACCTCAACATGCTAACATTTCTTCGCAAGGTGATACACTGAATCACATATTACTGGAAATTTCCGCAGTCAGTAAACGTCTAGAAGGTATGGACACTAACATCTCCTCTCTAACAGCTGAAACCAAAGCCATTGGTGTAGAACTGGCGGGTTTTCGCACAAAAACCGATGCTCTAGATTCGAGACTGACAATTGTGGAAAATCGTCTAGACAGTGCAAAATAAAGATCAAGAATTGCTCTTTCTTCGCAGTAAGATAGTTGACTTGGAGGACCGTAGTAGGAGAGACAATATTAGTTTTTTTGGCTTTCCGGAAAATATTGAAAATCAAAATGCTAGGTTATTTCTTTGTGACGTTCTTCCGAAGCTAACTGGCATCACCTTTGACCCTCCTTTAGAGATCACCGCATAGGTCCTTCACGAAAAGATAGCACAGCTCGACCACGACCACTTATCGCTTGTTTTCTCAGGCATGAGCAAACTAGACTTCTACTAACCACCCCGCGTTCGCATGGCTCATTTTCATATAAGGGTCACGTCATACACATGGCTGCGGATTTCTCTAAAGAGACTAACGAGAGGCGCAAAGCATTCCTTGCTATTAGACCTCAGTTACGACAAATGGACATTAAATATGGTCTATTCGAACCAGCCCGTTTTCGTATTACGAAAAATGGGGACTCCAGAGACTTTTATGATCCAGCAGATTTGCAGCAATTCCTAGATCAAATGAAAACGCAAGATATGGATACACAAGATGCTTCAATTGATCAAAGCTATGCGAGCTTGAGTTTCACACAACAAATACCTGATAATAGAAGACGTAATGTTAGCAATCCTCGCCAAAGAGGAAGAGATCTAGAAAGACCTACTCGTACCCAAGATGATAAATCTTCAGCGTTGCACGCTGCTTCTGTTTTTACACAAGATCAACATAGAGATAAGTCTCGTACCCCTTTGAAACCTGCCTCAGAAGAGGACTGACAATTGTAATATGACAAATTTAGTCATTAAATAAGTTTTCATATTGTTGAAATTTAATTTAAAATAAGATAACTACTGCATTACTTATATTTTTATTGTAAAAGTTGAATTGATTAGACAGTGTAAATCTATGCGATATAGATGGAAATATTATTCAAGTTTTGCGTAATAGAATGCTATCTATTCACCATGTTTTATAATATGTATTGAATTATACTGTTTCATTAGCATGATCCATTTTATCGTACTGTAATATTTAATAATATTTACCTCAGCTTTTCACTTTCTTATCTGTTCTATTTCGTATATTTATTATATTAGATCAATTAATTATTAATTTGTGTGCATTTATATATAGCAATGAATGTTCTCATATCTAATATATATTATATTTATTGCATTTTCGAGATGGTAACATATGCCATGCTTAAGGGACCTTCTCATCTGATTTTATATATGTATTTGCATTATGCGCTTTCCTATAGACTCAGCATATTATGGTAATCTATGTTATGCTGTGATGTGTATAATATATGGATTGGCGGTGTTTGCTGTCCCTTCATCGGGGCCCCTCTACGCGGTGGAGCTTCGGGAGATATAGGCCCGCGGTTCACAGTTTAGTATTTTTGGCACTTATATTATTCTCTACCAATATCTAAATTATATTTACCTTATTTTTCTTAATTTTACTGTCTCTACACATTTCCTACTCTCACAACTTTTACTCCCTTTGTGTCTCTGATTATCTATATCTCTGCTAAACCAGGGGTTTCTCTTCCTATTTTCTACCCTCTCCCCCCCCTTTTTTTTTTCTTAAACTCATTGGCACCTCGTAAATATGTCCAACACGCCCAACACACGCCCTCTTTCTGTAATTACATGGAATGTGCATGGACTTACTCACTACATCAAAAGAAAGAAAGTACTGTCATATCTTCAATCCAAGAGGACAGATATGGCATTACTTCAAGAGACACATTTGGATACATTGGAGTCAGAAAAACTCTGTAGAGATTGGGTAGGCAAAGTAATTCACAGTAGTATACAAAGGGATGAACATACAACCGCAGGCCCCACACGCAAATGTGGAGTAGCAATTCTAATCCGTAAATCTCTCCAAGTAACAATATCAAAAACATGGACAGATCCTGAAGGTCGTTATGTATTTGCCAAGCTACGTCTTGGAGATACCTACATTTGTGTTGGCTCTGTTTATGCTCCAACGGGATCAAAAAAATCATTTTTTCTTCATCTAAATCGTTTGTTAGTTGAGATAGGTGCATCACAATATCTCATAGGTGGCGACTGGAACATTGTAAGGGAACCAATTTTAGATAGAACAGGACCCTTAGATAAAAATAATAATGCTGACAGGGCACTAATGGACGACATCTTAGCTGATCATGGATTAATTGATCACTGGCGTCTTTCACATCCGTCAGATACTGAGTACACATTTTCATCTCCAACGCATGGTACTCTCTCTCGTTTGGATTATTTTTTAGTATCACAAAGATTAGTTCAATCCATTCAAGAATCTTGTATTTTGGAAGCAGCATTATCTGACCATTCCCCGGTCCTCTTAGCCATTGAAGTAGGCATATCCAGACCAGGGCGTAAACCCTGGCGCATGAACATACAACGACACAAGTCTCCAGAGGGTAAACATCAATTACAAACATTTTTTGAAGACTATATTTCTATGAATCAGGGTTCGGTAACCTCAAATAAAGTGATATGGGCTGCGGCTAAAGCTACTATCAGAGGTCAATTGATGCGCGAGGCGGCATTAGCCAACAAACGAAATGCTGCACGTCAACAAGAATTGGAACAGAACATTCAGTCGTATACCCGGCAATATACCATAGCACCAACACTGCAAAATCGTAAATCTCTAGAGCAAGCTCGAATGGCGCTAAATGGGCTTTACACGTCTAAGGCGGAGTTTGCCCTTCAAAAAATGAAAACAAGACATTATGAACAAGGTGAAAAGGCAGGTAGATTATTAGCGGCACAACTAAGGCAAAGAGAAGCAGCCATGGCTATCCCAGCTATTAAATCATCTCACGGTCCAATTCTTACTAGACCACAGGACATAGTGAATGAGTTCGCTTCCTTTTATACGTCCCTCTACACACCAGACACACAAGTAAACACAGATAGACTAAACAACTTTCTTTCAAAAGTAGATCTTCCATACCTTTCCGATGATGGAAGGGCTTTTCTTGAGGGAGAAATTAGCAGGGATGAAATTGTGCAAGCAATATCTAAATTGCCATACCATAAAGCTCCTGGGGAAGATGGTTTTTCAGCTGAATTCTATCGTTGGGCTGAACATAATATAATTGATTCCCTATATGCTGCTTTTCAAGAAGCAGAGCGAGATAACTCCTTAAATCCTCTTTCTAACAAGGCAATAATTGCAGTACTCCCTAAACCTGGAAAGGACCCTTTGCTTTGCACCAGTTACCGTCCCATTTCACTCCTGAATTGCGATATAAAAATATTTGCTAGCATTTTGGCTTCTCGTCTTAAAAAGGTATTACCTTCCTTAATTCACTCAACTCAAGTAGGATTCGTTCCAGGACGTTCCTCTAGGAATCACTTGCGAACACTGGCACATACCCTATGTTATGCTAAAAACCTCCCACAAGACGCACTAGCTTTATCACTAGATGCTGAAAAGGCCTTCGACCGCATAGAATGGGACTATCTTTTTAAAGTACTCGAACGTTTTGGACTTGGAAACCAGTTTATTCAGAAAGTACGACTACTATATGATAATCCTTCCGCACAAGTTAATTGTGGAGGCTTCATATCAGAATCATTTCCGATCCGAAGATGAACACGTCAGGGATGTCCTCTATCCCCACTTCTTTTTCTTTTAGCAATGGAGCCTATAGCAGCCACGATTCGTCAATCAGAAGCAGTTACAGGCATATCCCTCCCTATAAGTGAATCAAAACTTTATCTATACGCAGATGACATATTACTCACCTTAACAGACCTCCCTAATTCATTGCCATCTTTGCTTCAAATTATAGACACTTTTTCTTCATTCTCAGGTTATAAAATAAATTGGGACAAGAGTGAAGCCTTACCTATTTCTGATGGAACCACTAAAGCGGCTATACACAACTTCCCCTTTCATTGGCAACCCTCACGTCTTAAATATTTGGGTATCTTAGTGAATAAGGGTATGGAAGGTATGATTACAGATAACCTGAACCCACTGATTGTTCAAATGCAACGTGACTTTGATAAGTGGAAAAGTTTGAATCTTTCCATGTGGGGTAGAGTTCAAGCTGTTAAAATGGTTACACTTCCTCGTTTTCTATATACCTTAGGTATGCTCCCTCTTCATATTCCCTTGTCTACTTTGAGACTCATAGATTCCAAAATAAAAACTTTTATATGGGGCTCAATGAAACCTCGCTTGGCCGTGACGAAATTAATGGCTCACCATTCTTCTGGAGGTATGAGTCTTCCATCCATTGAACATTATAACTTAGCATTGCAGATTTCTCAATTATCATACATGTTACCGGGAGTCTCTGATGTTCCGCAATGGGTCCATTTAGAACGCCATCTTTTATCTTCGGGCTCTGATATTTCTGCACTTTATGGCACTAAAATTGCACGTCGAAAACCCACAAACCCAATCCTATCAGCCATGTCCAAATCGTGGCAAAGAGCACACCGTATATTAGCTTTAAACTCCCATATACATGAAAAGGCACCCATATGGAATAATTCCGGTGTTCGTATTAATAAGAAGGTATTATCATGGCCATTATGGGAAGCAGCAGGTATTCAAACATTAGATCAAATTTTTTATAATGGTGACCTTAAAACATTCACACAAATACAAGAGGAATTCGGTCTTCCATTGCATCAATCCCTAAAATATAACCAGCTCAAGCAATGTTTGGAAAAACAATTAGGTTCACATTCTCCGGTGCTGTTAAATTCACAGATAGTATCATACCTAAATACCTGGGGAAAACATAAAGGAGTGATATCTGGTTTATACAGAGTTTTTACATCACATCTTTTTTCTCAACCTCTAACCCAGACACTACAATTTAAATGGCATTCACGACTTTCAATTTCTTACACTACTGATGCATGGGAGACAATAATGGAGAATCTAGATAAAGGAACCCGTGAAGCTCGACTTAAATTTTGCCTATTTAAGATTCTTCATGATTGGCATTGGTCTCCTGCAAGATTAAAGAAAGCTGGTTTAATTTCCCATGCCAATTGCTGGAGATGTGATAACACTAACTGTGACTCAGCACACATTATATGTGACTGTCCGTTGATTCAATCTTTCTGGGCATATGTGGGAAAAATCTTATCTTCTACTATGCCTTTACATCTTCCGTTCACTCCTGCCGTTATTATCCTTCATGACCTTCAGTTATCTCCAAAACTCACCAAACCCCAATGTCGTCTTTTTCACACAGCAATGGCCACAGCAAAAATATGTATTTTACGCCATTGGAAATCTCCATCTCCTCCTTCTCAAGAAGAATGGCTGACAACTATGTTCCAAACAGCATCACATGAGAGGATAATTTATAATCTTCAAAACCAAACTGACATATTTCTTCGTGTTTGGTCACCTTTCCTGAACCTGAATAGTGGCATGGATATTGATGATAACACTCCAGGAGTGGATATTAATACCCCTTGATCTGACATTTCACAATATACTTTCTTTCTCCCTTCCCTCCCTCTTTCTACCCCTGGTTTTCATGCTTTCCTATTATTGTATTAACTTATAGTTTTGTTGTATTATTATTTTATTATTCTATTATCTTATTATTCTATCTTTTCTAATTTTCTTCTATTCTTTTATTCTTACTATATCTTATTGACATCTCATTTCTCATTTCGCTTCATATAACTTCTATTGATATGCTTTGTTAGTTCTTATATCAACTATTTTTCTATATTCTATTCAATATTCCTTTCTTCATATATTTTACAATTTTCGATTTTACAAATGAATTACTCCTCGGGCTGAGGAGATTTGTCATGTTACTATTTTCTATATTTGTAGTTATACATAATGTTTAATTTATATACTCAATTTATATATCTATTGAGTTAACCTATGATTGATTCTTTAAGACTTTTATATCTCTTATATGTTGCTTGCATTATTTAAATATTTAACGTTTCTCACACCGTATTTATTCAACTGTATATCTTACTATTTATCTTTATAGTTGTGTTATTTATTGGTGCATAGTATTTATCATATATGCATTTTCTCTTTTTCTTTTCCATATATTCCGTATATTTATTCATATCATTCAAATTGTAAGTTATTATTAACTTTATTGTACTTATGATGCAATTTTCTCAAAATGTCAATAAAAAATTATAACACAAAACACAGAATGTGCCCAACCTAACCTATGTACACACACTGTCCGTCTGTTGAGGGTGCCTAGCCTGCTCTGTTTACCCACATTGGTTCATAAGGACCAAAGCCTTACATATGCCTGCGCAGTAATCTAGGAACGTGCACAAACTGCTGTATACTTACAGTATGGACTCACGTACCCTCCCCACCTCAACAACGTTCGTTATTTACATAATATACACTCATCCCCGAGGTGGTCCAGTTGGCTCTGCAATCTCACATTGTGCGCTGAAAAACATACACTAGTTTATACGTATTTCCCACGCCCGTGGTGTCTGACACTGTAATACACTATCACACAGACCACACTGTGGGGCGCTAATAAGCCTGCTCTACGTGAACGTTGTGTGCTGCGGTGCCAAAGCGGTAATACAGATACACGTTGTGTCCTGTGAAACGTGCCTAGTTCTATATCCAGTAAACCCCTTGCTCGGTTTCCACGCTGTTTACCCAACTCTTGTCCCCCACGGAGCCCCTACGCCCTTTCTGGGAAATGTAGTTTTGCTGAGCCTTATGCTCCTTACCTCTCAATGACATCAAGAGTCAGGGGAACAGCTCCTCGTGTTGTGAGGAGCTGGTGACCCTACAAGCATCCTTTTAGAAAATCGAGTTCACCCCTTCCGCCTAAGACTTGTACTGAAGGAACTAACTCATACACTCCAAACTACAAATCCCAGAGTGCCGCATGGCGGCTGCTGTAGAGGCAGGAACCGCTGCGTGATTATTGCCAGCGGAATAAAGGGTAAGTATAAGCTTTTATCCCTTCCCGAACAACTCTCTCGCCCCCACCCGCGGGAGGCGCCTCACCGATATCTATGGCAAACCTCTTGGCGTTTTCCAGGTTGCGGAAAATCTCGTCCGGCGGCAGTGTGATGCTCTTATCCAGGCAGTCCCCGCTCCTGCCACCAGTGATCGCCGCCATCTTGGATTTCCTTCATTCAGCATGTTGAAATATGTGCATATATTTGCATACCGAAAGAATGTATGCATAAATTATGCTAATGAGCAAAATTGAGATTTCTCCCAGAGTAAACCGTGTGGTGTGGTATTACCGCACGCAAACGCTGTTCTTTGCAGTGCGTTAGATTGTTACGCCACTGAGTCGTACTTATTAGACATTATAGTTTCTAAATATGAATTTATGATACCTTGGAATAGTGAGTTAATTGAGTGGATTCTGGATAATCCAAGAGCTGCTCGAGTTTACTAAGAGAGCGTAATATTTTGGATGCATTCACTATCCTCGAATGCTGACTTAATCAAGAAAAAAACCTCGACTTTTGACCAAGGGGACTCCAGCGTTGCACAGCTATGATGCAGTTTAAACTCATGGCACTAATTCAATTTATACAGAAGTTGTGCTACAAAATTAGTGGAATTTACTATATTTATACTTAAAGTTGCACGTGATAGTTGTACATTAAGCTCACAAAACGTAAACTCGTTGGTGGGTGAAACATAATATCGATTTCCAAATAAACAAGCACGGAATAGAAACCTGTGGTGCGCGCGAACCACAGAGGAGTCGAACGCGAAACCAGTGGTGCACGCGCACCACAGAGGAGCGGGGGAGGGAACGCGGCAGCGAGACGAACGCGCGCTGCTGCACGTGCTGGCCAACGACGGGAATGGGCGGAGCAAAGGCGGGACATGCGCCCGCCTTTGCCCAATTGCGTGCTGGATTTTTTTCAAAAAAAGCACGCGAAAGCCAATGGCAGCCGCGGAAAGCAAAACCACACGCACGAGCGTGTGGTTAGCTTTCAAAAGCCCTTTCTAGAGGTCTCGCGCTGCGCGAGCAGTGCTGAGCACTGCAACGCTAGGCGCGAGACCTAAAAAGGGCAATGCGTAGCACCCAGAGTGCTATCGTCCAATCTTGTTATTGGATTCTACCATTAAAACCATTGGTAGAGTTGTACTAGATAGGATGCTTCTTGGGTTTATGGTAAGAATATCCTCTCTCAGATACAATATGGTTTAAAAAAAAGGTCTAGGAACCAAAGAACAATGATTAAATCTACATCTCCTAATTTCCAAGTATAGGTTTGCTAATTTGAGCCTCGTTTATTTAGCATTTATGGCTCTTTCATGTGCATTCTACTGCATTATTAGATCCAAGTTGTGGGCTACTTTAAGCACTCTGGGCCTGGAGGAGGATTTGGTAACTTTCTTGCAGTGATAACATATAGACCTGACTGCATCTGCGAAGTACGAGGATGGTGGAGAGTGCTCCGTCCCTTTCTTGGTCAAACGTGGGGTATGGCAGGTTTGCGTGATGGCTTCAATCTTGTTTTTACTTTATATAAATGGTGTGGAAGCAGCTTTAACTAAATCAGGGGCAGATGTCCCGAAGGTTAGCAAAAAACCTGTCTATGTGCTCTTCTATGCAGACGATGCCGTGCTACTCACATGGACCACCAACAATTTAAAGATCTTGATTTCCTCCTTTGTGCTTTTCATGAAGGACTTAGAGCTGGAAACCAATTTAACGGAAACTTTTACCATGGTTTGTGGCCCAAAAAACACTAAAACTTGCCACATCAGCATTGGGGTAGGTTATTGAGAGAGTGACCCAGTTCCCATATCTTAGTATAATGTACAACAATGCCTATACTTGGACTCTGTATGTCAATGACAGAAAGAACCGCTTTCTACGTGCGACTGGCACCATTTTTTCCCTCCCCTCATCAAATCGACAACAAACATATTCCTTCCTTGCTTGAAATATGCAGGAGGAAATATCTGCTCGTACTTTCGGTGCAGGGGTTTGGGGGTATCGAGATGTCAGTAATGCCCAACTGGAAGAAAATAGGGTGTGTCGCCGCCTCCTAGGAGTCCCTATATCCACTTTGCATTTTACCATATACCAGGAACTGAGTCTGGACTACTACGAGGACCAGATAAATCTTGTACCCATGCTGTTGTCATGTTCCATATGGTACAAGGAGGAAGCTACCCTGAATAGAGAAATTGTTTTGGACCGTTTATCGTGTGACCATAAGACGAGGATACTCTGGCTTAAATATATCCAGGAGTCAACATTAACCCTAGGCTGTTCGTCCCTTTATGAGAAACCCTCTGACATTTGTAAAAGTGATAGAGGTGGATCTTCTAGAAGGGTGCAGAGAGGCCAGAGAACTATCAAAGTCTTCAGTCAGGGATTACTGCCTTATTCAAACTACCTTGGGGGTGGCACCATACTTGAGCCTGGTGTTAGGGAATTGGGAGCGCACACTGCTATCCCAGTTAAGGCTCGGCTCAATTAGGTGGTTACTTTGCTTTCAAAAAGGCCAATTTGCTGTTTCCGATACTTGCACATGCCCATGCGATGAGATGTCACCACAGACTCTGCTACACTGTCTTTTTTTGTGTTTATCTTCCCTTGACTAAATGGTATCTGCTGCCAGTATAAGGAAGTATAATTTTAACAAGTGCAGTGTAGCATCGCTATATTTGATGCAATTAGGCTCTCTTGATGTCTGCACAGCAGTAGGATCTTTTTTGGAAAATGCACTTTCCCTGCGTAACTTATTGATGTTTTACTGATTGTTCAGTGTTTCTACTACTATTTTTTTACAGAATGTTTTTATTGCCTTTGTTGGTGTTCTTAATTATTTTGCTGGTGTTTTCTTTTTACATATTTATGGGACAAAGACGAAATTCAAATACGATTTTTAAAAGTGTGCATATCCAATTATCAGAAAAGGAATTTGTTTCTCAACATTTGATGAACAATATGCTGGCGCAAGCAGTGGACACAAACATTCCTGTGAACATAGCAGACCCTTATCTGAGGTCACTGTCAACAGGCACAAGGTGTGTAGCTTTATCATTGATGTCTTTGTATCAACCATGCTGCTCACTTTTGTATTATAGGTTTTGCACTGCACAATGAACTTTGATAAAATTCATTGCATATAGAAAAAATCCATACAAAGTTTATATGTACTTTTATGGCCACATCTGGCCGAATAAAGATTTGAAAGATTAGTTGCGGCATATGGTTCCTGGGTGTCCTGTCTCACAGGGAAAAAACACTTGAGCTTCATGACTAGTTACACTCTGAGCAGCACTCTACGTTATTTGAGCGTCGTGGTGGCCTTTCATCATCATTCCTATCTCAGAGTGCCTGTAGAATCATTTACTAAGCTCTAGCTATTTCTTTCTCTATGTTTGTCTTACTGTATTCCATGTCTTGCACAGCACTTACACGGCCAGTGCGGTCAGCCACTTCTTTTTCCCATTTCAGCGACACAGACTTCCACACGTCCGCTATACATTGTTTGCTTAGTACTAATGCCAGATCAATGAATCTAATATTAACTTTACTTCTTCCTATATCTGGGTGGAAGACCTAGGAGGTATTTTTTCTGTGCACAGTAGTCTGGTTCTCACAGCTACTTCTTAAACAATTGATATAACTTTGCCCAATATGCAGCTACTATTGCAAATGACCTGACCATATGATTCTTCCCATAGCTTGGGCATGTGTCAGCTGCGCGCAGATAGATCTGTCCTATCATCTTCGGAGTGAGATATGTCCTGTGTAGCATGCTACATTGTAATAATTAAAATCAGATGTTTCAGGAAATCTTGAAGTAATAGCTAAACAATAGTTTCAATCACCCTCACTTGACTCTCTGTTTAACTCTCTGTTTAGGATATGTAAATCGTAGTTCCCGAAAATCTCTTAGTTGCTCCAATAAGCACCCGATATAAGATTGAAATGGCCTTTTTGTCATTTCCTAATGTCAATGGTATTTGTGGCGGCTCTAAGTTAATCCCCCTGAAATCCTACTATATGTACGAATTGTCCAGTTGGCACCTTGTGTATTTGTATCAGCTCTTCAAATGCTTTGATCATGCCCACTTCATATAGACCCCCCAGATCTGTAGTCTGCCTCCTCATTCTGGCTGATTTAGGCCAGGTAGGTTGTTAATCATGGTATTAGGTTAACATATTGCGTATAGTGCTGTTTTAGCACAACAATAACCAGCTGCCTTTAACAGTCTATCTATTGGGATCTTTGGTCTAACAAACAAGTCTTAGATCTCATCTTTTTTGAGCTCTTCTGTAACATAACTAGTTTTGTGAAAAAATATATCAGAGCCACCTACTGAAGTTGAACCAATATCTAATATAACTTACAGTCAGGTACGCCTAGGCCTCCTACAAACATTGTCAACTGAAGCTTTCGCAGAGCCACCAATAATTCTGTCTACATTCTTGATTAGTTCTTGTGGTACTCTCAATGGTAAATTAGTGGAAAAAAATAAACTAAATCTAGAACTAATATCATTTTTTTCAATGCCATCCTTCCCATCATAAACATGGGAGACACATCCAGAAGGCTAAGCAGCTCCTAAGAGCGATCAGTCCCTTTGCGGCACTGTGGTCAATTATTTCTACTTCAGTCTGTGATATACCTGGATGCTTAAGTACCTAAATGTATGCAGTTCCCATTTCAATGTGTGGTAGACTCTGTCTCATCAGGGTTCATTCTAACTGGGCATATAGAGGACTTTCACTAGTTCACTCGAAGCCCAGTTGCATTCCTGAATCTATACACCTCATTTATCATCCAGCCAAGCCCTTGTACAACATTCTCCAAACACAAGAGTATGTTATCAGTATAAACCAACATGGCAAGTGCAATCTTTGTGTGGCGATACTGTTGCCTTTACCTTGAAAGCGTATTACTTTTGCCAAGGGTCCATGGTCAACCTAAAGTCTAATAAAGACAGGGAACAGCTTTGTCATCTAACCCTGTTAATTTGATATTCTTCCAATATTGTGTTGTCCATTCGCACTGTGGTCGTTTGTTTATTTCTAGCAATTTGAGCCATTTTACAACGTTTTCCCCCGATCACAGTTGTTGTAGGACACAAAGATTTAATTTGAGCTAATCAAGTCAAAGGCCTTCTCCAAGTCTGTAGCTACCACTGCCAGTGAAGGTGTTGAATCAGGAGTGTTTTCCAGTATATGGAATACCTGATATATTTTTGAGAAAGTGTTTTGTCCAGGTACAAACCCACTCTGACCTAACTGAACAGCGGGTGGCAACATGTTATGCTTTCAGTTAGCAATGGCTTTACTAAGGATCTTGAATTTAGCCTTCAAATTGAGAAGGGTCTGTATGATGCAAATACTGTGTGCCTCAGAATTGTTTAGGAAGGCACACTATTAATTTCTCTTTAGTAGAGGAAGCAAGTCTGTTTCAGACATTATTGCAGTGTACATTTCAGCAAGCTTTAGTGCAAGTATGCCTATGAATGTCACACAGAATTCTAGTGGAAGTCATTCAGATTTGCCCTTTCCAGCTCAGCAATTGCTTTTCTGATCTCCTCGGTTGGAAACTGGGTATCTAATCGGGTGATTGTAACCAGGTTCACTTTACCCAGATAACCCTCTAGCTCTTTCTTTGGCGACTACAATGTAGTGTAGCAATTTAGGAATATTTGACTGATTTTCTGTTGTATTTCACCTCCTCTACACTGTCTCAAATGATCATAATTGGGGCCTCTCTGGTGTCTCAGCCACTCAAAGTAAATTGCCAGAGGACCGCCAGTAGTTTAAAATATTTCCTCATCTTCCATCATTGTTCATTTTCAGTCTCAAAGAGAGGTTGTCACATATGAGTCAGAAAGGGTATGGCTTTTCACTGAGCATCTAACTTGGCTCTCGGTCACTACTGCTTTTTAGCTTTGGCTGTGTGTCATTTTAAGGTTTTGTCTGCACAGCGCTTGTGAAATCTTTATTTTAATACATCTTAAAAGGGGGCGCTTATCAGTTCCCATAGCCGAATTATTGTGTTCATTCGCTTGTGTGGAACTTTTTTTTTTTCTTAACTTCCCCTGGCTGCACGCATTTACAATACTTCTACTAAAGCTGTTCACACTGCTTAAGCCCCATTCACTGTCAATATAAGATCTCTTCCAATGGAAAAGGCAGACAGCTTCTAACAGTATGCTGGAATGCTTGCTTTTTATTACTTAGTTGTGTAAAATAGATGCTTTAGCCTTAGAACCTGTGTGGCATTTCCTATTCATGCCTCAGTACATCTCTATGCACTTTGTAGGCATTATCGGATTGATTTTTTCAACTTGATCTATTTGGTCATTATGATCGAATTCTAAATGGTGTAATAAACATTGCACGTTAAAATTAAAGTTAGCGTACAAGAGCTATACTATATTTTACTACTAAACAGGCAGCCACAAGTGCAGTTAGCTTGCAGACAACAGGGTCATGATTTAAATGGTGCAGCAGGTGCAGTGGCACCGGGGTCAAACGTTGTCAGAAGTCCTCTAAACACCTAATATTGCTATATTTTACAACTAAACAGGCAGTCATAAGTTCAGTTATCTAGAAGGCACTAGGATTATGATTTCAACAGTGCAGCAGGTGCAGTGGCAACGGGACCAAAAGTTCCAGGCACCCAACTAAACACAGATTATTGCTATATTTTACAACCAAACAGGTAGCCACAAGTGCAGTTATCTTTCAGGCACTAGGGCAATGATTTGAATGGTGCAGTGGCACCTTGCCCAAAAGTTGTCAGAACTCCTCTGAACACATAATGTAGCTATTAAGTCAATTAATTCAATTATTTCCCTCTTTCATTTTTCAAATTTTGCTATTACTTACCCGAAATATACCACTTGTAACAGCACAATATATTGCCTTTTGGTACATAAACAAGTCATGCCCAGCAGCTCACCTAACTTTACTCCCCTCAGTATTACACTATTTTGAGACTATTGCGCAAGGAAGAAGTGCTCCAATCTTGCAACAAATGAAAAAAACACAAAGATCCAAATTGCTGAGCCCCAAATATGCAAAGAAAGCAGTCAGAAACCATACCTTAAGTTCTAATTTTACCTGCAGAAGGCAAAAACCAGTCCAGGGTGGTTTGAGTTCCCATGCACACAGGACGTGGCTTAGCATTTATGGCAGTACTGATCCTACTGGGACAGAACAAAAGCTGATTTGCAGAAGATTGGTTTGTGTATGTTGTGACACAGTGAGTAAATAACACAGTGGACGGGAGTGCGGCCCAGAATAGTTAGCAGTGTATGAGATTAGTTCAATCATTGCACCTATAACTTTTTTAGTTTTCTCCCAGAGATGCACGAAGTGTGACAGATATGCACCTCTCGGACAAGGCCTAACAATGTTGAAAGAGGTCTAGGGTTGTCTGCATTTCCACCCAGAGGGGATGTGGCCTGGCATTTCAGCATTTCAGGCTGGACAATTCCTATTGAAGTAGATCTAATGCTTATTTGAAACAGGAGGACCTTGATAGGAGGACATTGTCTGTGGTGGCAAAGTGATCAAAAAACAAGGATGGAGCCCAGAGTATTGATCAGTGGCTGAGGGTAAGAAAATCATTCCACCCATCACTTTTTTGTTGTTGATAATCAGAGCTACCACAGTTCAATAGTCAATTGATTCCTTGGGCGAGAGCCAGGCCAGTCTTGTAGCTCAAATGTTGTATTGTATTGTAGCAAGTATATAGCACTTATCATCCCCTATGTGGGGCGCTGAAGAGCTTGCTTACACGAGTAGCAATGCTACACCATGTAGAGCATGTGGTTGAAAGGATTTTGTTTTGAACCTATGTAAGAAGGGTTTCCATGTAGTGTGTGATGACCGCTGAGGTGCGGTTATCATGTTATGGGACGCAGCGCACAGCAGTGTGTTGGATGATGAAGTGTAAGACCGATGTGCAGTTTTATGGTGTAGGAAAGTGCCCCTTTTTGCATGGTTGCTCCCACTTTTTACCTAAATGTTGAAGTACTTTGACTGAGTGTGCCCTGGGTTCCTGCCAACCAGGTTCTTTCCCTAAACTGTACTGTCGCAAAACCGAATTGACAACTCTCTGGCCACATGTAAGCCCCTTGTAAAATGTACCATAGGTACCAAGGGCACTGTGACCAGGAAAGACCTCCAAGGGCTACAGCACTTATTGTGCCACCCTTAGAGGCCCTGTACCTTTACACACACACTACCATCGCAGGCTGCATGTTTTGGTGCAAAACAAAGTGAAGAGTCGACATGTCACACATCCCTGTGTGCTATGCCTACAATCCACTGCCCTGGCATAGGTAAGCCACCCCTCTAGCTGGGTGCACTATACCAGTGGTGAGGATAAAGGTGCATGAGCCCTGTACCCCTACAGTGTCTAAGTCAATTCTTAGACATTGTAAGTGCAGTATTGCCATAAAGAGTATGTGGTCTGGGAGTTTGTCATTACACAGCACCATAATGGCTTTACTGAAAACTGGGAAGTTTGGTATTAAACATTTCAGCACATTAGACCCACACTGATGGCAGTGTAGAATTTAATGAAAAATTCACTCAGAGGGCCCCCTGAAAAACGACCTAACTCTAGTGTCCTGGCTGAGTGGATGCTCGCCAGCTGTCACCAGCAGACATGTTTCTGGATCCCTGGGTCGAGAGCCTACCGCTCTCGGGGTCCTGAAACAAAGCATATCTTGGGACGAGGCGCCAAGCCTCCTCCCCCAGGATGGGCAGGGTCCACGAAGGGGAAGCTTCAAAGGCCTGCCGCCTTTGTGAGCTGCCCCAGCCATTTTCTGCTCCCAGCAACTGGCCCCTACCGGTTCTGCCCCCCACTTTGGGTGAGGAGAATCGGTGGGAAAACCAAGATAGGAAGAGAGGTGTGCCCACCTTTGCCGACCCCACCCCTCAGGTGGGGAAGGCGAGGTGAAGCACAACTCTCAGTCCCCGCCATCTTGTAGATGGGAGACCCAACCAACCAGAGTGAGGCTTATGCCTCCCTCTCATTGGAGGGTGGCATAATAGGGGGTGTACCGACCCCAAGGTCCCGACCTGTACCTACCGGTAACGCCCCTAAATTTAGTGTATAGAGGCAACCCTGAACCTTGCCTCCTAAGACAAGAAGAATCAAGAAGTAGGAACGAACAGCTGTGCGGAGAGAAGAAGAGGACACCAACTGACTTGGCACAAGCCCTACAGGCCTGTCCTGACCTCAGACACCTCCAACAGAACCTCAGTGTGTTCTGCAGCAATCAGTCCTCGAAAGCCCGGAGAACCTGCCCTGCCTTTGCGACTCAAAAATAACGTTGTCTTCCGTGAGCACCGGACTTGGTCAAAGGTAACCGACTCTGACTCCGGCCGAGTCCGTGAGTCGCAAACACTCCACTCCTGGCACCCCGAGTGACCCAACACCCTCAGGAGGTCCTTCCAGCGATCATAGTTTGGATCCCAGTGACCCCTGAACCTCAACAAGCTCCCAAATCAAACCTGCAGCCAACAAAAGGAAGGTCCCCTCAACCGCGACCGAAGGCGATCCCCAGACCGACTCAGTAACCGAACTGGTCCAAAGAAAACAACTGCGACTGTCCGACCGACTCCGTCCCCGAAAACGTGCGGCCACAGGACGACGACTCCCAAAGCCCCTATTAGCCGCAGCAGCCGCGGACCAACTCCGAGGGATCCCCGATCGAATCTGCAGCTAAAGCCAAGACCGCATCCTGCACCCTGCTGCCTCTGCGCCGCTGGTGGTGTAGTTCTTGTTGGCCATTGTGCCCTGTTGTGCCGACCTCGACCCCAGGAGCTTTTGGTTTTCTAAATCTGGTGGCCTGCTTGCCCGCAGTCCCCAAGGCCACAACCGTGCTTAGCCCTTTGGCTAACGTCTGATCCCTGCACTCTTTACCCGGCCGCCTCTGTGCCGCTGGTGGTTCTACTCGAGTGCCCATCTGACCGAAACCTACTCACGGAGCCATACCCCTCGTTTTGTTCACCTAAGACTAAAAGTGTATCGTGAGTAATCCTGCAAAACAGTAATGATATTGCAAAACGTATTATCCATTTTTCTTTCCCTCAGGAAATGCCCCAGCCTAGTATCTAGAGATGCCTGGCTGTGTAAGAAAAGTAATTGTAAATTAATTCTAACTATCTGCAAATACAAAGTAATACTACTGTAAATGATTCACTGCATTTCAAACTGTATTTAAAATTGCATATGCTTGCAAAGTATTCTGATACTTACCTGTACCAGGCCTGGCTTGGTTCTAGAAAATAAATATAACCAAGTAATATTTTTATACAAACAAATTGATCAGAGTTCAGTCCATGAGTGTGTCAATCAATCAATCAAGCATTTGTATAGCGCGCTACTCACCCGGAGGGTCTCAAGGCGCTAGGGGGAGGGGGGTCCGCTACTGTTCGAACAGCCAGGTCTTGAGTTGCTTCCTGAAGGAGAGGTGGTCTTGGGTCAGGCGGAGGTGGATGGGTAGGGAGTTCCACGTCTTGGCAGCCAGGTAGGAGAAGGATCTTCCTCCCGTTGTGGCTCTTCGGATGCGGGGGACGGCGGCGAGGGCGTGGTTGGTCGATCGTAGCTGGCGGGTGGGAGTGTAGAAGGTCAGACGGTCGTTGAGGTATCTGGGGCCTTGGTTGTGGAGAGCTTTGTGTGCGTGGGTGAGGAGTCGGAAATCATTCCTTGCCTGAGTTGTACAACTAATGCTTAGCACTACCCTCTGATAAGGCCTTACTGCTCGCCCACACTACCACAAATAGAGAGTAAGGTACTATCTACTTTTACCCCTGCCTTCCTTTGGGGTTCCACTGGACTCTGTGCACACTATACCTTACTTTGGAACAGTATATACAGAGCCAGCTTCCTACATTTGGTGAATCAGCGGTGGGATATACAACTTTGAATTTTTTGGATTGACAGTCAACAACTGATCACACAACAGAACTCTTAAATTGTCTTTAGAAATTCTGATTTTTGAATAGACAAATTTTTCCAAATTACTAAAAGACTTGTTAGAGCCTTGGTTAAGTCCCTTTAGAATTTTAGAAAAATAAAAACTCACTATAGTTAGGGGTAAGAGGGGTTAGAATATTTTTTAGAATGTCTCTTAACAAGAACCCAAATGTTAGTGAAAACATCACCAACGACAGAGAATAAGGTTGAGGATCTCGACCTCACCCGTTATCTCCATTTAGCATTTAAGGAGTTAAGGTCTCTATGTAAGCTTAAAAACATCACCATGGGGTCCCATCCCTGCAAACAAAGGTTCCAGGAGCTGTTGGCAGGGTATGCTAAGGACCATCCCTCTGAGCAAGGAGAAGACCTCTCAGATGGGGAAGGGAATGAGGAAACCTTCCAAACCCCTCACGTCCTAGGGAGAACAGGGTCCCTGTGCCCCTGACTCCAAGAATACAACTCACAGCACCTATATCCCACACAGGTGGGTCAGGTACTTCTGAGTCCATTGAGGTCAGCCTTGATGAGTAGGCCAACCTCTTAGTGAGGTATACCAAAAGGTTAGATCTGGAGACAGACTCCTGGCTCTGGAGAAAGAAAAAGCAGAGATGGGCTTAGCTCCCATCAATTGTGGCAGCAACATACTAAATAGGGACAGAGAGCAGTCTTATGATCCCAAAATTCCCAAAGGGATTGTCCCCAAATTTGAGGAGGGTGATGACATCACCAAATGGTTCACAGCCTTTGAGAGGGCTTGTGAAATGAGGAAAGTGAGGAAGTCACACTGGGGGGTACTCCTTTGGGAACTGTTCACTGGTAACTGCAGAGACAGACTCCTGACCCTTACAGGGGCAGATGTTGGGTCTTATGACCTCATGAAGAACACTGTGATTGAGGGCTTTGGGCTCACAACTGAGGAATATAGGATTAGATTCTGGGGGGCTCACACAAAACCAAAAACCAATCCTGGATCGACTTCGTAGACTACTCAGTTAAGATACTAGATGGATGGTTAACTGGGAATAACGTGCATGATTTCAATGGACTTTACAATCTTTTTATGAAAGAACATATTTTGAGTAATTGCACACATTTAAAGTTACATCAACATCTGGTAGACCTAGGTCTAATTTCTCCCCAAAAAATTGTGAAAGAAGGCAGACCACTGGGTCAAGACTAGGGTAACCAAAACAACCACTGGGGGTGACCAAAAGAAAGGGGTTACAAAACCTTCCCAGGAGAACCACGAAGACAAAAAGACAGTCTTCACAAGGGCCCCAAAAACCTGCTCAGGGGGGTGGGTCCCAAAACTCTTCCAAGACCAATGGTAGGTACAAAGGGAAGAACTTTGATCCCCAGAAGGCCTAGTGTTTCAACTGTAAGAAGTTGGGGCACATAACTGGAGATGCTACTTGTCCTAGCAAGAAGCCCCCTAGTACTCCTCCAGTTAGTACTGGTCCAGGGTATCTCTAGATGGGATCAACTGTGTGTCCAGAGCAAATCAGGGTTCACACTGAAGCAGTTCTAGTCACCGAGGGTGAAGTTGAGTTTGCCACATTAGCTGTGTGGCCACCCAACTTAAAGAAGTATTTACAATACCCCTGGATAAATGGGACTAGAATAGAAGCCCTAAGGGATACAAGTGCCAGTGTCACCATGGTGAGAGACACACTGGTTTCCCCAGATCAATACCTGATTGGAAAGTCTTATCCAGTCACCAACGCTGACAGTGTTACCGCTAACCATGCCATGGCTTTGGTGACATTAGATTGGGGGGAGGGAGGGGTCACTGGCCTGAAGCAGAGAGTGGTCTTTCCAAAGCTTCCAGCTGCCTGTCTGCTTGGAAATGACCTGGAGACCTCAGCATGGGCTGAAGTAGAATTGAAAACCCATGCACCAATGCTGGACATCCCTGAGATGGTGTGTGTCAAGACTAGAGCACAGAGGAGAAAGCAGGGTGAAAAAGAAGTGTTGGAGCCTGAAAGAATGGCCCAACCTTCCAAGAGATAAGGTAAGAAGACTGGGAAACCAGCTTCTGAACAGCAAAAGACTCTGGACCCCTCTCCCCAGGGAGAGGACTTGGAAGACCCAGAGGGAACTGAACCCATGGAACTTGACCCTTACCAGGTTGAGCTCTTAGGCCCAGGGGGACCCTCTAAGGAACAGCTGTGCCTTGGACAGCAGACCTGTCCAACTCTTGATAGTCTGAAGCAGCAAGCTGCTGCACAGGAAAAGGGAGACGTCGGTGGTACCCACAGAGCCTATTGGGAGGAGGGACTCCTGTACACTGAGGGCAGAGACCCCAACCCTAGTGCTACTAGGAGAGTGGTAGTGTATCAAATGTATAGAGAGTTCTTACTCACTTTGGCTCATGACATCCCCCTAGCTGGGCATCTTGGCCACACCAAGAATTGAGAGAGGCTAGTTAGCCACTTTTACTGGCCCCAGATGTCCCAGAAAGTAAAGGAGTTTGTCAGCTCCTGTGTCACCTGTCAAGCCAGTGGCAAAACAAGTGGACACCCAAAGTCCCCCTTAATTCCACTACCAAAGGTTGGGGTTCCCTTTGAAAGGGTAGGAGTGGACATAGTGGGTCCACTTAAACCTCCTGCAGCATCAGGAAACAAATTCATACTAGTAGTAGTGGATCATGCGACTAGGTATCCTGAAGCAATTCCCCTTAGGACTACTACAGCTCCTGCAGTAGCCAAGGCCATCATTGGTGTCTTCACCAGGGTAGGGTTTATAAGGAGGGGGTGTCAGACAGAGGGTCAAACTTCATGTCTGCATACCTCAAACACATGTGGAAAGAGTGTGGAGTGCAGTACAAGTTCACTACACCCGATCACCCACAAACCAATGGTCTTGTTGAAAGGTTCAAAAACACATTGAAGGGCATGATCATGGGGCTCCCTGAAAAACTCAAAAGGAAATGGGATGTCCTCTTGCCATGCTTGCTTTTCGCCTACAGAGAGGTGCCTCAGAAGGGAGTAGGGTCTTCCCCCTTTGAACTTCTGTTTGGCCATCCTGTAAAGGGGCCCCTCTGTCTTGTTAAAGATGGTTGGGAGAGGCCCCTCCAAGAACCCAAACAAGATATTGTGGACTATGTACTAGGCCTAAGTATGGCAGAGCACATGGAAAAATCTTCAAAAAATCTTGAGGCCAGCCAGGAGCTCCAGAAGCACTGGTATGACACAAATTCTAGCCAGGGCAAAATGTGTGGGTTCTGGAGCCAGTGGCACAAAGGGCTCTCCAAGACAAATGGAGTGGCCCCTACCCAGTCTTGGGAAAGAAGAGCGAGGTCACCTACTTGTAGGACCTGGGCACAAGCAGGACCCCCACAAGTGTGATCGATGTGAACCGCCTCAAGCTTTTCCACGACAGGGCTGACGTAACCATGCTGATGGTTACCGATGAGGAGCAGGAGACAGAGTGCACCTCTCCCTGACCTTCTCTCTTACAGCCCCAAGTGTATGGAGTTGTCTATTCAGACACCCTCACTGCCCAACAACAGGCTGACTGTAAGCAAGTCTTACAGCAATATGCTAAACTATTATCCTTAACCCCTGGTCAGACAGACTGGTGTGCCCATGAAGTGGACACTGGGGACAGTGTACCTGTCAAGAACAAAATCTATTGACAGTCTGATCAAGTTGAGGAAAGCATCTAAGCTGAAGTCAGTAAGATGCTGGAGCTAGGGGTTATTGAACCCTCTGAGAGCCCCTAGGCCAGCCAACTGGTTCTAGTCCCCAAACCTCATCCACAGGGTGGAAAGAGAGAAAGGAGGTTCTGTGTGGACTATAGAAGACTCAGTTCTGTCACCAAGACAGATGCTCACCCTAGCCCAAGAGCTAACGTGTTGATAGATAAATTGGGTGCAGCCAAATTTCTAAGTACCTTTGACTTAATTGCAGGGTACTGGCACATTGGTATGGCCCCAGGAGCCAAAGTAAAAACAGCATTCTCCACACCTGATGGGCATTATCAGTTTACTGTTATGCCATTTGGTCTAATGAATGCCTGTAGGAAAGTGGCTCTGTATATACTGTACCCAAGTAAGGTTCAGGGTGTACAGAGTCCACAGTCCCCCAGAGGGTTGACAGAGGCTAAAGTTAGATATAACCTTACTCTCCAAAGTGGTAGCTTGGTCGAGCAGTAAGGCAGTATCAGAGGACAGTGTAAAGCATTTGTTGTACACACTCAGTCAGCAAATGAAGCCACACACTCAAGAACTGAACTCTAGGCCAATGGTTTGTATATAAAAAAATATATGCTTGTTTTATTTTAGAACCAACAATAGGGTCAAAATATACTTTCTCAGTATGAGATGCTTTGGTTATTCACCTTACAGATAGGCAATAGACTTTTTAGATAGTGGTAATCACAGTTGGTGCAAGAGGCAACACAGGGTCAAATTCAATGCAACATTGAGCTCAATGGAAAATTATGCTTAATTACAATTGATTACTTTACAGAGCACTTTTCTAACCACAGGACTGGATCCTGGATTCAGTCCTGGGACACTTCCTGTAAACAGGTAAGAAAAAGCGTTTTGGTTATTGTAGTGATTTTTGAAGAATATTACTATATTTCAAAAGCTGACACTTAGAAACTTTTCTGGATAAAATTACCAATGTTATCCTATGAAAGGAAATACAGTGTGCAAGCAAAGTATGTTTACGTTACTTTTGTAATCCAGTGCTGGACTCTAGGTTCAGCACTGGGACCTTTACTTAAAACAGGTAAGTAATTACGTTTTTGTAGTTTGTTCGATTTTTAAAGAATATTTGTAAAATACAGAAATCGACACTTAGAAGAAATTTCACAGAAAACCAGTCAATGGATCCCTATGAAGGAAAAGTGAGTTAACGGTAAGTAACGTTGCGATTACTTTTTAGGGCCAGTGTTGGGCACTCGGGTCCAGCACTGAGGCCCCTCCTAATACTAGGTGAGTATTTTCGTTTTCGTGACTCGGTTGATTTTTGGTGAATATTCTAAAGTTTCAGAACTCCACACTTAGAAGAAATTTCGCAGAAAATCAGTCAATGGAACCCTATGGAAGAAACGTGAGTTATCGGATTTCGGGTAAGTACTTGACTGGCAGGGTTAAGGTTCTGGGTAAGACTCAGGGGTCCCCAGGATCAGGTAAGTACAGTTTTTACACCCTCAGCGGCACAGGGGCGGCCGGGTGCAGAGTGAGAAGGCCCAATGTTATCCTATGGCAGGCGGGGGCCCCGGGTTGGTGGCTGCTGGCAAGCAGGCCACGCGACTGTGGGAGCTGGGCTCCTGGTCACTTGCTCAGGGCAAGTAGGGAAGTAGGTTAGGATAGAGGTTGCACTTCCAGGGGCACTCGGGCGGCTGGGTGCAGGGTGCTTTTGAGCCGTCGGGCGCTCAATGTTAAACAATAGAGGTCGTGAAAGGTGAAGAAAGGCTGCAGGCTCGGGGACGGTGATTCTTCAGGGACGACCAACACTTCAGGAGGTAAGTTGGGGTCTTGGAGGATAGGTAGACACCCAGGAGTTGGGCACAGGGGGCCGTGGGGCGCCGGGTGCAGGGGTGTCTTTGAGGTCGGGAAATCTTACCCCCTGTTGGTCGCGGTTGGAGGGGTCCCTTGTCCTGAGGCTGCAGGCGTCGTCTGGGTCGTCGAGGAGGGTCCTTGGCCACTGGATTCCAGGTCAGAATCGCCGGGGGGTCGTCCTCGAGGTCTTTGGTCACTCAGGCACAGGCTGGACTCGGCGGGTGCAGAGTGTGCAGGTTTCGCGGCTCCGTGCCAGGGCCGGGTCTTTGGTAGGTTTTCTTTTGAGCAGTACCACTGCTCGTGGGAGTCCCTGGGTCGAAGGCTGTAGCACAGAAGTCAGGTCCTCCGGGGTTTGTGAGGTTGCTGAGGCCGGGATTCCGCAGGAGCAGGTTCAGAGGTCGACAGGCCGGTAGGGCTGGGGCCAAGTCAGTTGTTGTCGCCTCCTTTTTAGCAGCTGCACGGCTGGTCTTCTTGCTTCGTCTTCTCTTCTTGTTTTCGGATTTGGGAACTGCGGAAGGAAGGTTCAGGGAGCCCCTAAATACTAAATTTAGGGGTGGTTACAGGTAGGTAAGGGCAGGGACCAATGGGTCCCTTCCTGGGGTGGGTACACCCCTATTCTGTTCCTCTCCAGTGGGAGGGGGACAGGAGCCTGTCCCTGGTTGGCCAGGTCCCCCATCCTCAAGATGGCGGGGACTCGAGCTTGTGCTTCACCTCGCCTCCCCCACCTTAGGGGTGGAGTTGGCAGAGGTGGGCACAACCCATTTCCTGCTTCTGGTTTTCCCGCCGGTTCTCCCGCCAGGAGTGGGGGTAGAACCAGTGGGGACCAGTTTGCTGGAAGCAGCAAATGGTCTGGGGAAACTCCAAAGGCGGCAGGCCTTTGAAGCTCCCCTGCCCATCCTGGGGAGGAGGCTTTGGCACCTCGTCCCGGGATGTGCATTGTTTCAGGCCCCTGAGAGCAGAGGCTCTCGACCCAGGGGTCCAGAAACATGTCTGGTGGTGGCAGCCTGGGCAGCCACTCAGTCCGGACACTGGAGGTCGGGTTGGTTTCAGGGGCATCTCTAAGATGCCCTCTGGAGTGCGTTTTACATTAAATCCCACACTGGCATCAGTGGGGGTTTAATGTGCTGAGAAGTTTGATACCAAACTTCTTAGTCTTCAGTGGGGCCATTATGGTGCTGTGGAGTTCGTAATGACAGACTCCCAGCACCATATACTCTTAATGGCAGCACTGCACTTACAATGCCCAAGAATGGACTTGGGCACTGTAGGGGCACAGGGCTCATGCCTCTATGCCCTCACCACTGGCATAGTGCACCCAGCTAGAGGGGTGGCTGACCTAGGCCAGGGCAGTGGCTTGTAGGCATGGCACACAGGGATGTGAGCCATGTCGACTCTTCACTTTTGTTCTGCACCAAGACACGCAGCCTGCAAAGGCAGTGTGTGTGTGTAAGGTGCAGGGTCCCTAAGGGTGGCACAACAAGTGCTGCAGCCCTTAGGGGCCTTCCCTGGTCACAGTGCCCTGGGTACCCATGGTACCATTTACCAGGGGCTGACCTGTGGCCAGGGATGTCAATTGGGTGTAGGTATCAATGCAATTTTAGGGAAGGAACACAGGCCCTGGGTACCTGGTTGGCAGGAGCCCAGGGCACACTCAGTCAAAGTACATCAGCCATTCAGCAAAAAGTGGGGGCATACCATGTAAGAAAGATGGCACTTTCTCACACAACTCCCCCAAACGAAAGATGATGAGACTAACCTTGCCCTATGGAGTCTTCATTGTCTAAGTGGAAGAACCTGGAAAGGCCATCTGCATTGGCATGGGCAGTGCCAGGTCTGTGTTCCACTTCAAAGTCCATTCCCTGTAGGGAGATGGACCACCTCAACAGTTTTGGGTTTTCTCCTTTCATTTGCATTAGCCACCTGAGAGGTCTGTGGTCAGTTTGAACTAGGAAGTGAGTTCCAAACAGGTAGGGCCTCAGCTTCTTCAGGGACCAGACCACAGCAAAGGCCTCCCTCTCAATGGCACTCCAACGCTGCTCCCTGGGGAGAAGCCTTCTGCTTATAAAAGCAACAGGTTGGTCTTGGCCTTCATCATTGGTCTGGGATAGGACCGCTCCTATCCCTAGCTCAGAGGCATCAGTCTGCACAATGAACTGCTTGGCATAATCTGGTGCTTTTAGAATTGGTGCTGAGCACATTGCTTCTTTCAGAGTGTCAAAAGCCTTTTGGCAACAAACTGTCCAGTTTACTTTCTTTGGCATCTTCTTGGAGGTGAGTTCTGTGAGGGGAGTCACAATGGACCCATATCCCTTCACAAACCTCCTGTAGTACCCAGTCAAGCCAAGGAATGCCCTGACTTGGGTCTGAGTTGTTGGAGCTACCCAGTCCAGGATAGCCTGGATCTTGGGCTGTAAGGGTTGTACCTGGCCTCCACCAACCAGGTGGCCCAAGTACACCACAGTGCCCTGCCCTATCTGGCATTTGGATGCCTTGATAGTTAGGCCTGCAGTTTGCAGGGCCTTTAAAACCTTCCCAAGGTGGACCAGGTGATCCTGCCAGGTGGAACTGAAGACAGCAATATCATCAAGATAAGCTGCACTAAAGGACTCCAACCCAGCAAGGACTTGATTCACCAACCTCTGGAAGGTGGCAGGGGCATTCTTTAAACCAAAGGGCATAACAGTGAACTGAAAATGCCCATCAGGTGTGGAGAATGCTGTTTTCTGTTTGGCTCCTGGGGCCATGCCAATCTGCCAGTACCCTGCAGTTAAGTCAAAGGTACTCAGGTATTTGGCTGCACCCAATCTGTCTATCAGTTCATCAGCTCTTGGGATAGGGTGTGCATCTGTCTTGGTGACAGAGTTGAGACCCCTATAGTCCACACAAAACCTCATCTCTCTCTTTTCACCCTTTTGATGAGGTTTGGGGACCAGAACCACTGGGCTAGCCCAGGGGCTCTCAGAGGGCTCAATAACCCCTAGCTCCAGCATCTTGCTGACTTCAGCTCTGATGCTTTCCTTAACTTGGTCTGACTGACGATAGATCTTGTTTTTGACAGGTGCACTGTCACCAGTGTCCACATCATGGGTACACCAGTTTGTCAGACCAGGGGTCAAGGAAAGAGCCCAGCATACTGCTGCAAGACTTGCTTGCAGTCAGTCTGCTGTTGGGCAGTGAGGGTGTCTGAAAAGACAACTCCATCTACTGACCCATCTTTTGGGCTGTGGGAGAGGAGATCAGGGAGAGGTTCACTCTCAGCTTCCTGTTCCTCATCTGTCACCATCAGCATGGTGATGTCAGCCCTGTCATTGTAGAGTTTTAGGCGGTTCACATGGATAACCCTTTTGGGTGTCCTGCTGGTGCCCAGGTCAACCAGGTAGGTGACCTCACTCTTTTCTCTAGGATAGGGTAAGGGCCACTCCATCTGTCCTGGAGGGCCCTTGGTGCCACTGGCTCCAAAACCCATACCTGTTGCCCAGGTTGGAATTCAACCAGTGCAGCTTTTTGGTCATACCAGTGCTTCTGAAGCTCCTGGCTGGCCTCAAGGTTCTTGGATGCCTTTTCCATGTACTCAGCCATTCTGGACCTTAGGCCAAGCACATAGTCCACTATATCTTGTTTGGGTTCTTGGAGAGGTCTCTCCCAGCCCTCCTTTACAAGACAGAGTGGTCCCCTCACAGGATGGCCAAACAGAAGTTCAAAGGGTGAGAAACCTACCCCCTTCTGTGGCACTTCTCTGTAAGCGAAAAGCAGGCATGGTAGTAGGACATCCCATCTCCTTTTGAGTTTTTCAGGGAGCCCCATGATCATGCCTTTCAATGTCTTGTTGAACCTCTCAACAAGGCCATTGGTTTGTGGGTGGTAGGGTGTAGTAAACTTGTACTGCACCCCACACTCCTTCCACATGTGGGTCAGGTAAGCAGACATGAAGTTGGAACCTCTGTCTGAAACCACCTCCTTAGGAAACCCTACCCTGGTGAAGACACCAATGAGGGCTTTGGCTACTGCAGGAGCTGTAGTAGTCCTAAGGGGAATAGCCTCAGGATACCTAGTGGCATGATCCACTACCACCAGTATGAATTTGTTCCCTGAGGCTGTGGGAGGTTCCAGTGGACCCACTATGTCCACACCTACCCTTTCAAAGGGAACCCCACCACAGGTAGTGGTATCAGGGGGCCTTTGGATGGCCACCTGTCTTGCCACTGGCTTGACAGGTAACACAGGAGCTGACAAACTCCTTCACCTTTTGGTGCATCTGGGGCCAGTAAAAGTGGCTAACTAGCCTTTCCCAAGTTTTGGTTTGGCCCAGATGTCCAGCTAGGGGATGTCATGAGCCAAAGTTAGGAGGAACTCCCGGTACTTCTGGGGCACTACCACTCTCCTGGTGGTTCCAGGGTTGGGGTCTTTTGCCTCAGTGTACAGTAATCCCTCTTCCCAATAGACTCTGTGGGTACCACTGACATCTCCCTTGGCTTCTGAAACAGCTTGCTGCCTCAGGCTTTCAAGAGTGGGACAGTCTTGCTGTCCCTGGCACAGCTCTTCCCTAGAGGGTCCCCCTGGGCCCAAGAGTTCAACCTGGTAAGGGTCAAGCTCTAGGGGCTCAGTTCCCTCTGGGGCTTCCAGGTTCTCTCCCTGAGGAGAGGGGTCCTGCTCTTGTGACTGTGTAGAAGCTGGTCCGCCAGTCTTCTTTCCTTTTCTCTTGGTAGGCTGGGCCATCATTTCAGGCTCCAACACTATTTCTTCACCCTGCCTTTTGCTCTGTGCTCTTGTTTTTACACACACCAATTCAGGGATGCCCAGCATGGCTGCATGGGCCTTTAGCTCCACCTCTGCCCAGGCTGAGGTTTCCAGATCATTTCCTAGCAGACATGCAGCTGGTAACTTCGGAGAGACCACTACCTGCTTCAGGCCAGTAACCCCCCAGCCTAATGTCACCATGGCCATGGGATGACTAGTGGTGACACTGTCAGCATTGGTGACTGGGTAAGTTTTCCCAATCAAGTATTGCTCAGGGGAAACCAGTGTGTCCCTCACCATAGTGACACTGGCACCTGTATCCCTCAGAGCCTCTACTCTAGTTCCATTCACCCAGGGGTATTGCAAATACTTCTTTAAGTTGGGTGGCCACACAGCTACAGTGGCAAATTCCACTTCCCCTAGGGAGACCAGACTTGCCTCAGTGGGTTCCCAGATTTGCTCAGGGTACACTTCTGATCCCATCTGTAAACTTGCTGCCCCAGGAGTAGCTGTACTGGGTGCCTTAGGGGCTTTGTTGTGGGGGCAAGTTTTGTCTACAGTGAGGTGTCCTGACTTCTTACAGTTATTACACCAGGCCTTCAAGGGATCAAAGTTCTTCCCCTATAGGGTTGAGGCACATAGGGAGTAGTTTGGGACCCACCCCCTGAACAGGTTTTTGGGGCCCTTTGGAAGACTCAGACTTTTTATCTTGGGGATTCTCACCACCTTTCCCCTGGGGGGTTTGGTGACCACCTTCTTTTGGTCACCCCCAGTGGTTGTCCTTGTCACCCTAGTCTTGACCCAGTGGTCTGCCTTCTTTCCCAATTCTTGGGGAGAAATTAGACCTAGGTCTACCAAATGCTGATGCAACTTTTCATTTGTGCAATTACTTAGTATGTGTTCCTTCATAAACAAATTGTAAAGTCCAGAAAAATCATGCACATTATGTCCAGCTAACCAGCCATCCAGTGTCTTTACTGAGTAGTCCACGAAGTCAATCCAGGACTGGGTCTGGGTTTTGTGAGCCCCCTGAATCTAATTCTATACTCCTCAGTAGTGAGCCCAAATCCCTCAATCAGAGTACTCTTCATGAGGTCATAGGACCCTGCATCTGGCCCAGAGAGGGTCAGAAGCCTGTCTCTGCAGTTACCAGAGAACAGTTCCCACAGGAGTGCCCCCCACAGAGGTTTCTTTACTCTTCTTATTTCACAAGCCCTCTCAAAGGCTGTGAACCATTTGGTGATGTCATCACCTTCCTCAAACTTAGGGACAATCCCTTTGGGGATTTTAGGTTCAGAAGTTTCCTCCCTATCCTTATTTTTAGTATTGCTGCCACCATTGATGGGTGCTAAACCCATCTCCTGTCTTTCCTTCTCTAGAGCCAGGAGTCTGGTCTCTAGGTCCAGTCGTTTGGCCAACCTGGCTAACAAGTTGTCCTCCTCACTGAGGGTATCCTCAGTGTCCTCTCTGGGACCAGGACCACCTAGGTGGCCCCTAGGTCCCCAGAGGTCTATTCTTGGAGTTAAGGGTGCAGGGACCCTATCTTCCCTAGGAAGTGATGGAGGTGGGTTACCATCCCCATCCTCCTCATTCCTTTCCTCCTCTGTTGGGTCATCACCATGCTCAGAGGGGTGGGCTTTAGCATACTCAGCCAGGAGCTCCTGGAGCCCTTGTTTGGTTGGATGCTGGCCCATTGGTATATCTTTAAGTTTGCATAAGGACCTTATCTCTTTGAAAGACAAATGAAGATAAGGGGTGAGGTCGAGCTCCTCAACCAGTTCCTGTATGTCATTATTATCTTCACTAGTAGCTGGGTTCTTGTCTTGAGACATTTTTTTTTAAAAAATTCTAACCCCTCTAACCTTGGCTATAGTGACTTTTTATTTTCTAAGATGCTACAGGGACTTAAGCAAGGCCCTAACAAGACTTTTAGTAATTTGGTAAAAAAAAAAATGCCAATTAAAAAAATCAGAATTCTAAAGGCAATTTAAGAGTTCTGTCGTGTGATCAGATGGTAACCAAGTAGTCCAACAAATGCAAGTTTGTATCCCACCGCTGATCCACCAATGTAGGAAAGTGGCTCTGTATATACTGTACCCAAGTAAGGTTCAGGGTGTACAGAGTCCACAGTCCCCAGAGGGTTGACAGAGGCTAAAGTTAGATATAACCTTACTCTCCAAAGTGGTAGCTTGGTCGAGCAGTAAGGCAGTATCAGAGGACAGTGTAAAGCATTTGTTGTACACACTCAGTCAGCAAATGAAGCCACACACTCAAGAACTGAACTCTAGGCCAATGGTTTGTATATAAAAAAATATATGCTTGTTTTATTTTAGAACCAACAATAGGGTCAAAATATACTTTCTCAGTATGAGATGCTTTGGTTATTCACCTTACAGATAGGCAATAGACTTTTTAGATAGTGGTAATCACAGTTGGTGCAAGAGGCAACACAGGGTCAAATTCAATGCAACATTGAGCTCAATGGAAAATTATGCTTAATTACAATTGATTACTTTACAGAGCACTTTTCTAACCACAGGACTGGATCCTGGATTCAGTCCTGGGACACTTCCTGTAAACAGGTAAGAAAAAGCGTTTTGGTTATTGTAGTGATTTTTGAAGAATATTACTATATTTCAAAAGCTGACACTTAGAAACTTTTCTGGATAAAATTACCAATGTTATCCTATGAAAGGAAATACAGTGTGCAAGCAAAGTATGTTTACGTTACTTTTGTAATCCAGTGCTGGACTCCTAGGTTCAGCACTGGGACCTTTACTTAAAACAGGTAAGTAATTACGTTTTGTAGTTTGTTCGATTTTTAAAGAATATTTGTAAAATACAGAAATCGACACTTAGAAGAAATTTCACAGAAAACCAGTCAATGGATCCCTATGAAGGAAAAGTGAGTTAACGGTAAGTAACGTTGCGATTACTTTTTAGGGCCAGTGTTGGGCACTCGGGTCCAGCACTGAGGCCCCTCCTAATACTAGGTGAGTATTTTCGTTTTCGTGACTCGGTTGATTTTTGGTGAATATTCTAAAGTTTCAGAACTCCACACTTAGAAGAAATTTCGCAGAAAATCAGTCAATGGAACCCTATGGAAGAAACGTGAGTTATCGGATTTCGGGTAAGTACTTGACTGGCAGGGTTAAGGTTCTGGGTAAGACTCAGGGGTCCCCCAGGATCAGGTAAGTACAGTTTTTACACCCTCAGCGGCACAGGGGCGGCCGGGTGCAGAGTGAGAAGGCCCAATGTTATCCTATGGCAGGCGGGGGGCCCCGGGTTGGTGGCTGCTGGCAAGCAGGCCACGCGACTGTGGGAGCTGGGCTCCTGGTCACTTGCTCAGGGCAAGTAGGGAAGTAGGTTAGGATAGAGGTTGCACTTCCAGGGGCACTCGGGCGGCTGGGTGCAGGGTGCTTTGAGCCGTCGGGCGCTCAATGTTAAACAATAGAGGTCGTGAAAGGTGAAGAAAGGCTGCAGGCTCGGGGACGGTGATTCTTCAGGGACGACCAACACTTCAGGAGGTAAGTTGGGGTCTTGGAGGATAGGTAGACACCCAGGAGTTGGGCACAGGGGGCCGTGGGGCGCCGGGTGCAGGGGTGTCTTTTGAGGTCGGGAAATCTTACCCCCTGTTGGTCGCGGTTGGAGGGGTCCCTTGTCCTGAGGCTGCAGGCGTCGTCTGGGTCGTCGAGGAGGGTCCTTGGCCACTGGATTCCAGGTCAGAATCGCCGGGGGGTCGTCCTCGAGGTCTTTGGTCACTCAGGCACAGGCTGGACTCGGCGGGTGCAGAGTGTGCAGGTTTCGCGGCTCCGTGCCAGGGCCGGGTCTTTGGTAGGTTTTCTTTTGAGCAGTACCACTGCTCGTGGGAGTCCCTGGGTCGAAGGCTGTAGCACAGAAGTCAGGTCCTCCGGGGTTTGTGAGGTTGCTGAGGCCGGGATTCCGCAGGAGCAGGTTCAGAGGTCGACAGGCCGGTAGGGCTGGGGCCAAGTCAGTTGTTGTCGCCTCCTTTTTAGCAGCTGCACGGCTGGTCTTCTTGCTTCGTCTTCTCTTCTTGTTTTCGGATTTGGGAACTGCGGAAGGAAGGTTCAGGGAGCCCCTAAATACTAAATTTAGGGGTGGTTACAGGTAGGTAAGGGCAGGGACCAATGGGTCCCTTCCCTGGGGTGGGTACACCCCTATTCTGTTCCTCTCCAGTGGGAGGGGGACAGGAGCCTGTCCCTGGTTGGCCAGGTCCCCCATCCTCAAGATGGCGGGGACTCGAGCTTGTGCTTCACCTCGCCTCCCCCACCTTAGGGGTGGAGTTGGCAGAGGTGGGCACAACCCATTTCCTGCTTCTGGTTTTCCCGCCGGTTCTCCCGCCAGGAGTGGGGGTAGAACCAGTGGGGACCAGTTTGCTGGAAGCAGCAAATGGTCTGGGGAAACTCCAAAGGCGGCAGGCCTTTGAAGCTCCCCTGCCCATCCTGGGGGAGGAGGCTTTGGCACCTCGTCCCGGGATGTGCATTGTTTCAGGCCCCTGAGAGCAGAGGCTCTCGACCCAGGGGTCCAGAAACATGTCTGGTGGTGGCAGCCTGGGCAGCCACTCAGTCCGGACACTGGAGGTCGGGTTGGTTTCAGGGGGCATCTCTAAGATGCCCTCTGGAGTGCGTTTACATTAAATCCCACACTGGCATCAGTGGGGGTTTAATGTGCTGAGAAGTTTGATACCAAACTTCTTAGTCTTCAGTGGGGCCATTATGGTGCTGTGGAGTTCGTAATGACAGACTCCCAGCACCATATACTCTTAATGGCAGCACTGCACTTACAATGCCCAAGAATGGACTTGGGCACTGTAGGGGCACAGGGCTCATGCCTCTATGCCCTCACCACTGGCATAGTGCACCCAGCTAGAGGGGTGGCTGACCTAGGCCAGGGCAGTGGCTTGTAGGCATGGCACACAGGGATGTGAGCCATGTCGACTCTTCACTTTTGTTCTGCACCAAGACACGCAGCCTGCAAAGGCAGTGTGTGTGTGTAAAGGTGCAGGGTCCCTAAGGGTGGCACAACAAGTGCTGCAGCCCTTAGGGGCCTTCCCTGGTCACAGTGCCCTGGGTACCCATGGTACCATTTACCAGGGGCTGACCTGTGGCCAGGGATGTCAATTGGGTGTAGGTATCAATGCAATTTTAGGGAAGGAACACAGGCCCTGGGTACCTGGTTGGCAGGAGCCCAGGGCACACTCAGTCAAAGTACATCAGCCATTCAGCAAAAAGTGGGGGCATACCATGTAAGAAAGATGGCACTTTCTCACAATGCCCCTGCCACCTTCCAAAGGTTGGTGAACCAAGTTCTTGCTGGATTGGAGCACTTTAGTGCAGCATATCTTGATGATATTGCAGTCTTCGGCTCCAGCTGGCAGGATCACCTGATCCACCTGGGGAAGGTTTTAAAAGCCCTGCAAACTGCAGGCCTATAGATCAAGGCATCCAAATGCCAGATAGGGCATGGAACAGTTGTATACTTGGGCCACCTTGTTGGTGGAGGCCAAGTGCAACCTTTACAACCCCAGATCCAGTCCAGGCTGGACTGGGAAGCTCCAACAACCCAGACCCAAGTCAGGGCATTCCTTGGCTTGATTGGGTACTATAGGAGGTTTGTGAAAGGGTATGGATCCATTGTGACACCCAGCACAGAACTCGCCTCCAAGAAGATGTCCAAAAAGATAAACTAGACAGTTAGCTGTCAAAAGGCTTTTGACACCCTGAAAGGCAATGTACTCAGCACCAATTCTCAAAGCTCCTGCAGTTTATTGTGCAGACTGATGCCTCTGGGCTAGGGAGAGGAGCAGTCCTATACCAGACCAATGATGAAGGCCAAGACCAACCTGTTGCTTTAATAGCTACTCCACAGGGAGCAGCGTTGGAGTGCCATTGAGAGGGAGGTCTTTGCTGTGGTATGGTTCCTGAAGAGGTTCAGACCATACTTGTTTGGTACTCACTTCACAGTTCAAACCGATCACAGACCTCTAAAAAGGCTAATGCAAATGAAAGGTGAAAATCCTAAACTTTTGAGGTGGTCCTTCTCCCTACAGGGAATGGACTTTACAGTGGAACATAGACCTGGGACTACACATGCCAATGCAGACGGACTTTCAAGGTTCTCCCACTTAGACAATGAAGACTCTTTAGAGAAAGGTTAGTCTCATCCTCTTTCGTTTGGGGGGTGAGGGAGGTTGTGTAGGAAAGTGCCCCTTTTTGCATTGTTGCCCCCACTTTTTGCCTAAATGTTGATGTACTTTGAGTGTGCCCTGGGTTCCTGCCAACCAGGTACCCAGGGCCTATGTTCTTTCCCTAAACTGTACTGTCGCAAAACCCAATTGACAACTCTGTGGCCACATGTAAGCCCCTTGTAAAAGGTACCATAGGTACCAAGGGCACTGTGACCAGGGAAGACCTCTAAGGGCTACAGCACCACCCTTAGAGGCCCTGTACCTTTACACACACACACACACTGCCATCGCAGGTTGCGTGTTTTGGTGCAGAACAAAGTGAAGAGTCGACATGGCACACATCCCTGTGTGCCATGCCTACAATCCACTGCCCTGGCATAGGTAAGCCACCCATCTAGCTGGGTGCACTATACCAGTGGTAAGGATACAGGTGTATGAGCCCTGTAACCCTACAGTGTCTAAGTGAATTCTAAGACATTGTAAGTGCAGTATTGCCATAAAGAGTATGTGGTCTGGGAGTTTGTCATTACGAACTTCACAGCACCATAATTGCTTTACTGAAAACTGGGAAGTTTGGTATCAAACTTCTCAGCACACTAAATTCTAACTGATGCCAGTGTGGGATTTAATGAAGAATGCACTCAGAGGGCATCTTAGAGATGCCCCCTGAAAAAAGACCTAACTCTAGTGTCCTGGTTGAGTGGTTGCTCGCCGTCAGCTGCCACCACCACACGTTTCAGGACCGCTGGGTTGAGAGCCTACTGCTCTCGGGGTCCTGAAACAAAGCACATCCTGGGATGAGGTGAGATACCCCAGCCATTTGCTGCTTCCAGCAACTGGTCCCTACCGGTTCTGACCCCCACTTTAGGCAGGAGAATCGGCGGGAAAACCAAGATAGGAAGAGAGGTGTGCCCACCTTTGCCGACCCCACACCTCAGGTGGGGGAGGCGAGGTGAAGCACAACTCTCTGTCCCCGCCATCTTGTAGATGGGGGGACCCAACCAACCAGAGTGAGGCTTATGTCCCCCTCCCACTGGAGGGTGGCATAATAGGGGGTGTAACCCCCCCCCCCACCCCAAGGAATGAACCCATTGGTCACGACCTGTACCTACCTGTAACGCCCCTAGATTTTTTATTTACAGCAACCCTGAACCTTGCCTCCTCAGACAAGAAGAATCAAAAAGAAGAAGGACCAAACAGCCGTGCGGAGAGAAGAAGAGGAGGACACCAACTGACTTGGCCTCAGCCCTACCAGCCTGTCCTGACCTCAGACACCTCCAACAAAACCTCGGTGTGTCCTGCAACCAGCAGTCCTCGAAAACCCCGGAGAACCTGCCCCGCCTTTGCGACTCAAAAATAACTTTGTCTGCTGTGAGCACCGGACATGCTCAGAGGTAACCGACTCGGACTCCGGCCAAGTCAGTGAGTCGCCAACACTCCGCTCTTGGCACCCCGAGCCGGAGTGATCTAACACCCTCAGTAGGTCCTCCCAGCGATTCTAGCCTGGTTCCCAGTGACCCCTGAACCTCAACAAGCTCCTAAATCAAACCTGCAGCCAACAACAATAAGGTCCCCTCAACCGCGACCAAAGGCGATCCCCAGACCGACTCCGTAACCGAACCGGTCCAAAGAAACCAGCCGCCACCGTCCAGCCGACTCCATCCCCAAACAAAGACAGGAAATGCTTCTTCAGAAAGAAACTTTACATGTGCCACAGAAGTGCATTTTGATGAGTCTATTATCACACAGGTGTCCAGTTATGTAAATGAAAGAAATAAACAAGTATCGCTGAGGGTACAAAATATTATGGCGCTAATCTTCAGTAAAAATATTTCTGATGGATACATGATCTTCCCACATATTCCTCACTTTATGAATTATGTTTCCAGGCTGGTCTGGAAAATCTCTTTTTTCCCTAGAAATAGCGTTACACCACTACCAGACGGAATCATACAGCTTCAGCCAGGAGTCAGCCTCCGGAAATTACAGCACCAGAGTACACTGGGTGTCAAGTGGCATGTTGGTGTCAGTTCCGGATACTTTTTCTGCACCCCACCAAAGCATGCAGAAAAGAACAGAGCGCAATGACAGTGACAAATACAGCACAGAACATGGTTGCATGCCTTGGGATCTTATTAGCCATGGCACTAATGTTTTCTTCTGATTGATACAACTACCCACAGATTGCTCACATTATGAATGAGTCCAAAGCAACAGCTCCTTGGGAGGTGGGACTGAGTAGTGCTGGTTAACTGAGAAAGCCATGTAACACAACTCACGCAAAGTACTCGTCTCTGCATGTCTAAGACATGAGGTAGTAGTGTTTGGCCAAAGTTTTAAAGGATCACCATATAGCTGCCCGGCAGGTGTCAGCAAAGAGACCTTACAGTAGAGAGCCATGGGTGCAGCTATGGCTCTAGTGGAATAAGCATGAATGTCCACCAGGGATCTTTCTTAGCTAGGGCATAACAGATCCAGAGGAAGAGCAAAGATACAGAGGATGATCCAATGCGAAACAGTACGTTTAGGTGGCACCTTGCCCTTTTTAGCTCCAACGAATCCTTCAAAGAGATCACCATCCACTCGGTCCTGTCATATGTAGTCAATGTAAAGCAGGTTGTAGTCTAAGAAAGCACTTCTCTTCCTTGGTTGGATGTTAAGGAGGGTAGTAAAATGGAAGGGTAATTGACTGCCCATATTAAATGAAGAAATCACCTTGGATAAGAAAGATGGACAGATGAGGAGAATCAACTTACCTTGGAAGAAAACCACGAAAGGAGGACAAACTAGGTGAGCCTGAAGTTCTACTTACATGCTAAAGTTATCGCCACCATCAAAACGATCTTCAGGGTAAGAAGAACTGGATAACAGTGCATCGATTGAAAACTGGTATGCCATCAAGAACTTCAATAAAAGATTCAAACCCCACTAAGGAACAATAAATGGAGTGGTAGGAAACAAATAAGAATACCATTTAGAAAATGAGCCACTAGAGGTGATCTAAAGATGAAAGGTTAATCAGAAGTGGTGGCTCCTCCACTATGGCGGAGGAGCGTTGCCCCACTGCTTTTAAACAGCCCCGCCTGCCCGTGCTGCTTTGCGGGCAGGCAGGGCTTCTCTGCTCTCAGAGCAGGGCAAGGGACAAGTGGTTTGCCGTCTGGGACCGGCCAAACAGTCATGCACACTTTCCCTGTTCTCCACACAGGCTGCAATACAGCCTGCGTGGAGAACATGCCCAGGCCCCCATTCCCTGGCTGAGCGTCGAACCACGACGCTCAGACCAATCACAGCGCTGCATTGCAGCGTTGTGAATGGTCAGGGGAGCCTGGCTGTGCTTCTTGTTCCTGGAGTCCAATGGAGGAGAGCAGGGACGCAGGAGCAGGGACGCAGGAGCAGGGACGCAGGACCAGGCGGCAAGGTAAGTGTTTACTTTTTGAAGTTTTTTTTACATTGCGCGCCGCCCCCTGCGCCCGCCACATCACCCGCGAGCCGTGCCCGCCTCCACTGTTAAGGCAGGATAAGGCCATTAGATAGCCTTTAACTGTAGCCACCTCCAAACCATGGTTGCAAAGGATAAAACAAACCACTTGATTCCAAGGTCATATTTAAATGGGTTGATACAATCTAACTCACACCACATACCAAACTTGTTCCAGCAGCCTGTGTAGATAGGCTTCCTGGTTGCCAAGATGACACATGACACTTCATCAGGGTCGCAAAAGGACTCTGACTGGCACAGTCAAACTCTACATCTGCTGCCATAGTGTTTAGGGACTGGGGTAAATGACCTGATGATCATGTTGGGAAAACAGGTCCGTTCTGTACACGAGAGGGAAACAAGTCCCAATGCTGAGTGCCAACAGATCGCCATACAAGATTCTCCATGCCTAATCTGGGGTGATCAGGTTCAGCTGTGTGCAATCCTTCTGCACCTTGTACTAATCTCTTGACAAAAGCAGAAACAATTGAAATGTGTACAGCAGGCCCCAAGGCCAGTTGATACTGAAGGCGTCTCCCAGGAAACCATTTATAAGGAAGTGTGGGCCACAAAATCGAGGACACTCTGTTGTGGGCAGAAGAAAAGAGATCAACAAATGGAAACACCAGTCTGGAGATCACTTCTGTCTCTAGGTGCAACTCCCACTTGTGGTCCACACCTTTTGTCTGTTGATTTAATGGACAACTGTGGTGTTGTCCGATACAATCCGAACTTTGCTCTCAACGACGGAAGGGAGAAATGCCTTCACTGATAGGCAGAGCACCCACAGCTCGAGCACATTTATTTGAAGATGCCACTACAACACGGAGCAAAGGCCTTGCTCCATCATGGTCTCCATATGGGAACCCCAGTCCAGCAAAAAGTCCAGTTATCACAGTTGCCTGAACCATTGGAATGGTTGGAGGGATCCATCTACGGTGCATATGCAGAGGAGGAGAATGGGATATCTGCACCTGAACAGTAAGACTCTCCGGCTTGAGCCACTGAGACCCAAGGCACCATTGAAGGGCCCTCTTCTGCCATTTGGCATGACGCACCAACAGGATACAGGAGGCAGAAGATGCAAGACCAGCAGAACCGGGATCAGAGTGTGAACCACAAACCTTGGAGTCATCTCCCGAATGTTCACAAATCTCAGAGGAAAAGCCTTCAGGCAGGTTGTATCCAATACCCCCTCCCAGAAGATCGGCCTCTGCATAGGTGAGGGGTGAGACTTTTGGACATTGATGGTAAAGCCCATGTTGTGGAGAATAGTCCTTGTCCACTGGAGATGTTCCCTGATCAGTGCCCGGAACTTCACTTTCAGTAGCCATTCATCCAAATAGGGAAATGCATGGACTCCTGACCACCGCAGTGTAGGCGCCACAATTACCAGCACTTTTGTAAAGACGTGTTGTGATTGTCAGTATGAACGATATAACTGTGAAAAGATAGTGCTGGCATCCCGCCACACACTTTAGGTAAAGTGGTGTCATGGAGATCCAAGGATACCAGCCAATCTCCTGCAATCAGACCCAGTAAGAATTACCTCACGGACAACAAGTTGTGTCCTGCCAAATGAACAAGTTCAGAAGGCAGAGATCCAGGGTGATCTCAGACCTCGGTCCTTCTTAGGGACCACAAAGTAAAAGGAGTAGAATCCCATGTTACTCTCTTCCAAAGGCACCACGATGACCCCTTTGTGCAGCATTGTAAGACCCCATGCCTTTAAAATCAAGGCATGTGCTGGAAAGCAAGTCCTGGTGGGAAAAGCAAAGTCAGGAGGGACGGTACGGCATAGTCCTTGAAGATTAGCTGGATGACCCAGCAATCTATCATGTTCTTGCAGATAGTGGAAAAATAGAAGACCCACTTGCAGCCCCACCCCTACTGCAACATGATGTTGTCCGGGAGGGATGAAGGGAGTCAAGAGAGGCTTTAAGGTAGCACAGCCAGCATAGGATGGAGGAGACCGGATCTGCTGCTGGTTATGGCACCTGTTAGAAATAGGGGTCTCTAGTTGGCAATGGTTTGCACCTTTGTCCAAGTAGGGACCCTTCCTTCTAGTCAGCATAAGCGGGATACACTACTGAAATAACCCCTGCTCAGCCCCTTGGAAGCTTGGCACGAGCAGTCAGGCTTATCTCAGAGGCTGTGTGTAAAGTATTTGCACATAACCGACAGTAATACAGTGAAAACACTACAAAAGGACACCACACCAGTTTTAGAAAAATAACCAACATTTATCTGTGCAAACAAGACCAAAACGATAAAAGACCAACATACAGTAATCAAACATAGGCACTTTGCAAGAATAACTTTAAAATGCAGTTCCTTGAAGCCGGTAGCTCTGTTCGGGGCTACTGCGGTGCTGAAAACCGAATCCAACAGTTCCGGCCCGACCACGTTGGTGCGGACCGGCTTTAGTGTCAGCAGACTCGTAAACAGTACCTTTGG